>CM064537.1:16088354-16113354 GCA_032716605.1 Paralithodes platypus | reverse complement strand
GAGAGAGAGAGAGAGAGAGAGAGAGAGAGAGAGAGAGAGAGAGAGAGAGAGAGAGAGAGAGAGAGAGAGAGAGACCAAACACCTCCATTGAAATTAATGAAAGCATATAATGTGATCCACCGGGATTCGAACCTTTCAAAACAAATGAGATTGTGTATTCACTTGCTCTATCCACTATATTCACACCTTATACACTACCGGTATTATATATATACATACACACATTATGCAACATTACACACACACACACACACACGTAAGTACACACACACATTATATACTAATACACACATAAACACACACACACACACATTATGCAATATTATACACACACACACATTACGCAATATTACACACACACACACACACGTAAGTACACACACACACATTATACACTAATACACACATAAACACACACACACACATTATGCAATATTATACACACACACACACATTATGCAATATTACACACACACACACACACACACATTATGCAATATTACACACACACACACACACACACGTAAGTACACTCTCACATTATACACTAATACACACACACACACACTCACACATTATACACTAATACACACACACACACACACACGTAAGTACACTCTCACATTATACACTAATACACACACACACACTCACACATTATACACTAATACACACACACACACACACACACGTAAGTACACTCACACATTATACACTAATACACACACACACACACACACTCACACATTATACACTAATACACACACACACACACACACTCACACATTATACACTAATACACACACACACACACACACACTCACACATTATACACTAATACACACACACACACACACACACTCACACATTATACACACACACACACACACACTCACACATTATACACTAATACACACACACACACACACTCACACACACACACACACACACACACACACACACACACACACACACACACACACACACACACACACACATTAATAAACAAGCCCACTCATTGGCTGAACAACACCGCCGTCCTCGCCTCTAATTGGTTGAGTGGAGTTGTTAGAGGCATGATATGAGACATGGCAGGTACCATTAGGGCAGACGGATTTTTTTTTTTTTGGTCTATTAAGGGGGGAGGGTTCACTTTTTGGTAGATTTGTTCATTTATTTATTATTTATTTGTTCATTTATTTATTATTTGTTCATTTCTTTGTTCATTTATTTATTATTTGTTCATTTATTTGTTATTTGTTCATTTATTTGTTCATTTATTTATTATTTTCTTTGGTTTCCTCCCTAGACCTTCATCAAACTTAAAAAAACATCCGTCAGATCCCCCTTCTAGATTAATTTGTAAAAAATTTCGGTAGAAAAATTTCCCGGCCGAAGGCCGGTTCCTCTTAAAATTTCAGGCTCGCTATCGCTCGCTAGGAAATAATCGACACCTAAATGGCACGAAAGGTCTTAAAATTTACAACGAAATGGGGCGAAAGGTGTTAACATCGCCAAACTAATGGGCCGAACGTCTTTTAATCTCAAAACTAGCGGGACTAAACATTAGGGAGAAGGGGATCCAGAAAAACGGTCTGCCTCCCCTTAATGTTATACCGTAAACATAAACGGTCTGCCTCCCCTTAATGTTATACCGTAAACATAAATTTCACGCTCAACAGACCCTTATCAATCTCCAGACCCTTATCAATCTCCAGACCCTTATCAATCTCATTACCATGTATGCTAAACAGCAGTAGGCCAAGGACAGATCCCTGTGGAACTCCAGAAATGACAGGATTTCATTCAGAATAAACTCCATTAATTACAACTATTTTCAACTGTCAGGGAATTTTCTTATCCAATTGACCACTTGCGAGTTTCGTTCTATAAGGAAGTTGGAGCTGTAGACATCAATTGTTATCAGACATACCAGCTAAAATAAGGTTGTAGTGCAGTGGCGCTAATAAGTCATGTCCCAGCTGTTATTACGTTTAGCTCGCTCTGCGCTGTATTAATGTCTGTCAGATGTTGAATAGGGTGTGTAAGTGTAGGAACATGTTTGTATATTTCACTCGATATGAAGAAATGAAGCTTAGATATTGCTGATACCAATTATTGATCAAAACATACTTGGTGCCGATACATGACTTATTAGCCCGACTGTACATTCATAAATACATACAACCAAATTCCGCATAATTTCTATCCCTCAGAAACCTACATTAATATTGTATGTTGGTTTTATATCAATGTTTACGGCTCCAACTTCCTTATAGCCTGAAACTCGCAAGTGGTCAATTAGTTACCTCTGCGTTGATGTCTAATTTATTCACTTTTGAGAATAAAGCCGGTATCACACGATGGCTTTTATAGTCAACATTCGATGATCAACATTTTTCTGGCAACATTTCTAGAATATTTTGCCCCGGTATCGTAAACTAGACTGTTGATAGCAGAATTGAAGTGACCGAAATATTCTAAATGTCGACCTCATGAGCTGCCAGACCAGTGTTGAGGATAAATGTTGAGTGAAAAAGCGCTCGTGTGATACCGCCTTAAGTGGAGGGATTTTTTTCTTGACCTCCCTCATGTTTAGCCCCATTGCTTTTGATATTTTAACCACGTTCGCCCCATTATTTTGACGATCTTAAGAACTTTCGACCCATTTATGTCAATTTTAAGACCTTTCGTGCCATTTAGGTGTCGATTTTATCCTGGCGAGCGATAGCGAGCCTGTAATATAAGAGGAACCGGCTTTCAGCCGGGACATTTTTCTACCGAAAAATGTACAAATTTATCTTGAAAGAGGGTCAAGGGGGTGATATTTTAAGATTGCTGGAGGAGTAGAAAACAAACTAAAAACCTCCCCTTAACCTACAGCGAGGCACTCTGAAAGATAAGGTAAAGGATGTCAATGACTCTACCTTAGTCATATTCACTCAATATTAGAGAGAGAGAGAGAGAGAGAGAGAGAGAGAGAGAGAGAGAGAGAGAGAGAGAGCGAGAGCGAGAGCGAGAGCGAGAGCGAGAGCGAGAGAGAGAGAGCGAGCATAATAAAGAAGGCTGTTGGGATGAGCTGGTGTTCTCTCTCTTGTGAACAATTGTCTTGCTCTCAACAATAGCACGGTCCCTGCGACACGACCACCAGGGGGAAGGCTTCGTTAAGGGAGCCCACCTCGCTTTTTTTTCTCTTACTCTCCCTCTCTCTTTGGTTTGTATCCATTCGGCCCCATTCAGCCTACTATTTTAAGACGTTTACCCCCATCCAGATGTCAATATTTTCCTGGCGAGCGGTAGCGAGCCAGCATATATATATATTTGTTTTGACAGCAAGTTAAATTTGTACATTTTTCGATAGAAAAATGTCTCCGGCGAGCCGGATTTCTTCAAACAATGCTGGCTCGCTATCGCCTGGATGGCGATAAACGTCTTAAGGGGGGGTATTTAGTTTGTTCCCTAGACCTCCAGCAAGCTTAAAATTACACCCCCTTGAGTCCCTTTCAAGATAAATTTGTAAATTTTTCGGTAGAAAAATTTCCCGGCCGAAGGCCGGTTCCTCTTAAATTACAGGCTCGCTATCGCTCGCCAGGATAAAATCGACACCTGAATTGCACGAAAGGTCTTAATATGGGGTGAAAGTTCTTAAAATCGCTAAACTAATGGGGCAAACGTTTTATAATATCAAAAGCAATGGGGCTAAACATGAGGGAGAAAGGGGTCAAGAAAAAAATCCCTCAAGTGGAGACCTCCCCTTAAAACAGTTGGCTGAATGGGGCCGAATGGATACAAGCCAGGGAAAGAGAGAAAAGGAGAGAAAGATTAAAAAAGCCGGTGACCCCTTAATTTAGGTTACTGTGTATCTTCGTGTTAGTCTGGGAGGGATACAGAATACATACATACATACATACATACACACACACACACACACACACACAGTCTCTCTCTCTCTCACACACACACACAAACAAACACACACACACACACAGTCTCTCTCTCTCTCTCACACACACAAACAAACACACACACACACACAGGGGGAAGGCTTAGTTTATTTAGGTTACTGTATAATTATGTTGGTGTTAGTCTGGGAGGGATACAGAATACATACATACATACCCACACACACACACACACAGTCTCTCTCTCTCTCTCACACACACACACACACAGGGGGAAGGCTTAGTTAATTTAGGTTACTGTATATCTTGGGTGTTAGTCTGGGAGGGATACAGAATACATACATACATACCCACACACACACACACACACACACACAGTCTCTCTCTCTCACACACACACAAACACACACACAGGGGTGAGGCTTAGTTAATTTAAATCGTCTAACAGTAGCATAACAGCATAAAGAATGATCACCGCATAAGACAAAAGGAACCACTATTCACGATACTTGAAATTCGCTTCAGAGTATATATTTGTCGAATGTACAGTATGTATGTACCTGTATGACGTATGTATGTATTTACTCAGGCCCATTCCCGACTTTTCCTATTTTTTTTTTCTGGGGGTGGCCGACTCAAGACAGAGCCCGAATAGGGACAACACAACAGAAAACAATGAACACACAAAAACAAAATACAAATTCACACTCATCTAGGTCGCCCAGGAGAAGACCCAGAGACCAGGGTCACCAAGGTCCCTCCAGCACTCCCCCGGCCCCCGACAACCCGGAGAGGTTCCGGTCTCAGCAGGCAGAGAAGCCGAAACCACAAGCCCGCCCACCACACTTTCAGGCGCACCCTTAATATATACTGGCTCCCAGGGCCAGGCACCTGATGGACTATCATCTAGTCCAACTTACGCCCGACCCCCTCTCCCAAATGACCACGTGTTCACTCATCTATTCACAAACATTCTATATTCATTCCTGTTTATTACCACTTCCCTTGCCTGATCTATAGTCATTCCTCTATCATCCAAAGTTTGTCTTACACAGTATCTCCATCTCAATGGGGGTCTGCCTGCCCTTCTATCTCCCCTTGTATCTGACTCACATAATCTCTTTGTAAGCCTTTCATCTTCCATTCGTTCAACATGAGTATTCCAGCTCAGCACCCTTCTGTCCACTCTGGCCGACAAATGTTCCTGCTGCCCCACTCTCCTACGTATCTCTTCATTCCTCAATCTGTCTCTACGAGTAACTCCACACATACTCCTCAAGCAGCTCATCTCCATCAAATCCAGCTTTCTTCTCTCCTTTGCCTTCAAAGCCCATATCTCAGCCCCATACATCACTGTTAGCACAACAATTCCTTGATACATTGCACTTTTACCTTTCATTCCGACATTTCTCACCTTCCACATACTTCCCATTGCTCCGAAAACTTTCCTCCTTCACATACTCTCTGTTTTACCTCCATTTCGATACCTCTATTCCTGCTTATCGTTCCTCCTAGATATTTAAAACACTACTTGTTCCAATATTTCCCCCTCCAGCCTCACATCTAGATTCACCCTACGATCACCCCTATTACACACCATCACTTTACTTTTATTGACGTTCACCTTCAGTTTCCTCCTCCCACAAACCACACCAAACTCTTGGACTACTCAGTGCAGTTTCTCCTCAGAATCCGCCACCAACGCTGTGTCATCAGCGAACAGCAACTGATTCAACTCCCAATCTCTACCATTCTTTCCTAATCTGAATACAATCGTCTGATAGTAGCATAATAGAATAAAGAATGATCACCGAATATAACCAAAGGAACCGTATCTTCCCACACTCCTCTATATTCTAAATGCTCGCCTCAGAGTAATAATTTGCCCAGCGTAATCCCTTGAAGTGAGCCCTAAAAGCCATGGTAATCTTTGTGGAGGAGAGGCATTAATCTGTCTCTCCACACGAACACTCATTTTTAAACATCTCTCTCGCATCTTGAGAGGAGAGAGAAGAGAGAGAGAGAGAGAGAGAGAGAGAGAGAGAGAGAGAGAGAGAGAGAGAGAGAGAGAGAGAGAGAGAGAGAGAGAGAGATGAGAGAGAGAGAGAGAGAGAGAGAGAGAGAGAGAGAGAGAGAGAGAGAGAGAGAGAGAGAGAGAGAGAGAGAGAGAGCGTACAAAGGTGTACAAAGGTGTACAAAGGAAATCAAGCAAGAACAGGTCTGGTGACCCTTCTAGGCTGCTTGTCCACCAAAACACTGATGATCAATTGTCCAAACAGTGGTTTAGAGTGGGTAAGAGAACATTGGAAAGGGAACTAATGCCCTGGAACTAATGTCCGTGGCAGGATTAGGAAGTTAGTAGGGGACAGATGAGTTAGTAACTGAGGGGAGGATACAATAAAGTTATTCATTTACAAACGCAGTCAGTCGCGGGTTTGATGCAAAATATTTGTCTAGGCGAAATTTAAATGAATCAACGGTGCTGCAGTCTATAACGTCTCGGGGAAGCCCAGAGAGAGAATGCGGGAGAGTTACTCCCACATGCCATAGATAAATATTACAAAGAGGAACATAATTCTAGCACGATAATTTACTAAGCTTATATGGGAATCAAAGGCGGAACAAACTAGGTAAATAACTCCTCTGACACTTACAAATCACTCCTATATCTGTTGTTGCTTGATTTCCTATAGTCTATTCGCTCTTAGTAGGTGAAAAATCATGACCTCTATCCTCTGTAACTCAAAAAGGGCTAGAGCAAATTGGCTGTAAATTTCCACATCTATTCCTTGACTGACTCTTCCCAAATGGTAGACATATTAGCTCGATTACTCTAGTCGTTTTTGAGTTACAGAGGATAGAGGACATGATGTCTCGCCTACTTACAGCGAATAGACTATAGTGTGAATGGTCTAGTGTTATCCATAATACAACCAAACTAACACCAATAACTTTAATGGGAGGTTTTTATTTAGTTCGCTTGACCTCCATCAAGCTTAACATTACAGCCCCTAGACCCCCTTTCAAGATAAATTTGTACATTTTTCGGTAGAAAAATTTCCCGGCCGAAGGCCGGTTCCTCTTAAATTACAGGCTCGCTATCGCTCGCCAGGAAAAAATCGACACCTAAATGGCACGAAAAGTCTTAAAATTGACAGAAATGGGTCGAAAGTTCTTAAAATCGCCAAACTAATGGGGCGAACGGCTTATAATATCTAAAGCAATGGGGCTACTAACCATGAGGGAGATATGGGTCAGGAAAAAAATCCCTCAAGTGGAAATCTCCCCTATTAAAGCACTATTTTGTATCTCCCTCGCCCACTAACCCTTCACATTTTATCCACGTTTATTATTATTATTATTATTATTATTATTATTATTTTTCTCCTCCTCCCCTACCCACCCAGCTTTTAAGGGGAGGTGGGCCGTTTTTCTGCCCCCCCCCCCCCCCCCCCCTCCCCCCCCTTCTCCCTCATGTTTATCCCCCCTTGGTTTTCAGATTTTAAGAGGTTCGGCCTATTAGTTTGATGATTTTAACACCTTTCACCCCATTTTGTTGTCAATTTTCAGACCCTTCATGCCATTTAGGTGGCGATGTTAAGAGGAACCGGCCTTTGGCCGGGACATTTTTCTACCGAAAAATGTACAAATTTATCTTGAAGGGGGGTCTAAGGGGTGATTTTTTAAAACTTGATGGAGGTCTAGGGGGGAAAACTAATAACATAATAAAAATATATAGATTAAAATGTAAAACTTGCAAACTAAACAAACCAAAACTTGGACAAAGACAATATAAGGTCAAATTAACTTATCAAAATCGCTGTGGAAACAACGCTTACTAAAATAAAATGTATGAAATAAAAGAACACAATCCACCACATCAATAAACTCTTCCCCCTTAACCACTTAAACTCTTCCCCCTTAACCACTTAAACTCTTCCCCCTTAACCACTTAAACTCTTCCCCCTTAACCACTTAAACTCTTCCCCCTTAACCACTTAAACTCTTCCCCCTTAACCACTTAAACTCTTCCCCCTTAACCACTTAAACTCTTCCCCCTTAACCACTTAAACTCTTCCCCCTTAACCACTTAAACTCTTCCCCCTTAACCACTTAAACTCTTCCCCCTTAACCACTTAAACTCTTCCCCCTTAACCACTTAAACTCTGCCCCCTTAACCACTTAAACTCTGCCCCCTTAACCACTTCAACTCTGCCCCCTTAACCACTTCAACTCTTCCCTCTTAAACTCTTCCCCCTTAACCACTTCCCCCTTAACCACTTAAACTCTTCCCCCTTAACCTCTTATATTATGAAGTGAACGCATTATTTAGTCTCTCCCCAGCTACCCACTCACTCACATTTTAACCACTTTTATTTTCCCTCTCGCCCCTCTCCAGCTTTAGTGTGAGAAATATATGATGGCGGCTGCAGCAAGGAGAGGTGTATTAAACGACGTCTTACTTTAGTGGGAACATAGTGCTAACGAGTATTAAACGTGAGTAGCGTGGCGGGTATGCTAACAGGCACGGAACTCGTTTATTTGGCGGTAAAATACAGTGCGTTAAATCCACCAGGATGCCTCTCCATCAGAGGAAAAATATTCCTCCTCAGTTATATTATATTCCAAATGTTGGAAAAGGCAACTAAAAACGGAGTGGGTGGGGGGAGGGGGGAGGGGGGAGGGGGGGGGGGGTAAGCGGGACTTAATTTGACAGCCTTGGCAGGCAGCCTGTCTAGGGGAAGAAAATCCCAAACAAAAACCCCATCCTTCGCGGGTCCCAACAACGACTTGGTGGAACCAGCTGGTCGGGGTATGGCTTATGACCCACAAAACCCAGACATTTTGAACACAATCTATCTATCTATCTATTGCCTGACGCCGTGATCCCCGAAGGGGTGGCCACGAACGAACCGCCCCCATGCACCTCTGTCCCCAGTCAGTCGACGCCCCTCCCCCCCAACCAGCACCGCCTTCGTTCATATACTTCCTCACTCCATCCTTCCACCTCTCTATCGGTCTACCTCTCCCTCTCTGTCCCTCCACCTCGCTCTCATACACAATGTAAGCACTTTATAGGGAAACAGGAAGTATGGGGATTTGTATGAACTTAAGGGGACATGGGCCGTTTGTATGAACTTAAGGGGACATGGGCCGTTTGTATGAACTTAAGGGGACATGGGCCGTTTGTATGAACTTAAGGGGACATGGGCCGTTTGTATGAACTTAAGGGGACATGGGCCGTTTGTATGAACTTAAGGAGACATGGGCCGTTTGTATGAACTTAAGGGGACATGGGCCGTTTGTATGAACTTAAGGGGACATGGGCCGTTTGTATGAACTTAAGGGGACATGGGGCCGTTTGTATGAACTTAAGGGGACATGGGCCGTTTGTATGAACTTAAGGGGACATGGGCCGTTTGTATGAACTTAAGGGGACATGGGCCGTTTGTATGAACTTAAGGGGACATGGGCCGTTTGTATGAACTTAAGGGGACATGGGCCGTTTGTATGAACTTAAGGGGACATGGGCCGTTTGTATGAACTTAAGGGGACATGGGCCGTTTTTCTGGACCAATTTATTCCCTCATGTTTAGCCCCATTAGTTTTCAGATGATAAGATGTTTGCCCCATTAGTTAGTCGATTATAAGACCTTTTGCCCCATTTCTTCGTCAATATTTAGACTTTTCGTGCTATTTAGGTGTCGATTTTTTTTCTCTGCCGAATGACAGTGAGCCTGCAATGTTGGAAGAATCGGCCTTCGGCCAGGACATTTTTCTACCGAAAAATGTACAAATTAATCTAGAAGGGGGATCTAATGGATTTTTTTTTTTTTTTTAGTTTGATGGAGGTCTAGGGAGGAAACTAAAAAAAAAAATAACGAATACATGCAAAAATCGCCCAAAAAGTGAACCGTCCCCCCCTTAAGAATAGCCAGAAAACATAAAAAAACAAAACATGCGCCATCGTATCTTGAAAGGGTTAATTATATCTTGAAAGGGTTAATTATATCTTGAAAGGGTTAATTATATCTTGAAAGGGTTAATTATACCTTGAAAGGGTTAATTATACCTTGAAAGGGTTAATTATACCTTGAAAGGGTTAATTATACCTTGAAAGGGTTAATTATACCTTGAAAGGGTTAATTATATAATATATATTCGCTTTGTCCCTTTCTCTCTCTCTCTCTCTCTCCCTTCTCGCAATTAATTATTTTCTTTTACCGAACCCTCTTAATTATCACTTTCTTTCTTCCATTAGCATTCGTTTTCTTTCTACAGGAGTCGACACAAACAAACATATGGTTTAATTATATACTTTTATGTAGCTTATCATTAATTAGGATTATATTTAAATGTTATTTTTTTATTTAGGAAACCCTCGACTCTGCTTAGATGTTACCTTACCTATAGTGTGTGTGTGTGTGTGTGTGTGTGTGTGTACGAGGGAGAGGGAGAGTGCGTGTGAGAGTTTGAGTGTGAGAGAGAGAGAGAGAGAGAGAGAGAGAGAGAGAGAGAGAGAGAGAGAGAGAGAGAGAGAGAGAGAGAGAGAGAGAGAGAGAGAGAGAGAGAGAGAGAGAGGGCGAGAGCAGACAAAATATCACCACTTATTTTTCCCGAGCATTTTTAAGGGGAGATTTCCACTTGAGGGATTTTTTTCTTGACCTCTTTCTTCCTCATGTTTGCCCCATTAGTTTGGCGATTTTAAGAACCATCATCCCATTTCTGTCAATTTTAAGATCTTTCGTGTCATTTAGGTGTCGATTTTTTTCTGGCGAGCGATAGCGAGCCTGTAATATAAGAGCGGCCGGGAAATTTTTCTACCGAAAAATTTACAAATATGTCTTGAAAGGGGGTCAAGGGGGTGTAATTTTAAGCTGGATGGAAGTCTACGGACCAAACTAAAAGCCTCCCCTTAAGGGTCTCTAGATATCCATTAAGCTTAAGATTACACCCCCTTGAACCCCTTTCAAGATAAATTTGTACATTTTTCGGTAGAAAAATATCCCGGCTGAAAGCCGGTTCCTCTTAAATTACAGGCTCGCTATCGCTCGCCCGGATAAAATCGACACCTAAATGGCACGAAAGGTCTTAAAATATAGTTCTTAAAATCGTCAAAATAATGGGGCGAACGTCTTAAAATTAGAAAAGCAATGGGGCTAAACATGAGGGAGAAAGGGGTCCAGAAAAAAATCCCTCAAGTGGAAATCTCCCCTTAAGTTGCCCCAAATGCCCTCGCTTCCTTCCTAACGTTCTGTTTTTATTATTTTACCACTCCCCCTAATAAATCCAAACTGTCACGTCGGGACCACTTTCTCCCTCATGTTTAGCCCCATTAGTTTTCAGATGTTAAGATGCTTGCCCCGTTAGTTAGTCGATTTTAAGACTTTTCGCCCCATTTCGTCGTCAATATTTAGACCTTTCGAGCTATTTAGGCGTCGATTTTTTCTCTGGCGAACGATAGTGAGCCTGTAATGTTGGAAGAACCGACCTTCGGCCGGGAAATTTTTCTACCGAAAAATGTACAAATTAATCTAGTAGGGGGATCTACTGGATGTTTTTTTTTTTTTAAATTTGATGGGAGATCTAGGGAGGAAACTAGAAAAATAATGAATACATGCAAAAATAATGAATACATGCAAAAATAATGAATACATACAAAAGTTATGAATACATGCAAAAATAATGAATACATGCAAAAATAATGAATACATACAAAAGTTATGAATACATGCAAAAGTAATGAATACATGCACAAATAATGAATACATGCAAAAATAATGAATACATACAAAAGTTATGAATACATGCAAAAGTAATGAATACATGCACAAATAATGAATACATGCAAAAATAATGAATACATACAAAAGTTATGAATACATGCAAAAGTAATGAATACATGCACAAATAATGAATACATGCAAAAATAATGAATACATGCAAAAATAATGAATACATACAAAAGTTATGAATACATGCAAAAGTAATGAATACATGCACAAATAATGAATACATACAAAAATAATGAATACATACAAAAATAATGAATACATGCACAAATAATGAATACATGCACAAATAATGAATACATGCACAAATAATGAATACATGCACAAATAATGAATACATGCAAAAATAATGAATACATGCAAAAATCGCCCAACAAGTGAACCATCCCCCCTTTAATGGGCGTATTTATTTCCTCATTTAAATTATGTTTATATATATTTTTTACTTTCCTCCTTACACCTCTATCAAGCTTAAAATAACAACCCCCCAAGACCCTCCTTCAAGATAAGTTTGTAAATTTGTCGATAGAAAAATTTCCCGGCCGAAGGCCGGTTCTTCTGAAATTTCTGGCGAACGATAGCAATTTGTTATCATTAGTTTTGTTGCTTATCTTCACCAATGACTGCAGAGGAAATTATGTATGTATGTATGTTTGTGTGTATGTATGTATGTATGTATGTAGGTAATGACTGGCAGAGGAAATTATGAATGTATGTATGTATGTGTGTATGTGTGTATGCATGTATGTATGTATGTAATGACTGCAGAGGAAATTATGTATGTATGTATGTATGTATGTGTGTATGTATGTATGTATGCATGTATGTGTGTATGTAATGACTGCAGAGGAAATTATGTATGTATGTATGTTTGTGTGTATGTATGTATGTATGTATGTAATGACTGCAGAGGAAATTATGTATGTATGTATGTTTGTGTGTATGTATGTATGTATGTAATGACTGCAGAGGAAATTATGTATGTATGTATGTTTGTGTGTATGTATGAATGTATGTATGTAATGACTGCAGAGGAAATTATGTATGTATGTGTGTATGTGTGTGTGTATGTATGTATGTATGTATGTATGTAATGACTGCAGAGGAAATTATGTATGTATGTATGTTACTCAGTTACTCAGTTACTTGTTCGTCAAGGGGAATCCACGCAATGCGAGCTAAGCTCATTATTATCGCGCCTCCTTAACTGGGAATGTATTGCGTGAAATGCATGTTAAGTGTTTTATGTACTGTTGGAATGGCTGTGGATGTGTGTGTAGTCTGTATTTAGCCAATTGGCGACATCGGAAACGAAGGCTTAGGGTGGATCTGTATGGTACCATTCTCACTATAGACGGTACCGTCTCGCCCGAAGGCTTAGGTAGCCATCAGCTTAGGTGAACCATATGATACCCATCTCGCCTTGTACCATTTTTGCCAACTCCAGATGGGACGTCACAACGTCGTCCACTTATTCCAGGTACCTATTTACAGCTAGGTGAACTGAGGCAAACACATGAAAGGAGACAAACCCAATTTGTCTCCGCCCGGCCGGGGATTGAACCCCCGACCCCTCGTGTGTGAGACGAGAGCTCTACCACTAGGCTACGGGCTGTGTATGTGTGTATGTATGTATGTATGTATGTCTGTATGCATGTATGTATGTATGTAATGACTGCAGAGGAAATTATGTATGTATGTATGTGTGTATGTATGTATGTATGTCTGTATGTAATGACTGCAGAGGAAATTATGTATGTATGTCTGTATGTAATGACTGCAGAGGAAATTATGTATGTATGTATGTGTGTATATATGTATGTATGTCTGTATGTAATGACTGCAGAGGAAATTATGTATGTATGTATGTGTGTAGGCCTATGTATGTCTGTATGTAATGACTGCAGAGGAAATTATGTATGTATGTACTGTATGTATGTATGTATGTGTATGTGTGTATGTATGTATGTGTGTATGTACTGTATGTATGTATATATGTATGTATGTATGTATGTATGTATGTGTGTATGTATGTATGTATGTATTATTATGTTTTTTTACACCAACCAACTTCACATCTAAACTCAATTTATGAAATCAACAAATACATGTGGCACTCCGAAATTCTCTCCCTCTCTCTCTTTGGCTTGTATCCATTCGGCCCCATTCAGTCTACTGTTTTAAGACGGTTACCCCCATCCAGATGTCAATATTTTCCTGATGAGCGGTAGCGAGCCAGCATATATATATACATTTTGTTTTGAGAGCAAGCTAAATTTGTTAATTTTTCGATAGAAAAATGGGTCCGGCGAAGCCGGATTTCTCCATACAATGCTGGTTCGCTATCGCTCGCCAGAAAGATATCGACACCTAGATGGGGATAAACGTCTTAAAATAGTTGGCTGAATGGGGCCGAATGGATTCAAGACAGAGAAAAGGAGAGAAAGAGAACAAAAGCAGGTGACCCCCCTTAAACGCAAAATAGGTAGTAGAAGGAACCGTAATGATAATATAAAAGTTGCTATACAAATAAATGATGTGAATAATGACGAGTATAAGACGAATTACACAAAATATTAGTTTATTAATTGTTATTATCGGCGGTAACACCAATAACACCAATAATAACAATAACACCAATAATAACAATAACACCAATAATAACAATAACACCAATAACAATAACACCAATAATAACAATAACACCAATAATAACAATAACACCAATAACAATAACACCAATAACACTAACACCAATAATAACACTAACACCAATAATAACACTTACACCAATAATAACAATAACACCAATAACAATAACACCAATAACACTAACACCAATAATAACACTTACACCAATAATAACAATAACACCAATAACAATAACACCAATAATAACACTAACACCAATAATAACACTAACACCAATAATAACACTTACACCAATAATAACAATAACACCAATAATAACACTAACACCAATAATAACACTAACACCAATAATAACACTTTCACCAATAATAACAATAACACCAATAATAACACTAACACCAATAATAACACTAACACCAATAATAACACTTACACCAATAATAACAATAACACCAATAATAACACTAACACCAATAATAACACCAACACCAATAATAACACCAACACCAATAATAACACTAACACCAATAATAACACTGACACCAATAATAACAATAACACCAATAATAACACTAACACCAATAATAACACCAACACCAATAATAACACTAACACCAATAATAACACTAACACCAATAATAACTTTCACCAATAATAACAATAACACCAATAATAACACTAACACCAATAATAACACTAACACCAATAATAACACTAACACCAATAATAACACTTACACCAATAATAACAATAACACCAGTAATAACACTAACACCAATAATAACACTAACACCAATAATAACACTTTCACCAATAATAACAATAACACCAATAATAACACTAACACCAATAATAACACTAACACCAATAATAACACTTACACCAATAATAACAATAACACCAATAATAACACTAACACCAATAATAACACCAACACCAATAATAACACTAACACCAATAATAACACTGACACCAATAATAACAATAACACCAATAATAACACTAACACCAATAATAACACCAACACCAATAATAACACAAACACCAATAATAACACTGACACCAATAATAACACTAATACCAATAATAACACTAACACCAATAATAACAATAACACCAATAATAACAATAACACCAATAACAACACTAACACCAATAATAACACTAACACCAATAACAACATTAACACCAATAACAACATTAACACCAATAATAACACTAACACCAATAATAACACTAACACCAATAATAACACCAATAATAACACTGACACAAACAACCGTATTCTTAACCCTTTCACGGTTTTATGACGCAGAGGTTGCCAGATTAGCAATAAGAAAGAGAGTTCTCTCACTCTTATAATTACCTCTCCAAAATTAGTTTTCTGCCCACAGCTAACTCAAAGACAACTGCAGAGGTTGAAGTAACTAAACTAAAGGTTTCTAAATACCCCTGATGGTAACAAAGGCTTTAAAGTATCCCTAATAGGCTCAACACAGCTAACTCAAAGACAACTGCAGAGGTTGAAGTAACTAACTAAAGGTTTCTAAATACCCCTGATGGTAACAAAGACTTTAAAGTATCCCCAATAGGCTCAACACAGCTAACTCAAAGACAACTGCAGAGGTTGAAGTAACTAAACTAAAGGTTTCTAAATACCCCTGATGGTAACAAAGACTTTAAAGTATCCCTAATAGGCTCAACACAGCTAACTCAAAGACAACTGCAGAGGTTGAAGTAACTAAACTAAAGGTTTCTAAATACCCCTGATGGTAACAAAGGCTTTAAAGTATCCCTAATAGGCTCAACACAGCTAACTCAAAGACAACTGCAGAGGTTGAAGTAACTAAACTAAAGGTTTCTAAATACCCCTGATGGTAACAAAGGCTTTAAAGTATCCCCAATAGGCTCAACACAGCTAACTCAAAGACAACTGCAGAGGTTGAAGTAACTAAACTAAAGGTTTCTAAATACCCCTGATGGTAACAAAGGCTTTAAAGTATCCCCAATAGGCTCAAATCACGTCATATGTCGGAGGGTTAAACTTTCCCAGCGTGACACTCTAATCCTTAACCCCTTCTGTACCGGCGACGTCCCTTTGACTTTATTCTGGCTACTATTAGACGATTGTATTAATTAAATAAAGGACCGCCAGTAATTAACCGGCTTCGAAATATCTCACTTAACCAATTTGACTACACCAGATCCTTTTTAAACTGCACAACATATCCGAAATATAGGGAGAATAAAACTAAAAAGATGGTTAATGAACGAAATAAGACGACACGAATGGTTAGCTTTTAAAACTTGGGATATTTAGAGCTCTCTTTCATTTATTAACACTCATTTCCAGTATCTTCGTTCATTATGACCTGAATGACATCCACTCCACACGTCTCAGAATACGGTTGTAAGGGCTAAAGTGTATGAATTATATATTTATGAAGGAGTCTTAAGGGGAGGTATTTAGTTTGTTCCCTAGACCTCCATCAAGCTTAAAATTACACCCCCTTGAGTCCCTCTCAAGATAAATTTGTACATTTTTCGGTAGAAAAATGTCCCGGCCGAAGGCCGGTTCCTCTTAAATTACAGGCTCGCTATCGCTCGCCAGGATATAATAGACACCTGAATTGCACGAAAGGTCTTAATATGGGGTGAAAGTTCTTAAAATCGCTAAGCTAATGGGGCAAACGTTTTATAATATCAAAAGCAATGGGGCTAAACATGAGGGAGAAAGGGGTCAAGAAAAAAATCCCTCAAGTGGAGATCTCCCCTTAAAGGAAGTTTGGGAGAGTTTGGATCTTTAAAATACTTTGGTGGACAGGTAAAGTGGTGCTATCTTTCTTTACTCTCTCTCTCTCTCTCAACATTATAGAAACCTTACCAACCCTTCCTTTCTCTCCCCTCTCCTCTCTCTCTCTCTCTCTCTCTCTCTCTCTCTCTCTCTCTCTCTCTCTCTCTCAACATTATAGAAACCTTACAAACCCTTCCTTTCTCTCCCCTCTCTCTCTCTCTCTCAACATTATAGAAACCTTACCAACCCTTCCTTTCTCTCCCCTCTCCTCTCTCTCTCTCTCTCTCTCTCTCTCTCTCAACATTATAGAAACCTTACCAACCCTTCCTTTCTCTCCCCTCTCTCTCTCTCTCTCTCTCTCTCTCTCTCTCTCTCTCTCTCTCAACATTATAGAAACCTTACAAACCCTTCCTTTCTCTCCCCTCTCTCTCTCTCAACATTATAGAAACCTTACCAACCCTTCCTTTCTCTCCCCTCTCCTCTCTCTCTCTCTCTCTCTCTCTCTCTCAACATTATAGAAACCTTACCAACCCTTCCTTTCTCTCCCCTCTCTCTCTCTCTCTCTCTCTCTCTCTCTCCACATTATAGAAGCCTTACCAACCCTTCCTTTCTCTCCCCTCTCCTCTCTCTCTCTCTCTCTCTCTCTCAACATTATAGAAACCTTACCAACCCTTCCTTTCTCTCCCCTCTCCTCTCTCTCTCTCTCAACATTATAGAAACCTTACCAACCCTTCCTTTCTCTCCCCTCTCCTCTCTCTCTCTCTCTCTCTCAACATTATAGAATCCTTACCAACCCTTCCTTTCTCTCCCCTCTCCTCTCCTCTCCTCTCTCTCTCTCTCTCTCTCAACATTATAGAAACCTTACCAACCCTTCCTTTCTCTCCCCTCTCTCTCTCTCTCTCTCTCTCTCTCTCTCTCTCTCTCTCTCTCTCTCTCCTCTCGTTCTTTCTATCTCTTTCTGTACACCCTTCCCTCAAGCTCTCTCGAATTTCTCTTCTATTTCCTATCCTATTATCTCGCCCTCTCTGTATTTTAATATCTCTTTCACACACCCACACCCATACAAGTTCTCTCTCCCCCTCTTACACACACACACACACACACTATGATTCTTGTACACACAAACACACCCACACCCGTTCTCTCCCCCTTTCTTAAACACACACACACACACTACACACTATGATTATTTTTCACACAAACACACCCACACCCACACACGTTCTCTCTCCCTCTCTTACACACATACACACACACACACGCACACACTATGATTTTTTTACACACAAACACACCCACACCAGTACACATACACACACTCACTTTCACACATTTTGTTCGATCGATCGAGTTGGTGGGTTCGTGACGTCACTTCCAGCCTGCCAATCACAAACGGGTTTGGCCAGCGAATCACAGCTATAGTTCAGCAGATCTAAACAGGCAGTTTTACCAGCAGTTACTAATTTTACATTGGTGTTACATGTATAACCCCTAACAACGAAAATATATTATTTTCGGTATTAAGTACTTAAGGGGAGGTATTTAGTTTGTTCCCTAGACCTCCATCAAGCTTAAAATTACACCCCCTTGAGTCCCTTTCAAGATAAATTTGTACATTTTTCGGTAGAAAAATGTCCCGGCCGAAGGCCGGTTCCTCTTAAATTACAGGCTCGCTATCGCTCGCCAGGATAAAATCGACACCTGAATTGCACGAAAGGTCTTCATATGGGGTGAAAGTTCTTAAAATCGCTAAACTAATGGGGAAAAACGTTTTATAATATCAAAAGCAATGGGGCTAAACATGAGGGAGAAAGGGGTCCAGAAAAAAATCCCTCAAGTGGAGATCTCCCCTTAAGTCGGTTTGAAATGCTCAGGTTATTTCTGCATGTACAAAAAAGCTTTATTGTTTTCATAATTAATTAGCTTGTTATTAGTAAATACAACAGTCATTGTACTCAACCTGGCAGCGTAGCTACTGCCACGTTGTCAAATTAGGTGGACAACACAATCATTCACAGCTTGACCATTTCAACCAATATAAACAAACATCACGGGATGGCGCGCTGCCAGGTACACGAAATTAGTACTGTCATGTGTAAACTAAATACATTCGTCACAGTTCATTCCTGACTTTGCCACCATCCACAGTGGAAGCCCCTCAATAGCTCCAATATATATATGAGAGAGAGAGCGCGAGAGCGAGGGGAGGGGGAAAGAGAGAGAGAGAGAGAGAGAGAGAGAGAGAGAGAGAGAGAGAGAGAGAGAGAGAGAGAGAGAGAGAGAGAGAGAGAGAGAGAGAGAGAGAGAGAGAGAGAGAGAGAGAGAGAGAGAGGGGGGGTAGAGTGGTGTGGTGTATGCGGCGTGGGGGGGGGGCGAGGGGGGTAGAGTGGTGTGTTGTGTGTGTGTGTGGGGGGGGGGGGGGGGCGAGGGGGGTAGAGTGGTGTGGTGTGTGTGGGGGGGGGGGGGGGAGAGGTGTATAGGGTGAGTGAGAGAGAGAGAGATAAATAGTAATATAATTTATTATAGCGATAATAATCTATGCATTCATGTGGGCTACACAGTCTTACACACACATACAGTATATATATATATATAAAGAGAGAGAGCCGATCTGCCTACATTAACCTTGAACGGGGGGGGGGGGGGGGGGGGGAGGTAGCGAGAGTAATTTGGAAATGTTGTCGTACGGAAAGGGTCAAGTGGACAGGCGGCACCAGTGTACGAAGAGCCGACACCGCCCATAACTGCCTGTTAAGAATTGTAGGACTATAAGCTTCCACTATGTTTTGATCGTATCAGCTGTTCTACCTTAACCCCATATTTCAACCCCGCTCTTTCCCTGATATCCTTCATGCCCTCCCCAGCTATCGGGGTAAATAATTGTAATATTGTTGTGGCAAGTGAAGGTAATCATTATTAGGGACACAATGAAAACAGGAAACCAATTGTAATATTGAAGGGGAGTGGGACATATTGAAGGGGAGTGGGACATATTGAAGGGGAGTGGGACATATTGAAGGGGAGTGGGACATATTGAAGGGGAGTGGGACATATCAACACATTCACATTACCCAACCCACTTATATTCCACTCAAGCCTACCCCAACTATACCCCCCCCCCCCATGAAATACCCAACACAAAACAATAACAACAACACCTCAAACTCACACACAAACTACCGCCAACAGATTTGTCCTATAATTTCCTGGAACCACAGGGAAGTTCTTGGTAATCCCCTGCAGGTAGCTGAGTCAGAGGTCAACTTGGGTAGACCCAGGACTCACACACGGTCCTGGGTAGACCGGTTTGTTTCTCTCTCTCTCTCTCTATATATATATATATATAGCCTTATACAGTAAGGGCACTCTTTCAACCCTTGCGTCAGCTGTTTGAAACACCCGCCACAGGGAGAGAGAGAGAGAGTCCAACATCGTACGCTAATTCTCTTACGGAATCGTCCTTATGATCGGGAGCTCACTACGCAAAAACTTCGTAAAAAATAATAAAAGAAAATTAACATTAGAACTGCTAAAACAAGCTTCCCAACTTGTGGATGTTTTCCTGTGTGGGAATTGACCACTTGCGAGTTTCAGGCTATAAGGAAGTTGGAGCTGTAAACATTGATATAAAACAGAAATACAATAATAATGTAGGTTTTCAATGGATAAAATGTATGTTGAATTGGGTTTCAAGTATTTATGAATGTACTACGACCATATTTTAGCCGGTAATTCTGCTTAATATCGATGTCTACAGCTCCAACTTCCTTATAGAACGAAACTCGCAAGTCGGCAATTCCCGCAGACGCATCTCCGTCAAGCGTCATATTCCTTATTAATTTATGTATATATTGTATTTATATATTGTATTTATATATTGTATTTATATATATTGTATTTATATATTGTATTTATATATTGTATTTATATATTGTATTTATATATATTGTATTTATATATTGTATTTATATATTGTATTTATATATTGTATTTATATATTGTATTTATATATTATATTTATATATTGTATTTATATATTGTATTTATATATTGTATTTATATATTGTATTTATATATTATATATTATTGTATTTTATATATTTATTGTATTTATATATTGTATTTATATATTGTATTTATATATTGTATTT
The DNA here is from genome assembly GCA_032716605.1 of Paralithodes platypus. Lineage (NCBI taxonomy): Eukaryota > Metazoa > Arthropoda > Malacostraca > Decapoda > Lithodidae > Paralithodes > Paralithodes platypus. Next base: position 16,092,062 of record CM064537.1, on the reverse strand, counting down.
ATATATTGTATTTATATATATTGTATTTATATATTGTATTTATATATATTGTATTTATATATTGTATTTATATATTTTATATTAAAACAATTATTTATATATTTTATTTATATATTTTGCTCCCTAGACCGTCATCAAACATTACAAAAAACACACCCGAGATCCCCCTTCTAGATAGATTTGTACATTTTTCGGTAGCAAAATGTCCCATCCATAGGCTGATTCTTTCTAAATTACAGGCTCGCTATTGCTAGCCAAGAGAAAAATCGACACCTATATGGCACGAAGGGTCTTAAAATTGCCAAAGTAATGGGGCCTAAAGTCTTAAAATTGCCAAACTAATGGGGCATCATCATATTCATCAGACCCTTCTTACTATAATCATCAATATTATCACCATCATTATCATAATCATCAACATCAGAACATTCTTAACACCTTCTGTACCGGCTACGTCATCTTTATTTAATTTCAGCTACATCTAGACGATTTATGAAGCTTAGGAAGGATATATGGTAGACAAAAAGATCTATTGAGATAGTCTGTAGCCTTTTGATTGGTAGACGTCCTTCCTAAGCTTCATAAACTCGTCTACATGTAGCCAAGATAACATAAGAAAGACGTTACCGGTACAGTCGCGCTGATAAGTCATGTATCGGCACCAAGTGTGTTTTAAGAACATAAGAACATAAGAAAATGGGAGTCTGCAGAAAGCCGATTGGCCTAAGCAAGGCAGATCCCTGTCCCACACAACCCAAATTACAAAGCCCAATTATAGGCTCAACACTCTAATACCCTGAGGATCATCTTACCAAAACGGTTAGAGATTAGAGATTATTTTGATCAATAATTGGTATCAGCAATATCTAAGCTTCATTTCTTCATATCGAGTGAAATATACAAACATGTTCCTACACCTACCTACCTTATTCAACATCTGACAGACATTAATACAGCACAGAGCAAGCCAAACGTAATGACAGCTGGGACATGACTTAATACACGACCGTACAGAAGGGGTTAACATAGGAATGTAAAATAAGAGAAGCTTCAAAATGTATACAACATATTAACCCCTTCAGACTCATATGACGCAGAGGTTGCCAGATTAGCAATAAGAAATAGAGTTCTCTCACTCTTATAATTACCTCTCCAAAATTAGTTTTCTGCCCACAGCTAACTCAAAGACAACTGCAGAGGTTGAAGTAACTAAACTAAAGGTTTCTAAATACCCCTGATGGTAATAAAGGCTTAAAGTGTCCCTAATCCGCTCAAAATCGCGTCATATGTCGGAGAGGGTTAATTAATAAAGAACAACATGACCATATAATTAACAACAGGTAAGCCATTTGCAAATAACACTAAATATACAAATTTGACATCCAATTTTACATTAAGTAACACCCCGATCTTAACATTATTCATCAATTACAAACCCCAATGCACTTGAATAAACTAATGGAAGCATATTGTCCTCCCGGGATTCGAACTCGGGACACCACACCCAGAACATAAGCATCTAATTGTTTGTTTGGTCTATTAATTCATTTATTCATACATATATTTTTTATATTTTCCTCCCTAGACCTCCATCAAGCTTAAAAAAACACCCCCTAGACCCCCCTTTAGGATAGATTTGTACATTTTTCGGTAGAAAAATGTTGCGGCCAAACGCCGATTCCTCCTAAAATTACAGGCTTGCTATCGCTCGCCAGGGAAAAATCGACACCAAAATGGCACGAAAGGTCCTAATATTGACAAAGCAATGGGGTGAAAGGTCATAAGATCCCCCAACTAATGGAACCAACGTCTTAAAATCCCCAACACTAGTGGGGCTAAACGTTAGGGAGAAGGGGGTCCAGAAAAAAACGGTCTGTCTCTCCGTAATTTACTCTAGATGCCGATATTAATTAATGTACCAGACCCCCACACATCTCTCCGGAAGATAGATGCCGAATGAGAAGAGATAGAGGGAAAAGTGTTACGTGAGCGAAGTTATGGATACGAGACGAACACTAGTTGTGATTATGATCTTAAAAGGGGGCAGACCGTAATTTGTTTGGTCTATTAATTCATGTATTCATATATTTTTTTAGTTTCCTCCCTAGACCTCCATGAAGCTTAGAAAAACACCCCCTAGACCCCCCTTCAAGATAAATTTGTACATTTTTCGGTAGAAAAATTTCCCGGCCGAAGGCCGATTCTTCCAACATTACAGGCTCACTATCGTTCGCCAGGGAAAAAATCGACACCTAAATAGCACGAAAGGTCTAAATATTGACGACGAAATGGGGCGAAAGGTCTTAAAATCGACTAAAAAAAAAAAAAAAAAAAAAAAGTAGTAGTAGTAGTAGTAGTAGTTGTAGTAGTAGTAGTAGGATGGACGAATGGCAGTTTCTGAATTGTACTCCTATGATAATTTTGTCACTGTAAATAATCTACCTTTAGTCTAGCGACTGAGGGATGTCGAGAAAGAGGGGCTCCAGCAAAGTATAGATGCGAGACGAAAACTCTACTCTGTTTCTTCTCAGTTGACGATAAATTGAATCCCTTAGCAGCCAAATTCTCGATACTTAAGGGGAGATTTCCACTTGAGTTTTTTTTTCTAGACGCCTTTCTCCCTCATGTTTAGCCTCATTGTTTTACTAATTGTAAGACGTTTGCCCCATTATTTTGACGATTTTAAGAACTTTCAACCTATTTCTGTCAATTTTAAGACCTTTCGTGCCATTTAGCTGTCGATTTTATCCTGGCGAGCGATAGCGAGCCTGTAATTTAAGAGTAACCGGCCTTTGGCCGGGAAATTTTTCTACCGAAAAATGTACAAATATATCTTGAAAGGAGGGTCAAGGGGGTGACATTTTGAGATTCCTGGAGGAGTAGGAAGCAAACTAAAAACCTCCCCTTAAAGGAAAAACATGCAACTACTATGTTATTTTGTTTCTTTTGATTTTTTTTAAAGCAGCCTAGGTAAGGACCAGTAGGTCTGTTGTTGCTTGCCTTCATTTTGTGTTCCTTTGTATCATATTAAGACCATGTTTAAATAATAAGCACCATAGATCACTACAAAATCTTCCAAATAACTGAGAAATCTAGATAACAAAACAAAAAACAAAAAAAACAGACTAGCCGTAGTTATATTTTGGTTTGGGTTTCCTAGGTGGAGATGCCGGCATCACTCTCGCTGGGTAACCACACCCCGAGTTCCAGGCACACTCATGCGAGCTGATTTGATAGGCCAAGCACAGGTCCGTGACAAGGAGTGACTTGATCGACGGTGATCTGAGATGGTTCCGCGCCCTTGGCGCTGTAAAGATCAGCAGGTAGGAAACGAGGAGGGCAGGGGCGGTGTTTAGGCCCTCTGTTAGGGAGCAAGTCTGCTGAACAATCCCTTTTGGGGGAACTGTCCTCCTGGATGCTGGATTTGCTTTCTCTTTCGAGTTGAATTTGGCTTCTTATCGACGCCTCATTCGTCTTGACAGTATTTGCTGTCTTGTGACTGTCTTTGCTTCCCTTTCTTTGATTTGGTTTGTTTTCCCCCTCCTGTTTGCTGTCTTTAGTATTGTAGGTACTGGGGGAAACTGTCGGCGATATATAGTGTACCGCTCATTAGGATAACGATGTATAAGGTAACCGCATCGAGGTGAACGATGTATAGGTACCAAACGCACGATGTAGAGAGGTAGCTCCCAGGTGGACGATGTATAG
>CM064537.1:16001859-16088254 GCA_032716605.1 Paralithodes platypus | reverse complement strand
GAGAGAGAAAAAAGATTATATTAGTTACGTTAGGCGTTACATAGATACACAGACTACACAGACCCTCGATAGTCCATACTAGGTAGTACGGAATAATGCTAAAATAGAATGAGAGAGAGAGGAGAGAGAGAGGAGCCAGAGAGGAGAGAGAGGGAGAGAAAGAGAGAGAGCGGACGAGAGAGAGAGAAGGAGAGAGAGAGAGAGAGAGGAGGAGGATGGAGAGACCGATGATGAGCCGAGAGCGATGACCCGAGAGACCTGTGAGAGAGTATTGAGAGAGAGAGAGAGAGATATTAAGTCGTAGAAGGGGAGAGATAATAGGGAAGGAGATATGAGAGAGAGAGAAAAAAAAAGATATATAGTTACATAGCGTTACATAGATACACAGACTACACAGACCTCGAAGTCCCTACTAGGTAGTCCGGACCTAATGCTAAAATAGAATGAGAGAGAGAGAGAGAGAGAGAGAGAGAGAGAGAGAGAGAGAGAGAGAGAGAGAGAGAGAGAGAGAGAGAGAGAGAGAGAGAGAGAGAGAGTATATGTGATATGTTTGTGTTGAACCCATAACATAAGTAGGTACTCGTAGTTTAAAGGGTAAGGGGAAACAACTGTAATATGTGTTTTAGTATGCTGTAGGATTTGGGAGCTGTATATACAGTATATAGATGGAAGAGAGAGAAAGTTGGTTAGAAGGAGTTGCAAGGATTAGTTAGTATCTCAAAAGACCTTCTGGTCCATTCCGGGGAGATACTCGAAGTGGAAAGAGGAAGTTAGTGCTGTGCACTACACAAACTATCTCTCTCTCTTACTTATACACACACACAGATAGATAGATAGATAGATACTTTATTGACCACATAATACATCGTAAAATATATACATAGTGCAATTATAGTTATCCAACAAGCAATGCAGATCTCACAGTCTAATCTTGCAACATAAGTGAAAACTGGAGTCCAAAAACAAAACCCTTACTAAATATATATGACACAATAAACAATATAATGCAAACACTAAATATATATGACACAATAAACAAATTGATAAAAATATACTTTGAACAGTAGACAGAATGAAAATAAACACCATGTGAGGAAGAACACTTTATTGACCTGATGAAGCTATTATGTGAAACGTTGTCAATAAAGTGCTCTTCCTCACATGGTGTTTATTTTCACACAATAAACAATATATGCAAACATTAATATCCTCCGCGCCTTTGATCGTTCTGTACACCCCCCACCCACCCACCCACCCACACCCACACACACACACAGGCGCTCCTCAGGCGGCAGCCGGCCCCGGCCCCGCCTATTCCACCGACCTGCCTCACAAGCTAATGAGTGCCCACTATCACGAAAACGAGTAAATGACAATCTATGGACTTCATTGATTGAATGTCTCTGTTTATACACATTATGTACGTTGTAAGAAGGGTTCAGTTCCTTATAGGTCTTACGTCTAGATGACTCACTATTCCTGATTCCAGACACAACATCTTGCATCGCAACACTCAGATCAGCTGTATCTCATGAAGCGAATCCACTCACCAGTTTACCCGTAACAGTATTCGAATCAATCACGGCACCAATGGCAAATGAAAGCGGGTCATCTGGGTATTCGGATCTTTCCTGCCACAGTTTATACTATAATGTATGCTGTTTGAACTTAAGGGCAGGTATTTAGTTTGTTCCCTACGTTTTCATAAAGCTTAAAATTACACCCCCTAGACCCCCTTTCAAGATAAATTTGTACATTTTTCGGTAGAAAAATGTCCCGGCCGGAGGCCGATTGCTCTTAAAATACAGGCTCGCTATCGCTCGCCAGGAAAAAATTGACACCTTAATGGCATGAAAGGTCTTAGAATTGACAGAAATGGGTCAACATTTCTTAAAATGTCTAAACTACTAGGGCGAACGTCTTTAAATCTCAAAAGCAATGGGGCTAAACATGAGGGAGAAAGGGGTCCAGAAAAAAATCCTGCAGGTGAAAATCTCCCCTTAACGAGGTCTTGTAATGGCAGATACCCCGACTCTACATAACACACGCCATTGCCAGTAGTTCGCCTCACTCCAAGTAACGGTTTCAACACACACACACACACACACGTCACTCTCACACTCATTCTCACTCACTCACTCTCTCTCTCTCTCTCTCTCTCCCTTACCTGACCTAAGAGCCATAACACCTGTGTATATTGCAGACCTGGTGACATGCTCTATATATTGCAGACCTAGTGACATGCTCTATATATTGCAGACCTGGTGACATGCTCTATATATTGCAGACCTAGTGACATGCTCTATATATTGCAGACCTAGTGACATGCTCTATATATATTGCAGACCTAGTGACATGCTCTATATATTGCAGACCTAGTGACATGCTCTATATATTGTAGACCTAGTGACATGCTCTATATATTGCAGACCTGGTGATATGCTCTATATATTGCAGACCTAGTGACATGCTCTATATATTGCAGACCTAGTGACATGCTCTATATATTGCAGACCTAGTGACATGCTCTATATATTGCAGACCTAGTGACATGCTCTATATATTGCAGACCTGGTGACATGCTCTATATATTGCAGACCTGGTGACATGCTCTATATATTGTAGACCTAGTGACATGCTCTATATATTGCAGACCTGGTGACATGCTCTATATATTGCAGACCTGGTGACATGCTCTATATATTGCAGACCTAGTGACATGCTCTATATATTGTAGACCTAGTGACATGCTCTATATATTGTAGACCTAGTGACATGCTCTATATATTGTAGACCTAGTGACATGCTCTATATATTGAAGACCTGGTGACATGCTCTATATATTGAAGACCTGGTGACATGCTCTATATATTGTAGACCTGGTGACATGCTCTATATATTGAAGACCTGGTGACATGCTCTATATATTGAAGACCTGGTGACATGCTCTATATATTGTAGACCTAGTGACATGCTCTATATATTGAAGACCTGGTGACATGCTCTATATATTGAAGACCTGGTGACATGCTCTATATATTGAAGACCTGGTGACATGCTCTATATATTGTAGACCTAGTGACATGCTCTATATATTGCAGACCTGGTGACATGCTCTATATATTGCAGACCTGGTGACATGCTCTATATATTGCAGACCTGGTGACATGCTCTATATATTGCAGACCTGGTGACATGCTCTATATATTGTAGACCTGGTGACATGCTCTATATATTGCAGACCTGGTGACATGCTCTATATATTGCAGACCTGGTGACATGCTCTATATATTGCAGACCTGGTGACATGCTCTATATATTGCAGACCTGGTGACATGCTCTATATATTGTAGACCTGGTGACATGCTCTATATATTGTAGACCTGGTGACATGCTCTATATATTGCAGACCTGGTGACATGCTCTATATATTGCAGACCTGGTGACATGCTCTATATATTGTAGACCTGGTGACATGCTCTATATATTGTAGACCTAGTGACATGCTCTATATATTGTAGACCTAGTGACATGCTCTATATATTGTAGACCTAGTGACATGCTCTATATATTGCAGACCTAGTGACATGCTCTATATATTGCAGACCTGGTGACATGCTCTATATATTGCAAACCTAGTGACATGCTCTATATATTGCAGACCTGGTGACATGCTCTATATATTGCAGACCTGGTGACATGCTCTATATATTGTAGACCTAGTGACATGCTCTATATATTGCAGACCTGGTGACATGCTCTATATATTGCAGACCTGGTGACATGCTCTATATATTGCAGACCTAGTGACATGCTCTATATATTGCAGACCTAGTGACATGCTCTATATATTGTAGACCTAGTGACATGCTCTATATATTGTAGACCTAGTGACATGCTCTATATATTGTAGACCTAGTGACATGCTCTATATATTGAAGACCTGGTGACATGCTCTATATATTGAAGACCTGGTGACATGCTCTATATATTGAAGACCTGGTGACATGCTCTATATATTGAAGACCTGGTGACATGCTCTATATATTGAAGACCTGGTGACATGCTCTATATTTTGAGACCTGGTGACATGCTCTATATATTGAAGACCTGGTGACATGCTCTATATATTGTAGACCTAGTGACATGCTCTATATATTGCAGACCTGGTGACATGCTCTATATATTGTAGACCTGGTGACATGCTCTATATATTGCAGACCTGGTGACATGCTCTATATATTGCAGACCTGGTGACATGCTCTATATATTGTAGACCTGGTGACATGCTCTATATATTGCAGACCTGGTGACATGCCTTATATATTGCAGACCTGGTGACATGCTCTATATATTGCAGACCTGGTGACATGCTCTATATATTGCAGACCTGGTGACATGCTCTATATATTGCAGACCTGGTGACATGCTCTATATATTGTAGACCTGGTGACATGCTCTATATATTGCAGACCTGGTGACATGCTCTATATATTGAAGACCTGGTGACATGCTCTATATATTGTAGACCTAGTGACATGCTCTATATATTGCAGACCTGGTGACATGCTCTATATATTGCAGACCTGGTGACATGCTCTATATATTGCAGACCTGGTGACATGCTCTATATATTGAAGACCTGGTGACATGCTCTATATATTGCAGACCTGGTGACATGCTCTATATATTGCAGACCTGGTGACATGCTCTATATATTGAAGACCTGGTGACATGCTCTATATATTGCAGACCTGGTGACATGCTCTATATATTGCAGACCTAGTGACATGCTCTATATATTGTAGCTGTGTCGATCTCTCTCTCTCTCTCTCTCTTTGAGGTTCAGCTATCTCTATCAAAATTAAATCCTGACGACCTCACTTGAATCGTAAAATCTATGTGGTCAGTGTATCTATGTAAATCCTTCTATCTCTCTCTCTATTACACATAAGAACATAAGAACATAAGAAAATGGGAGTCTGCAGAAAGCCGATTGGCCTAAGCAAGGCAGATCCCTGTCCCACACAACCCCAATTCAATTACAAAGCCCAATTATAGGCTTCACACTCTAATACCCTGAGGATCATCTTACCAAAACGGTTAGAGATTAACGCAGGATTATGGAGGTCTGCAGAGCGCTGATTGGCCCAACCCGGCTGATCCCCCTTCACACCCAACCCTTCTCGTCCATATGCTTATCTAATTTTATCTTAAAGCTCCCTACAGTTTTAGATCCCACTATAGCACTTGGTAGTCCATTCCACCCATCTACAACTCTGTTACCAAACCAATACTTGCCTATATCTTTTCTGAAACGAAATTTATCTAATTTGAAACCATTGGTACGAGTTCTTTCGCTATCACTGAGCTTTAGTACATTTGCCATGTCCCCTTTGTTAATCCCACTAACCCACTTGAACACCTCTATCATATCCCCTCTAACTCTGCGTCTCTCTAACGAATGTAAACCTAATTTCTTCAACCTTTCTTCATACGAAAGATTTCTAATATTATGGAATTTTTGTCATTCTACGCTGTACTCTCTCCAATGAATCTATGTCCATTCTGTAATAAGGACACCAAATTGGACAGCATATCCATGTGGGGTCTCACTAATGACAAGTAAAGTTTTAAGATAACATCAGCAGTTCTGTTACTCACACTCCTAGAGATGAACCCGAGAATCCTGTTTGCCTTATTACGAACGCTTATACACTGTTTCTAGGCTTCAAATCATTGCTAACAAACACACCTAGATCTTTCTCGCAGTCTGAATTTTCTAATTCTAAATTAGCTAGTTTATATTTAAGAATTTGTTGCATCTTCCCTATCTTTAATACCTTGCATTTGTCAATGTTAAACTTCATCTGCCAATTTACTGACCATTCATGTAAGGTATCTAGATCCCTTTGGAGGCACTCTATATCGCTATCTGAATCAATTGATCTCCCTATTTTAGTATCGTCTGCGAATTTACTTATCCTACTAGTTATACCTAAATCTAGGTCATTTATGTATATAAGAAACAACAGGGGACCTAATACCGATCCCTGGGGGACACCACTTTTGACTGCTCCCCATTCTGACTTGGTACCATTTATGCTGACTCTCTGCTTCCTACCAATTAGCCATGACCTAATCCATCCTAACAACGCCCCACCTATTCCATGTGCCTCAACCTTTCTCATCAATCTCTCATGAGGGACTCTGTCGAAAGCTTTACTGAAATCTAAATATATAATATCATATGACTTGTCATTATCTACTGCTTCATATACCTCTGAGAAAAAACTAAGCAAAATAGTAAGGCAAGACCGTCCCTGAGTGAATCCATGCTGAGAAGAATTGATTAAGTTAAATGTTTCTAAGTGGTTTCTCATTTTCCTAGCAATAATTGACTCTAGTAGTTTTCCTATGATTGAAGTGAGACTAATGGGACGGTAATTGGATGCTATTGATTTATCACCTTTTTTGAAGATCGGAACTACATTTGCAAGCTTCCAAGCTTCTGGAACTATACATGTTTCTAATGACTTGTTAAATAGAAATGTTAATGGATAACTTAACTCATCTCTGCATTCTTTTAATACTCTAGCATATACCTCATCGGGACCAGGCGATTTATGAGGTTTCAGTCTGTCAATTTCCTTAACCACATCATTTCTACTTATAGTAATATATATATTTTTGTTTTGACAGCAAGCTAAATTTGTCCATTTTTCGATAGAAAAATGTGTCCGGCGAAGCCGGATTTCTCCGTACAATGCTGGCTCGCGGATGAAATTGACACCTGGATGGGGTTAACGTCTTAAAACAGATGGCTGAATGGGGCCAAATGGATACAAGCCAGAGAAAGAGAGAAAAGGAGAGAAAGATAAAAAAACGCAGGTGGGGTCCCTTAATGAAAATTCTGCACTATATAGTCTGTCTTCTGCCACCACATGTATCACCTTGAAATGACCCGCAAGATATTGTAGATACTAACTATTCCTTGTAACTTATTAACACACACATGCACACACTCGCTTTCTCCTTCGTATACACACACACACACACGCATACAGACACACACACGCATAAACATACACACACATGCATACACATACACACACACACACACACACACACATACACACACACACATGCTTAATAGTAAATCTGATCTGAAAAGTAAAAGATTTGCTACCAACTCGATTAGTGGGTGGAACAAATTGCCAGCCGAAGTAGTGTCTGCACCATCAGTGCATAGTTTCAAAGCACGGTATGACAAACATATCTTAGGAGGCGGGAATTAACGAGCATGCTCACTCCCGCAAATACAACTAGTGTAAGTACAACTAGTGTAAGTACAACTAGTGTAAGTACACACACACACACACTACCATTCGTATTTTCTCTCCATCCCTTCAGTAATACCATCTTTAATCACCTACTTTAACCTTCTTTGCCTTCAAATTATTCCCTTGCTGAAATGTTCCTCTCTCTCTCTCTCTCTCTCTCTCGGTATGCGAGTGTGCGAGTGTGTGTGTGTGTGTGTGTGTGTGTGTGTGTGTGTGTGTATATGTGCCATTGTTAAACTGCCTCGTAATATATCTCAATAATCGATTTTGTACTTCAATGTACTGATGAGAGAGAGAGAGAGAGAGAGAGAGAGAGAGAGAGAGAGAGAGAGAAGAAAGGTCACGCACGTACAAGTAATAACATGTCACACACGCACACACACACACACACACACACACTATTACTCACGAACACAAAGCACATAAAACACACATATCACACCCTCCCATAAACAGAGACACACACTCACACATCACACCCTCCCATAAACAGAGACACACAGACTCACACATCACACCCTCCCATAAACAGAGACACACAGACTCACACATCACACCCTCCCATAAACAGGGACACACAGACTCACATATCACACCCTCCCATAAACAGAGACACACACACTCACACATCACACCCTCCCATAAACAGAGACACAGACTCACACATCACACCCTCCCATAAACAGAGACACACAGACTCACACATCACACCCTCCCATAAACAGAGACACAGACCTCACATATCACACCCTCCCATAAACAGAGACACACAGCACTCCACACATCACACCCTCCCATAAACAGGGACACACAGACTCACACATCACACCCTCCCATAAACAGAGACACACAGACTCACACATCACACCCTCCCATAAACAGAGACACACAGACTCACACATCACACCCTCCATAAACAGAGACACACAGACTCACACATCACACCCTCCCATAAACAGAGACACACAGACTCACACATCACACCCTCCCATAAACAGAGACACACAGACTCACATATCACACCCTCCCATAAACAGAGACACACAGACTCACACATCACACCCTCCCATAAACAGAGACACACAGACTCACATATCACACCCTCCCATAAACAGAGACACACAGACTCACACATCACACCCTCCCATAAACAGGGACACACAGACTCACATATCACACCCTCCCATAAACAGAGAGACACACAGACTCACACATCACACCCTCCCATAAACAGAGACACACAGACTCACATATCACACCCTCCCATAAACAGAGACACACAGACTCACACATCACACCCTCCCATAAACAGGGACACACAGACTCACACATCACACCCTCCCATAAACAGAGACATACAGACTCACACATCACACCCTCCCATAAACAGAGACACACAGACTCACACATCACACCCTCCCATAAACAGAGACACACAGACTCACATATCACACCCTCCCATAAACAGGGACACACAGACTCACATATCACACCCTCCCATAAACAGAGACACACAGACTCACACATCACACCCTCCCATAAACAGAGACACACAGACTCACACATCACACCCTCCCATAAACAGAGACACACACACTCACACATCACACCCTCCCATAAACAGAGACACACAGACTCACACATCACACCCTCCCATAAACAGGGACACACCGACTCACATATCACACCCTCCCATAAACAGAGACACACAGACTCACACATCACACCCTCCCATAAACAGACACACAGACTCACACATGCATTATTACTCGCGAGCATAAAACAATAACACACATCACGACTACCCTTAAGGGGAGATTTCCACTTGAGGGACTTTTTTCTTGACCCCTTTCTCCCTCATGTCTAGCCCCATTGCTTTTTGAGATTTTAAGACGTTTGCCCCATTAGTTTGGTGATTTTTAAGAATTTCCGCCCCATTTCTGTCAATTTTAAGACCTTTCGTGCCATTTAGGTGTCGATTTTATCCTGGCGAGCGATAGCGAGCTTGTAATTTAAGAGTAATCGGCCTTCGGCCGGGACATTTTTCTACCGAAAAATGTACAAATTTATCTTGAAAGGAGGTCAAGGGGGTGACATTTTAAGATTGCTGGAGGAGTAGGAAACAAACTAGAAACCTCCCCTTAACCACACAAACATTACACCCACCCTTAGTCATACACACACACACACACACACATACGCCCACCTAGAGTCATACACACACACACATTACACCCACCCATAACCACACACACACACGCACGCACGCATGCACATTACACCTACTCATGGCCACACACACACACACACACACACACACACATGCAAATTACACCCACCTATAAACACACACACACACCCGCACTCTGTAAATTAGTCCTCTCAGCCAGCGAAGTTACGACACCAGAGGCCACTGTTTTATCTCTCTCTCTCTCGCTCTCTCTCTCTTAACCCCTTCAGACTCATATGACGCAGAGGTTGCCAGATTACCAATAAGAAATAGAGTTCTCTCACTCTTATAATTACCTCTCCAAAATTAGTTTTCTGCCCACAACTAACTCAAAGATAACTGCAGAGGTTGAAGTAACTAAACTAAAGGTTTCTAAATACCCCTGATGGTAACAAAGGCTTTAAAGTATCCCCAATAGGCTCAACACAGCTAACTCAAAGACAACTGCAGAGGTTGAAGTTACTAAAGTAAAGGTTTCTAAATACCCCTGATGGTAACAAAGGCTTTAAGGGGAGATTTCCACTCGAGGGTTTTTTTTCTGGACCCCTTTCTCCCTCATGTGTAGCCCCATTGCTTTTGAGATTTTAAGACGTTCGCCCTAGTAGTTTGGAAATTTTAAGACATTTTGCCCCATTTCTGCCAATTTTAAGACCTTTCGTGCCATTAAGGTGTCTATTTTTTCCTGGCGAGCGACAGCAAGCCTGTAATTTAAGAGAAATCGGCCTCCGGCCGGGAAATTTTTCTACCGAAAAATGTACAAATTTATCTTGAAAGGTGGTCTAGGGGGTGTAATTTTAAGCTTGATGAAAACGTAGGGAACAAACTAAATACCTCCCCTTAAACGTAGGGAACAAACTAAATACCTCCCCTTAAACGTAGGGAACAAACTAAATACCTCCCCTTAAAGTATCCCTAATCGGTTCAAAATCGCGTCATATGTCGGAGAGGGTTAATTAACCACTACACGCACAAGTACTTGTCTATTTGTTTCTCTTTATGCGTTCCCTTTGTATACCACCGCTCTGATTACACTCCTCACCCTCTCACTCTCATACACACTCTTATATATACACACACACACACACACTATACACACTCATACATACACACAAACACTCCCTCTCACTCAGCATTCCCCCCCCCCCCCTCTCTCTCTCTCTCTCTCTCTCTCTCTCTCTGAACCTTCAGTATATAACTCTTAGCCTACCTGGATTAACCATGTTTATCCTTGTTCTTGGAAATGCTTCCATTTGTTTTTACAAATCTTATCTCGCATCCTTTGTGCTAACAGTGCATTAAACCCGATATCATAAACATTCCAAGTAGCATGATCATCCTCATATTCATCAGCATTGTTTGATGTACTAAATCATAAAGCTGGTTTTTAGACATTCTTAATCCGGGAAAGGCGCCGTTTTACTGGACAAAGGCGACTGGACAAAGGCGACGGGACTCTTAAGATCCATTTTTTTTTTTTTTTTTTTTTTTTTTAAAGACCCCAGTGACACTCAAAACAAAGGAATATGTGATTAAGCTAGATAATTCACCTCCATGCCTCCTATCACTCCTCCACACGTGTCAACCCGCCCCCCCCTTCAATTATCACATATTTTTCCTCTTCTCTTATTCCTTTGTTTATCGGCTTATTTACCGCGCCAATATCTCCCACCCGGTTTCAAGGTCATCTGGAACACATATAGAGATCTGGCAAGAGAGAGACAGCACTAGCGAGACATCAGTCTGGCTTCAGGCCTCGAAGGGGGAGGGTGTATATATCATGCACCTCTCACCTCATGACTGGAGGGTCGGCAATAAATTTGTCTTTTTCACCCCTCAAATACTATTCCCACTTGGTTTATTGCTGTTACATGTTAATATCTTCATATTAAATGTAAAATAGGCGCATATGAATAAGTAATAACGATATTTATCGGATAATGACGATTTTAGGCGGGAATGAACCAAAATATGCTCGCTTGGCAGGCACTTTCAAATACCTATGGCGCGCGCTTGCTGGGTTAAGGGGAGGTATTTAGTTTCTTCCGTAGAACTCCGTCAAGCTTAAAATTACACCCCCTAGACCCCCTTTCAAGATAAATTTGTACATTTTTCGGTAGAAAAATTTCCCGGCCGAAGGCCGGTTCCTCTCAAATTACAGGCTCGCTATCGCTCGTCAGGAAAAAATCGACACCTAAATGGCACGAAAGTTCTTAATATTGACAGAAATGGGGCGAAAGTTCTTAAAATCGCCAAATTAAAGGGGGCGAGCGTCTTAAAATCTAAAGAGCAATGGGGCTAAACATGAGAGAGAAAGGGGTCCAGAAAAAAATCCCTCAAGTGGAAATCTCCCCTTAACCACCCTGTGATTCTCGTTATGCCAGTATTACATATTGAAGCGACCAGTTTATATATGACCGTTAAGGGGAGGTATTTAGTGTGTTCCCTAGACCTCCATCAAGCTTAAAATTACACCCCCTTGAGTCGCTTTCAAGATAAATTTGTACATTTTTCGGTAGAAAAATTCCTCTTAAATTACAGGCTCGCTATTGCTCGCCAGGATAACATTGACACCTGAATTGCACGAGAGGTCTTAAATCGCTAAACTAATGGGGCATACGTTTTATAATATCAAAAGCAATGGGGCTAAACATGAGGGAGAAAGGGGTCAAGAAAAAAATCCCTCAAGTGGAAATCTCCCCTTAAACATTAATGCACTCATTATTTTCTAAAATGATGCAAAGGAAACTTTATTCGTAACTTGAATATAAAACATTTAATTGCGTAATATCAATCACAGGTTGATTAAGACCACATGTCCACGACTGTACAATCGTGGACATATATAAAGTTACCAATTCGAATGTTTTAATGTTTAAAGCCAAAACAATTTTTTTTTTTCTTGGTCTATAATAAAGCACTTTATTGTCTCGTTTGCGTTCGATACTGATAAAAATGGGTGGGTGCTGTTAATTTTCTGTACCTCGCCATATGATGGCTACATTCTGATTGCCAAAGATGTATGTGTAGTGAAAAGTGTGTGTGTATGCATTATATAGACAGTATAAATATAATATTATATAATACTGTATATATATATATATATATATATATATATATATATATATATATATATATATATATATATATATATATATATATCAAGTATATATATCTCACAAATACACGTGAACTAATAAATGTTTAAATACTCCCAGCCAAGATCGTAGCTCCGACATTCAGACCGAGTGTCCAAGGATTTAATCCATGCCGTGGTGTAGTGCATTAAAAGCTTGGACACTCGTTCTTAATGTCGGAGGTTCGATCCCGGCTGGGAGTATTTAAAAAAAAGAAAAAAAAAAAGAAAATATATATATATACTTATTTATAAATATAAAACATATAGATAGACAGACAAATAAATATATACAGATAGAATTGTATATGGATTCCAACCCAATCACTCCAGGTATATTAGGGAGAGCTATGAGCACCATAACCACTCGGCCATGAGCTGAGTGGTTACGGTGCCCAACTCTCCCTAACATACCTGGAGTGAGTGGGTTCGAATCCAGGTCAGGACACATTTCTCCCAACCTGACCGACATTATCATTAGTAAAGTACATTTCCTCCTTCAGTATTTGCGTTTCACGTGGTCTATTCATAAATGGTATATATATATATATTGTGTACATAAATGGTATATATATATTGTGTACATAAATGGTATATATATATTGTGTGCATAAATGGTATATATTGTGTACATACTTGTGAAGTTAGATAAGCTCCTTACTGCTGATTCTGGTGCTAAAATCGTAAATTCTGAGGTTTGGCACATTCAGATTTATATATATATATTCAGTTTAATTTCTCCTCACAAACTATGTTGTTGTAGCGTTATCAAAATCTGAAATGCTTACTTTGTTCTGTTTATTATTATTATTATTATTATTATTATTATTATTATTGTTGTTTTAAAAATATGTGGCTTCTAGTATATTCCACTTCGTTATCATGTTATTTTGCTTTTCAATTTGTTATATAATGATTCTTCCACATAGTCCAATTATTCATCTTATACCGTATACATTCTAATTAGATTTTCTAATGACGAATCCCCATTCAATCTATCATTGTATGTACAATATATATATATATATATATATATATATATATATATATATATATATATATATATATATATATATATATATATATATTCTTTGAATCCTAGAGGGCCTTCCGAACCTGAGTAAAGTCGTCCAACGTTAGTCAGAAGTAAAAAAAAGAAAAAAAAAAAAAAAAAAAAAAAAAAAAGTCCTTGAAGACTGAAAAGGTTAGTTCGTTGTCGCCGAAGTAGTAACAATGAATTGTCTTCATCTTTAAAGTAATAAATAATGAGAAACCCTTCTAAATAAATAAATATAAATGAATTACCATTCAGTAAATACATCCAATAATTATATAAATAACAAAAAATATATAAATTATACAAAACATTCACAAATCAATAAGTGCATCGGTAGACGAACAAATATGAAAATAAATATCGGGTATTTACACATCATCATCAAACTATATGCTATCTATCTATCTATTGCCAGACGCCTTCATACCTTGAAAGGGTGGCCACGATTGAATCCATTTCATTCACCTCTGTCTTCTGGCCGCCGGCGCCCCTCCTCCCACCCAACAACACTCTCACTCTTCTTATATTTAAGTTATTTACTCAGATTGCTTTTCCCTCCTCTTCGTCACTTCCACTTCACAATCTTCTTTTGTATATTATAATCTTCTTGATAATTAACATATAAGTAAGTAAAACAATAAATACTATATACTGTACCTTAAGGGGAGGTTTTTAGTTCGTTCCCTAGAATTCCATCAATCTTAAAATTACACCCCCTAGACCCCCTTTCAAGATAAATTTGTACATTTTTCGGTAGAAAAATGTCCCGGCTGAAAGCCGGTTCCTCTTAAATTACAGGCTCGCTATCGCTCGCCAGGATAAAATGGACACCTGAATTGCACGAAAGATCTTAATATGGGGTGAAAGTTTTTAAAATCGCTAAACTAATGGGGAAAACGTTTTATAATATCAAAAGCAATGGGGCTAAACATGAGGGAGAAAGGGGTCAAGAAAAAAAAGCCCTCAAGTGGAGATCTCCCCTTAATAAATAATACACATATATAAATACATCAATATAATAAAAAGAGATATAGATATAGATTTTGGCTCGAACGTCCCTTGATTTTGGCCCTGTCACTCTTTCAACTATGGGGGAGGCACTCGCTATAGGCAGTTATGCCTTTTGCCTCCCTCAATCACATAGAAAAAAAAAACAAAAAACAAAAGATGAAATATATATACAACCAATTATAATGACTGTTTCCGCCTCGTCATCACCTCCCCTTGAGAATCGTTATATATGCTTCTTCTTCTTCGTAACACACTACGACGTCGCAGCAGAGATGATAAAATACCGCCACTCTCCTCTCCAACGGCACGGTCTTATATTTAATTTCCGTTCCTGCCTCTGATAACCCTTCCGTGTTCTCCTTTCCTAATTTATCGGCGAAATACTGCGCGGTCTTGCTTCCTATATGTAATGTATAAATGTCGTCATTTCAGCATATTTGTCATCTGGCTTTCTTCATTTCGAGATTTAAGTAATTAAGCGTCGAAATAGTGCGTTGTTTTTCTTCTCCATAATGTGTAAATGCTGTCTCTTTAGCTTATTTATTATCTGTTGTTGTTGTTGTTGTTGTTCTTGTTCTTGGTGTTGTTCTTGTTGTTGTTGTTGTTCTTGTTTTTGTTGTTGTTGTTGTTGTTGTTGTTCTTGTTGTTGTTGTTGTTGTTGTTCTTGTTGTTGTTTTCATTGAGACAACTTTTAAGTATCGTCCTCTTCATATTCATCATCATGGTAATAGTGTGGCTTAAATGGTTTTTCTTCTTTGAGGATTACGTTATAGCCAAATCAGAATGTCTAATTACATATGATTACAAAAGAAATCAAGCAGCAACAGACCCACTGGTTCTCACCAGGCAGCTTGGTGAATGGTGTGAAATGGGCACCTGTGGGTAATAATAAGGACAAATTTTATTATTTGAACTCAAGCGCAGTAAGTCAAAGTTCTAAAGCGAGTTATTTGTCCAAGTGACTTTTGAAAGCTTGGGTTGTGTAACTCTTCCTTTTCATTCATCCTTATAAATGTTTACCATATGATGATTATTCTGGGTCAGGTTTCTTGCCATACTATTTTGTAGTTGACAGTTGCAATGTTACCGAAATGAGGAATGTCGACATTTCTGATTGTTTATTCTCATGGTATTATTTGTGTTTATCTTCATTGCAGATAATTAACTGTTTGACCTTCGTTATCAAACTATACTTATCTTTCTTCCTCTTGGAATCCATCATAGTAATATATGATTGTTTCTTCTACTTACAGATTGTGTTACATCAGAAATCAGAAATGTCGGCTCCGGTTCTACAGCTTCGTCCTCTTCGTCAGCAGTGGTCTTCGGCGTGAGGAGAGAGGAGGGGCAAGGCGTGCACCTCCTCCCGGCAACATGGGTCCAGGGCACGTATAAAGAGGAGGAGGCGAGGAGGAGGAGGAAGAGGAGAGAAGAGGAGGAGGAGGAGGAGGAGGAAGAGGAGCTGGACTGGGCTCTGACAGGGACCTCAGTAGAGAACCTCAATAATAACAATACGGAGGTGTTGGCACAGGTGGGAGGGGAAGCCACCTTTACCTGCATCACCAATCATCAGTCAGACGATGTGGTAAGGAAGGATTCATATAATTTTACTAGAAGCTCAAACAAAGAATCTTATGTATCATGTCTCAAACTCTTCACTGTAGGCTGTTTCATTAGGGAGGCCCCGATACAATTGAATGAAGCTTTGATATCTTGGGTCCTTAATATATCCACTCTAGATTGCAGCATCTAATTAGAAATGCCACATGCTATTTTCAGTTTCATGGAGTCAGGAGTTTGTTTCATCTACACATGGAATCCCCGTCCATTTGTTAGAAGTAGCCTACCCAGGGTGTAGCTTGCCTCGGCAGTGTTTAACCCTTTTATTGCGGCCGACGTATATATACATCCTATGTAAAAAAGCTCTATACTGCGGGTGACATACATATACGTTGTGGTCGTACCGGCTGAGTTGCTTGCACTAAAACGTCTTGCTTATTGCCAGATGCTTCCAGGAGGTTCAAAGCTTGCCACACATACTGAGATCAGTGTGCTCTGTCACTTGGTTAAAGTAGGATCTGTGCACAATGAAGAGGTGTTTTAGAAGCTGAAAATCAATAGTAATCAGTGCCACTTCTCCATGTAATTGTGACAGCTACATACCAGGTACGATTATGAGGTTCACTTCATCTTCTTTTCAAAATCCAATCCTGTCTAGTAAAAAAAAAAAAATGATAGAATAACTAAGTATCATCCAATTGTCGCGAGTGGGAGTGAAGCAACAAAAGAATGTGGGGCCGGCTGCTCAATGACAGAAGAATGTGGGGCCGGCTGCTCAATGACAGAAGAATGTGGGGCCGGCTGCTCAATGACAGAAGAATGTGGGGCCGGCTGCTCAATGACAGAAGAATGGGGGGCCGGCTGCTCAATGACAGAAGAATGTGGGGCCGGCTGCTCAATGACAGAAGACACAAATTATTGATCAATTTTTCTAGGTGTGTGTGAGGTGGTAGGGAGGGGGTAGTGGCTGTTATAGGTAAAATTCGACCCAATCTTTTCATTGGAACTCCTCCTTTTGTCAGGGCTATGGATATGGCACTAGGGCAACGTTTATTAAGAGATAGAGGGAAAATAGCTGCTTGGACATATTCTTCCCTATAAAAGGCCCGCACCAAGAGTGTTAAGATATGCAGTCAGTAATCTTCTTACATAAAATGTGGTCAGCTAAAGATACCTAGTCTAATTAACCCTTTGAAGCTCTGACGCGTTTTAGCAGTTTATTTTGGCTATCATTAGATGATTTTATGCAGCTTAGGAAGGATCTGTGGGTATTAAAAGGGTAAATGCTATCTCAATCAACCCTTTGACTTCCATATACCGTTACTAATCTGAATAAAATCGTCTAATAGTAGCCAGGAAACAGAACCGAAACGCATATTGGAGCTTGAGAGGGTTAATAGGAATAATGACTCGGCCAGTAAATCAAAATAAAGAAATATATACAAAAAAGTCTAAACCAAAGAATATAAATTTTGTAAATACTCAGGTTTGCAAAATAATTCCTCAGATATAGGTGAGATTGATAGCATTGAAACAAAATACAATATAATATAATAAGGTTTAAGTCGCAAGAAACTGTAATATGTAATTTAATGTAATGGGGAGACTTTAAATACCAATCGAGCAAGCCAATATCCAGGGGAGGCATGTGATAAGGAGTTGCTGGAACTCCTGTTTCATTTGTATGGATTCCCTCGCTGTTTCGGTTTGCTTTTTAGTCAAGGGGCAAATAAATAATAGATTGCTCGAAAATGGCAAAAGCAATCAAAAGCCTCAATAATAAATTATACACAATATCAAAATAATTCCCAAGACGAAGCAAGAGATGATGTTACTAATTCAAACAGGTATTATGTAACATGTGCCTCATGAAAACAGCCAGGATTATAGGTTAACATTTTGGGTGTATGAAAAGGCCCAGCTTCGAACCCGGGCCTGATTAGATAAGATATAGAAATTTAATCTATATAGTCTGGGTTATACGGTGTGAGATTGAAATGTCCTGATCTTAATTATTATTAGGCTCATATTTGATTAAATTATGGAATATTATCGCCATCTGTGATTACAAACTAGTATTATAAAGAATAGATATAGTATTCTCACATTCTGTCTTCGTGGTGCAATGCATAAGTGTGTTTATTTTCGATGTGAGCATCCTAGGTTCGAATCCCCGGACTGCCACATGTGTTTGTTAATTTCATTAATCGAGTTTAGGAGTAAAGTTGGTTGGTGGAGAGAACATAATCATTTTATAACCAAAAGTCAGGATATCAGCTGTTAGAGAATATTAGCTTGCACCCGGGTCAGAACATTGTATAATTCGAAACGGGTATGATTTATAAAACCAAACCTGTTTCGAATTATACAATGTGTAATCTGACCCTGACCCATGACGCCCCCCCCCCCCCCCCCTCCCTCATTCTGCTGTATCAGAGCGATATTCTGGGAATACCAATGGGGAATAAGCTGATCTGAATAAAAGAACAGTGCACTATACGGATAAACCAGAATAGTGTTACCTTGTTATACTATGCAAGAGAAATATCCATTGGGGAACCCTGACACACACACACACACATACAGACACACAAACACATACAGACACAAACACACACACACACAGATACAGACACACACACACACACACCACTACCAACATACTGGAGTCGGTGGCCAAAATTCATGTATAGTTCAAGGCGTAACATATCACATTCACTGGAAATTGTTACCGTCTCCCTTAAACAATGAGGGGCTGCATTGACCGATAAGTCTTCCTGCCGACACAGTCATAGCTTGGCTGAACCTGGGTGACACCTGTTCACTTGGGGTCCTTCATGAAGTATATCACTAGAATATTATAATGGTTCTTCCTTGTGGGCATCAGTATGTCGTGGTACTGAAAGAGTTAAGGGGAGGTATTGAGTTTGTTCCCTAGACCTCCATCAAGCTTAAGGGGAGGTATTTAGTTTGTTCCCTAGACCTCCATCAAACTTAAAATTGCACCCCCTTGAGTCCCTTTCAAGATAAATGTGTACATTTTTCGGTAGAAAAATGTCCCGGCCAAAGGCCGGTTCCTCTTAAATTACAGGCTCGCTATCGCTCGCCAGGATAAAATCGACACCTGAGTTGCACGAAAGGTCTTAATATGGGGTGAAATTTCTTAAAATCGCTAAACTAATGGGGCAAACGTTTTATAATATCAAAAGCAATGGGGCTAAACATGAGGGAGAAAGGGGTCAAGAAAAAAATCCCTGAAGTGGAGATCTCCCCTTATATTTCCAACTCCAGGTGACGTGGCTGCGACGAGACGATGACGAGCTACTGACGGTGGGACAACAGGTGTATGCCGCCGAGGACCGCTTCACAGCCACTCACTCTCCACAAAATAAGGTCGGTAGTCAAAATGATCGCACTCCTACATGGCCATAGCCAGAACCGTTGCACTTTTATAAAGCCACACTCTTAAGCCGGTATCACACGAGCACTTTTTCACTCAACATTTATCCTCAACACTGATCTGGCAGCATATGAGGTCAACATTTACAATATTTCGGTCAGCTAAATTCATCTACCAACAGTCTAGTTTCCGACACCCATGCAAAATAGTCCAGACATGTTGCCAGAAAAATGTTGATCATCGAATGTTGACTATAAAAGCTCTCGTGTGATACAGGCTTTAAACGGCCACAGCTAGTGTTATGCCAGACAAAACAGGTATTTGTGGATTCTTCTAACGGAGAGAAACTAGGAGTTCAATATATAAATACAACAGAATACAAGGTGAGTTATACACTAGGTAAAACACAACACTTTACTTATGCAAAAAATAAGGTCTCACACAACAAGACGTTACGCTCTAATCACAATACTGATTAAGACACAGAATACAACACCACTGAAAGGACATCAAGTTTACTTGAGTTAGGGGGAGTAGTTAAGGGGAGGTATTTAGTTTGTTCCCTACGTTTTCATCAAGCTTAAAATTACACCCCCTAGACCCCCTTTCTAGATAAATTTGTACATTTTTCGGTAGAAAAATTTCCAGGCCGGAGGCCGGTTGCTCTTAAATTACAGGCTCGCTATCGCTCGCCAGGAAAAAATCGACACCTTAATGGCACGAAAGGTCTTCAAAATATATTAGATAGGGGACAATCAAGGATAGTGTTGTATCTTCCTGATAGGCAAAATATATTAGATACGGGACAATCAAGGATAGTGTTGTATCTTCCTGATAGGCAAAACATATTAGATAGGGGACAATCAAGGATAGTGTTGTATCTTTCTGATAGGCAAAATATATTAGATAGGGGACAATCAAGGATAGTGTTGTATCTTCCTGATGGGCAAAATAAATTATCACAAGAATATCACAAGAATCTCTAAGAACCGAGACAACATTGGGATCATTTCGTCTTAGTGACTTCCCAGGTATAGGAGGGTTAATTAAAGAACGAATCTTCTCGTCGGTGATGAGAACTTATCTCATTAGGGGTATTAATGGCCGGTCTCAAACCACACACCCTTTAAGGGGAGATATCCACTTGAGGGATTTTTTTCCTGGACCCCTTTCTCCCTCATGTTTAGCCCCATTGCTTTTGAGATTTTAAGACCTTCGCCCTAGAAGTTTGGATATTTTAAGACATTTTGCCTAATTTCTGTCAATTTTAAGACCTTTCGTGCCGTTAAGGTGTCAATTTTGTCCTGGGGAGCGATAGCGAGCCTGTAATTTAAGAGCAACCGGCCTCCGGCCGGGAAATTTTTCTACCGAAAAATGTACAAATTTATCTAGAAAGGGGGTCTAGGGGGTGTCATTTTAAGCTTTATGAAAAAGTAGGGAACAAACTAAATACCTCCCCTTAATAGAGGTAGAGGTGATTGTATTCTTTGTATTGCTACTCTTCTTGGCCGGTTTCACACCAAGGTCTATAATGTAGGTTAGTGGTGAATCTCTGCTTAGGTGCCGGTCTCGTACACGGCTACTGAGCAAAATGCCTGACAGGTGCCAGTCTCATAATATGGCTGGCTAGCCAAGTGCCTCGCAGGGTTGCCAGCCTCACACTTGGCTGGGAAACGATTCCAAACAAAAAGGGAGGTTGCTTTGGTATGGATGCTTTGGTTGCTGGCCATAGAGTTAAGGGGAGGTTTTTAGTTAGTTCGCTAGACTTCCATCAAGCTTCACATTACAGCCCCTAGACCCCCTTTCAAGATAAATTTGTACATTTTTCGGTAGAAAAATGTCTCGGCCGAAGGCCGATTCCTCTTAAATTTCAGGCTCGCTATCGCTCGCCAGGAAAACATCGACACATAAATGGCACGAAAAGTCTTAAAATTGACAGAAATGGGGCGAAAGTTCTTAAAATCGCCAAACTAATGGGGCGAACGTCTTATAATATCAAAAACAATGGGGCTAACCATGAGGGAGAAAGGGGTCAAGAAAAAAATCCCTCAAGTGGAAATCTCCCCTTAACTTTGCCTGTATTGCCCTGGTTGATGGCTAGAAAGGCCCTGTTCTGGTGCTGCTGGTAGAAGGGGTGACCGGTCAACTCAACCAGTAGACCATTTCAACCAGTAGCTCTCAACCAGTACCAAATCAACCAATACGGTTAGGTTAGGTTAGGTTAGTACTATATTATACATGGGGTGACCGGTCAACTCAACCAGTAGACCATTTCAACCAGTAGCTCTCAACCAGTACCAAATCAACCAATACGGTTAGGTTAGGTTAGGTTAGGTTAGGTTAGTACTATATTATATATGTGGTGACCGGTCAACTCAACCAGTAGACCATTTCAACCAGTAGCTCTCAACCAGTACCAAATCAACCAATACGGTTAGGTTAGGTTAGGTTAGGTTAGTACTATATTATATATGGGGTGACCGGTCAACTCAACCAGTAGACCATTTCAACCAGTAGCTCTCAACCAGTACCAAATCAACCAATACGGTTAGGTTAGGTTAGGTTAGGTTAGTACTATATTATATATGGGGTGACCGGTCAACTCAACCAGTAGACCATTTCAACCAGTAGCTCTCAACCAGTACCAAATCAACCAATACGGTTAGGTTAGGTTAGGTTAGTACTATATTATACATGGGGTGACCGGTCAACTCAACCAGTAGACCATTTCAACCAGTAGCTCTCAACCAGTACCAAATCAACCAAACCGGTCAGGTTAGGTTAGGTTAGTACTATATTTTGGCACGGGTTTGGTTGGTCTGGGTTAATATGGCACTGGTTGAGAGCTACTGGTTGAGATGACATTGAACCGGTAGAAGGCATCTTGTTTTGGTGGCAGCTGGCAGAAAGGTTGTTCCGCAAAAAAAAAAAAATGCTCTGGGACTCTGGTAATGCAGCATTTGTGTCCTGGCGTGGCGTGGTCGCTGGGGTGGTGGTGACTGAGGCTAATTTTAAAGGGGAGATCTCCACTTGAGGGACTTTTTTTCTTGACCACTTTCTCCCTCATGTTTAGCCCCATTGCTTTTGATATTATAAAACGTTTGCCCCATTAGTTTAGCGATTTTAAGAACTTTCACCCCATATTAAGACCTTTCGTGCAATTCAGGTGTCGATTTTATCCTGGCGAGCGATAGCGAGCCTGTAATTTAAGAGGAACCGGCCTTCGGCCGGGACATTTTTCTACCGAAAAATGTACAAATTTACCTTGAAAGGGACTCAAGGGGATGTAATTTTAAGCTTGATGGAGGTCTAGGGAACAAACTAAATACCTCCCCTTAATGTTGGCATTACAGCCAGAAACGGCAGAATTCTAAATAGCCACAACCAGAACAACCACAACCTTACATAGGGACAGTTCTTTACAGCCACAAGCAATAACGGCCACAGACCAACACGATCACAACCAGAACAACCACAATCGATATGACCACAACCTTACATAGAGACAGTTCTCTAAGGCCACAAGCAATAACGGCCACAGACCAACACGATCACAACCAGAACAACCAGAATCGATATGACCACAACCTTACATAGAGACAGTTCTTTACAGCCACAAGCAATAACGGCCACAGACCAACACGATCACAACCAGAATGGCTAGTCTTGTAAGCGAAGATATAAACAAACCAAACTTTATCATAACTTTAAGTTTAAGGGGAGGTTTTTAGTTTGTTTCCTACTCCTCCAGCAATCTTAAAATTTCACCCCCTTGTCCCCCTTTCAAGATAAATTTGTACATTTTTCGGTAGAAAAATGTCCCGGCCGAAGGCCAGTTACTCTTAAATTACAGGCTCGCTATCGCTCGCCAGGATAAAATCGACACCTAAATGGCACGAAAGGTCTTAAAATTGACAGAATGGGGCGGAAATTCTTAAAATCACCAAATTAATGGGGCAAACGTCTTCAAATCTCAAAAGCAATGGGGCTAAACATGAGGGAGAAAGGGGTCAAGAAAAAAAGTCCCTCAAGTGGAAATCTCCCCTTAAGATGGTGGGTGTCCATATGGTATTCCTCCTGTTGTTGTTTGCCATAATAATTGTTCTCCCGTGTATACCTCTCCTCGTAAACAGGGAGTAGCTTGTACCTGGTTTTCACCACATTCCCACCTGTATCAGTCCACTTTCTAACCCAAGAGTAACCCGATATTTAGTTTTTTTTTCCGGCTTAAGGGGAGATATTTAGTTTGGTCCCTAGATATCCTTCAAGCTTAAGATTACACCCCCTTGAGCCCCTTTCAAGATAAATTTGTACATTTTTCGGTAGAAAAATGTCCTCTTAAATTACAGGCTCGCTATAGCTCGCCAGAATAAAATCGATCCCTAAATGGCACGAAAGGTCTTAAAATTGACAGAAATGGGTTGAAAGTTCTTAAAATCGTCAAAATAATGGGGGCGAACGTCTTAAAATTAGAAAAACAATGGGGCTAAACATGAGGGAGAAAGGAGTCAAGAAAAAAATCCCTCAAGTGGAAATCTCCCCTTAATGAGTAAACTCTGGAACCACCCCAACTCTCCAGTCTATATATCATTTCAGCTTCCTTTCACTCCACTCCAAGCTCTGTCAAGGGGACATTTCCACTGGAGGGACTTTTTTTTCTTGACCCCTTTCTCCCTCATGTCTAGCCCCATTGCTTTTGAGATTTTAAGACGTTTGCCGCATTAATTTGGTGATTTTTAAGAATTTCCGCCCCATTCTGTAAATTTTAAGACCTTTCGTGCCATTTAGGTGTCGATTTTATCCTGGCGAGCGATAGCGAGCCTGTAATTTAAGAGTAATCGGCCTTCGGCCGGGACAAATTTCTACCGAAAAATGTACAAATTTATCTTGAAATGGGGTCAAGGGGGTGACATTTTAAGATTGCTGGAGGAGTAGGAAACAAACTAGAAACCTCCCCTTCAGGTGAAAGAACACTAGTTACTGACCTGTTTGACTTTAGCTTCCTTCTTCCGATAAAAAAAAAAAAAAAAAAAAAAAAAAAGGGGAGAGACAGAGAGAGAGCGAGAGAGAGAGAGAGAGAGAGAGAGAGAGAGAGAGAGAGAGAGAGAGAGAGAGAGAGAGAGAGAGAGAGAGATGCATATACTATCTGTATAATATCTAATGATCTGTGTTCATCTATCTTCAGGCGTGGGAGTTATGGGTGAAGGATATACGACTAAGTGACGCAGGCCACTACGAGTGTCAACTGACCACCCATCCACCCCTAACCTTCTTCTACACCCTCAGAGTCGCCCGTAAGTCACCCATAAGTCATCCATAAGTCATCCATAAGTCAAGAGTAAGTCAGCCGTAAGTTAACTGTAAGTCACCCATTATTCACCTGTAAATTACGCAAAAGACACCTGTAAGTCACCATTAAGCCACCTGTAAGTCAACAATAATTCACCTGTAAGTCACCTCTAAGTTAGCCATAAGTCATCCGCAAGTCACTAACGCCTTATAAGTATACATACACAATACATACATAGGTTTAAAGACCGAATGCTATGTGGTTCCGCTCTCATGTCCTTATGGCAGTGACCAGGTTTTAGATTTCAAAACCAGACCTTAACCCCTTCAGACTCATATGACGCAGAGGTTGCCAGATTAGCAATAAGAAATAGAGTTCTCTCACTCTTATAATTACCTCTCCAAAATTAGTTTTCTGCCCACAGCTAACTCAAAGACAACTGCAGAGGTTGAAGTAACTAAACTAAAGGTTTCTAAATACCCGATGGTAACAGAGGCTTTAAAGTATCCCCAATAGGCTAAACACAGCTAACTCAAAGACAACTGCAGAGGTTGAAGTAACTAAACTAAAGGTTTCTAAATACCCCTGATGGTAACAAAGGCTTTAAAGTATCCCTAATAGGCTAAACACACCTAACTCAAAGACAACTGCAGAGGTTGAAGTAACTAAACTAAAGGTTTCTAAATACCCCTGATGGTAACAAAGGCTTTAAAGTATCCCTAATAGGCTCAACACAGCTAACTCAAAGACAACTGCAGAGGTTGAAGTAACTAAACTAAAGGTTTCTAAATACCCCTGATGGTAACAAAGGTTTTAAAGTATCCCCAATAGGCTCAAAATCGCGTCATATGTCTGAGAGGGTTAAGGGTTGATCCCACGTCTTTCATGGTCTACCCTTTGGTGCAGCACCCTCCACGTTCACGGACTTGCATCTTTTTACATTCATCCTCTTCACAAGCCCAAACCATCCAAGCTTCCTATGCACCTCATCCTTGTTACTCTTGATGCCTAACCGTCTCCTCAGTTCTTCACTAGGTAGCCTATCTTACAGTTTGGCCCCGCAGTATAACCTGAATAACTGAATCACCAATAACTGAATCACCAATAACTGAATCACCAATCACTGAATCACCAATAACTGAATCACCAATCACTGAATCACCAATAACTGAATCACCAATAACTGAATCACCAATCACTGAATCACCAATACACCAGCGGATGATAATATAGTTTTGCAAGCGGTACTCATACTTCATAATACTACCTGAACCATGACTCGCCAGTATTGGATTACTGTCCATATCATCAAATCTTCTAATGGGCCCTCCGATTAAGGGGAGATTTCCACTTGAGGGATTTTTTTCTTGACTCCTTTCTCCCTCATGTTTAGCCCCATTGCTTTTGAGATTTTAAGACGTTCGTCCCATTAGTTTGGCGATTTTAAGAACTTTCACCCAATTTATGTAACTTTTAAGACCTTTCGTCCCATTTAGGTGTCGATTTTGTCCTGGCGAGCGATAGCGAGCCTGTAATTTAAGAGGAACCGGCCTATGGCCGGGAAATTTTTCTACCGAAAAATGTACAAATTTATCTTGAAAGGGGGTCAATGGGGTGTAATTTCAAGCTTGATGGAAGTCTAGGAAACACACTAAAAACCTCCCCTTAAACTTCATAAACACAGGAGAGACTAATAGAGGCCTTAAATATTGGATGGTATTGTCGACTTCTTATACAGTGCATTGGGTGACTGGAACTTTCATTATATAGTGTGTGCCATGCCAGTTGTAGGGAGGGGTGTGCTTTAATATTTTAGTGCAATCCCGAAAATAAGTATGCATTCGTGTTAAAGTTATGTAAATATTGACCTAATGTTACAACGAGAAGTTTATTATGTACAGGTGGCCACAATAGTTCTGTTCCATGTCGTGATCTTATGTATGAACGTATAATTAGTATGCATGAATTAGGAGTGCGTTTTCGTTTAATATCAATTGACTAGTCAGATGAGTTAACCATTTTATAAGATAATTAACTTGTAATTCTATCATGTGCATTATATTTCCATGTATAAGATCAAGGAGAGTAACAGAGCTGATGTGGGCAACTGTTCATTTATATACTCACGGTTTATGTGCTGAGGTGTGGACTGGTAATATATTGGGTGACGTACACACACACGCCTGCATTATTAATATTTCCACCTGGAGGGGATCTAACCAAGCCGAAGTGATCAATCCAAACCAGACCTGAGCAGTGTGTGTGTGTGTGTGTGTGTGTGTGTGTGTGTGTGTGTGTGTGTGTGTGTGTGTGTATTTTATGGTAATATAACTAATCTATAATGCTGGCTGGACTCCCATTCACTGAAGCACATCATGAGGTCAGTCAAACAACAATTATAGCATTTTTTGCAAGTGAAAAACAACGGAATATCACGAAATATTACATTCTATTAATTGTCTGTTAAATTGTGTTTATATACCGTCGTGTGGTACTAAATTGTTCAAACTCTGATATTAAATGTTATCAAGGATTCAGTTATTGCCTCACGAACTGTACACCGAGGAAAGGTAAGTGGCTTCAATAAACATTAAACACAGTAAATAACAGGTCTCGCACAATATGACTTCCGGCAGATATAATCCAACATTACATTTGAAAGAGTTCGACAAAATGTG
This sequence comes from Paralithodes platypus, assembly GCA_032716605.1. Classification (NCBI taxonomy): domain Eukaryota; kingdom Metazoa; phylum Arthropoda; class Malacostraca; order Decapoda; family Lithodidae; genus Paralithodes; species Paralithodes platypus. The sequence goes on along the minus strand of CM064537.1, from coordinate 16,060,552 downwards.
GGTCTTTAGGGAATTGTCACTTCATGAGAGAGGTGGAGGGAGATAGATAGATAGATAGGTGGGTAGATAGATAGATATGTATATAGACAGATAGATATAGATAGATAGATAAAGATAAATAGATAGATAGGTGGGTAGATAGATAGATATGTATATAGACAGATATATAGATAGATAAATAGATAGATAAAGATAAATAGATAGATAGGTGGGTAGATAGATAGATATGTATATAGACAGATATATAGATAGATAAATAGATAGATAAAGATAAATAGATAGATAGGTAGATAGATAGATATGTATATAGACAGATAGATAGATAGATAGATAGATAAAGATAAATAGATAGATAGGTGGGTAGATAGATAGATATGTATATAGACAGATATATAGATAGATAAATAGATAGATAAAGATAAATAGATAGATAGATATGTATATAGACAGATAAATATAGATAAATAGATAGATACAGATAAATAGATAGATAGGTGGGTAGATAGATATGTATATAGACAGATAAATAGATAGATAAAGATAAATAGATAGATAGGTGGGTAGATAGATAGATATGTATATAGACAGATAGATAGATAGAGATATATAGATAGATAAAGATTGGACAGTAATAAATACAGCTGTATTGATAATACCATTAGTTGATGTACTCTTTGACTTATTAGTATAAACATAACCCTTTTAAGATACGATAACATATTCATTTGCTGTTTTCTGGCTATTATTAGACGATTTTATTTAGATTAGGAAGGGTATATGGATGTCAGAGGATTTATTGAGATAGTCTTTACCCTTGACATTTCCACAGATCCTTCAAACACTGCATAAAATCGTCTAATCATAGCCAGAAAAAACTGTCAAAATGGGTCATAATCTTTAAAGGGTTAAGGAATTGGATAACAAACATCTATTAACTAGCACACATGTCGAAATATGACTTCATTGCTGTTTACATAAACATAATAGTAATTGATAGCAAACTATCTTTGTTGACCATTATTTGCGTGTAAATGTAACTATTATTCCTGAAAATCGATGGTGTCAATATTACTTAAGTATGCCAATAAATAAACACACGTTTTTTATATACAGTAGGAAAAACATCTTAAAGAAATTGGGATTATAACTTACTTTAATCTATCTATCTATCTATCTATTGCCTGACGCCGTGATCTCCGAAGGGGTGGCCACGAACGAACCGCCCCCATGCACCTCTGTCCCCGGTCAGTCGACGCCCCTCCCCCCAACCAGCACCGCCTTCGTTCATATACTTCCTCACTCCATCCTTCCACCTCTCGTTCGGTCTCCCTCTCTGTCCCTCCACCTCGCTCTCGTACACCCTCTTAGTCATTCTCTCGCTTTCCATACGTTCCATATGGCCGAACCATCTCAAGTTGTTCCTTTTCACACTTTCCAGCACATCTACCTCCACACCACACCTCCTTCTTACTTCCTCATTAGTCTGTCTATCCCTCCATGTAACTCCGCACGCACTTCTTAGGTACCGGTAATTAATTTCCACTGCTCTCACTCTTGGTCTGAGTCTCTCAACCAACGTCCATGCTTCGCTTCCGTAAGTCAGTGTCGGGATTACCACACTGTCATGCAAGGACTTCTTCACTTCCATACTGACCACCCTATTTCTTGTTACTTTAATAATTCCTTCAAAATCAATGATATATACGGTATACCCTTATCCGTTTAATAGCACTCATTCATTACATCCCTTCTACAACTGGTCAAACTAATTAAAAGCTAAATTCCACACCAGCTAATTATCTCTGGGTGTGTAGTAACCTACTAATGAGTTAAGGGGAGGTTTATAGTTTGTTCCCTAGACCTCCATCAAGCTTAAAATTACACCCCCTTGAGTCCCTTTCAAGATAAATGTGTACATTTTTCGGTAGAAAAATGTCCCGGCCGAAGGCCGATTCCTCTTACATTACAGGCTCGCTATCGCTCGCCAGGATAACATTGACACCTGAATGGCACGATAGGTCTTAATATGGGGTGAAAGTTCTTAAAATCGCTAAACTAATGGGGCAAACGTTTTATAATATCAAAAGCAATGGGGCTAAACATGAGGGAGAAAGGGGTCAAGAAAAAAATCCTTCGAGTGGAGATCTCCCTTTAAAGGTATTATCAACCCTTTCCGTACGATGACCCATATGTTTTCCTTTATAACAAATGGTTAACTTAAATAGGGACCTTCGAGATACATAAGAGTATATTGCGAAATCTCCTCCGTAAGCTTTAAGGGGAGATTTCCACTTGAGGGACTTATTTCTGGAACCCTTTCTCCCTCGTGTTTAACCCCATTGCTTTTGAGATGATAAGACGTTCGCCCCATTAGTTTGGCGATTTTAAGAACTTTCGCCCCATTTCTGTCAATTTTAAGACCGTTCGTGCCATTTAGGTGTCTATTTTTCCCTGGCGAGCGATAGCGAGCCTGTATTTTAAGAAGGGTATTTTAAGGGGGTATTTTAAGAAGAACCGGCCTTCGGCCGGCACATTTTTCTACCGAAAAATGTACAAATTTATCTTGAAAGGGGGTCTAGGGGAGTGTAATTTTAAGCTTGACGGAGATCTAGGGAACAGACTAAAAACCTCCCCTTAATAAGATCCTTATGAACATAAAATTAATAAAAGCCTTACAACCAAATCAATACTGTTCCAAAAAGATACTAATCAAACTAATTAAAAGATACTAATCAAACTAATTAAAAGATACTAATCAAACTAATTAAAATATACTAATCAAACTAATTAAAAGATACTAATCAAACTAATTAAAATATACTAATCAAACTAATTAAAAGATACTAATCAAACTAATTAAAAGATACTAATCAGACTAATTAAAAGATACTAATCAAACTAATTAAAATATACTAATCAGACTAATTAAAAGATACTAATCAGACTAATTAAAATATACTAATCAGACTAATTAAAAGATACTAATCAAACTAATTAAAAGATACTAATCAGACTAATTAAAAGGTACTAATCAAACTAATTAAAAGATACTAATCAGACTAATTAAAAGATACTAATCAAACTAATTAAAAGATACTAATCAGACTAATTAAAAGATACTAATCAGACTAATTAAAAGATACTAATCAAACTAATTAAAAGATACTAATCAAACTAATTAAAAGATACTAATCAAACTAATTAAAATATACTAATCAAACTAATTAAAAGATACTAATCAAACTAATTAAAAGATACTAATCAAACTAATTAAAAGATACTAATCAAACTAATTAAAAGATACTAATCAGACTAATTAAAAGATACTAATCAAACTAATTAAAATATACTAATCAGACTAATTAAAAGATACTAATCAGACTAATTAAAATATACTAATCAGACTAATTAAAAGATACTAATCAAACTAATTAAAAGATACTAATCAGACTAATTAAAAGATACTAATCAAACTAATTAAAAGATACTAATCAGACTAATTAAAAGATACTAATCAAACTAATTAAAAGATACTAAACAAACTAATTAAAAGATACTAATCAGACTAATTAAAAGATACTAATCAGACTAATTAAAAGATACTAATCAGACTAATTAAAAGATACTAATCAGACTAATTAAAAGATACTAATCAGACTAATTAAAAGATACTAATCAAACTAATTAAAAGATACTAATCAAACTAATTAAAAGATACTAATCAAACTAATTAAAAGATACTAATCAAACTAATTAAAATATACTAATCAAACTAATTAAAAGATACTAATCAGACTAATTAAAAGATACTAATCAGACTAATTAAAAGATACTAATCAAACTAATTAAAATATACTAATCAGACTAATTAAAAGATACTAATCAGACTAATTAAAATATACTAATCAAACTAATTAAAAGATACTAATCAGACTAATTAAAAGATACTAATCAAACTAATTAAAATATACTAATCAAACTAATTAAAAGATACTAATCAGACTAATTAAAAGATACTAATCAGACTAATTAAAAGATACTAATCAGACTAATTAAAAGATACTAATCAGACTAATTAAAAGATACTAATCAGACTAATTAAAAGATACTAATCAAACTAATTAAAATATACTAATCAAACTAATTAAAAGATACTAATCAGACTAATTAAAAGATACTAATCAGACTAATTAAAAGATACTAATCAGACTAATTAAAAGATACTAATCAGACTAATTAAAAGATACTAATCAGACTAATTAAAAGATACTAATCAGACTAATTAAAAGATACTAATCAGACTAATTAAAAGATACTAATCAGACTAATTAAAAGATACTAATCAGACTAATTAAAAGATACTAATCAGACTAATTAAAAGATACTAATCAGACTAATTAAAAGATACTAATCAGACTAATTAAAAGATACTAATCAGACTAATTAAAAGATACTAATCAGACTAATTAAAAGAGCCCACCATGAAATACAAGTAGTATGTTCTTTGGGCTTAAGGGGGGGGGGGGTGACCTGCTTTTTGTTATTTCTGTCCTTTTCTCTCTTTCTCTGGCTTGTTTCCATTCGGCCCCATTCAGCCAACTATTTTAAGACGTTTATCCCCATCTAGGTGTCGATTTCTTCCTGGCGAGCGATAGCGAGCCAGCATTATATGAAGAAATCCGGCTTCGCCGGAGACATTTTTCTATCGAAAAATGTACAAATTTAGCTTGCTATCAAACAAAAATAAAACATATGCTGGCTCGCTACCGCTCACCAGTAAAAATTTGACACCTGGATGGGGATCTACGTCTTAAAACAGTAGGCTGAATGGGGCCAAATGGATACAAGCCAGAGAAAGATAGAAAAGGACAGAACAAAAACAGGTCACCCCCTTTAACATGGATCTTCTAATGAGTGAGCATAATTAAGGGGACATTTTACTCGTCCTGACTGTCGGTGGTTCGAGTCCGACTGGGATTATAAACTATATATATATATATATATAAATATGCCCCTTCCTTCTATATGGCAGACTAGCCATCATTAGCCATGAATAACACATATCAACACCTCAATAATGGCACGCATGGTCTTATATTGCAGACTAGCCATCATTAGCCATGAATAACACATATCAACACCTCAATAATGGCTCGCAAGGTCTTATATTGCAGACTAGCCATCATTAGCCATGAATAACACCTCAATAATGGCACGCAAGGTCTTATATTGCAGACTAGCCATCATTAGCCATGAATAACACATATCAACACCTCAATAATGGCTCGCAAGGTCTTATATTGCAGACTAGCCATCATTAGCCATGAATAACACATATCAACACCTCAATAATGGCACGCAAGGTCTTATATTGCAGACTAGCCATCATTAGCCATGAATAACACATATCAACACCTCAATAATGGCACGCATGGTCTTATATTGCAGACTAGCCATCATTAGCCATGAATAACACATATCAACACCTCAATAATGGCACGCATGGTCTTATATTGCAGACTAGCCATCATTAGCCATGAATAACACATATCAACACCTCAATAATGGCACGCATGGTCTTATATGGCAGACTAGCCATCATTAGCCATGAATAACACATATCAACACCTCAATAATGGCATCTTATATTCACCAAACTAATGGGGCAAATGCCTTAACATGTCAAAAGTAATGGGGTTAAGGGGAGGTTTTTAGTGTGTTTCCTAGACTTCCATCAAGCTTGAAATTACACCCCCATCACCCCCTTTCAAGATAAATTTGTAAATTTTTTGGTAAAAATATGTCCCGGCCGAAGGCCGGTTCCTCTTAAATTACAGGCTCGCTATCGCTCGCCAGGATAAAATTGACACCTGAATGGCACGAAAGGTCTTAATATGGGGTGAAAGTTCTTAAAATCGCTAAACTAATGGGGCAAACGTTTTATAATATCAAAAGCAATGGGGCTAAACATGAGGGAGAAAGGGGTAAAGAAAAAATCCCTCAAGTGGAGATCTCCCCTTAAAAGGGTTGATTGAGACACTTCGAATCCTTATAATTGCTAGAGATCCTTCCTAAGCTGAATAAAATTGATTAGTACTAGCCAGAATGTAATGGAAAGACGACGCCGGTACAGAAGGGGTTAAACAATTGTAGGTCTATTAATTTAACTCTCTCCGACATATGACGCAATGTTGAGCCTATTAGGGATACTTTAAAGCCTTTGTTACCATCAAGGGTATTTAGAAACCTTTAGTTTAGTTACTTCAACCTCTGCAGTTGTCTTTGAGTTAGCTGTGTTGAGCCTATTGGGGATACTTTAAAGCCTTTGTTACCATCAGGGGTATTTAGAAACCTTTAGTTTAGTTACTTCAACCTCTGCAGTTGTCTTTGAGTTAGCTGTGTTGAGCCTATTGGGGATACTTTAAAGCCTTTGTTACCATCAGGGTTATTTAGAAACCTTTAGTTTAGTTACTTCAACCTCTGCAGTTGTCTTTGAGTTAGCTGTGTTGAGCCTATTAGGGATACTTTAAAGCCTTTGTTACCATCAGGGGTATTTAGAAACCTTTAGTTTAGTTACTTCAACCTCTTAAAATTACGACACGAGATACTACAATTGTATAATATGAGTCGGATAAATGGAAAATAAAATAAAATAAAATAAATTATATATATTTTTTGTATTTATTTATTATTGGACTGATTTTATTTTTCTGTCGTATTTCTGTTGTTGCTTCATTTCTTCCGTTTCACATATATATTTTCCCCCTCCTCCCCTGTCCTATACCTCACAGTAATTATAAGTCATTGCCCCGTTCATTTAGCAGACCCCACCCTTAATTACCTGGACTCATTAAGGGGAGGTATTTAGTTTGGTCCCTAGATATCCATCAAGCTTAAGATTACACCCCCTTGAGCCCCTTTCAAGATAAATTTGTACATTTTTCGGTAGAAAAATGTCCCGGCTGAAAGCCGGTTCCTCTTAAATTAGGCTCGCTATCGCTCGCCAGGATACAATGGACACCTAAATTGCACGAAAGGTCTTAAAATTGACAGAAATGGGTTGAAAGTTCTTAAAATCGTCAAAATAATGGGGCGAACGTCTTAAAATTAGAAAAGCAATGGGGCTAAACATGAGGGAGAAAGTAGTCAAGACAAATCTCCCTCAAGTGGAAATCTCCCCTTAAGACCTCCACGTACTCTCACAGGGAACTAATTAAGTATTTAATGGTGGGGGTTAACTTTTAATGTCTTCAGCACGGTGGCGTTATTTTAAGGGGAGGTTTTTAGTTTGTTTCCTACTCCTCCAGCAATCTTAAAATTTCACCCCCTTGACCCCGTTTCAAGATAAATTTGTACATTTTTCGATAGAAAAATTTCCCGGCCGAAGGCCGGTTACTCTTAAATTACAGGCTCGCTATCGCTCGCCAGGATAAAATCGACACCTAAATAGCACGAAAGGTCTTAAAATTGGCAGAATGGGGCGGAAATTTTTAAAATCACCAAACTAACGGGGCAAACGTCTTAAAATATCAAAAGCAATGGGGCTAGACATGAGGGAGAAAAGGGTCAAGAAAAAAGTCCCTCAAGTGGAAATCTCCCCTTAATATCTATCGCTGGAATTCGTATTTTAATTAGGCCAATAGTATGTAATTTGACTTTAAGAATCTTCATGAAACAAGTGGATAATAAAACACCAAGAAGCCATTTTAACTCCTTCAGTTCAATTCTAATTTAATAAGGGGAGATTGCCACTCGAGGGATTTTTTTTATTTTACCCCTTTCTCCCTCATGTTTAGCCCCATGGCTTTTGAGATTTTAAGACGTTCGTCCCATTAGTTTGGCGATTTTAAGAACTTTCACCCCATTTATATCACTTTTAAGACCTTTCGTCCCATTTAGGTGTCGATTTTTTCCTGGCGAGCGATAGCGAGCCTGTAATTTAAGAGGAACCGAGCTTAGGCCGGTAAACGTATCTACCGAAAAATGTGACTGGTGATGGGCTGGTCTATCAGAGTGAGAACTGAGCGATCTCTGCCATACCCATAGCTTACTCTGACTGTTCCTTTTACTTATATATTTTCTAGATCTCGAGTGACGGCGTCTCTTGCGTGGATTGACCTCCTAATCTACCAAGATTGGAAGCCAAAGCGTCACATCTTTCCTTTGCCCCTCAACTTTCTCTTCATAATTGCTGAGGGGCACAGGGCCCTGGGTGGGGCTTTGGTTTCCCGGGCGTTTCTGCACCCTCCTCAGCTCCCCGCCATGGAGTGGCTTCGGTCACCCAGGCTTTATGTGGTCGGCAGGGAGGGTTCTGTGGGGGCGCTCGGTTATGGCCTTGGCCTTGCTCGGGGCCTTGGGGCTGTTCGGCCAGGCAGCTTGGGGAAAAACAACAACAACCGAAAAATTTACAAATTTATCTTGAAAGGGGGTCAAGGGGGTGTAATTTCAAGTTGGATGGAAGTCTAGGAAACACACTAAAAACCTCCCTTTAATTCAGGCTCACATTAGGCTATTCAATTTAGTTTAGGAAGAAACTTTACCAATCAAGGAGAAAATAAACACCTCTATTAGCATTCTGAATCCTGAAGGTTCTGCTTAAGGGGGGTGACCTGCTTTTTGTTATTTCTGTCCTTTTCTCTCTTTCTTTTGGCTTGTATCCATTCGGCCCCATTCAGCCAACTATTTTAAGACGTTTATTCCCATCTATGTGTCGATTTCTTCCTGGCGAGCGATAGCGAGCCAGCATTATATGAAGAAATCCGGCTTCGCCGGAGACATTTTTCTATCGAAAAATGTACAATTTTAGCCTGCTGTCAAACAAAAATAAAAAATATGCTGGCTCGCTACCGCTCACCAGTAAAAAATTGACACCTGGATGGGGATAAACGTCTTATAATAGTAGACTGAATGGGGCCAAATGGATACAAGCCAGAGAAAGATAGAAAAGGACATAACAAAAACAGGTCACCCCCCTTAAGGTGAATTAACTTGTCTGTTGGTAGCCGGAATCAAAGGAATACATGTGTCAAACTGATTGATGTATGCCACAACTGATACATCAGAGGGCTGGTTATCACACAGAGGCCCACGTCTCTTCAACAAACTCCCACGGCGAGTAAGAGACATGAGGGACATCTCGTTAGACAACTTCAAGAGAGCCCTAGATGTCGAACTGCAAAAAGTGCCAGACGAGCCCATCCTCGCAAGGGAGCGAGCTGTCGCTTCAAACAGTCTACTGCACCAAATCACCACCCATAACGAGGGGCGTCGCGCTCCTTGGTGCCGCTAGAGGAGCGGCGAACACACCCAAAGGTATCCAAAGGTATCATACAATAGTGAGAGGCAGAGAGGCAGGAGACGATACAAGACTTATATTATGATGTATTCTGTAAACTCAGGCCCAATCCCCACTGTTTTTTTTTTTTTTCTTAGGGGGTGGCCGACTCAAGACAGAGCCCGAATAGGGACAACACAACATAAAACAATGAACACACAAACACGAAATACAAATTCACACGCATCTAGGTCATCCAACACTAATAATACGATCATTATCATTCCAGCATGCCTCGGTCGTACCTAGAGACATGTACGGGGGCGCTCATAAGTCATGTCATATGTTCATTACGTTTGGCTCCCTCTGTGCTGTATTAATGTCTGTCAGATGTTGAATAGGGTGGTTAAGTGTAGGAACATGTGTGTATATCCCACTCAAAACGAAGATATCATGTGTAAATATTGCTGATACCAGTTATTGATCAAAACATAATTGGTGCCCAGACATCACTTATGAGGCCGACTGTACCATATCACGCAACAGCCCATGCTAGGTCATATTTTGAGGCATCGTATAGTGCGGCTTTAGAATGGGAATATATTGGAATGGGAATGGGAATATGGTGTGACTGAAGCGAGCATATGATGGAATGTTCATAGTGCCGGTGTCATACTCTCCAACCCAAGAGTAAAACGTTATTCTGTCTTTCTTCTATTCAACAGCTGAGCTCTGGAACTCTCTCCCAGAGTCAGTCTTTCCCTCTTCCTGTGACTTAAATTGCTTCAAACTTCGGGTGTCCAGGCATTTTGGCTCGAACGTCCCTTGATTTTGGCCCTGTCACTCTTTCAACTTTGGGGGAGGCACTCGCTATAGGCAGTTCTGCCTTTTGTCTCCTTCACTCACATAGACAAAAAAATACGAGCAATTTTTCCGGCAATTTTTAAAGAGGACCACATTCGTGAAATATGTTTAGGCTTTTTCGCAAAGGAGTCGGAAATTAGACTGAAGGTAAATTATATTAGATGGTTAAAATATTATAAAACTTAAAATTTAAGGCTATCATACTAAAACTGCCTAGATAAATTGTCGGAAAAAACGTTCGTGCGACAAAGAGGATTTGTTAGAAAGGGAATACTAAAATGGAGTTATTGTATCTATCAATCAATGTTACAATGTATCTACTTATTTATGCCACTTTATGTATTCTGCCTTTCCTGTACTTCCATTTGTAAAACCACTTCCACTACCAAGCATGTCTATTACAGTAATGCACCTCAAGAGTCTCTCTCTCTGTCTCTCTCTCACACACACACACTCTCTCTCTCTCTGGTATTTTTGACGTAAGACCCACTTCTCACCATATTTATCCCCTTTTGTTTTGAGATTTTAAGACGGTTGCTCCATTAGTTTGACGATTTTAAGATATTTCGATTAATTTATAATCTTAAGACTAATTTAAAGACTTTTCGTGCCCTTTGAGTGGCGATTTTTTCTTGGAGACCGATATCGAGCCTTTTTTCTTGGAGACCGATATCGAGCCTTTTTTCTTGGAGACCGATATCGAGCCTTTTTCTACGAACAAATATACAAATGTATCTCGAAAAGGGTCTTCGGGGGTATTTATTTTAACTTGATAAGAGATCTAGGAAGCAAACTAACCCCTCGCCACCTCTTTTGTATTTTAGTATATGTATTCTTTGTTTTCTGCACGTGCATTATGTCAAACCACTTCCACTACCACCACGAATGTCTATCACAGCCATCAACTACATCAGTCTCTTTGTGTCTCTCTGTGGTAACCTTGATGTAAACACTAAGACGTTTGACTTACGAGACGGAGACATGCAACACGAGTGAGATTTACGCTATTAGTACCTGCATTGACATACTTTCTTGCAATTTCTATCGGCAATATTATGGTATGGCAGTTTATGAGTTTTTTTTAAAGTTATGTTTTATATTCATATATTATACATATATATTTATCTATTGTATTAGGCCCGTGCGAAGCGAGGACCTATAAAGCTTACTCATGTCGTTGTTGTTGTTGTTGTTGTTGTTGTTCTTCTTCTTGTTTTGTCAATGGCCACTTACGACTACCGGGCTATAAGGCTTTCAAACTCAAGCTGTAACAATCAATTATCAGCAGAATTATGAGGTAATACACGTTTGAAGTACAAATTAGGCCATTATGTTCACCATTCTTTACATTCGTCAACAAACAAATATATTTAGTATTTCAACAATGTAGAAAGTTTTATTCGGAACCTACTTCTCCCTCATGTTTAGCCCAATAAGTTTTGAAATTTTGAATTAAGACGTTCGCCCCATTAGTTGGGCGATATTAAGACAATTCGCCCCCATTCTTTGTCAATTTTAAGACTTTTCGGGCCATTTAGGTGTCGATTTTTTCCTGGCGAGCAATAGCAAGCCTGAAATTTTGAAGGAACCGACCTTTGCCCAATACATTTTTCGACCGAACAAATGTACAAATTTTTAAGCATGACAGAAGTATTGGGAGCAAAATAAAATAAATAAATAAATATAATTAATAAATAACCCTTTGTCATAGCCTGAAGCTCGTAGGAGGTTCAATGACTCCACCAAAATAACATCCCTCCCAGTCTTAGTCTATATACTTTATGTATTACTAAGAGTCTAGCAACGGTCATACCTATTACCTGTTCAGTATGGTATGTATGTATGTATGTATGTATGTATGTATGTATGTATAATACGGTTATATGTATGTATGTATGTATGTATGTATGTATGTATGTATGTATGTATGTATGTATGTATGTTTGTTCTGTATGTATGTAATGTATGCATGTATGTATTATTATATGGTTACATTTATGTACAGTATATATTATGTATGTATGTATGTACTGTATGAATGTATGCATGTATGTACTGTATGAATGTATGTATGCATGTATGTGTGTACTGTGTGCATGTATATTTCCAAGCACATACTCCATAGCTGGGGGTGGCGGCGACTCGAGACAGAGCCCGAACAGAAACAAAATTAAAAGTTACAATTCAATATAGGTAGGCCTACAAATCCCGACCCCAATTTCCCCTAACTCAAACATAAGTAGCTTAATCTAGCTAATATTAATACTACTTGGGACAACATTTTGGGTATCTATGTGCCCTGATATCAGAAAATAGACAAAAGATAGATAATCTTAGACGGATTAAATCGGGTATAGCATAAATTTCGAAGCTGCCAAACCCAAATTGGTTATAAGTATTGCCCGTAATATTCCCGTGTGATCCTGTGTTTTTTCTGCCGTGTATAATACCCCCGGGATTTACGGAGTTGCTTCATGTTGGGTGAGGGTGGACCAATGGGTGGTGTGGTGGTATGGGGCGGGAAGGGATTTACGGAGTTGTTCCATGTTGGGTGAGGGTGGACCAATGGGCGGTGTGGTGGTATGGGGCGGGAAGGGATTTACGGAGTTGCTCCATGTTGGGTGAGGGTGGACCAATGGGCGGTGTGGTGGTATGGGGCGGGAAGGGATTTACGGAGTTGCTCCATGTTGGGTGAGGGTGGACCAATGGGCGGTGTGGTGGTATGGGGCGGGAAGGGATTTACGGAGTTGCTCCATGTTGGATGAGGGTGGACCAATGGGCGGTGTGGTGGTATGGGGCGGGAAGGGATTTACGGAGTTGTTCCATGTTGGGTGAGGGTGGACCAATGGGTGGTGTGGTGGTATGGGGCGGGAAGGGATTTACGGAGTTGTTCCATGTTGGGTGAGGATGGACCAATGGGTGGTGTGGTGGTATGGGGCGGGAAGGGATTTACGGAGTTGTTCCATGTTGGGTGAGGGTGGACCAATGGGCGGTGTGGTGGTATGGGGCGGGAAGGGATTTACGGAGTTGCTCCATGTTGGGTGAGGGTGGACCAATGGGCGGTGTGGTGGTATGGGGCGGGAAGGGATTTACGGAGTTGCTCCATGTTGGGGGAGGGTGGACCAATGGGCGGTGTGGTGGTATGGGGCGGGAAGGGATTTACGGAGTTGCTCCATGTTGGGTGAGGATGGACCAATTGGTAGTGTGGTGGTATGGGGCGGGAAGGGATTTACGGAGTTGCTCCATGTTGGGTGAGGATGGACCAATTGGTAGTGTGGTGGTATGGGGCGGGAAGGGATTTACGGAGTTGCTCCATGTTGGGTGAGGATGGACCAATGGGCGGTGTGGTGGTATGGGGCGGGAAGGGATTTACGGAGTTGCTCCATGTTGGGTGAGGGTGGACCAATGGGCGGTGTGGTGGTATGGGGCGGGAAGGGATTTACGGAGTTGCTCCATGTTGGGTGAGGGTGGACCAATGGGCTGTGGTGGTATGGGGCGGGAAGGGATTTACGGAGTTGCTCCATGTTGGGTGAGGGTGGACCAATGGGCGGTGTGGTGGTATGGGGCGGGAAGGGATTTACGGAGTTGCTCCATGTTGGGTGAGGGTGGACCAATGGGCGGTGTGGTGGTATGGGGCGGGAAGGGATTTTAGTAATGTTCAAAGTACGCCATCAATATCTATGAGCTCTGTTCATGATCCTAGGAATATATCTCTCTTTCACTCTCACACACACTCTCCTTCATATATATATATATATATATATAATATACCGGGTATATATATATATATATATATATATATATATATATATATATATATATATATATATATATATATATATATGATACAGCACCTAAGATACAACCATAAAGCAAACATAATATACGAACTGATATATGAACTAAAGGAGTACAAAGGAAGTACAAAGGAGTACAAAGGAAATCAAGCAACAACAGGTCTAGTGACCCTTCTAGGTTGCTTGTCCTCCAAAACACTGAGGATCAAGTGTCCAAACAGTGGTTTAGAGTGGGTAAGGGAACATTGGAAAGGGAACTACTGCCCTGCCACTAACGTGGCAGGACTAGGAAGTTAGTAGGGGACATATGGGTTAGTAACTGAGGGGAGGATAAAGTTATTCATTTACAAACGCAGTCAGTCGCGGGTTTGATGCGAGATATTTGTCTAGGCGGAATTTAAATGAATCAACGGTGCTGCAGTCTATAACGTCTCGAGAGAGGCGTAACTAGAGAGGCATTCGGGAGTGTGTAATTTTGAGCTCTACCGATTACCTCCTAAATGTTATCACTTCTTCCTTACCGCACATCCAATGTGTACCAAAAAATTCTTGAAAATCGGTTCATAACTTATTGAGATATCTGGTATTAGGTAGCTATAACTAACTTTATTTTATCCCCCCCTCAGTTACTAACCCATCTGTCCTCTACTAACTTCCTAATCCTGCCACGGACATTAGTTCCAGGGCAGTAATTCCCTTTCCAATGTTCCCTTACCCACTCTAAACCACTGTTTGGACACTTGATCCTCAGTGTTTTGGAGGACAAGCAACCTAGAAGGGTTACTAGACCTGTTGTTGCTTGATTTCCTTTGTATAATACAGATGAAGTGTAGGGGATATAGGTTGTAGTGGTAGACGTTTTTAGTGTAGGGAATGAACTACTAGGGATGTAGGGACGAAGGGATCTGCCTCGTATGGACCAATAGGCTTTCTGCAGATTTCCATATTTCTGATGTTCTTATGTTTAATGACAAACTAAATAATGGAGGCAAAACATAACCTCCGTCCTATTTTGTTGGTGGAGGTAAATATCAAACTCCCTCTCCTACATCATTAATTCCCCATCCACCCCCAGTATTCCCCACACATCAGTCATTCCCTTTTATACAAACTACTCACCTTCATCATATCCCCAACTACCTTAACCATAAAGCTCCGTACATCATTATAATTCAAGTGACATTAATCTTACCCCATATGTCTTAACATTAATTTTCCCTTCAAGTTCATCCGACAACACCAAGGGCGCGTTCACTCAAATCGATCACGTTATCATGAATGCTAAAGTGAACGCGATAGCTTCTGATTGGATGAAAAAGGTTTATTTGATCGCCGTCTGATCGCAAACAGACGCAAACACTTATCGGGGGTTGTTGACGATGCAAACATGATAGGTTATTAACACAGTAAATATATCCCCGATCCCGTCTCTTATTATATCAACTTAATGTGTCTTATGTGATAAATATTTACCCATGGGACTGTTGTACAAAGGGAGTACAAAGGAAATCAAGCAACAACAGATCTAGTGACCCTTCTAGGTTGCTTGTCCTCCAAAACACTGAGGATCAAGTGTCCAAACAGTGGTTTAGAGTGGGTAAGGGAACATTGGAAAGGGAATTACTGCCCTGGAACTAATGTCCGTGTATAATGATACCAAGCATATTTCTTGACAATAATGACCTCCACGTCACCAAGTAGTCCTAAGTAATCAGATATTGACCTTATCAAAACCATGGGCAATGCCGTCATTTATATTATTGGCATCACACCCGCCTGAGCCCGCTGACCAATTAAAGGCGAGAATCAATGCTTGGCGATCATATCACTCACCCAACTCAATTATAATTATTACTTATTTGATAGCATAATTAGTGCACTCACCCAGGTGATGTGGTGGCTATCATTTTAAATGGGAGATATGTTATGCAATCAGGTGAAACATGCTTATCTAGAGTGGTTTATCCGTAGTCTTTCCACAGTAGGGTAAAACAAAACATAAACTTTATTTGTATGTAACATGTGTGATGCACATAAATAAAAGGGGATGTGTCGGATGGTTGAAAGCCACAGTTGCTCGCGCGTTTGGGGCTAGCAACACGTATTATGAAAAACATGTATCCTCCTTCATTCACTGTCCCCCCCTTCACTCACTCAACCCCACAATTTGCCGGAGGATAACAGGTTTTTCACAATACGTAGACGGAGGTCTTTCTAGTTTATGGTGAAAGCTCAGGTTATGGTGCCTGAAGAAGCTATCTGCGAAACGTTGTTAGTAAAGTGCTCCTCCTCATATGGTTTTTTGTTTTTGGTATCCAAGGTTCGTATAGTATTTTTCACAGGATAACTGATCACCTGGGGACATATCTGGCAAAGGTAAACTACCACTATAAAGTTCTCCCTCCCAACAGTGACCAAGGCAGTGGTGAGTAGGCAGAGTGAATTGCACATAAAGGATGAATGTGAACTGGTCCTGGAGTGCCACGTTCAGGGTGCTGCCTCGTTTCCCGTTAAGGGGAGGTATTTAGTGTGTTCCCTAGACCTCCATCAAACATAAAATTACACCCCCTTGAGTCCCTTTCAAGATAAATTTGTACATTTTTCGGTAGAAAAATGTCCCGGCCGAAGGCCGGTTCCTCTTAAATTACAGGCTCGCTATCGCTCGCCAGGATAAAATCGACACCTGAATTGCACGAAAGGTCTTAATATGGGGTGAAAGTTCTTAAAATCGCTAAACTAATGGGGCAAACGTTTTATATAAAAAACAATGGGGCTAAACATGAGGGAGAAAGGAGTCAAGAAAAAAATCCCTCAAGTGGAGATCTCCCCTTAATACTAGGTTTTGGTGCCACTGTTATTGACAATTTGAAACAGATGATAAGACGACGATTATTGGGGAATGTATCCGCTACATCCAGAATTCACTACATCCCGTTTTAGACAATCTCGCAGTGTAAGGGCCACCAATGTCGGAATAAAAAATCCGGCATGTTCACTTTGTTCATTTTGGCTCTGTGAACCACATTGGTCTTAGTGTTCAGTATCGTGGAGCAGCCGTTTAGGAGGAGTAGTCGGTCAAAGGTTCCAGAGACGACAAAACTCAATTCAGAAAAAATACAGCCCTCTTCCTAATGGACTTGGGCATAGGTACTAGTATTTTATTGTAGCTATCACCAGCTGATATATGTATTTTACGGGTAACTTACGGATCCAAAGTAAAGTAATTAACCCTTTCACGCACATGACGCAGAAGTTGCCAGATTAGCAATAAGAAATAGAGTTCTCTCACTCTTATAATTACCTCTCCAAAATTAGTTTTCTGCCCACAGCTAACTACAACTGCAGAGGTTGAAGTAACAGTACTAAAGGTTTCTAAATACCCCTGATGGTAACAAAGGCTTTAAAGTATCCCTAATAGGCTCAAATTCGCGTCATATGTCGGAGAGGGTTAAGATATATAATAAATCTCCTTATGTTTCACTCGACAGAAGCCGAAGCAGTGGTGAGCGGGCCTCGTGAGATACATATTGAAGAAGGGTCTGAGTTGGCCCTGGAGTGTCATGTGAAGGGAGCTGCCTCACCCCCTGTCTACATCTTCTGGTACCATAACTCCACCATGGTCAACTACGGCAGACAGGACTACTTACAGGTGGGTAGTACCTCGGAAAGTTGTTTAGTTGAGGGAGACCACCTCGCTTTTTTCTCTTTCTCTCCCTCTCTCTTTGGACAAGCTTGTATCCATTCGGCCCTATTCAGCCTACTGTTTAAGATGTTTACCCCCATCTAGGTGTCAATATTTTCCTGGCGAGCATTAGCGAGCCAGCATATATATATATTTTTGTTTTAACAGCAAGCTACTGTAAATGTGCACATTTTTCGATAGAAAAATGTCTCCGGCGAAGCCGGATTTCTCCATACAATGGTGGCTCGCTATCGCTCGCCAGGAAGAAATCGACACCTGGATGGGGATAAACGTCTTAAAACAGTTGGCGGAATGGGGCCGAATGGATACAAGCCAGGGAAAGAGAGAAAAGGAGAGAAAGATTAAACAAAAAACGGTGACGCCCCTTAACATAGAGTAGTTAATAATAGTTGTCTTTAACCCCTGGCTGCTATGGAAGATATCAAGACTAAGGAATGCCAACAGAACAAACAATGGCTCACGATTGTTATCCTTCCATTGTTGCCATAGTCCATTCACTATAATTAGGCCAAATGTCTTGAACCCTAACCTCTGTAGCCCCAAAAGTGTTTGAGTAAATAGGCTGTAATTGTTCACACCTATTCACTGGTCAAGATGAAGAAATTGGGTTTTGGAAGCATTAAAGGGAGGTATTTAGTTTGTTCCCTAGACCTCCATCAAGCTTAAAATTACACCCCCTTGAGTCCCTTTCAAGATATACTGTATTTGTACATTTTTCGGTGGAAAAATTTCCCGGCCAAAGGCCGGTTCCTCTTAAATTACAGGCTCGCTATCGCTCGCCAGGATAAAATTGATACCTGAACTGCACGAAAGGTCTTAATATGGGGTGAAAGTTCTTAAAATCGCTAAACTAATGGGGCAAACGTTTTATAATAAAGCAATGGGGCTAAACATGAGGGTGAAAGGGGTCAAGAAAAAAATCCCTCAAGTGGAGATCTCCCCTTAAGGTGGAGGTGGGGGTTGTAGTGGAGGTGATGGTGGTGCAAAGTAGGGATATAGGGAAGGCCATCCAATCGTGGCATCAAAGGGGTGGGTTCGGGGTACAACACTATCTACACAACGTCAAAAGCGCTATTCTCTTTGTAGGAATATGCAAACTCTGCTATGGTAGGGTCATAGCTTAGGTCACACTCACTCAGTAGCCAAATCCGCACTCTCTTGAGGGGAGATTTCCAATAGAGGGATTTTTTTCTGGACCCCCTTCTCCCTCATGTTTAGCCCCATTGTTTTTGATATTATACAACGTTCGCCCATTAGTTTAGCGATTTTAAGAACTTTCACCCCATATTAAGACCTTTCGTGCCATCCAGGTGTCGATTATATCCTGGCGAGCGATAGCGAGCCTGTAATTTAAGAGGAACCGGCCTTCGGCCGGGAAATTTTTCTACCGAAAAATGTACAAATTTATCTTGAAAGGGACTCAAGGGGGTATAATTTTAAGCTTGATGGAGGTCTAGGGAACAAACTAAATACCTCCCCTTAATGCCAAGTAACCGTTTGAAGATGCATACTGATACACACACTGATACACATACTGATACCCATACTGATACACATACTGATACCCATACTGATACACATACTGATACACATACTGATACACACACTGATACACATACTGATACACATACGGATACCCATACTGATATACATACTGATACACATACTGATACACATACTGATACACATACTGGTACACATACTGATACCCATACTGATACCCATACCGATACACATACTGATACACATACTGATACCCATACTGATACACATACTGATACCCATACTGATACACATACTGATACATATACTGATACCCATACTGATACCCATACTGATACACATACTGATACCCATACTGATACACATACTGATACCCATACTGATACCCATACTGATACCCATACTGATACCCATACTGATACCCATACTGATACCCATACTGATACCCATTCTGATACACATTCTGATACACATACTGATACACATACTGGTACATATACTGATACCCATACTGATACCCATACTGATACCCATACCGATATACACATACTGATACCCATACTGATACACATAC
Organism: Paralithodes platypus; assembly: GCA_032716605.1. Taxonomy (NCBI): domain Eukaryota; kingdom Metazoa; phylum Arthropoda; class Malacostraca; order Decapoda; family Lithodidae; genus Paralithodes; species Paralithodes platypus. Next base: position 16,040,837 of record CM064537.1, on the reverse strand, counting down.
CGATACCCATACTGATACCCATACTGATACCCATACTGATACCCATACTGATACACATACTGATACACATACTGATACCCATACTGATACCCATACTGATACCCATACTGATACACACACTGATACACATACTGATACCCATACTGATACCCATACTGATACCCATACTGATACACATACTGATACCCATACTGATACCCATACTGATACCCATACTGATACACATACTGATACACATACTGATACATATATGTTGGATTTCCTTCATAATAACAGACACAAAGAAAACCCCTAAATACTCAATAATACCCAATTGCTCCAGCCCCCAAACCAGTGTATGGTATCGCTCTCTCTCTCTCCCCCCCCCCCCCCCCCTCACCACCCACCAGGTCCAGTACCACAACTACACCAGTACCCTTGGTGGTGTGCGGAAGGTTATACCAGTGTCTCTTATCTCTCTCTCCCCACCCACCAGGTCCACAACTACACCAGTACCCTTGGTGGTGTGAGGAAGGTTATACCAGTGTCTCTTATCTCTCTCTCCCCACCCACCAGGTCCAGTACCACAACTACACCAGTACCCTTGGTGGTGTGAGGAAGGTTATACCAGTGTCTCTTATCTCTCTCTCCCCACCCACCAGGTCCAGTACCACAACTACACCAGTACCCTTGGTGGTGTGAGGAAGGTTATACCAGTGTCTCTTATCTCTCTCTCCCCACCCACCAGGTCCAGTACCACAACTACACCAGTACCCTTGGTGGTGTGAGGAAGGTTATACCAGTGTCTCTTATCTCTCTCTCCCCACCCACCAGGTCCAGTACCACAACTACACCAGTACCCTTGGTGGTGTGAGGAAGGTTATACCAGTGTCTCTTATCTCTCTCTCCCCACCCACCAGGTCCAACACCACAACTACACCAGTACCCTTGGTGGTGTGAGGAAGGTTAAGGAGGGTCACCCGCTTTTTTTAATCTTTCTCTCATTTTCTCTCTTTCCCTGGCTTGTATCCACTCGGCCCCATTCAGCCAACTGTTTTAAGGCGTTTATCCCCATCCAGGTGTCGATATCTTCCTGGCGAGCGATTGCGAGTCAATATTGTATGGAGAAATCCAGCTTCGCCAGAAAACAATTTCTATTGAAAAATGTACAAATTTAGCTTGCTGTCGAAAAAAATATATATATATATGCTGGCTCGCTACCGCTCGCCAGGAAAATATTGACACCTGGATGGGGGTAAACGTCTTAAAACAGTTGGCTGGAGAGAAAGATAAAAAAAAGCCGGTGACCCCTCTTATGCCAGCGTCTCTAATCTATCTCTCTCCACACCCACCAGGTCCAGCACCACAACTACACCAGTACCCTTGGTGTGAGGAAGGTTATACCAGTGTCTCTTATCTCTCTCTCCACACCCACAAGGTCCAACACCACAACTACACCAGTTCCCTTGGTGTGAGGAAGGTTAAACCAGTGTCTCTTATCTCTCTCTCTCTCTCCACACCCACCAGGTCCAGCACCACAACTACACCAGTACCCTTGGTGTGAGGAAGGTTATACCAGTGTCTCTTATCTCTCTCTCTCTCTCTCTCTCCACACCCACCAGGTCCAGCACCACAACTACACCAGTACCCTTGGTGTGAGGAAGGTTAAACCAGTGTCTCTTATCTCTCTCTCTCTCTCCACACCCACAAGGTCCAACACCACAACTACACCAGTACCCTTGGTGTGAGGAAGGTTATACCAGTGTCTCTTATCTCTCTCTCTCTCTCCACACCCACCAGGTCCAGCACCACAACTACATCAGTACCCTTGGTGTGAGGAAGGTTATACCAGTGTCTCTTATCTCTCTCCCTCTCTCCACACCCACCAGGTCCAGCACCACAACTACACCAGTACCCTTGGTGTGAGGAAGGTTAAACTGTCTGACGCAGGGATCTACACCTGTCATCCTCACCTGGCTACACCCGCTAATGTTACCGTGCATGTTGTTAAAGGTTAGTGCAGTAGTTAGTTACTTAATTAGCCATTGAAGCGCATTTGTAGTTGTTTTTCTTCATTTTAGTATCTAGTCTGTCTGTCTGTCTGTCTGTCTTTGTCTGTCTGTCTGTCTGTCTGTCTGTCTGTGTCTCTGTCTGTCTGTCTGTCTGTGTCTCTGTCTGTCTGTCTGTCTGTCTGTCTGTCTGTCTGTCTGTCTGTCTGTCTGCCCCTCTCTCTCTCTCTCTCTCTTGTACATTATTCCGTAGAACAAAGTATCCGCTAAAAGTGGAGTTATATTATTCGATTGGCCTGCTATCGCTCGCCAAAGAAAAAATCGAAAAATCGCCAGACTAATGGGGCAAAACGTCTTCAAATATGTGTCTAATGGGGGTAAGTGTCTTAAGGGGAGGTTTTTAGTGTGTTTCCTAGACTTCCATCAAGCTTGAAATTACACCCCCATGACCCCCTTTCAAGATAAATTTGTACATTTTTCGGTAGAAAACTGTCCCGGCCGAAGGCCGGTTCCTCTTAAATTACAGGCTCGCTATCGCTCGCCAGGAAAAAATTGACACCTAAATGGGACGAAAGGTCTTAAAAGTGACATGAATGGTGTGAAAGTTCTTAAAATCGCCAAACTAATGGGGCGAACGTCTTAAAATATAAAAAACAATGGGGCTAAACATGAGGGAGAAAGGGGTAAAGAAAAAAAATCCCTCAAGTGGAATTCTCCCCTTAAAACCCCCTTGGGTAAATAAAACAACATCCACAGATATAATACCCCCCCCCCCCCCATCCCCCCTCTGGGTGTGATATACTGTACACCTGTCATACACACACCTGGCTACTACACCTGTCATACACACACCTGGCTACTACACCTGTCATACACACACCTGGCTACTACACCTGTCATACACACACCTGGCTACTACACCTGTCATACACACACCTGGCTACTACACCTGTCATACACACACCTGGCTACTACACCTGTCATACACACACCTGGCTACTACACCTGTCATACACACACCTGGCTACTACACCTGTCATACACACACCTGGCTACAACACCTGTCATACACACACCTGGCTACTACACCTGTCATACACACACCTGGCTACTACACCTGTCATACACACACCTGGCTACTACACCTGTCATACACACACCTGGCTACTACACCTGTCATACACACCTGGCTACTACACCTGTCATACACACACCTGGCTACTACACCTGTCATACACACAGCTGGCTACTACACCTGTCATACACACACCTGTCATACACACACCTGGCTACTACACCTGTCATACACACACCTGGCTACTACACCTGTCATACACACACCTGGCTACTACACCTGTCATACACACACCTGGCTACTACACCTGTTAATGTTATGGTTCATGTTGTTAAGGGGGGTCACCGGATTTTTTGTTTATCTTTCTCTCCTTTGCTCTCTTTCTCTGACTTGTATCCATTTGGCCCCATTCAGTCAACTGTTTAAGACGTTTATCCCCATCCAGGTGTCGATTTTTTCCTGGCGAGCGATAGCGAGCAAGCATTGTATGGATAAATCCGGCTTCGCCGGAGAAATTTTTCTATCGAAAAATTTGTAAAATTAGCTTCCTGTCAAAACAAAAATATATATATGCTGGCTCGCTACCTCTCGCCAGGAAAATACTGACACCTGGATGGGGGTAAACGTTTTAAAACAGTAGGCTGAATGGGGCCGAATGGATACCAGCCAAAAATAGAGAGGGAGAGAAAGAGAAAAAAAGCGAGGTGGGCTCCCTTAAAGGTGAGTTAATTAATGGATAGACATAAGGCTTAAACATATAGTGTTATTATATCCCAGTTCCTATACCCTACCCTGTTCCAATTATATCCCAGTTCCTATATCCTACCCTGTTCCAATTATATCCCAGTTCCTATACCCTACCCTGTTCCAATTATATCCCAGTTCCTATACCCTACCCTGTTCCAATTATATCCCAGTTCCTATACCCTACCCTGTTCCAATTATATCCCAGTTCCTATACCCTATACCCTGTTCCCATTATATGTTCCAATTATATCCCAGTTCCTATACCCTACCCTGTTCCATATATCCCAGTTCCTATACCCTACCCTGTTCCAATTATATCCCAGTTCCTATATCCCAGTTCCTATACCCTACCCTGTTCCAATTATATCCCAGTTCCTATACCCTATACCCTGTTCCAATTATATCCCAGTTCCTATACCCTACCCTGTTCCAATTATATCCCAGTTCCTATATCCTACCCTGTTCCAATTATATCCCAGTTCCTATACCCTATCCTGTTCCAATTATATCCCAGTTCCTATATCCTACCCTGTTCCTATATCCTACCCTGTTCCAATTATATCCCAGTTCCTATATCCTACCCTGTTCCAATTATATCCCAGTTCCTATACCCTACCCTGTTCCAATTATATCCCAGTTCCTATATCCTACCCTGTTCCAATTATATCCCAGTTCCTATACCCTATCCTGTTCCAATTATATCCCAGTTCCTATACCCTACCCTGTTCCAATTATATCCCAGTTCCTATATCCTACCCTGTTCCAATTATATCCCAGTTCCTATACCCTACCCTGTTCCAATTATATCCCAGTTCCTATATCCTACCCTGTTCCAATTATATCCCAGTTCCTATATCCTACCCTGTTCCAATTATATCCCAGTTCCTATATCCTACCCTGTTCCAATTATATCCCAGTTCCTATATCCTACCCTGTTCCAATTATATCCCAGTTCCTATATCCTACCCTGTTCCAATTATATCCCAGTTCCTATACCCTACCCTGTCCCAATTATATCCCAGTTCCTATACCCTACCCTGTTCCAATTATATCCCAGTTCCTATACCCTACCCTGTTCCAATTATATCCCAGTTCCTATATCCTACCCTGTTCCAATTATATCCCAGTTCCTATACCCTACCCTGTTCCAATTATATCCCAGTTCCTATACCCTACCCTGTTCCAATTATATCCCAGTTCCTATACCCTACCCTGTTCCAATTATATCCCAGTTCCTATACCCTACCCTGTTCCAATTATATCCCAGTTCCTATATCCTACCCTGTTCCAATTATATCCCAGTTCCTATATCCTACCCTGTTCCAATTATATCCCAGTTCCTATATCCTACCCTGTTCCAATGATATCCCAGTTCCTATATCCTACCCTGTTCCAATTATATCCCAGTTCCTATACCCTTCCCAGTTCCTATACCCTACCCTGTTCCAATTATATCCCAGTTCCTATACCCTACCCTGTTCCAATTAAGCGGTCCCACCCAAACTCTTGAACATTAAGGGGAGATTTCCACTCGAGGGATTTTTTTTCTGGACCCCTTTCTCCCTCATGTTTAACCCCATTGCTTTTGAAATTTTAAGACGTTCGCCCTAGTAGTTTGTTGGATATTTTAAGTCACTTTGCCCCATTTCTGTCAATTTTAAGACCTTTCGTGCCATTTAGGTGTCGATTTTATCCTGGCGAGCGATAGCGAGCCTGTAATTTAAGAGGAACCGGCTTTCAGCCGGGACATTTTTCTACCGAAAAATTTACAAATTTATCTTGAAAGGGGCTCAAGGGGGTGTAATCTTAAGCTTGATGGATATCTAGGGACCAAACTAAAAACCTCCCCTTAAGCACACATACTCTCTCTCTCTCTCTCTCTGAACTATCATTATCTCTCTCTCTCTCTCTCTCTCTCTCTCTCTCTCTCTCTCTCTCTCTCTCTCTCTCTCTCTCTCTCTCTCTCTCCATTCACACACACCCTTCAGCCTCTCCTCACTTTTTCCAGGGCCCTTGTTCAAACATTTCCGTTCTTTGTCACACACAAGCACACACATACTGTATACACACTTATCAACACACACTCACACACACACGTACTGTAAACACACTTAGGAACACGCACACACGCACACACAAACACACACACACTTATGACCACACACAAACTCACACACTTACGTACATGCCTATGCACATCTACATACACACACACATTGACACACTCACACACACACACACACACACACACACACACACACACACACACACACACACACACATATACATGGGTACAGTAAAAATCAATAGTTCAGAAACTTCAAATTAGAAAGAAAAATATTACTCAAGTTTTCATTAAATGTGATTGTTTAGGTTCCTCTCCCGAGCCCTCCATCACGTTGTAAACAAAATACCCCCAATACCCCCATCGAGATTAATGTAATTGTAAATGGCATGAACAGTCTTAAAATCGCCAACATAATGGAGTAAATGTCTTAAAATATCAAAACTAATGGAGCTGAAGATGAGGGAGAAGGTGGCCCAGATTTCCTCCCCCCCCCCCCCCCCCCCCCCCCCCCCCCCCCCCCCACCCCCCCCCCCCCCCGAGGAGAAGGTGGCCCAGATTCCCCCCCCCCCCCCCCCCCCCCCCCCCCCCCCCCCCCCCCCCCCCCCCCCCCCCCCCCCCCCCCCCCCCCCCCCCCCCCCCCCCCACCCCCCGCCCCCCCCCCCCCCCCCCCCCCCCCCCCCCCCCCCCCCCCCCCCCCCCCCCCCCCCCCACACACACACACACACAATTAGAATGTAAGCACATAAGCCAAACGCAGCCACAAACACACACAAACACAATCACATACACACACACACACACGCAGACACAATCACACACAACAACAAACAAACACACACACACTCACCTCAATGCCCTCAACATATAAAGCCTCTTGCAGCAGTACAAGTCTCCTTCTACCATCTCCTTCCTTGCTTTTATTATTGATTTTATACCAGGTGATATCTAGGCAAGGGAACAACTCTCTCTCTCTCTCTCACACACACACACACACACTCTCTCTCTCTCTCTCTGTTTAGTCTTATTACGAATACAACACGCAACCATTGCAGGAAGTTCGAACTGAAAAGGTTCAGCACTAGGACATTTAAAATCTGTTCTACCTGGAACAAACTTCCTTCAGATTTTGTGAACAGTTCTTCAGTAGAGCAGCTCAAGAAGAGAGTAGATAATATTATGCTTACTCTGTAATGAGTGTAGCGCACTAAACAGTCTCTCTCCTTCCACTTGAGTATCTCCCCGGCATTGACCGCAAGGTCTTGGAGATATTAAATATTCCTTCTAACTCCTTGTAACTTTATCGACCTATCCATCTCTCTATCTCTCTCTCTCTATCTCTCTGCAGAGCAAAAATATCATGCCTAACGACCCTTATATAATTCTATGACAGCCTATGTAAAATTAATGAATTTACCAAAGGTCTTGCTCTAGTGTACTTGGACTTTCAAAAGGCCCGACAAGGTCTCTCATAATAAATTACTTCAGAAGGTCGAGAGGCTAGGAATACAAGACAAAGCACGCAATTGGATAAGTAACTGGTTAAATGAAAGACAGCAGAGAGTAATTATTAATGGAGATGAATCAGATTGGACTCCAGTGACTAGTGGAGTCCCCCAGGGCTCAATACTGGGTCAAATATTGTTCACAATATAATATCTATGACACAGACAACGGCATCAATAATATAATATCCAAATTCTCCGATGACACCAAGATAGGAAATGCAATAATTTCGGAAAGAGATAGAATTAGCCTGCAATCAGATCTGAAAATAATCACGGATAGGTCAGAAAATTGGCAGATGCCCTTAAATGTAAACAAATGTCAGATACTAAAAATAGGCTCCTAAAACAATAAATTAATACGAATACCACATGAATGGATAACATGTAAAGAGCGTTTCACAGATAAAAGACCTAGGAGTGCTTATAAACGAAAATCTAAAATCTACAAGCCAATGCACTGCAGCAGCTAACAAAGCAAACAGAGCACTAAGCTTCATTGAGATATATTTTCATTGTCGTAGTAAAGAAATAGTTATACCATTATACAAAAGCATTGTGAGGCCGTATCTGGAGTATGCTGTGCAGTTTTGGTCTCACTAATTAACAACAGAAATAGAAAAACTCGAGTCCGTTCAGCGTAGAGCAACACATTCGATCCCTTCCCTTAGAAATAAACCATAGAATGAGAGACTAAGAAAACTCGATCTGTATCAGCTTAAGGGGAGATCTCCACTCGAGGGATTTTTTCTTGACCCATTTCTCCCTCATATTTAGCCCCATTGCTTTTGATATTATAAAACGTTTGCCCCATTAGTTTAGCGATTTTAAGAACTTTCACCCCATATTAAGACCTTTCGTGCCATTCAGGTGTCAATTTTATCCTGGCGAGCGATAGCGAGCCTGTAATTTAAGAGGAACCGGCCTTCGGCCGAGACATTTTTCTACCGAAAAATGTACAAATTTATCTTGAAAGGGACTCCAGGGGGTGTAATTTTAAGCTTGATGGAGGTCTAGGGAACAAACTAAATACCTCCCCTTAAGACACGGAGAATAAGAGGACAGCTGATAGTGTTTTTAAGATACCAAAAGGATTTAGTAACATAAATTCCAATAATCTATTTAAGATAGCCAAAGAGAAATCCACAAGAGGAAGCAAATTAATGCTAATAGGCAGGACAGCAAACCTAGACACAACTCAAATGTCTTCACCCACAGTGTAATTGGTGGGTGGAATCAGCTCCAGAGTGAAGTTATAGGGCATAGGCAGTGGCTCAAGATACATATTTATACAAATGTTAGACTCATATCACAGAAACGTTGGTCTGGAGTAGACAATGATCACTGGCAAGAGAACCTGGCAGAAATTAACATTGTTTTCAGTTGAAGAGAGCAGGAAAAAAAGGTGAAGGCATGCATGCTATTTCCTTTCCATTTCTAACTAGTCTATAAATTCCTTCTTCGGTCGATTTCAGAGCCCTGTAAGGTAATTAACTTCTAACTGTTTTCATGTACGGCAAATTGCCGGAGGGAGCTGAGGGTGAGGGTGGGGGGAGCTTTATGTCTATACTAGGATTAAGTCCTGGCCACCTCACAAGGATAGTAAGATCTGTGTGGCCAGTTTATCTATGTAAATATATCTCGCATACACAACCATAAACAACATTAATATACATATTAGCATTCACAAACATATATTGAACACCAATACAAAGATACAATTTACATTATATTATATATATATATATATATATATATATATATATATATATATATATATACTGTATATATATGCCCTTCCTTTACTCCACACAACAGCTAGCCACGTAAATAAATATACACAGAAAAATCCTCAGCCAACTTTTCCCATCACTCTCTGGACAAAGGCCAAATCCATTTACATGCTCTCAACTACAGGTACTGTATAATCTTTTCCCTCTCTCTCTCTCTCTCTCTCTCTCTCTCTCTCACACACACATAAACACACACACACACACACGCACATAAACACACACACAAACCTATCAAATACATATCGCAGTTTACCTATCTCCCCCCCCCTCTCTCTCTTGCTCTCACTCTCACATACACTCACTCTCTCTCTCTCTCTCTCTTGCACACAAAGAAAAAACAAAAATCTGTCCAATTTCTCCTGAAGAAAAAAAGTCAGCCATCGCTCTCTGGACAAAGACCAAATCCGTTTTTTTTTTGCTCTAAACTACTGCAGAACGTGGGTGCGTGTGTGTGTGTGTGTGTGTGTGTGTGTGTTTATGTGGGTGTGTGTGTATGTGTGTGTGTTTTCACCTTCGTCGATAAAGTGAGTGGAAGGTATACTGACCTCGGTTTACTCCACTCCTTGTATTTCTTATTGTTGGACTGGATAAGAAGAGTTCAGAGTCATGATTCAACAATGATGTCCAGATTAGGGGTACTACCAGAGGAGAGAGGAGAGATGGTGTTTCAGATTCGACCACTCAAACTTAGTCAAGCATTGGACCTAAATCTAACTAAGTCAACCATTGGACCTAAATCTGTCAAATAACGTAAACTAGTTACTCAACCCAAATCAGACTCCCGGCTTATGGATTTTTTTCTTGACCCCCTTCTCCCTCATGCCTAGCCCCTTTATTTTTGAGATTTTAAGAAGCTTAGCCCACTAGTTTGGTGATTTTATGATTTGTCGCCTCATTTGTTTTAGGTCTAGGGAGCAAACATAACCTGGCATCCTTCGTCGTTGCTTGCTCCCCCGTGCATACTATTACTCCCTTGCTCTCGCTCGCTCGCTCGCTCGCTCGCTCTCGCTCTCGCTCTCGCTCTCGCTCTCGCTCTCGCTCTCGCTCTCGCTCTCTCTCTCTCTCTCTCTCTCTCTCGCTCGAACACACGCCATAAATCCAGTTGTTACAAACATTTTATGAATGGAGGATGCCTTTAGGCACATGGACCTTTTTGTTTTATCTGTGTTTTTCCTTCCTCCGTTCATTGTCTCTTTAAAAAAAAAAAATAATAATAATAATTACATATGCACTGATACAATTCATTATATATTATTTTCGAGCATATGCGCACACACACACTCACGTCGGATTGGATAAGTAGAGTTTGGAGGCAGCATTAAACAAAGATCTCTGGTAGTGCGCTAGACTACATGACAGAGACAGAGAGAGGAGGGTGGGGGATTGATGGTAGCTCAGACTCGATCACTTGCACTAATTTGACTGCTTACCTCATTCTAGTTACTCAGTCCAAATTGGCCTATCAGCAGAAAGGGATACTCAGCCCACTTCGGCTATTTAAGGGGAGATGTCCACTTGAGGGATTTATTTCTTGACTCCTTTCTCCCTCATGTTTAGCCCCACTGTTTTTCTAATTTTAATAAGTTTGCCCCATTATTTTGACTATTTTAAGAACTTTCGCCCCATTTATGTCAATTTTAAAACCTTTCGTGCCATTTAGGTGTCGATTTTATCCTGGCGAGCGATAGCGAGCCTGTAATTTAAGAGGAACCGGCTTTCAGCCGGGAATTTTTTCTACCGAAAAATGTACAAATTTATCTTGAAAGGGGCTCAAGGGGGTGTAATCTTAAGCTTGAAGGATATCTAGGGACAAAACTAAAAACCTCCCCTTAACTTCATCGCTTAAGTTAGTGGTAGGTAGGCCTACATGAAAACTTGGCTCTCTCTTCTTGTCTGTCTTGATTTTGGACCAGTTCAAAAAAAGGGGTCTCAGGCAGGATTCTATAAAGACCTCTAAGAGAGATTTCTTGAGCAAGTCTTTCCATTTGCTGCGCGGTTAGTGTCTGAAAAAAAATACAAAAATACGTTTCCTTTTGAAGTGCAAATGATAACCTGTGTACTCTGTGTAAGCAACGGTATTCGTTCGGTATCAGGCGCTGGTGGTGGCTTAAGGGGGAGGTAGGCGCTTTTTTTGGACCCTCTGTCTCATGTTTAGCCCCACGAGTTTTGAAATTTTAAGATGTTCGTGCCATTACTTTCGCGAGTGTGACGTTTCGCCCTATTTCTTTGTCAATATTAAGGCCTTTCGTGCCATTTAGGTGTCGACTTTTTCCTGGCAAGCGATAGCGAGCCTGTAATATTAGAAAGAACCGGAAAATGTTTCTACCAAACAAATTACACATTTATCTTGAAAAGACCTCTAGGTTATTATTGTTTAAGCTTGATAGAGGTCTAGCGAGGAAACTAAAAAATACGTTATTGAATCAATATATAGACAAAAACACAAGCACTACCCCCTTAAGACTTTAGACTTGACCACTCAACTAATTCGGCCGAACAGACAAATTCGGCCACCCAACCCAAATTGGCCCCTCAGCCCAAGTTGACCGCTTCAACATATTTGACAGACAGCAATCATTTGAGCTCATCCCAGGAATTCCAATCTTGTGCGTAAACCTGGACAGAGGGACTAGGAAGGTATGGAGCAGTGTGGATAGTGGAGGGCAGTGACGGAGGTGCTCTTTGTTTTGCAATTCTTGTTGTCTTCATTGTTGCGTGCTCTCTCTCTCTCTCTTTGTCACACACACACATGTATACACTGATACTCTCTCACATTCTCTCTCTCTCTCTCTCTCTCTTTGTCACACACACACACACACATGTATACACTGATACTCTCTCACATTCTCTCTCTCTCTCTTTGTCACACACACACACACATGTATACACTGATACTCTCTCACATTCTCTCTCTCTCTCTTCTCCCTCACACATTTTCTCTTTCTCTCACGCATTCACCACACACACGTACACACTCTCTCTCTCTCTCTTACACGCTCACGCTCTCTCTCTCTCTCTTCTTCGTCGTTTCTTTCTTTCTTCTTCTTCTTCTCCTGTGCTACATTCTCCTTCCACTATACTAAATCTAGGGTGCTAATGTTTCTATTACAATTACGTCCTGACCACCTCGCTTGGAACGTAAGTTCTGTGTGGTCAGTATTATCTATGTACTCAAAACAATGTGTGTGTGTGTGTGTGTATGTGTGTGTGTTGCCCTACATGAAATCATTTAAAAAAATAAATAAATAAACAGAATACAATACTATTAAGCTATTTTGCCCCCCCCCCCTCTATTAAACAAATATATTAAACCAAAATATATATTCTGTGGAACATTAAGGGGAGATTTCCACTTGAGGGACTTTTTTCTTGACTCCTTTCTCCCTCATGTCTAGCCCCCTTGCTTTTGAGATTTTAAGACGTTCACCCCATTATTTTGGCGATTTTAAGAATTTACGCCCCATTCTGTCAATTTTAAGATCTTTCGTGCCATTTAGGTGTCGATTTTATCCTGGCGAGCGATAGCGAGCCTGTAATTTAAGAGTAACCGGCCTTTGGCCGGGAAATTTTTCTACCGAAAAATGTACAAATTTATCTTGAAAGGGGGTCAAGGGGGTGACATTTTTAGATTGCTGGAGGAGTAGGAAACAAACTAGAAACCTCCCCTTAAATAAAATAAATCAACAAATCAGATCCCTGGGTCTCCGGACAAAGGTCAAATTGGTTTATTTGCTCGATACTACTGCTGGCTAGTACTTTGCTGTCCTTTCCTTCCACTACTACTGCTGGCTAGTACTTTGCTGTCCTTTCCTTCCACTACTACTGCTGGCTAGTACTTTGGTATTCTGTCGGTTCTCACTCTGTTGCCCTTTATCTCATTGTCTCTTTGCTGTCCTTTCCTTCCACTACTACTGCTGGCTAGTACTTTGGTATTCTGTCGGTTCTCACTCTGTTGCCCTTTATCTCAGTCTCTTTGCTGTCCTTTCCTTCCACTACTACTGCTGGCTAGTACTTTGGTATTCTGTCGGTTCTCACTCTGTTGCCCTTTATCTCATTGTCTCTTTGCTGTCCTTTCCTTCCACTTTCCCTTACTCTTGGGGTTGCTATCGCTACTGGGATTAAGTCCTAGTCACCTTGCTGGGATCATTATAATCTGTGTGGCAAGTGGTTATATGTAAGTCTATGTAAATATATATCTCTTTCTCACACACACTCTCTCTCTCTAGCCTTCATTCTTTCTCCCCCCCCATCTCTCTCTCTCACATTTTTTATTATAAAAAACAAACAAACAATAGAATGTCCCACCCCTTTCCCATTCTTAAGTAATCCATTTTAGATTTACAGAAGAACGACCATTACTTGCATTACTGCATGTCCACAAACATTTCAGTAATGTAAGCATGTTTCCTTCTATTTTTTTTTCTTTGTTCTTCTCTTTTTTTTCCTTTAATAAACTGACAATTACAAAGTGGTGTACTATCTATCTTATTCTAGTTCCCTTATAGTTTACCTTAATGTTCCGGTACCTCCCTACATTCAACCTAGTTGTTCCCCCAATTCGGCCCTCCGCCACGGCCATTTCAAAGTCCAAGTCTCTCACTCTCGCCCTCTGTAGCGGGGAGGACCTTGTACCCCTGAGACATAGGAGTGCAGACCTGAGAAGAGAGAAAGAGAGCCAGCATCTCATCCAAGTTATGACTTGGCTTCTATGTTGGTGCTTTTTCTCTGATATTTGTTCAGCTAATCTGGCATAGAAGACACTTGCAGAAGGTCCCATACCTCCCGACGATGACAAGACCAGAGGAGTAAAGCTTCCTTGATATCTGTTCAAAATGTCTTCTTCATAAGTGCATTTCTTCTCACTTTCGTTTCTCTAGTATGCCGCCTTGAGTCCTCGCTCACGATATGTTTGTGCTCTTGGGTTGAATATTCTGATGTCGAAAAAAGCCTGTTTTCCCCTCGTCCATAAACCTCGAACACTTACGTCCACTCTTGCTTCATTTGAAGCATTTGCAGCATTGTGGGCCAAGTGCTGTCCGTCCATAGGCAGAAGGTCCGGTTCGATTCTGACATCATGGCACACCTCGTCCAGCATTTGTGCAGTGCTGTCTTGTACTTCATCATGCCGGATACAGATGAATCCTCCTCTCTTACAGGTCATACAGTGGTCTGTGTTGTTTATTTCACCGCATGCACATTTCAGCGGCAGGTTCGAAATTGGCCACCCATACCTCAAGGCTACGACATCATTGAATTCTTGTTTATTTAAGCTGAAGTCTTTTTCCTTTATTGGTAATGAAATGAGCCAATTTGAAGCCCCCATGTCTTGTGCCATTTCAACTCTCATTTTCAGTTCTTCACTACATTCGGTCTCACTCACACATACACACACAACTAGTATATGTCGACACTGTTTTACTTTTAATATGTATTATATCTGGAACATAAATTCCTGGAAAGCTTAAAATAATTGTTCAGTAGAGCCATTTAAGGGGAGAGTAAAGAGTAATTTAACACTGTACAGTGGTGCAGTGTACTGTACAATCAGTCTCTATTAACCCAGAGTATCTCATTGTACTGGTTTAGGTAGATTTATTAATTCGAAACAGAGCACAGAGCGATTGGTTGTGTATATTTGGTGAGTATTACCATGCTAAGTCCCCAAGTATGGCTCTCACTACATTCCTGACTCTTCATGGTGGGGTGGAAGTTGGTTCTGGACTCTTGCTGGACTCCAGTGAAGGTGATGGTGTAGATGGTTTGGCACTGAGGGTCTCGTCGAGCAATCCTTATGTTTCTTAGTTACATTTTTGTTCATTGTTGATTAGCTTTCGGGTGGTCTGGGGAAATTAACCTTTTGTGATCTAGCGCTGCGTTTGTGTGCTTCAGGTGCCACACTGATATTGTGACATGCTTCGCTGCTCATGTTGCATATTTCTTGCGATGCATTGCTGCTGGAGGTGTAATTGTGATGGACTTCTTGTTTGGTATATTATTTATGGGTTCCTAGAAGATGTGTGTCATTGGTGATTGTCAACACTAACCTGCCGAATAGTATTGAATGGGAGGCAGTCTTAACATTTACGATGGCATCTGGTGTAGGGCGTCACTTGTGCTGATCGCTAATGCTGCCCTATGGAACCCATTTTATCTGGTGTCATCGGTCTCAAGGATTTCTGTATTCAGTAATGGTGGCAGACTCCCGTATTTCTCAGTGCATACCAGCATTTAAAATATTCCCTGTTCCTTGAAACGTCTTGAAATTCGCTCATCTTTACTTCGCACTGTTCAACATTTAACCAATGAGAAAGAAACAAAACAAAACACAAATAGAGATAAAGGTTTAGACCAATCTTCACCAAGACAAAAACGCCTTCGCTCTCTGGAAAAAAAGGTGGCTTTGTTTATTTGATCTAAACTAAAGCTAACAAAAACACTCATTTTATCCTTTGTTCTTTTGCCCTTTATATATATATATATATCTCTCTCTCTCTCTCTCTCTCTCTCTCTCTCTCTCTCTCTCTCTCTCTCTCTCTCTCTCTCTATCTGCTATTCACCCTTCTATATCCCTGTCACAGCTTCTCGTTCTCTCAATCTTTTTCTCCGATATCCCTGCATCTCACTTTTGTCTCTCTCCCTCCCTTTATATTATTCTGTGTGTGTCTCTGTGTGTGTCTCTGTCTCTGTCTCTATCTCTGTCTCTGTCTCTCTTTCTTGGTCGAGCTCACTTAGTCATTGTCCGTCTGTCTGTTTGCTTGTCTGTGTTTTTGTTTTTGTAGCTGTTGTTTGGTTCTGTTTGTCTGTATAAGTCTGTTTTAAGGGGGGCTTTTGTCTGGAACCTTTCTCCTTCATGTTTAGCTCCATTAGATTTGAGATTTTTAGACGTTCGCCCCATGAACTTCGTGCTTTTAAAATCTTTCGCCCCATTTATATGCCAATATTAAAAAAAAAAAAACGGCCTTCGGCCGTAATATTTTTTTTACTGAAATATATATACAAATTTATCTCGAAGGAGGGTTTGGGGGGTGATATATTTTAAAGTTCGATAGAGATCTATGGAGCAATCTGACTAACTCTCTGTGTCTGTTTTAAATATATATATATATATATATATATATATATATATATATATATATATATATATATATATATATATACTGTATAAATATATATATACTGTATATTTATTTATAGGCTATATATCGACAACATATAAACAATAACAGGTCTACGGCTTCATACTAGTTTGCTTGGTAGAAGGTAAAAATGGGTTTCTCTTCTTGAAATATGTGCCTTATTCGAACACAACCAATGTCAGTTGGAAGTTTGAGGCGAGGTAATATTATTTATATCCGTGACCTTTATTAATGTGGACAGAGCGACAGTTTATGACCTGGCTTAAAAGTTTGATCTACAAGTCGATCAATCCGGTGAACGATACATATTTTACTCCGAGCAGATCAAAGGCCTTTCTGAATATTATGTAACCGTTGCATATAAGCGAACATTGAAATTCACACGCAGAAAGAAGTTATATTTCTCTCTCTCTCTCTCTCTCTCTCTCTCTCTCTCTCTCTCCTTTGCGACGATTCCTACTTCTAATTCTTGATAAGGTAGGAGAAAAATCCTCAAGCTGCTTACCCTCAGCAAATTATATATATATATATATATATATATATCGGTCACATACAAACATACAAATGGTAACACCATAAATGAAGCGACTGGTGATCCACTGTTGTTCACTAGGTTGGTTGGTGAAGGGTGACGAATAGGTCGCTGTTCCAGAAAAACTTGCATTACTTAAGGGGAGGTATTTAGTTTGTTCCCTAGACCTCCATCAAGCTTAAAATTACACCTCCTTGAGTCCCTTTCAAGATAAATTTGTACATTTTTCGGTAGAAAAATGTCCCGGCCGAAGGCCGGTTCCTCTTAAATTACAGGCTCGCTATCGCTCGCCAGGATAAAATCGACACCTGAATTGCACGAAAGATCTTAATATGGGGTGAAAGTTCTTAAAATCGCTAAACTAATGGGGCAAACGTTTTATAATATCAAAAGCAATGGGGCTAAACATGAGGGAGAAAGGGGTCAAGAAAAAAATCCCTCAAGTGGAGATCTCCCCTTAAGGGAAGCTATTTGATTTGGTTCTCTAGACCCCCTTCTCCTTCATGTTTAGCCCCATTAGGATTGCGATGCAAGATGTTCTTCCCAGAATGTTGCCGATTTTAAGGCCTTTCGCATAATTTCTTTGCCAATATTTAGACCTTTCGCGCTATTTAGGTTTCGATTTTTGTCCTGGCAACCGATGGCGAGCCTGTAAACAAATGTACACATTGAGCTCAAAGGGGGTCTTGAGGGTGTTTTTATTTAGGTTTGATAGAGGTACATGGAGCAATCTAATAAAATATATAAATTTATAAAAATTAACGAAGGATATTTTTCAGTAGGAAACTGTTACGGCCGAAGGCCAATTCTTCTTAACCCATTGGCTGCGGCTATGTTTGGGCTATTTAGCGCATATTCAGGCACTCCTGAATGATCAATCAAGCATCTGCATTAAATGACGTGTATTCAGCCGAAAACTAGGCGAAAATAGCTTCAAAATGAGACCAGAACGGGCCCCGTACGTGGTCTGGTTCACCTGCAGTGATGCCAGTGAAACGCGGGAAACCCACTATTTGGTAGCACTCGCTCGCTTGGCTACACTGTTGTGAGACACAGAGAGAGACCCGCGCGAGACACATTCAGCCTCAGTGAGCCGCTCGCTGCTCTGAGGGTCGGAGGTGGGCCCCTCACGCTCCCGCCAACTGACACTCGATTTTTACGGTTTTTACAGGCTTTTAAAGCCTGGAAATTGCTGTAACTTGCCAGGACGTTCCAGAACGTCACCCGCAACGAAAGGGTTAAATTACAGGCTCGCTTCCTTAACATTGACAACATTTTAAAGTTTGGAAAGTTTGTTGTACAAGTTAACCACTTTGTTGAAAACAAGATGTCTTACTTCGTCCAGATGAATGGCCTTTCTGATAGTTTTGCAACCATTACATACATACAAACGTAGCTATTCGTACGTAGAAGTAATCACACACACATACACACAAACACACACATATACTCACAAACACATATACTTGATCAATCACTCACTCATTCACTCTCTGACACACTCACTCATTCACTCTCTGACACACTCTCTCTCTCTCTCTCTGCTATTCACCCTTCTATGTCCCTGTCACTGTTTCCCGTCTTATAAATATTTCTCTCCGATATCCTTTAAGGGGAGGTTTTTAGTTTGGTCCCTAGATATCCTTCAAGCTTAAGATTACACCCCCTTGAGCCCCGGAAATCTCCCCTTAATCTCACTTTTGTCTCCCCCATCCTCCTCCTCCTCCTCGGCCCATGTTTTTTTTTGTCTGTTTGTATTTGCCGCTTTGTTTCTGAATGTTCGTTTTCTCTCTCTGTATTTCTCCACCCGGTTGTCTGTTTTTTTCTTCTTCTGAGTGTCATGGTTTCTGTCTGGTTGTTTGTTTGTTTGTGTTTCTGGTTGTTTATACGATTCTTTGTCTATCTGATTGTCTGTCTGTCTGTCTGAATGTCTATCTGTTAAGGGGAGACAGACTGTTTGTTTGGTCTATTAATTCATTTATTCATATATTATTTTTAGTTTCCTCCCTAGACCTCCATCAAGCTTAGAAAAACACCCCCTAGACCCCTCTTCAAGATAGATTTGTACATTTTTCGGTAGAAAAATGTCCCGGCCAAAGGCCGATTCCTCCTAAAATTACAGGCTCTCTTTCGCTCGCCAGGAAAAAATCGACATCTAGAGGGCACGAAGGGTCCTACTATTGACAAAGAAATGGGGTGAAAGGTCATAAAATCCCCAAACTAATGGAACCAACGTCTTATAATCTCAAAACTAGTGGGGCTAAACATTAGGGAGAAGGGGGTCCAGAAAAACTGTTTGCCTATTTATACGTTCGTGTATGTGTGTGTTCGTATGACTGTGTGTGTGTGTGTCTGTCTATTTGTGTATATGTTTGACTCTCTATCTTTCTATCTATTCTGTTTACCCGGCTCCCTCTCTGTGTAGTTTATTGTTTGTTTGTTTGTTTGCATGAACGTGACTGTGTATTTGTCCGTCTTGAGTGTCTGTTTACCTGTCTGTCTGTCTATGCTTCCTTACCCTGCATGTTATCCTGTTTCTTTGTTAGTTATACCTGGATTATAACTTGGCATATTGGGTACAGTATGTTTTATTTTACTCTCTCTCTCTCTCTCTCTCTCATCTTCTTCTCTGCTATCCTTTTCTTCCACTATTCTTTATTTTGGGTTCTGCTATCTCCCATTATAATTAAGTCCTGACCACCTACCTTGGACATTCAGGTCGGTGCGGTCAGTGTATCGATGTAAAACTATGTATATCTCAGTCTCATTCTGTCTCTCCCTTTGTCTCTCTCTCTCTCTCTCTCTCTCTCTCACTCACTCACTCACACTCACTCACTCACTCAGCCTCACTCACTCACTCAGCCTCACTCTCAATCTCTCTCTTTCCACTGGCCAACATCTAAGCTTTGAGGAAAACATTAATTTCAGGTCACTTTCCCATGAAATAGAAAATCCATCTCTTTTTGGGCCAAGGGCAAATTCGTTTATATTCTCTAAATTACTTCTGGCAAGACTGTACTTGCTTCCCTTGCTTCTTCTCGCTCGCTTGCCCTTGCTCTCGTTCTTCCTTCCTTCCTTCCTTGGTTTATTGTTTGCTTTCTTTCTCCAACAAACAAAGCACAGACACATATGCTCTCTCTCTCTCTCTCTCTCTCTCTCTCTCTCTCTCTCTCTCTCTCTCTCTCTCTCTCTCTCTCTTCTCTCTCTCTCTCTCTCTCTCCTCTCTCTACTCTCTCTCTCTCTCTCTCTCTCTTCTCTCTCTCTCTCTCTCTCTCTCTCTCTCTCTCTCTCTCTCTCTCTCTCTCTCTCTCTCTCTCTCTCTCTCTCTCTCTCTCTCTCTCTCTCTCTCTCTCTCTCTCTCTCTCTCTCTCTCTCTCTCTCTCTCTCTCTCTCTCTCTCAAATCCATACCCAGTAACTATCGTCCAATTAGCTTAACCTCAGTTGTATGTAAAATGCTAGAAACACTCATATCATAAGAGACAGACTGGTAAATCACTTAGAGGAAAATAACATACTTAAAGATACTCAACACGGCTTTCGTAAAAAACGTTCCTGTTTAACAAACCTCTTAGACTTCTTCCACGATATCCTCAACCTCTACGATGAGAGTAAAGCTTTAGATATTATATACCTTGATTTTAAAAAGGCCTTTGACAAAGTTCCCCACAAACGTTTACTGCTAAAACTAAAAGCGCATGGAATACAAGACGGTGTGTTGAAATGGATAGAAAATTGGCTCAGCGACAGAAAGCAAAGAGTAGTCATAAATGGTAAGGCATCTAAATGGACCAATGTAAGTAGCGGGGTACCCCAGGGACCGGTACTAGCACCAATTATCTTTCTAATTTACATCAACGACATAGATGAGGGTCTCACCTGTACAATCTCAAAATTTGCTGACGATACAAAAATTGCAAATAACATACTCTCAAAAGAACAAGTTGACGATATGCAACACAATCTAGATAAGTTGTCACATTGGGCCCAAATTTGGCAAATGAGTTTCAATGCGGATAAATGTAAAGTACTACATATCGGATACCAAAATGAGAAAGCAAACTATTCGGTGAATGGCACTCAGCTTAAGAATGTAAACAGAGAAACCGATCTGGGAGTAACAATATCGAGTAACCTAAAACCGAGTCAACAATGTTCAGAATTTGTTAAGAAGGCAAACAAAATAATTGGCTTTATAGGCAGGTCATTTGAGCATAAATCCAAAGACGTTATCCTAACCCTTTACAATTCCTTAGTCCGCCCTCTTCTGGAATACTGCGTTCAATCCTGGTGCCCTTATTACCAAAAAGATAGACAAGCTAGAACGAGTTCAACGTAGAGTTACCAAAATGATACCTAACCTAAAGAACAAACCATACGAGGAGCGTCTTAGATAATTAAATCTATTTCCTTTAACCCAGCGCAGATTAAGAGGCGACTTAATTCAAGTGTTCAAAATCATCAAAGGCATCGACAATATGAACTGTAGTAAGTACTTCACTATCGACCAATCTAATTACACGCGGGGAAACGGTTGCAAAAGTATTGGTAAATCTTTTAACTCCCACGAATCTAAGAATTTCTTCTTCAATCGAGTTGTCAACTTATGGAATGGGCTTCCCCGAGATGTTATAGACTGCAGCACCGTTGATTCATTTAAACTTCGCCTAGACAAATATCTTGCATCAAACCCGAGACTGACTGCGTTTGTAAATGAATAACTTTATTTTATCATCCCCTCAGTTACTAACCCATCTGTCCCCTACTAACTTCCTAATCCTGCCACGGACATTAGTTCCAGGGCAGTAGTTCCCTTTCCAATGTTTCCTTACCCACTCTAAACCACTGTTTGGACTCTTGATCCTCAGTGTTTTGGAGGACAAGCATCCTAGAAGGGTTTTTGTTGCTTGATTTCCTTTGTACTCCTTTGTACTCTCTCGCTGTCTCTCCCACACACACACACACACACACACACACAAACACAACTGTTAAAGTTAAGGTCAAACCCTTTTATCAAGTACAAATGTGTTATCAAAATATCATCACCCAACGGCTCATAACAGATTAACTAGTTTCATCAAAGGGCTTTACTTGTAAAACATATGATTTATTATTTATTAAATGTATTCACAATGTCATTCTGGGTATATAAATAGATAGATACAGATAGATAGATATAAATTGATGAATAGGTGGGTAGATAAAATAAGATATCGTTATACATTTATATTACGAAATATCCCTCTCTCTCAAATGTCAACGCTCACAAACAATACACATGCGTTGTTGCATTATATACATGACGCTGTCTCACTATCTCTCTTTATTTATCTATCTATTTATCTGTATCTATCTACTATCTTTCTATCTCGCTCTTGCTTGTTCTATCCATCCATCTATCTATCTATCTATCTATCCATCTATCCATCCATCCATCAATCTATCTACCCCTCCATCCATCTACCCATCTATCTATCTATCTATACCTCCATCTCACTCGTTCGCCTTTCTACTGTATATCCCCGTCACTGCTTCCCGTCCTCTAAATTTTTCTCTCAGATATCCTTTAATCCCTCTTGTGTCTCTTCTCCCCTTTCTTTAGTTTGTCTCAGTCTTTCGGTGTTATTCGCTCTCCCTGTCTGTCTGTCTGTCTGTCTGTCTGTCATATATCTGAATGACTGTTAAAAGGGGAGGCAGGCCGTTTTTCTGGACCCCCTTCTCCCTAATGCTTAGCCCCACTAGTTTTGAGATTATAAGACGTTCGGGCCCATTAGTATGCCGATTTTAACACCTTTCGCCCCATTTCGTTGTCAATTTTAAAACCTTTTGTGCCATTTAGGTGTCGATATTTCCTGGCGAGCGATAGCGAGCCTGCAATTTTAAGAGGAACCGGCCTTCGGCCGGGAATTTTTTCTACCGAAAAATGTGCAAATTTATCTTGAAGGGGGGTCACAGGGGTGTTTTTCTAAGCTTGATGGAGGTCTAGGGAGGAAACTAACAAAATATATGAATAAATTAATTAATAGACCAAACAAACGGTCAGTCTCCCCTTAATTCATGCGTTTATTAATCGGCTGGTCTGTATTTCAGTCCCTGTCTCACAGTCTGTTAACCCTCTCCGACATATGACGCGATTTTGAGCCTATTGGGGATACTTTAAAGCCTTTGTTACCATCAGGGGTATTTAGAAACCTTTAGTTTAGTTACTTCAACCACTGCAGTTGTCTTTGAGTTAGCTGTGGGCAGAAAACTAATTTTGGAGAGGTAATTATAAGAGTGAGAGAACTCTATTTCTTATTGCTAATCTGGCAACCTCTGCGTCATATGTGCGTGAAAGGGTTAAACGTTCTGCCTTCCACCCTCTATCACCTCTCTCTCTCTCTCTCTCCTTTGCACTGGCCAACATCTAACCCATGATGAAAAGAAAAATTCTCAGTCCACTTGCCGCATGAAAAGAAGAGAGCATCGGTCTCTGGATAAAGGGGAAATTGGTTTACTTGCTCCAAACGACTGCGGGCAAATCCCTAGTGTATTTATTTGTCGTTTATTTTCGCTCACTTATCATTGTTTATTTGTTAATGAAAAGTACAAAACCATGAACGACTTTGATTTAAATATATTCTCTCTCTCTTTTTTTTTTCTCTCTCTCTCTCTCTCTCTCACACACACACGTAACTCTCTCTCTCATTTTCTCCCTCAACAATCTTTCTCCCACTACAGTTTTCTCCGCCATTACTCCCTCCATCGCTTTTGTGCAGACCTTCACTATTTTCAGAAGGGCAGATAAGCACGTAGATTGCTGGTATTGTTAATAATAATATTTATTCTGTGTGTGTGTGTGTGTGTGTGTGTGTGTGTGTCTGTGTCTGTGTGTGTGTGTGTGTGTGTGTGTGTGTGTGTGTGTGCGTGTGTGTGTGCATTGTGACTTCTATGGCCTCGGCTCTTTCTGATAGATGCTGATCCACAAACTAGGAGAGTGAAGTTTATATCACACGGGGAAATATACTGTAGTGATGAATTTGCATTAGATACTTGTGTCTGGATTGATATATTAAGTATATGTAAGAGATCGTGTTATATATTCTGGTTTCATCAAACATGATTAGTCTCAAGCTTCAATACTCCATAATACTGAAGGTAAAGAGTAATGGAAGGGATTAGAATATGCCCCACGTGCCTTCTGCGTATCGTAAGAGGCGACTAAAGAGGTTGGGTCGGTGGGCTTGCGACCCCCACCCGTGAACAATACTTAAGCAATGACAAACGAACGAACGGCCTCGGATGCGTTGATGTGTTGATGAACCCCGACCGACTATGGACAATCTTAGAATAGCAACATGGAATGTGAGAGGCATGAATGATGACACAAAAGAGAGAGAGGTCCTGGAAGTGTTAGTGAATGCAAGGCTGGATGTATGTGGAATGACGGAGACCAAATGGAGGGGTACAGATGTGAGAGAGTGGGAGTGTGGAATGGGTGTGTGCTGGAGTGAGTGATGGAGCAGAGATAGAAGGTGCGTGTTTGTAAGTAACAAATGGAAGGAGCGTGTAAGAGACTATGGGTCTGTGGGTTCATGGATTGTGTGGGTGAGAATGAAAGTAGGAATACAAACGTGGTTGATTGTGTGTGTGTATGCTCCGACAGAGGATAAACTGGTAAGAAAGAAAGAGGAGTTCTGGGTGAATGTGGAGGCGTGCCTGGATAAGTTTGACGAGAACGAAAGAATATTTCTCATAGGGGATATGAATGGTAAGGTGGGTGATAGGAAAGTTAATGGAATGGTGGGAGGGTGGGGGGTACCGTCAGACGTAAATGAGAATGGTAGTGCACTTGTGGACGTATGTGTGGGGAGGAGGTTGTGGATAGCCAACACCTTCTTCAGACACAGAATGATGCACAGGTACACATGGAAAGTGGTGTGGGAGATGAAGGATAAGGATAAGACAGTGGTGGAACGAAAGGCACTGATTGAGGAGAGCTGGAGGGAGGCGAGAGGAAAATGGAATGGCGAGGAGGGTGGAGAGGCTACAGGAGGAGGAAATCAGGGAAGAGTACAGGAGAGCAGTAGAAAGACGACTAGGTGGGTTCGACCTGGAAGATGTGGAGGAGATGAGCAAGGTGTTTAAGGAGAGGGTGCAACAGGGGAAGAGGGTTGTAGGAACGCTGAAAGCAGTAACAAGAAATAGGGTGGTCAGTATGGAAGTGAAGAAGTCCTTGCATGACAGTGTGGCAATCATGACCCTGACTTACGGAAGCGAAGCATGGACGTTTGAGAAGAGATTCAGACCAAGAATGAGAGGGGTGGAAATAAGTTACTTGAGAAGTGCGTGCGGAGTTACATGGAGGGATAGACAGACGAATGAGGAAGTAAGAAGGAGGTGTGGTGTGGAGGTAGATGTGCTGGAAAGTGTGAAAAGGAACAACTTGAGATGGTTCGGCCATATGGAACGTATGGGAAGCGAGAGAATGACTAAGAAGGTGTACGAGAGCGAGGTGGAACGACAAAGAGGGAGAGGTAGACCGAAAGAGAGGTGGAAGGATGGAGTGAGGAAATATATGGATGAAGGTGGTTCTGGTTGGGAGGAGGGGTGTCGACTGACTGGGGACAGAGGTGCATGGTGGAGGTTCGTTCGTGCCCACCCCTTCGGGGATCACGGCGTCAGGCAATAGATTGATAGATAGATATTTTTGTCTCATAATTTGCAACTGCGGTACAAATCGCCCCATAAATTTCCTGTGTAACAAAATTAAACAATAATAAGAAAACACACTTTTTTCTCTTCCCCAGACAAGACCCCAGCAGCCATGCAGCACGGGAGGAACCATGTAGCCGGTGGGGGAGTCTCCTTAATATCCTTCATCAGTGTGGTGTTGTTAGGGCTTATAATGCGAAGTGGTATTCAGTCTGTACTATTATCTCAACACCACCACCACAACCACCATCAGCTGCCTCTCCTTCAACACCCTGTCTTATAGTGTTCTGTTTGATGTTCTTGAGTTGAAGTGCTGTGGAAGACCCTTTATACACCCTCTAGCATTGTTAGGGCAAAGCAGGATTAGTCCCTGACAAAAGTGTTGACTCGGTAACTACAACTCGTCAGGACCCCGCAGCCAGCTGTTCAGGGGCAGCAGAATATGCGGAATGTGAATGCGAAACTGGGGTAGTGATCCAATGGAAGGATAACACTCTTCAAATTGATGGGTGATAAGAAGCCAAATTCAAGGTTCGTTTGAAGCAGTTTTAAGTCGTAGGATGAGGGAAATATATATCGAGGGAGAGAGTTCCATAGCTTACTTGTTGAGTGAGAGAGATAAGTAAGTCGAAAATGGACAATATGGAAATAGAAGATGACAACGGGGTAATGAAGGCACAGGAAACAACGATCGGAACAGAGTAAACATACCTCATATATAAGCTGGCCACAACAACAGCCCAACAGCCAACCCCACGCTATGTAAACAATATACTGTCTAGGTCAAATCTGAAATACAATATAGATGAACTCACTAATGTAATTCACAATAGCGTTAGACAATTTTATTCAGCTTATGAATTATCTCTATCCATGGTGTAATACCTATCTTGGAGTGCCACATGTATTTATTGATTTCATTAAGGGGAGATATCCACTTGAGAGATTTTTTTCTTGACTCCTTTCTCTCTCATATTTAGCCCCATTGTTTTCCTAATATTAAGACTTTCGCCCCATTATTTTGACGATTTTAAGAACCCTCGCCCCATTTCTGTCAATTTTAAGACCATTCGTGCCATTTAGGTGTCGATTTTATCCTGGCGAGCGATAGCGAGCCTGTAATTTAAGGGGCACCGGCCTTCGGCCGGGAATTTTTTCTACCGAAAAATGTACAAATTTATCTTGAAAGGGAGTCAAGGGGGAGTAATTTTAAGCTTGATGGAGGTCTAGGGAATCAACTAAAAACCTCCCCTTAACTGAGTTTAGAAATGCAGTTGGTTGGAGAAAAAATATAATTAATTTTTGTATTCCTAAATTTACTTCCTAAGCTGCATAACATCGTGTAATGAAAGACAACATTAAGTGAAAAGTGGAGTTACCATACTAAAGGTCAGAAACTAAAAAGTGGAGTTACCATACTAAAGGTCAGAAACTAAAAAGTGGAGTTACCATACTAAAGGTCAGAAACTAAAAAAGTGGAGTTACCATACTAAAGGTCAGAAACTAAAAAGTGGAGTTACCATACTAAAGGTCAGAAACTAAAAAAGTGGAGTTACCATACTAAAGGTCAGAAACTAAAAAAGTGGAGTTACCATACTAAAGGTCAGAAACTAAAAAAGTGGAGTTACCATACTAAAGGTCAGAAACTAAAAAAGTGGAGTTACCATACTAAAGGTCAGAAACTAAAAAAATAGTGAAAGACAGAATATATATATATATCTCTATGACAATTATATAATACTATATGAATATACTGTGCATATGTTATTTGTACTATAAAATAATATATCTATTACATAATATATCTATTACGTAAATATAGTATGTCAGATGGTCATGCTTGTGAATAACAATGTTAATATAGTACGGTCGCGCTAATAAGTCATGGCCCAGCTTTCATTACGTTTGGCTTGCTCTGTACTGTAGTAATGTCTGTCAGATGTTGAATAGGGTGGGTAAGTGTAGGAACATGTTTGTATATTTCACTCGATATGAAGAAATGAAGCTTAGCTATTGCTGATACCAATTATTGATCAAAACATACTTGGTGCCGAGACATCACTTATTAGCGCGACTGTACACTTCAACTGGTGCATTATCAAGTGGTTATAACACATACATTATTTTATATAACTATTAAGGGGAGATCTCCACTTGAGGGATTTTTTTCTTGACCACTTTCTCCCTCATGTTTAGCCCCATTGCTTTTGATATTATAAAACGTTTGCCCCATTAGTTTAGCGATTTTAAGAACTTTCACCCCATATTAAGCCCTTTCGGCCAATTCAGGTGTCGATTTTATCCTGGCGAGCGATAGCGAGCCTGTAATTTAAGAGGAACCGGCCTTCGGCCGGGACATTTTTCTACCGAAAAATGTACACATTTATCTTGAAAGGGACTCAAGGGGGTGTGATTTTAAGCTTGATGGAGGTCTAGGGAACAAACTAAATACCTCCCCTTAACTGTATATAATTAGATCACAGCTGACAATAATATGAAGGAAGTGTAAGCATACGTTTCAAGACATAAAGGTTACACGAAGCAATACCCCTCTCATATTCAAATAAAGGTTACACGAAGCAATACCCCTCTCATATTCAAATAAAGGTTACACGAAGCAATACCCCTCTCATATTCAAATAAAGGTTACACGAAGCAATACCCCTCTCATATTCAAATAAAGGTTACACGAAGCAATACCCCTCTCATATTCAAATAAAGGTTACACGAAGCAATACCCCTCTCATATTCAAATAAAGGTTACACGAAGCAATACCCCTCTCATATTCAAATAAAGGTTACACGAAGCAATACCCCTCTCATATTCAAATAAAGGTTACACGAAGCAATACCCCTCTCATATTCAAATAAAGGTTACACGAAGCAATACCCCTCTCATATTCAAATAAAGGTTACACGAAGCAATACCCCTCTCATATTCAAATAAAGGTTACACGAAGCAATACCCCTCTCATATTCAAATAAAGGTTACACGAAGCAATACCCCTCTCATATTCAAATAAAGGTTACACGAAGCAATACCCCTCTCATATTCAAATAAAGGTTACACGAAGCAATACCCCTCTCATATTCAAATAAAGGTTACACGAAGCAATACCCCTCTCATATTCAAATAAAGGTTACACGAAGCAATACCCCTCTCATATTCAAATAAAGGTTACACGAAGCAATACCCCTCTCATATTCAAATAAAGGTTACACGAAGCAATACTCCTCTCATATTCAAATAAAGGTTACACGAAGCAATACCCCTCTCATATTCAAATAAAGGTTACACGAAGCAATACCCCTCTCATATTCAAATAAAGGTTACACGAAGCAATACCCCTCTCATATTCAAATAAAGGTTACACGAAGCAATACCCCTCTCATATTCAAATAAAGGTTACACGAAGCAATACCCCTCTCATATTCAAATAAAGGTTACACGAAGCAATACCCCTCTCATATTCAACTCCCAGTCATGATAGTGGTGACATCAAGAGAGGAAACGCAACTCTATTGAAGCAAACCTGGCAGATAATGGTGTAACGCTGCCTTATACTTACGCTGCCTTACTATACTTTCTAACCTGCTTGTGTGACACCACCTTTATTTAAGGGGAGGTCTCCACTTGAGGGATTGTTTTCTTGACCCCTTTCTCCCTCATGTTTAGCTCCATTGCTTTTGAGATTTTAAGACGTTCGCCCCATTAGTTTGGCGATTTTAACAACCCTCGTCCCATTTCTGTCAATTTTAAGACCATTCGTGCCATTTAGGTGTCGATTTTTTCCTGGCGAGCGATAGCGAGCCTGTAATTTAAGGGGAACCGGCCTTTGGCCGGGAAATTTTTCTACCGAAAAATGTACAAATTTATCTTGTAAGGGGGTCTACGGGGAGTAATTTTAAGCTTGATGGAAGTCTAGGGAATAAACTAAAAACCTCCCCTTAACCCCGTCAGCACCCATGACGCCTTTTTACCTTTGATTCTACCTAAAATCCGACGAGTTTATGCAGTTTAAAAAGTCCCTCTATTATTCAGCGGGTTTATGGATATCGTATTTGCCCCTTTGAGTCCTACAGGTAGATTACAAGCTAAAGAAAATCGTCTAATGGTTACCAGACTAGCGTGGACATTACGTCATCGTGCTGAAGGGGGTTAACCTTGGCTATACAAATACATAGACAGTCAGCGTTACCAATACATAGACAGTCAGCGTTACCAATGTCTGCCAGGTTAGCTTATATATATATACACACACTTGACCGTTTATATAGAAGTTGGTGCAAAATAGACCTATCTCTATCTTAAATACTCAAATCATTACACAGGTTTAAGGGGAGGTCTCCACTTGAGGGATTTTTTTTCTTGACCCCTTTCTCCCTCATGGTTAGCCCCATTGCTTTTGATATTATAAGACGTTCGCCCCATTAGTTTGGCGATTTTAGGAACTTTCGCCCCATTTCTGTCAATTTTAAGACTTTTCGTGCCATTTAGGTGTCGATTTTTTCCTGGCGAGCGATAGCGAGCCTGTAATTTAAGAGGAACCGGCCTTTGGCCGGGAAATTTTCTACCGAAAAATGTACAAATTTATCTTGAAAGGGGGTCTAGGGGGTGTAATGTTAAGCTTGATGAAAATATAGGGAACAAAGTAAATACCTCCCCTTAATATACAGTATATATTTGGTGGTAATTTTGAAAACGGTGCATTAATCTAATAGGTAGAGGTGGAAGTTTTCTATTTTAACAATAATTATCGAAAAATCTGTTTATAATTTGAGTCGTACTTCCACCAAGATAAGGGGACATTTGATCATTATTTACTATCATAATTAATATTAATATTAATAATAACTAATACTACTATTATCTAGTTTCCTCCCTAAATATGTGTGAATACAACAAAAATACTCCCATGACACCCCCCCCCCCCCCCCCCTCCGAGATATATTTGCGCATTTTTTGGTAGAAAAGTGCCCTGGCTGAAAGCGGGTTCCTTCTAAATTGCAGGCTCAATGTCGCTGGTCATTAAGAAACCGATACTCATATGGCACGAAAGGTCATCAAATTGCCAAATTAATGGGCGGAACGTCTTAAAATGTCAAAACTAATGGGGCTAAGCAAGAGAGAAAAAGAGGATCCAGAAAAAACCCCAATAAGTGATAATATACTCTTAAGGGGAGGTTTTTAGTTTGGTCCCTAGATATCCTTCAAGCTTAAGATTACACCCCCTTGAGCCCCTTTCAAGATAAATTTGTACATTTTTCGGTAGAAAAATGTCCCGGCTGAAAGCCGGTTCCTCTTAAATTACAGGCTCGCTATCGCTCGCCAGGATAAAATCGACACTTAAATGGCACAAAAGGTCTTAAAATTGACAGAAATGGGTTGAAAGTTCTTAAAATCGTCAAAATAATGGGGCGAACGTCTTAACATTAGGAAAACAATGGGCTAAACATGAGGGAGAAAGGAGTCAAGAAAAAATTCCCTCAAGTGGATATCTCCCCTTAAAGGTGGTGGTACATGGGTTGAGATAAACATGGAATAACAATGGCCTACCTGCATATAATTATTTTGCAAATTGCATTGGCACCAAAATGATGTCTTACAATGGTATAAAGGATTTTGTGGAGTTTCTACACCGGATCTGTGACATCACAGGAGTGTAAGTCCACCATCCAATCCAGGATGAGGATACTCTTGTGTAATCACTATGACGTCACAGGTCAGGTGTAGACGATCCACAAAATCCTTAATACAATTGTTAATAATTATTTCAGTGACATTGCATTTTGCAAGATAATTATGTGCAGCTTGGCGATTATTATGCCATGTTCATCTCAATCCATGCACAACCACTTTTAAGGGGAGGTGTTTAGTTTCGTCCCTAGACTTCCATCAAGCTTAAAATTACACTCCCTAGACCCACTTTCAAGATAAATTTGTACATTTATCGGTAGAAAAATGTCTAGGCCGAAGGCCGGTTCCTCTTAAATTACAGGCTCGCTATCGCTCGCCAGGAAAAAATCGACACCTGAATGGCAGGAAAGGTCTTAAAATTGACAGAAATGGGGCGAATGTTCTTAAAATCGCCAAACTAATGGGGCGACCGTCTTAAAATCTCAAAAGCAATGGGGCT
This sequence comes from Paralithodes platypus, assembly GCA_032716605.1. Taxonomy (NCBI): domain Eukaryota; kingdom Metazoa; phylum Arthropoda; class Malacostraca; order Decapoda; family Lithodidae; genus Paralithodes; species Paralithodes platypus. The sequence goes on along the minus strand of CM064537.1, from coordinate 16,009,167 downwards.
AAACATGTGGGAGAAAGGGGTCTAGAAAAAAAATAACTCAAGTCGATATCTCCCCTTAAAGGTTCAAAGCTTGGAAGTGGTGTAAGTAATATAGGTTCCCGACTGTACACTTCTAAGACCTAAGGAACGGCATCAAGGGTTCTAAACTACCTATTAACGTAATGGAATTTGCTCATTATTTCTTTACCTAGGATATGCTTTTGGTGGTTTCATTCAAGCGGTTCGAGGACCCAGAAAGACCTATGACTTGTGTGTTAGAGTGTACAGGTCACAGGAGTATTATGTTTCAATGCATATTTTTGGGAGTCTTGAGGAATCATATTCAATCCAGGAATGTATCGCACAAATACCCCAAACTACAATTCCTAACTTAAGGGGAGGTCTCCACTTGAGGGATTTTTTTCTTGACCCTCTTTCTCCCTCATGTTTAGCCCCATTGCTTTTTGTATTATAAAACGTTTGCCCCATTAGTTTAGCGATTATAAGAACTTTCACCCCATATTAAGACCTTTCGTGCAATTCAGGTGTCGATTTTATCCTGGCGAGCGATAGCGAGCCTGTAATTTAAGAGGAACCGGCCTTCGGCCAGGACATTTTTCTACCGAAAAATGTACAAATATATCTTGAAAGGGACTCGAGGGGGTGTAATTTTAAGCTTGATGGAGGTCTAGGGAACAAACTAAATACCTTCCCTTAATACACTGTAAAGTATGCATGCTAAAACATAATTCTGATATGCGGCCTTGTAATCTCTGGCATACACACACTCAACACTCTCTCTCACTCTCTCTCTCTCTCTCTCCAATTAACACTGTTGGACAGGATCCTCCTTGGGTAACGGAAAATGCTCTGCGTTAAACCAATTTATATGATCCAGAAAACACTATCAACTGGGAATTCATGGCAATTAAATAATACAAAACACACACACACACACTGTATATATATATACATATATATATATATATATATATATATATATATATATATATATATATATATATATGGACATCGACTCGTGCCAAATCGATGGCTGACACACAACGAATTATGAAGGGTATTTGTCAATGTCGGCAGTCACTGACCTACAAAAATAATCTAAGAAGTCATATGGTTGAAAAGGTTAAGGGGAGGTATTTAGTTTGTTCCCTAGACCTCCATCAACCTTAAAATTACACCCCCTTGAGTCCCTTTCAAGATAAATTTGTACATTTTTCGGTAGAAAAATGTCCCGGCCGAAGGCCGGTTCCTCTTAAATTACAGGCTCGCTAACGCTCGCCAGGATAAAATCGACACCTGAATTGCACGAAAGGTCTTAATATGGGGCGAAAGTTCTTAAAATCGCTAAACTAATGGGGCAAACGTTTTATAATATCAAAAGCAATGGGGCTAAACATGACGGAGAAAGGGGTCAAGAAAAAAATCCCTCAAGTGGAGATCTCCCCTTAATAAAGTACATATCAGATTTAACATCTAAACTCTAACATGCAGTAATGATTACCATATGTTAAGGGGAGATTTCCACTTGAGGGATTTTTTCTGGACTCCTTTCTCCCTCATGTTTAGCCCCATTGTTTTCCTAATGTTAAGACGTTCGCCCCATTATTTTGACGATTTTAAGAACTTTCACCCCATTTCTGTCAATTTTATGACCTTTCGTGCCATTTAGGTGTCGATTTTATCCTGGCGAGCGATAGCGAGCCTGTAATTTAAGAGGAACCGGCTTTCAGCCGGGACATTTTTCTACCGAAAAATGTACAAATTTATCTTGAAAGGGGCTCAAGGGGGTGTAATCTTAAGCTTGAAGGATATCTAGGGACCAAACTAAAAACCTCCCTTTAATGAACAAACTTTCCCTAAAAAACCCAATGTCAGCAAGTGAGTGTTTAAGATTCGTATGCATGTGGTGACCCCGGTTCGAATCCCGGGTGGATCATAATTATGCTTACATCAATTGCATTGGGAGGTGTTTGGCGTTGGGAGTGAATTGTACACCTTAGATTATTGCTAAAGGTTCAGGTACAATTGATAGCGAGGTCGAATCCCGGGCGTATCATATCCTTTCCTTAAGGGGAGGTCTTTAGTTTGTTCCCTACTTTTTCATCAAGCTTAAAATTACACCACCTAGACCCCTTGCAAGATAAATTTGTAAATTTTTCGGTAGAAAAATTTCCCGGCCGGAGGCCGGTTGCTCTTAAATTACAGGCTCGCTATCGCTCGCCAGGAAAAAATCGACACCTTAACGGCACGAAAGGTCTTAAAATTGACAGAAATGGGGCAAAATGCCTTAAAATATCCAAACTACTAGGGCGAAGGTCTTAAAATCTCAAAAGCAATGGGGCTAAACATGAAGGAGAGAGGGGTCCAGAAAAAAATCCCTCCAGTGGAAATCTGCCCTTAATTGCCTTGGGAGGTCTTTGGTGATGGGAGTGAACATTGATATAAGATTATGATATATATATATATATATATATATATATATATATATACAGTATATATATATATATACCTTGCATTTGACTGCCTGCGTGCTATATTGGGTGTACTAATCCCAAGGACAATCTAGCTAATCTGGCAATACGATACGGCTACCATGGTGACGTATCTATTTACTAGCTTAAGGGGAGATTTCCACTCGAGGGATTTTTTTCTGGACCCCTTTTTCCCTCATGGTTAGCCCCATTGCTGTTGAAATTTTAAGACGTTTGCCCCATTATGTTGACGGTTTTAAGAACTTTCAACCCATTTCTGTCAATTTTAAGACCTTTTATGCCATTTAGGTGTCGATTTTATCCTGGCGAGCGATAGCGAGCCTGTAATTTAAGAGGAACCGGCTTTCAGCCGGGACATTTTTCTACCGAAAAATGTACAAATTAATCTTGAAAAGGGGTCAATGGGGCGTATATTAAAGCTTGATGGAGGTCTAGGGAATAAACTGAATACCTCCCCTTAACAATGTGTCCAGCTATATATATACATACACATAAGATAATTTAAAACAAAGCTCGCCAACCATATATATGCATTAAATTGTGCACAATAGGTAAACAGAACACAATAATGGATGAACAATTGCATTAATAGGTCATTGTTGTAATAGGTATGGGACTGAAAAAGGGATATATTTTCATGTGATTGATTGCGTGTTTAATAGGTCATTGTAATAGGTATGGGACTGAAAAAAACGATATATTTTCATGTGATTGATTGCTTGTTTAATAGGTAATTGTAATAGGTATGGGACTGAAAAAAACGATATATTTTCATGTGATTGATTGCTTGTTTAATAGGTCATTGTAATAGGTATGGGACTGAAAAAAGCATATATTTTCATGTGATTGATTGCGTGTTTAATAGGTCATTGTAATAGGTATGGGACTGAAAAAAGCGATATATTTTCATGTGATTGATTGCGTGTTTAATAGGTCATTGTAATAGGTATGGGACTGAACAAAAAGCGATATATTTTCATGTGATTGATTGCGTGTTTAATAGGTCATTGTAATAGGTATGGGACTGAACAAAAAGCGATATATTTTCATGTGATTGATTGCGTGTTTAATAGGTCATTGTAATAGGTATGGGACTGAAAAAAACTATATTTTCATGTGATTGATTGCGGGTTTAATAGGTCATTGTAATAGGTATGGGACTGAAAAATACGATATATTTTCATGTGATTGATTGCATGTTTAATAGGTCATTGTAATAGGTATGGGACTGAAAAAGCGATATATTTTCATGTGATTGATTGCGTGTTTAATAGGTCATTATAATAGGTATGGGACTGAAAAAAGTGACATATTTTCATGTGATTGATTGCGTGTTTAATAGGTCATTATAATAGGTATGGGACTGAAAAAAGCGATATATTTGCATGTGATTGATTGCGTGTTTAATAGGTCATTATAATAGGTATGGGACTGAAAAAAGCGATATATTTTCATGTGATTGATTGCGTGTTTAATAGGTCATTGTAATAGGTATGGGACTGAAAAAGGGATATATGTTCATGTGATTGATTGTGTGTTTAATAGGTCATTGTAATAGGTATGGGACTGAAAAAAGCATATATTTTCATGTGATTGATTGCGTGTTTAATAGGTCATTGTAATAGGTATGGGACTGAAAAAAGCGATATATTTTCATGTGATTGATTGCGTGTTTAATAGGTCATTGTAATAGGTATGGGTCCGAAAAAAACGATATCTTTTCATGTGATTGATTGCATGTTTAATAGGTCATTGTAATAGGTATGGGTCTGAAAAAAGCGATATATTTTCATGTGATTGATTGCGTGTTTAATAGGTCATTGTAATAGGTATGGGACTGAAAAAAGCATATATTTTCATGTGATTGATTGCGTGTTTAATAGGTCATTGTAATAGGTATGGGACTGAAAAAAGCGATATATTTTCATGTGATTGATTGCGTGTTTAATAGGTCATTGTAATAGGTATGGGTCTGAAAAAAAAACGATATCTTTTCATGTGATTGATTGCATGTTTAATAGGTCATTGTAATAGGTATGGGACTGAAAAAAGGGATATATTTTCATGTGATGGATTGCGTGTTTAATAGGTCATTGTAATAGGTATGGGACTGAAAAAACTATATATTTTCATGTGATTGATTGCTTGTTTAATAGGTCATTGTAATAGGTATGGGACTGAAAAAAGGGATATATTTTCATGTGATGGATTACGTGTTTAATAGGTCATTGTAATAGGTATGGGACTGAGAAAAAAAAACCGATATATTTTCATGTGATTGATTGCGTGTTTAATGTGTGATATATTAATATGTAACCTGGATATAAAAGTAAAAACTGCTCAGTTTAGTAATGTTGTTTTGGATTCCTTATTTTAGATACCGATTTTGTTAATTAATATACAAAAATAAATTTAAAATTAAAATGACTTATGCCGATCGTAATTCTACCTCATGATGATGTAAGATATAGACCTTAAATTTACGGTAATACCTAGTTCACACATATATTGTTATAGTATTTAAAAGCTACACTATAATTATATATATATATATATATACTGTATATATATATATATATATATATATATATATATATATATATATATATATATCCTGTGCATTATAGGTAGGCCAGAACTACAGACATCAACCTCTCATTACTCAAACAGGACTTTAGTATTTAACTACATATTTTTACCATTTAGGAAGAGTCAGCTAGGGAATAGAAGTTAGGGGTCACCATTTTTGGCACTTATAATGAATGGATCTGACAATATTATTATGAAGTCATCAATACATAGTACATTATATTATCCGAGTATTATTCGAAGCAATATGAAGGGTAATTTAAACACTATGATCTTCTAAACTAACTTATTTGACAACCTTACTGAGTTTTCTATTGAAGTAAACACTTTTCTCTCTATGTTTGAGCTAGCTTTTACACTTGATTATGTGTAATAATGCCTAGTGAGTTCATTGCTCAATAGGTGGCGTTCTGAGAGTGAGGGTCTGAGTCAAGGGGGTGAGACAATGAAGCACTGGTGCGAGGCAGCTCCAGAGATGGGGCTGCCTCGAGCCATGGGTGGGCAACCGGGCCCCGTGCATCTTGCGAAGGCAAGACCTCTCATTGAGTGTAGATTGTGTTGTTGGCGTAAGTGGTTGTGTGAAATGCAGTCTTCTATGATGTGTTTAAAGGGTTAAAATCGAATGCAAATGGCCGGGAGCACAGCAGGCCACATGTCCGACACCCAGGGCTTACCGCCACCCACTGACTCACGCTCCCTCTGTTCTTGAGAGGACGGCAGTGTTACCATTAGTGAGCGTAGTGGGAAAAAATATGCCGCTATACGCTAAACTCCCATGTTGGTGGCACCACTGCATGAGAACCACGAGTGCTACATAGCTTGTTCTGGCCTTATTTTGAAGCTTTTAGCGCCTAGTTTTTTGCTGAATAAATTTCTTTTCATGCAAATACTTGATTGATCATTCAGGAGGGCCTGAATATGCCCAAAATAGCCCAAAACACCCCGCTAGACAAGGGTTATTGGTATGGGGTGCTGTGTTACATCTCGGGCAGGTGTCGACGACGGAGTCATCCAGTCTCTTCTGATAGCTCAGAAGAGCTGGATGGTGTCCGCATCTCAGCCTGGCCAGGTGGACTTTGTCCTCGCGAGGAAGGGAGGATTCGGAAGGATGGATTTCGGGAGGTCGTGCATGCAGCTGCGTGTTGTCTATGAGTGAGTGGATGGAACGGCGAGAGATATGAGTATGGATGTGCTTCTGGAAGTTGGTTCGGGGTGGGCAGGGAGGGAGAGAGGACAGTATTTGTGTGTGATACAGTGTGCTGGGTGTTGTTTTGATATTTCTTGGTGTCTGTGGGTGTGTTGCCATGTAGTGTAGTGGGACACGTTATATGCCAATGCTGGATCATTGATACATTAATATTAATGTAATTATCTTATACAGGAAATATATTATGTGTACTTGCTTATTACATAATAGAGATACCAAGCCAAGAACCTTACGTTTTAATATATTCCGTTTACCATAACGTTTTTGTTCATTATAACCTAGCTAACTTTATATGATTGTCCTCGGCTTAGAAAGGATTTGTGGGGATATGGGATTCAATGAGATAGGGAGTGTTACATTAGATTCTCAGATTTCATTCTTGAACTGAATAATATATTCTAAGGATTGCTGAATTACGCTGAAATAATGGCGTATTATGAGTTATTTAAGGGGAGATATCCACTTGAGGGATTTTTTTCTTGACTCCTTTCTCTCTCATGTTTAGCCCCATTGTTTTCCTAATGTTAAGACGTTCGCCCCATTATTTTGACGATTTTAAGAACTTTCAACCCATTTCTGTCAATTTTAAGACCTTTCGTGGCATTTAGGTGTCGATTTTATCCTGGCGAGCGATAGCGAGCCTGTAATTTAAGAGGAACCGGCTTTCAGCCGGGACATTTTTCTACCGAAAAATGTACAAACTGATCTTGAAAGGGGCTCAAGGGGGTGTAATCTTAAGCTTGAAGGATATCTACGGACCAAACTAAAAACCTCCCCTTGAGTGACTGTTTCATGTGAAGTGTCAAGTATTCATATGTATTTTGGAAATAAAAGTGAAAGCTGCTTTGAAGAGTAATTTGTTTGAATCCATTGCAATATGATTATTTCGCTAATGGCTTAGCAACAACAGTACCTTGAATATGCAATGCTTTATACTGATGTAATTCTGAGGTAATTCATATATGACAAATATTCAATTTAAATTTGACTCAATATCGCTTTCTAAAACACACAGACACA
>CM064537.1:15988673-16001759 GCA_032716605.1 Paralithodes platypus | reverse complement strand
TGGTATGTAGCATACACACACATTAATGCTTAAATACATACAGTACATATATACAAATTATGTCGACTTTTCAATTGTACATAGGCATATGGACTTACAAACTCTGCCACCTGTAATGTAATATACTGTAAATTCATACTTACATACATGAAAGTTCTGCCGACTGATGTATACAAACATACAGATACATATATTCATACATGAACACTTTGCGGCCTGTAAAATTCATACAAAAGATAAATTATATATATATATATATATATATATATATATATATATATATATATATATATATATATATACATTCGTACATACAGTATATTACACCTCTGCTTCCTGCCTTGTGGCATGCATACACCCATGTATGCATACTATTTAATACATAAAAGCTGTGACGCCTTCCTTATTTCTCAAATGTTTTTGGCTATGGTACTTGATTCATTTATTATAATTTTACCCAGTGTTGCCCAAGTCATTGACCCATTGACCTACGAGATACCCATTATAAGCTTAGGAACAAACCGCATGGCAGTAGCTGGGGTGATGTGAAATTTTCTGGATTGGTGAGAAGTGGTAAATTGAATATTTCTTCTCGTTTTTCCATAGCAGATACTTTGCAACTATATAAGTTGTAATTGCCTTGTGTTAAACGTAATGTAGAACAAATAATATATTATGTTACCTGGCTGAAGGGATTATAAAGTTTAGGTCAGTAGAGTTAATATAGCCTTATATGAGTGAAGACTTTGCAACCTCTCTCTCATCTCCGATAAGAGAGGAATTATAATTAATCCAATATAGTATAACGCATTATGACCGCAAAATATGATTAGTTTAATAATACGACTTTTATGAAGCCTCCAGAGGACTATCTCTTAAGCATCCTAGGTTCGAATCCCCGGACTGCCACATGTGTTTGTTAATTTCATTAATCGAGTTTAGGAGTAAAGTTGGTTGGTGGAGAGAACCTAATAATTCTTCAACAATACAAAAATCAATCCTTCATCTTCTCAAAATCTTGGTGTCTCTTATTCTTCTGCTCTCACCTGGAAGGACCATATTACCAGTCTTGCTACGGAAGCCTTCCAGAAGCTGGGTGTCCTTAACCGCCTCAGGGGGTTCTTTACCCCTGCGCAGCTTCTTGCTCTGTACAGGGGCACAGTGCGTCCTTGTATTGAGTATTGTTCACATGTGTGGGGAGGATCCTCTCACACTGCACTCCTAGACAAGTAGAAATAAAAGCCTTTCGTATCATTAACTCTCATCCACTCACCAACTCTCTGCAATCTCTCTATCTTCGCCGCAATGTTGCATCTCTCGCTATTCTATCGCTACTACAATAATCAGTGTTCCTCGAAGCTTTCCCAGTGTATACCACCTCCTCTACGTAGGGTACATATAATCCGCCTTGTAATACAATCCCAGCTCTACTCTGTGTAACTCTCCAACCCAAGAGTGAAATTCTATTCTCAGAATTTCTTCTATGCAACTGCTGAGCTCTGGAACTCTCTCCCAGATAAGTCTTTCCCTCTTCCTATGACTTAAATTGCTTCAAACTCCTTGTGTCCAGGCATTTTGGCTCGAACGCCCCTTGATTTCGGCCCTGTCACTCTTTCTAATCTGGGGGAGGCACTCGCTGCAGGCAATTATGCCTTTTGTCTCCCTCATTCACATAGACAAAAAAATATAGCTTATTATTTACCGTAAACATCTTTACAAAGCATTTGCCCTTTCAATATGATGAAGTCTTCCTTACGCTTATTCTACTTATTATTGACTATTTTATTATGTTTAGGAATGACTTCTAACAATAAAAGAGGCAAAGACTCAACTGCCTGTCTCTTTCCTAAACAGGAAAAACACATCATAACAAAATGAAACACATATTCAGAGTATTTAAAGTGATGAATAAAGATTTTTTTGTTTTCAATTTTTTTATATAGTGTCCATGGCCAGCTTTGGTGTCGTATTTACGTATGTCTTGCACATGTAAAAGTTACAAACTCTCTTAAATTACGGATCATTTCCCTTTGAAGCCTGTGGTGGTTAATTGAGGTTAATTATCCAGCCTGGCACACAGGGGCAACTTCGTATTATCCACGTTATAACAGTTTACATCTCCAGATTGGATGTCACAAATGTTCAATAACGCCAACGTTTTCAAATGTGGTAGTATAAATCTAACCGAGTTCTAGGGTAGATGTGGCTGAGTGGTCATAGCACCGGACTTGTATTCCTACAGACTCGAATTAATTCTCCGTAGGCTTATAGCTGAGGAAGATATCATTAAGAGTCAATTTGTGTTATAATTAGGTTCAATATGGCTAGCCTAAAAATCAACAAGTACAATCGTCAACTGTAAGACTCTAGGGTCGTGGTATGATGCGTGCATGTAGACAGTTTGGCGTTGACATTGAGCGTATTTATCAATACCAAATCAATATCAATATCAATATCAATATCAAAGGCCTTGCGAGTCTTTTATAGAAAGTTATGATGGTGATCGACAACCTCCCAGGGAGGCCTATCAATTGCTCTCCAAACTTTATTGTCAGCCCGGCATCAAATGTTATCTCTAGTGTATTGAAATGTAGGAAATTCTGAATTACATCGGAAGGAGATAGCTATTTATAGAACATGAGTAAAGGTTCGTCATATTATTGTGTTCTTTTATTTAATAATTTTCATTTTAGTAAGCGTTGTTTCCACATAGCGATTTTGATCATTTAATTTGACTTTATATTGTCCTTGTCCCAATTTTGGTTTGTTTAGTTTGCAAGTTTTACATTTTAATTGTTTTATTACCAAGTATAAACATCTTAAATCTAGAATGTGAAAGAGTTGTATATATTATAGTAAAACAAAGCAATTATCAAGCAATTACAAAGCAATTATCAAGCAATTACAAAGCAATTATCAAGCAATTACAAAGCAATTATCAAGAGGTGGACAATGATTCGATAAAACACTCTTTTTTCTTGACCCCCTTCTCCTTCATGGTTAGCTCCATTAGTGTTGAGACTGTAAGACATTCGACTCATTAGTTTGGTGATGCTAAGACCTTTCGCCCTATTTTTTTTATTTTTTCTCATTTAGGTGTCTTCTGCCTGGCGACCTACAGTGAGCCTGTAATTTAGGAGGAAATGGCCTTTGGCCGGGACATTGTTCAGTTGAAAAATGAACAAACTTATCTCGAAGGGGGGTCTTGGGGGTGTTTTTTTTTATTAAGCTTAATAGAGGTCTAGGGAACAAACTAAACAAAAGTTAAAGCGAAATAGAGACAAGGAGTCAATATAAAGTTATATTACAGTAACCTTAAGGGGGTGACCTGTTTTTTTATTTTTTTTTCCTTTTCTCTTTCTCTGGCTTGTATCCATTCGGCCCCATTCAGCCAACTATTTTAAGACGTTTATCCCCATCTAGGTGTCGATTTTTTCCTGGCGAGCGATAGCGAGCCAGCATTATATGAAGAGATCCGGCTTCGCCGGAGAAATTTTTCTATCGAATAATGTACAAATTTAGCCTGCTGTCAAAAACATTTTAAAAATATGCTGGCTCGCTACTGCTCACCAGTAAAAAATTGACACCTGGATGGGGATAAACGTCTTAAAACAGTAGGCTGAATGGGGCCAAATGGATACAAGCCAGAGAAAGATAGACAATGAGAGAACAAAAAAAAGCAGGTCACCCCCTTAATTGAATATGCCGAGCAGATGAGAGCAACACTTTTGTGATCAAACTATGTCACATTAATTAGGAACCGACCGCTGTTACGTTACACTAACATTATTACTTCACCATTTCAGTATTACCACGCTTTTCTAACTTTTGTTTCTGGCTATCATCAGACGATAGTATTTAGTTAAGGGGAGGCAGACCGTTTTTCTGGACCTCCTCCTCCCTCATGTTTAGCCCCATTTGTTTTAGATTATAAGACGTTCGGCCCATTAGTTTGGCGATTTTAACACCTTTCGCCCCATTTCGTTGTCAATTTTAAGACTTTTCGTATCATTTAGGTGTCGATTATTTCCTGGCGAGCGATAGCGAGCCCGATGTTGTAAGAGGAAACGGCGTTCGGCCGGGACATTTTTCTACCGAAAAATGTACAAATTTATCTTGAAGGGGGGTCTAGGGGGTGTTTTTCTAAGCTTGATGGAGGTCTAGCGAGAAAACTAAGGAATATATGAATTAATAGACCAAAAAAAAAAAACACACACAAAACGGTCTGTCTCCCCTTAAGGAAGAGCCTGCGAGAGTTAGATAGTTAATTCATACAGCCCTTTGGATTTCTAGAGATTCTTTCAAGATTCGGTTACTATCGTCTAAGGTTAGCCAGAAAAAAAGTTAATATAATACAATCGTATTGAAAATGTGTCACGAGTTGTTTAGTTATGATAAACTGTAAGTATAGAATCTAAAAATGTAAATTCAATTTTAATAATGCTATATTATAAACGAAAAAATATACATCGAATTTTGAATCGAAGGAAGTCCAATGTATTCTAATAAAACAACCTGCACCGACTGAAGCAAGGCGAGACACATGGTTAAGGGGGGGATGGTTCACTTTTTGGGCGATTTTTGCATGTATTCATTATTTGTCTTAGTTTCCTCCCTAGACCTCCATCAAATTAAAAAAAAAACATCCATTAGATCCCCCTTCTAGATTAATTTGTACATTTTTCGGTAGAAAAATTTTCCCGGCCGAAGGCCGGTTCTTCCAACATTACAGGCTCACTATCGTTCGCCAGGGAAAAAATCGACACCTAAATAGCACGAAAGGTCTAAATATTGACGAAGAAATGGGGCGAAAGGTCTTAAAATCGATTCACTAATGGGGCAAACATCTTAACATCTGAAAACTAATGGGGCTAAACATGAGGGAGAAAGTGGTCCAGAAAACCGGCCCATGTCCCCTTAATAACAAGTTGGATTACATTAATTGAATTTGCCGCCCAGATTAAGGCAAAACTTTGGGCGATTAAAATATTTAATTTAATTAGGAAGGGAGTGGCGCTAAGACCAACAGTTAGAATGTAATTTAGTTCACCCTTCCGGTATTACACGAAGCAATTATGGGTTTATAGAAGGTACGGAGAGGGTAATTAAAGAGGCCATAATATTTACCCCTTACCCATTTCAGTATTTATCAGCGGTTTGTGTATTTATTTTAGCTATATTTAGGTTATTGTATACAGTCTTTAAATAGTCTGTGGTAGTTAAGGGGAGGCAGACCATTTTTCTGGACCCCCTTCTCCCTAATGTTTAGCCCCACTAGTTTTGAGATTATAAGACGTTCGGTCCGATTTTAACACCTATCGCCCCATTTCGTTGTCTATTTTAAGACCTTTCGTGCCATTTAGATGTCGATTTTTTCCTGGCGAACGATAGCGAGCCTGCAATATTAAGAGGTACCGGCCTTCGGCCGGGACATTTTTCTACCGAAAAATGTATAAATTTATCTTGAAGGTTGGTCTAGGGGGTGTTTTTCTAAGCTTGATGGAAGTCTAGGGAGGAAACTAAAAAAAATATATGATTAAATGAATTAATAGATCATGCAAACGGTCAGCCTCCCCTTAATTAGGAAGGTGTAATTAGTTCACCCTTCCGGTATTACACAAAGCCATTATGGGTTTATAGAAGGTATGAAAAGGGTAATTAACACACAAAGAGCGGGTGGTAGGGTATTTTACACTGTGCCGCCCAGCGGGGGGATTTTACCCTAAATAGGGTTGTTTCTGTGCTCATTTTCATGCATAAACAAGACCCAGAGTGTAAAACAAGTATCTATCCCTGAAAGGGCGTAAACAGAGCTTTCCAATGACACCCGAACCATCCTTGTACGACCACTGGTTCTCTTGCAACGATCGTGCAACACGAGTGCAAAAAAACTAAAATAAGGTAATTTCCGTACATAATTCCCTTTGTAGCGAGTGAGAGGAGGGGGAGGAAGGTAGAATACAGTTCAGTACGTCCACGGTGGTCGTGGGGAGCGGTCATAAGGTTACTACGCTCGTCCCACCGCTCAGCTCTCTCTCTCTCAGCAACATTACGTGCTGAAAATGGCACTCGACAGCTGTCGTGCACCGCCACATAGTCCAAATTTATTTAACTCGACAGATGACGTGCGCCGTTGGTTAAGGGTTAAAGAGTCCATAATATTGTACCCCTTAAGGCTTTCAGTACGGGTGGCGGTTTGTTAGTTTATTCTAGCTATTTTTAGACAATTTTATGCAGTTTTCAAATAATCAGTGGTAGTTAAAATTATTACACGATATAATTTGCAGCCTTTAATTGGTAGAGATCTTTCCTAAGCTGACTAAAACATGTTAATGATAGCCAGAATCAAATTAAGGGGACATGGGCCGCTTTTCTGGACCATTTTCTCCTTCATGTTTAGCCCCATTAGTTTTCAGATGCTAATATGTTTGCCCCATTAGTTAGTCGACTTTAAGACCTTTCGCCCCATTTCTTCGTCAATATTTAGACCTTTCGTGCTATTTAGGTGTCGATTTTTTCCCTGGCGAACGATAGTGAGCCTGTAATGTTGGAAGAACCGGCCTTCGGCCGGGAAATTTTTCTACCAAAAAATGTACAAATTAATCTTGAAGGGAGATCTAATGGATGTTTTTTAAAATTTGATGGAGGTCTATGGAGGAAACTAGAAAAATAATGAATACATTCAAAAATCGCCCAAAAAGTGAACCATCCCCCCTTAACCATTTCACGCATTTATGACGCAGAGGTTGCCAGATTAGCAATAAGAAATAGAGTTCTCTCACTCTTATAATTACCTCTCCAAAATTAGTTTTCTGCACACAGCTAACTCAAAGACAACTGCAGAGGTTGAAGTAACTAAACTAAAGGTTTCTAAATACCCCTGATGGCAACAAAAAAAGTAAATTATCCCCAATAGGCTCAAAATCGCGTCATATGTCGGAGAGGGTTAACAAAACGTTTCCGGTACTGAAAAGGTCAAAGGAATATTTACAAATGTAAGCTCATCTGTTATGAGGCAAGACCGGGTTTATAATGTAATAACCCGTTCAGTACCGGTAACACCCTTCACATTTTATTCTGGCAATGATTAGACGATTTTATTCAGCTCAGGAAGGACCTCTTGCAATAACAGGGCTTCAAACTATCTCAACCAACCCTTCTAACTAGCACAGATCCTTCTTAAGCTTCATAATATCGTCTAAATATGGCTAGAGCACAATATAACATACGTCACTGGTACTCAAAGGGTTAAGGAAAATGAGGTAATCGTATTGAAGAGGTTAACAGAATAGTTCGATAAGTAAACACAACAAAATTAATGTTTAATATAATATAATACAAAAATACACTAAATAAATTAACATCACTTTACTGTGGGAAATACACTGGATCCCCATTCCCCCACGTTTAGCCACATTAGCTATTTTTCAATTATTTGTATTATCGTTCTTAAGGGGAGGCAGACCGTTTTTCTGAACCCCCTTCTCCCTAATGTTTAGCCCCACTAGTTTTGATATTATAAGACGTTCAGCCCATTAGTTAGGCGATTTTAACACCTTTCGCCTCATTTCGTTGTCAATTTTAAAACCTTCCTTGCCATTCAGGTGTCGATTTTTCCTGGCGAGCGATAGCGAGCCTGCAATTTCAAGAGGAACCGGCCGTCGGCCGGCACATTTTTTTTACCGAAAAATTTACAAATTTATCTTAAAGGGGGGTATAGGGGGTGTTTTTCTAAGCTTGATGGAGGTCTAGGGAGGAAACTAAACAAATATATGAAACAAATAATTAATAGACCAAACAAACGGCCAGTGACACTAATAACACCAATATCACACCAAATTAAATTAATGAAAGCGTGCGAGTCTCCCAGGATATCACTTACATCACGTAGGGGAGGTGTGGCAGAGTGGTCTTGCCACTGGACTGGTAATCCAATGGACCCGGGTTCGAATCCCAATATGTCAATTGGAAGATATTATTGGGATGGAATTTGTGCTGTACCTAGTTCCAGTGCATTACCACACCACACCTAAATGCCAAATAAATACCCTCATTGTTCCCTGATTAAATAGCATTGTATGAATATTCCCATATTCAAAATATGTTACAGGGGGGCAATGCCTAGTGAGTTAATTGCTCAGTAGGTGGCGTTCTGAGAGTGAGGGTCTGAGTGTGGTGGGTGAGACCGTGAAGCGCAGAGGCGAAGCTGCTTCAGAAGATGGAGTTGCTTCGAGCCGAGGCGCTTCGCATGTCTCACTCCCTAGACTGGAACAAGACCTCACGGGCCTCACCGTGTTCAGCGGTGTAGTGTAAAGGCTATCAGCCTATGCCCGAGAGGGAGTAGTTGGAATATAGAAAAAAAAAAAAAAAAAAAAAACATAGCTTACACGCTCTAACCATTAGGGTGAGGTGGGGGTGTAACGAACTATTAGTGGATAAAATATTCACCAAAAATCAGGTGACAAACTTTATGGAAAAATAGTTATATCACAATAAACTATGGGTCAAGGCCTATCATGGTGATTTTTACTAATCGTGTAAGTAGTAGTTAAGGTCAACTTATTGAATTTTTAAAAAAGGGTACCCCTTGTTCGGACCATACCCACCATATGGGGTGGTCCGAACAATGCATGGGAGTGATCGAAACGCCACCCTTTTCACTATTAAAATGCATAGTGAGATTGTAAAAACTGGTGATCTCAAATCAAATATATGTTGAAAGTGTCTTTATTGCCAATTTTAGAGCACATTCTCAAGAAAGAAATATTATATTCCATACTGTCACAACTTATGATTTTACCACCATAAACACCTTACATCCGACATTCTTCCCTTCTTCTAACTCCAGCTCAACACAACCAAGTACTTTTTGTATTATTTGGATATTTTTTTATTTTTTTTTTCTTTAACCCGTGGAGCCCCGGCTAGTTTTGTAATGTTTGCGCACCAGAACCCGGCCGGTTTTCAAAAAATGGTTTTATTCCAGAAACAATAGCGAATGGGTTAGGAATGAAGGAAAAACCACGAAAAACCGCTCAAAAAGCTTAAAAAATGGTCCTACAGAGCCCCCGAAAACGGATTTTACAAGAGTAAAAAATTGAAGGCAATTATCCAAAAAAAACAGGTTATTGCGCGCTCGCGCGCACGCACGTGGACTTTGAGAGTTTTCAACCATCGGCACGGTTGCGTGGGATACGTACACAGTTCCCATACAAATCTGAGCCCTCTTGAGTGGCTACACCTGAGGTTACGGTCGGCGCAATTAGGGTGACGCGCCAGGCGCGTCTCTGGGGCTGTGCGTTACATACATCGCCGACGCGTCGCTGGGGCTATACGGGTTAAACGCCATTTAAATTTGTGGTGTACCGAACAGTTTGGTACGCACCCCATCGCTACGCCCCCTTCGTGTCATCAATGTTTACACATGCATGATGCTGAATGAAATGTCTGAATGGAAGCCTTTCTCACCAGATATCATTGCAGCTAAGTACATTTCACTATTAAGCATCACACCACTAGAATCAGCATGTTTTCACAGTCAAGAAGCACTATATTAGAACGTGAAATATTACATCAATCACCTAAAAAATAGAAAAACTGACCTGAAAACTCTTGTCCGTCGCGATGTATACAATAGTTTCCCGTCATCCTCAAGCGCTCCGTTTTCTTCTTTTGAGGTGTTGGGGAAACTATTTTATTATTGATAGGGCAGAAATTATAGACACTGTTCGTTTCACCCCCATGTTCGTTACACCCCACCTTCACCCTACACCAGTAAGACTGATTTTGAGATTTTAAGACGCTCGCTCCATTAGTTTCGCGTTTTTAAGACCTTTCCCCAATTTGACAATTTTAAGATCTGTCATGCCATTTAGGTGTTGATCTTTCTCCGTAGCTAGTGAAAGCAAACTTATAATTTTCCTTTTAATCCACAGGTATTGTGTTGCCGAAGTTAGGGGTGCCTTAACGGTATGTAAATTATGATTAGTCTATATGTTAATTGCACCTTGGTATTCATATCATTCAAGGGTGAGAGGAGGCAGAATTTTCCCAATATATAACCTCCTAACAGGGATAGTCCTACCTACACAAAAACCATACCTGGACAACTATATCTCAAAAGTCAACTTATGTATCTTGTGACTGTTCGCTGTCCACTATAGATAGGGGAAGATTGCTATCACTATCCATCCTTCCAGTCATAATGCTTAATAATTCAAACCATAGTTTGTTAAGGGGAGATTTCCATCTGGAGGATTTTTTTCTGAACCTCTTTCTCCCTCATGTTTAGCCCCATTGCTTGTGAGATTTTAAGACGCTTGCCCCATTAGTTTGGCGATTTTAAGAATCCTCGCCCAATTTCTGTCAATTTTAAGACCATTCGTGCCATTTAGGTGTCTATTTTTTCCTGGCGAGCGATAGCGAGCCTGTAATTTATGGGGAACCGGCCTTCGGCCGGGAAATTTTTCTAACGAAAAATGTACAAATTTATCTTGAAAGGGGGTCAAGGGGGAGTAATTTTAAACTTGATGGAAGTCTAGGGAATCAACTAAAAATCTCCCCTTAAGGGGGAGGGTTTTGTTTTGTTAGGCCTACTATCTACCGCATCTATCCATCTGCCTGTCTATCTATCAGTCTAGCTACCACTATCTATGTATCTACTTATCTGTTTATAATGCAATAACTATGAATATCAATGGAGTGTAGGAAGGCCAAGGGTTCGAGTATAGACGTGAACAAGACGTTATCCCCTCTGTGATGAAATGTATTGTAGTAAAATATGTAAAAATATAATACAATCGACATGTATGGTTTGCTATGTAGTACTGAATTTCTTGCAATATAGTGTTTCATAGCAAATTATGTTTTATCAAAAATTGCTACATCTACTTTCATATACAAAATATTACTTAACCCCCTCAGACAGGATATATTAACTTACTTACGGGTTGGCAGACCGCCCGGTATTTCCCCCACAACAGTCTTTCTCACACTGAGGGACCGTTAGGAGTCGGAGGAAGTTTGGGTTGCCATCAACCGACAGATTATGATCTAACTTACCTAACTTACTGAGCTCAAAATGACGCAGAAGCGTCATATAACTTATTGAGCTATTTCACTAGGTTCATATGATGCGGTAGCGTCATTTGATAGTTTTTGTCGGAACCCTCATATGACGCGGTAACGTCATATGAGACGGAGAGGGTTAAGTCAGCTGGTCAATATAATTAGTAGTATTATACTCGTAAACTAATTAAGTTATATTTATTTTCAAGGACTAAATAGTACTTAAGGGGAGACTAGACCTCAGAACCTTAGTCCACCCTCTATAAAAGATTAATTTCTGACCTTTTTCTATGTACAGTATGTGAACATGGTAATAGTAAGACTCGCTGAAAATGTCACCGCTCTATGTGCGTGCGTGCTCGCGTGCGCGCATTTTTCAGTTTACTATAGACAAAACATCAGGTAATTTTTTTCTCAGCAGATTTTGTTTATTTTTTGTATGAGGTAACTTAGATATATAGGCTATAAATCACGCTCTTATTTACCCCAATTTGATACATGATCATGTTGAAAACTGCAAGTAAATATCAATGATACAATTTTGGCCATATTTCCAATCATAAATATAGATTTGAGCTTCGAAAATGTTGCCAAAAACCCATTTTAAGAGCGTATGAATTGTCATTTATGCTTGGTCTAATTCTGTGAAAAAAATGGAGGCAATTGGACAGTAATCGGATCAATAGATAGCCTCAGACGTTGAAAAAGCATAATTTTACATAAGCACCTTTATAAGTTGACATGTCATAACTCATTTTCCTGGTGTGAAAGGTTTAGTTATAGAATAGTTACCCCTATTATTTTATTTTCTTAGAAAGCTAGGCCTTCTGCATTATAGAAAATGTAGTTATTTGAGTAACTAAAATATTTCAGAAATAGGGAGGTTGAGGGGGGTAGCCCCCCGTAGGGTGAGTAATGGGTGTAAGATGTGGAAATTTGATGTTTCCTATGATTGTACAGTGTCATAGGAAGCTTTTAATAACAAAACAAAACAAAAAATGTGAAAATCTATCGGTCTATTGGTTGGGTTGTGTCCGCTTGGGTTGTGGCTGTTTTATGTGTGGCCGTATAGGAGTGTGGCCACTTAGTGTTGTGGTCATTTAGGAGTGTAGGTATTTGGTTGTGGCTGTTTAGAAGTGTGGCTGTATATGAGTGTGACAGTTTAGGGTTGTGGTCATTTAGGAGTGTAGCAGTTTGGTTGTGGCTGTTTAGGGACTGAAGCCGTTTTGACTTTATACTGCAAGAACAACATCAGCATTTCAGTATATTAGAACCAGCTAATTTCTGATGCGTAGAAAACGTTTCCGCTCGGCTCGTGTTAGCGTTTTGAGCGAACCGTCTTTAACTGTCTTTAGTGTGGTGGGCGTTATGAATATGTTGATGAGATTACTGGTGTGTGTGTGTGAGCCAGGCCGGGGAGGCTTCCTAATACCTCACACTGGGATGGTCCGGTCAAAGAGAGGCATGAAGGGGGGAGATAACTGGGGATACAGGGAAAATAAATGGATGGAACGACACAAGGTATACAGTTTACATTAATTACCGGTATATAATATGTGTTTACTCTCCGCTATCATGCCTTGGTGTAGTTGATTAAAGCATGGACCTTCGTTCTGACTTTCCGTGGTTCGAGTACCGGTTGAGAATAATCAAATTTAGTGGCTCATGTGTATTTGCGAGATATACCTAATTTTGATAACGTTTGTACTTGGCTGGGCAAGAATTACATGAAAATTCAACCCGAATTGCCTGGGAATAGGTGTAAAAACCCAGTAAGGTCCTCTGTAGTATGGGTCCTACGACTTGGTTTGAAATGGAATATTTTCTCCAAGTAGGAATTGTTCATCACATTAACCCCGGAGTTCCAGGTTGGTATAAATACGGACCGGGGGGTTGTTGTTGTCACGGCCAGTACCAAGTCCGTTATAGACGGAGTTGGTGCACAAATGGTAGCGCCGAAAGTAGGTCACTCACGCCTTCCATATTCATACCATAATTATGCTACCCTTCTACCTTCAC
>CM064537.1:15916173-15983673 GCA_032716605.1 Paralithodes platypus | reverse complement strand
ACTCCACCACACCTCCCCTACACTGGCCACTCAGACCTTACGAGAGAGATTGATAGATAGACAGATAGATAGATAGAAAGATAGGTAGATAGAAAGATGATAGATAAAGAGAGAGAATGTGTGCGTGTTAATTTATGCCTTTATTGGACCCACCCAGAGAAATTTTAGCCAGGAATTTAAAAATTATGGCGCCTAAATTGAAATCTTCTGTACCCCGATAAGACTGTAAAGTGAATCGCAAACGTCATATTTGCATGCTTTATATATAGAAAGAAAAAGTCGCAATAAATATATATATATTCAGTGCACACACACACACACTCAAGGTTATTTAAGTACCAACATGGATATGTGTGAATGGAGTTGGTATACTAGCTAGTCGATTACCATGTGCATCCCAATAAATTATATATATATATTGTATAATAAAATACCGGTGTTTGTATGCATTAATATCAGAACTAGTCACTATTTTAATATCCTATATACTATAATCAATGATGCATCACATACGCGGCACAACACAGAAGCCTACACAATCACACATTTGGATTCCATGTTTTAAAGCCTACACAATCACACATTTGGATTCCATGTTTTAAAGCCTACACAATCACACATTTGGATTCCATGTTTTAAAGCCTACACAATCACACATTTGGATTCCATGTTTTAAAGCCTACACAATCACACATTTGGATTCCATGTTTTAAAGCCTACGCAATCACACATTTGGATTCCATGTTTTAAAGCCTACACAATCACACATTTGGATTCCATGTTTTAAAGCCTACACAACCACACATTTGGATTCCATGTTTTAATTAAAGCCTACGCAATCACACATTTGGATTCCATGTTTTAAAGCCTACGCAATCACACATTTGGAGTCCATGTTTTAATTAAAGCCCACGCAATCACACATTTGGAGTCCATGTTTTAAAGCCTACACAATCACACATTTGGATTCCATGTTTTAATTAAAGCCTACACAACCACACATTTGGATTCCATGTTTTAAAGCCTACGCAATCACACATTTGGAGTCCATGTTTTAATTAAAGCCTACGCAATCACACATTTGGATTCCATGTTTTAATTAAAGCCTACGCAATCACACATTTGGAGTCCATGTTTTAGCATTTGGATTCCATGTTTTAAAGCTTACGCAATCACGCATTTGGAGTCCATGTTTTAAAGCCTACGCAATCACGCATTTGGAGTTCATGTTTTAAAGCTTACGCAATCAGACATTTGGAGTCCATGTTTTAAAGGTTACAAAACCACAATTTTGGATTCCATGTTTTGAAGCCTACACAATATGGATGCAATTTATTCACAAAATGATACACAACCACACATATGGAGTCCAAGAAACACACAAAATCCTACACCGCCACATACATGAAGTCCACGCAGCGCACGGGATCGCAACACAGAGGCAAATCTACGTATAGACAATGTATTTACAAGTAGACCAATAGGCGGAGTCACATGATCACAGTTACCGGCAATTTTCTCTCAGCAATCATGGTCTGCTGACCTCTGTCTTCAAAGATTTGTAAGAATTCAAGACGATCGCCCCGATAGTTTGGCGATATTAAGATCTTTCACCCCATGTCTTTGTCAATTTAAGACCTTTCGTGCCATTAGGTGTTCAATGTTTCCTGGCGAGCGATAGGGAGCCTGCAGTTTAAGAGGCTCTACACTCTACATTCTAAAAAATAAGGGTATGGAGAGGGTGATTAAAGTGTCCTTATAAATCCTATTTCTACATTGGTAGTAATATACCTATCTAATAATTAAGGGGAGGTTTCCACTTGAAGGACTTTTTTCTTGACCCATTTCTCCCTCATGTTTAGCTCCATTGCTTTTGAGATTTTAAGACGTTTGCCCCATTAGTTTGGCGATTTTAATAACTTTCGCCCCATTTCTGTCAATTTTAAGACGTTTCGTGCCATTTAGGTGTAAAAAAAATCCTGGCGAGCGATAGCGAGCCTGTAACTTAAGAGGAATCGGCCTTCGGCCGGGACATTTTTCTACCGAAAAATGTACATATTTATCTTGAAAGGGGGTCTAGGGGATGTAATTTTAAGCTTGATGGAGGTCTAAGCAACACACTAGAAACCTCCCCTTAACCCATTCAGCACTGGTGATATTATTTTCATTATGCTCTGGCAGCTATTAGACAGTTTTATTGGGCTTAAAAAGGGCTTATAACATCAACTAACAGGCTTCGAACTATCTCACTTGTTCGAATCCACGGACTGCCACATGTGTTTGTAAATTTCATTAATCGATTTTAGGAGTATGGTTGGTTGTTGGAAGGAACATAATAATTAAGGGGGTTGACCTGTTTTTGTTCTGTCCTTTTCTATCTTTCTCTGGCTTGTATCCATTTGGCCCTATTCAGCCTACTGTCTTAAGACGTTTATCCCCATCCAGGTGTTAATTTTATACTGGTGAGCGGTAGCCAGCATATTTTTTTATTTTTGTTTGACAGCAGGCTAAATTTGTACATTTTTCGATAGAAAAATGTCTCCGGCGAAGCCGGATTTCTTCATATAATGCTGGCTAGCTATCGCTCGCCAGGAAGAAATTTACACCTGGAAGGGGATAAACGTCTTAAAACAGTAGGCTGAATGGGGCCAAATGGATACAAGCCAGAGCAAGATAGAAAAGGACAGAACAAAACAGGTCACCCCTCTTAAGCCTTTTTACCACCACAGATCATTCCTAAAACTGCACAACATGTCTAGACAATAAATAACGTTGCTGGTACAGAAAGGGTTAAGGTTAGGGGTTAGGGAGGTAAATCACTCTCAATATACCCAATTACTTTATAGATATGTGTGATGCTTTGATAACCTATGTGTTCATAGTTTTATAAGACTTTAAGGGGAGATTTCCACTTGAGGGATTTTTTTCTTGACTCCTTTCTCCCTCATGTTTAGCCCCATTGTTTTTCTAATTTTAAGACGTTTGCCCCATTATTTTGATGATTTTAAGAACTTTCAACCCATTTCTGTCAATTTTATGACCTTTCGTGCCATTTAGGTGTCGATTTTATCCTGGCGAGCGATAGCGAGCCTGTAATTTAAGAGGAACCGGCTTTCAGCCGGGAAATTTTTCTACCGAAAAATGTACAAATTTATCTTGAAAGGGGCTCAAGGGGGTGTAATCTTAAGCTTGAAGGATATCTACGGACCAAACTAAAAACCTCCCCTTAATTACGTATATTAATCTGCACTGTAAACACATGTATGAGTATATAAAGGGTAATTAGAGTGTCCACAATAATCTACCCATGTACAGGTATATTGGTGGTATAAACCCATTTAATATAGGAATATTGGTAAAGAAATGGGACAAAACTTCTTAAAATCTACAAGCTAATGGGGAGAACGTCTTAAAATCTAAAATAAATGTAAGCTTGATGGAGGTGTAGGGAGCAAACTAAACTAAGAATCCATCAATCAATTACAATATAGCAAATAATCTCGCCTTAAAGGTAAACATATTCCATACTAGGATAATAAAAGTGAAAATTTTACTTTTCATTTTACGGAACTATATTTTCAATCTAACTAAAATTGTCGCGGGTGAGTCTTATCTAATGGCTCAGCCCTTGGGAAGCAGAATAAATTGGAGCAAAGTTTTGATATGGTTCGGTTGTCGCGTCATAAATCGAGAGAGAGAGAGAGAGGCGAACTTTGTCTTTTTTGTTTTTTTAGTATTATCTAACAAACGAGTCTTCTCTCTCTCTCTCTCTCTCTGTATATATATATGGGTGAAATTGTAGTCCCCTATCAAGCAGGGCTAGACCCAGGAGAGGTTATAGTCATTTGATAAAGAATCTTTGGAACTCCTGGTTCATTTGCTTGGCCTCTCTTACTGATTTCCGTTGTGCCTCACTTACACTGAGAGTAATCCAGCTAGCTCTAACAAACACCTCCTCCTCCTTTCCACTTCACTACACTAAACATGCACACCACACTTCCTTCTTCCACATCAAAATACAAAAAACAATATGATGAACCATAGCCCTGCCTCGGAGTCCCCGGGGGGTTGGGGTGGGGTGGGGATCATAAATGCCCTAACACCCGCCCGAATTTCCCCTGACAACCCCTCAAAATTGTCTGGGCCTTGGCCTGTTACTCTTACTATTAACTTAATCAACATTCACAACCTGTCCTCTAATTTTCCCTCTGTTGAACAACATCTTTCCTCCTACAAACCTAATCTTCTTTTCCTCACTGAAAAGCAGGTGTCTGAAGCAACTGCCAGCAGTCTCTCCTCTGTATCCTCCTACTTCCTCTATCCTAGTTTCAAAGCCATAGGCAGATGTTGTGCATATGTGCACAACAAACACACTTGCTCTCGTGTTCCCGATTTCAACTCTTCTGAATTCTCAACTTTATGGTTCAAACTATCCTGTCATTCTCATACTAAATATTTCTGTGCTGTCTATCTTTCCCCTAACTCTACCAACTTTCCCAAATTCTTCAACTGTCTAAACTCTAAAGTGGAAAATATTCTGTCCATGTCTGACATCTCCATCTTAGGAGATTTCAACGTTCACCACCGCCAATGGCTCTCTTCTCACACTACTGGCCAACCTGGTAAACAAGCCTACGTCTTTTCTATCCTAAATGACCTAGAGCAGTTGATTCAGCAACCCACCTGTATCCCGGATCACTTCGGAGATCAGCCCAACATTCTTGACTCGTTTCTGACTTCTAACCCTTCTTTTTATACTGTCGATCTTTTCTCTCCTTTGGACTCCTCCGACCATAAACTTATTCCTGTCACCTATCCTATCTCTCCAGTGAGGCCACCCGATCCTCCCAGCCGGCGGCGCTTGTGCACGTTGGCGCTGCTGACTGGGAGGCTCTTCGGCAGTACTTTTTTTATTTCCCATGGAATGATTTTTACTTCCGTGGCCGGGGACCCTCGGAGAATGCTGAACGCATTACCGAGGGAATCCTATCGGGCATGGAGGCATACATTCCATCTTCTTTCTATCAGTCTAATTATAAAAATGTGTGGTTTACTCACGCTTTGTTGTTACTGCTCTCAGCAATACGGAGGAAGCATTCAAACGGTACCAACACCTTAAAACTCGAGAATCTCATTCTTCCTATATGTTTCTGCTCAGAATCAAGCCAAATCTGTTCTTCGACTTGCCAAACACTCTTTCATCAATAATAAATGCACTGAACTATTCAACTCTACCTCTTCCCAAGCTTTCTGGCATCTAGCCAAAAACCTCTCCAACAATTGTTCTTCCTCGGCTTTCCCTCCCCTTTTCCACTCAGATGGCACAACCATCGCTTCTTCCTCTGACAAAACTGAACTCTTTGCTCAAACTATTGCTAGAAACTCAACCATGGATAATTCCGGTGCTATTTCTCCCTCTCCACCCCCTCCCTCTCCTACTTATATTTAACCCGTGGAGCCCCGCCTAGTTTTGTATTTTTTGTTCACCAGAACCCGGCCCGTTTTCAAAAAATTGTTTTATTCCAGAAACAATAGCGAATGGGTTAGGAATGAAGGAAAAACCACGAAAAACCGCTCAAAAATCTTTAAAAATGGTCCTACAGAGCCCCCGAAAACGTATTTTACAAGAGTAAAAAATTTAAGGCAATTTCCCCCCAAAAACAGGTTATTGCGCACTCGCGCGCACGCACGTGGACTTTGAGAGTTTTCAACCATCGGCACGGTTGCGTGGGATACGTACACAGTTCCCATACAAATCTGAGCCCTCTCGAGTGGCTACACCTGAGGTTACGGTCGGAGCAATTAGGGTGACTCATCAGACGCGTCGCTGGGGCTGTGCGTTACATACATAGGCGACGCGCCAGACGCGTCACTGGGGCTGGACGGGTTAATATCCTAATCTCTTCGAAAGATGTAGTTTCTACACTCTCTGGGCTTAATACTAAGAAGGCGTACGGTCTGGATGGTGTTCCTCCTGTTGTAATAAAAAAACTGTGCTTCCGTGCAGACTCTTTTGTCTCTGTCTCTCCTCTAACGTCTTCCCTTCTTGCTGGAAGTTTGATCTCATTCAACTTGTCCCAAAGAAGGGTGACCACTCTCAACCCTCCAACTACCATCCAATTGCTGTCATCTCTTGTATCTCTAAAGATTTTGAAACTATTCTTACTTCCAAATTTCTTAAGCATTTATCTTCTCATAATCTACTCTCAGAACGCCAGTATGGCTTCCTTAAGGGTCGCTCTACTGGTGATCTTCTCTCATATCTTACTAACTCTTGGTTATCCTTCTTTCGGGACTTCGGTGAGACCTTTTCTATTGCGCTAGACATATCGAAAGCCTTCGATAGAGTCTGGGCACAAATCTCTAATTTCTAAACTACCCTTCTTCGGATTCTATCCCTCCATCTGTGCCTTTGTCTCTAATTTCCTTTCAGGCCGTTCCATAGCTGCGGTTGTGGACGGCCATCGTTCACTTCCTCGTCCTATCAACTCCAGTGTTTCTCAGGGATTTGTCTGATCTCCTATTCTCTTTCTAATTTTCATAAATGATCTTCTCAACTGTACCTTCAGTCCTATCCATTCATATGCAGACGCCTCTACCTTACACTATTCAATTACCGGTAGTTTCCCTGAACGCCACAGGAAGCAATCCCTCAAAAGCAAACATAATGAAGCAATAGAACACTTATCTTATGATCTAACTACCATTTCCAATTTGGGCAGAGAAACCTTGTTACACTTAATGCTTCCAAAACTCAATTTCTCCATCTATCTACCAGTCCGGAACTACCTGAGGATTATCCCTTATTCTTCAACAATACAAAAGTCAACCCATCATCTTCTCTTAGTATTCTCTCAGTGTCTCTTTTTCTTCTGATCTCTCTTGGAAGGACCAGATTACCAGTCTTGCTAAGGCGGCGTCCCTGAGGCTGGGTGTGCTCAACCGCCTCAAGGGGTTCTTTACCCCTGCACAGCTTCTTGCTCTGTACAGGGGCACAATGTGTCCTTGTATTGAGTATTGTTCACATGTGTGGGGAGGATCCTCTCACACCGCACTCCTAGACAAATTAGAAAGGAAAGCCTTTCGTATCATTAACTCCCGTCCCCTCACCAACTCTCTGCAATCTCTCTCTCTCCACCGCAATGTTGCATCTCTCTCGCTATTCTAGCGCTACTACGATAATCCGTGTTCCTCAGAGCTTTCCCAGTGTATACCACCTCCTCTACATGTCATAGAGTATGTAGTACCCGTCATGAAACACAATCCTTCCCCTACTCTGTGCAACTCTCCAACTCAAGAGTGAAACATTATTCTCAGTATTTTTTCTATTCAACTGAAGAGCTCTGGAACTCTCTCTCAGAATCAGTCTTTCCCTCTTCCTATGACTTAAATTGCTTCAAACTCCGTGTGCCCAGGCATTTTGGCTCGAACGTCCATTAATTGGCCATGTCTCTCATTAAACTCTAAGGGAGGCATTCGATACAAGCAGTACGTACCCCCAAGTTCGAACCTCGAAACCGCGAACATGTGATATTTTCGCGGTTTCGAGGTTCGAACTTGGGGGTTCGTTCTCAGATTTTGGGTCCCTTAATGCAAAGTTCCATTTTCGTGTCCAGTCCAGATCTAGTGTAGTCTATGTATAGTGCTTTCTAGTCATATACTGTTCCTTCCTATTCCTTCTTCATTATTGACTTTCACCTTTTCATTTTCCTCTTCTTCTTCTCCCCTAATTATTTTCCTCCTTCTCCCTAACCTTTAGTTTTTACTCCTCCTTATACCCTTGTTGTATTTCTTCTCCTTCCTCTTCAATCTCCTCCTTTTCCTCTTCTCTTCCTTACTTCCCGCTCCTCCTCCTCCTCCTCCCTCCTCCTCCTCCTCCTCCTCCTCCTCCTCCTCCTCCTCCTCTCTCCTTATGTCCTGTTCTTCTCTTCTTTATATTGTCTCTCATTGTTCCTGTTCCCCCTTCTACCTGTCCTCCTCACCAGCCTCCAATTATCAAGTGGCCTTCTAATGCACACACACACACACACACACACACACACACACACACACACACACACACACACACACACACACACACACACACACACACACACACACACACACACGCCACCTGTTCTTCCTACTGTCACCACCAGATATATCAACATTATCTTTTGTCCAGATGGTCTCCTCAGATTGTCTATATTATTAATGTTTTTACCCACTGCTCTTCCAGCCAACCAATATTGGGTACGGTGGTGTATTGTTATTACTCCTGTCTGTGGTTGAGTTTTTCTTTGATTATTTGTCTGTTTGTTTGTGTGTGTGTCTGTGTGTTTTGCCGCGCGTGAGCATGTTTGTGAGTGTGTGTGTATCTGTGTGTGTGTTTATCTGCGTGTATGTATGTGTGGCTGTATCGATTGGTATCTACCTTTTGTTTTAAACATTTCAAACATTTCAAAACCTTTCTTTATTTGGCTCTCTCTCTCTCTCTCTCTCTCTCTCTCTCTCTCTCTCTCTCTCTTTCTCTTTTTCTTTCTCTCTCTTTCTCTTTCTCTCTCTCTCTCTCTCTCTCTCTCTCTCTCTCTTTTTCTTTCTCTTTCTCTTTCTCTTTCTCTTTCTCTTTCTCTCTCTCTCTCTCTCTCTTTTCTTTCTCAATCTCTTTCTCTCTTCTCTTCTCTTTCTCTCTCTCTCTCTCTCTCTCTCTCTCTCTCTCTCTCTCTCTCTCTCTCTCTCTCTCTCTCTCTCTCTCTCTCTCTCTCTCTCTCTCTCTCTCTCTCTCTCTCTCTCTCTCTCTCTCTCTCTCTCTCTCTCTCTCTCTCATCAAACTACATAACAATCCTGTTTTATTACACTTACAGTAAAATCAACGTGTTTATGCCCCAGGCTGTACTTAAATTGTTTCCTGGTTTTGTGAAGATAAGAGCATATATTGGATTTTGATGTCGTGATTTCCCCAACATATTTCGGTTTTTGTATTGGCTACCAGAGAATTCAGATTAAATGCCAGATGTATATTCCTGTGTAAAGGATATCACACTTTTTTTCTTACATCGTTTCTCTCTATAATTTATATTTAGCTGTTTGGTTGTTGTTATATATTATGATTATATATATATATATATATATATATATATATATATATATATATATATATACAGTATATCTATCTATCTATCTATTGCCTGATGCTGTGATCGCCGAAGGGGTGGCCACGAACGAACCGCCCCCATGCACCCCTGTCCCCGGTCAGTCGACGCCCCTCCCCCCAACCAGCACCGCCTTCGTTCATATACTTCCTCACTCCATCCTTCCACCTCTCTTTCGGTCTACTTCTCCCTCTCTGTCCCTCCACCTCGCTCTCGTGTTGATATATATATATATATATATATGTAGATAGATAGATATGTATATTTATACAGTATGTATGTATATATATATATGTATATACAGTATATATATATATATATATATATATATATATATATATATATATATATTAATATTATTTGCCTTGATCATGTCTGCCCTTTGCTTTTAAATCTGCCTACTAAATTAATTATCTTAAATGTCATGTGTTATGTATTTGTCAAGAATATATATATATTTGATCTTAAATTCGAAACTGTTCCTAGATATTTGCACCTATGTAACTTATAATTCAATTGTCAAAGATGTACGATATTTCCTTCATACCATCGTCTTCGCCTTAGGGAGTTTAGTTTATTAGTTTATTTATATTAGTTTATTGGGACGGTTGTTTTCTCAAATTTACAGTATAGGTAACTTCTTGTCTCTTAAGGGGAGATCTCCACTTGAGGGATTTTTTTCTTGACCCCTTTCTCCCTCATGTTTAGCCCCATTGCTGTTGATATTATAAAACGTTTGCCCATTTAGTTTAGCGATTTTAAGAACTTTCACCCCATATTAAGACCTTTCGTGCCATTCAGATGTCGATTTTATCCTGGCGAGCGATAGCGAGCCTGTAATTTAAGAGGAACCGGCCTTCGGCCGGGAATTTTTTCCGAAATGTACACTACCGAAAAATGTACAAATTTATCTTGAAAGGGACTCAAGGGGGTGTTATTTTAAGCTTGATGGAGGTCTAGGGAACAAACTAAATACCTCCCCTTAATACCACTAAGGAGGGAGGAACTCCGAGCAGGACTACCTTGGTCATAATAGAAGATATGAAGATGTAGGTAAATGTATTGCTTTGTATAATTTGTTGGTTTTATACATATTTCATAGCCATTGACCGGTTCCACCGAAATTGTAGGCTCGCTTTCGCTCGCCAGGACAAATCGACACCTAAATAAACCGAAAGGTCTTAATATCGGCACAGAAATTGGGCGAGCGTTTTAAAATCTAAAGATGAGGGAGAAGGGGGGAAATATTGTCCCCTTAATGAAGTTATGTAGGTGTAGGGTAGCATTATTATATATCTCTAGATCTATCTATCTATTGCCTGACGCCGTGATCCTCGAAGGGGTGGCCACGAACGAACCGCCCCCATGCATCTCTGTCCCCAGTCAGTCGACGCCCCTCCCCACAACCAGCACTGCGTTCGTTCATATACTTCCTCACTCCATCCTGCCACCTCTCCTTCGGTCTACCTCTCCGTCTCTGTCCCTCCACCTCGCTCTCGTACACCCTCTTAGTCATTCTCTCGCTTTCCATACGCTCCATATGGCCGAACCATCTAAAGTTGTTCCTTTTCACACTTTCCAGCACATCTACCTCCACACCACACCTCCTTCTTACTTCTTCAATAGTCTGTCTATCCCTCCATGTAACTCCGCACGCACTTCTTAAGTAATTCATTTCCACTGCTCTCACTCTTGGTCTGAGTCTCTCAACCAACGTCCATGCTTCGCTTCCGTAAGTCTGTGTCGGGATTACCACACTGTCATGCAAGGACTTCTTCACTTCCATACTGACCACCCTATTTCTTGTTACTGCTTTCAGTGTTCCTACAACCCTCTTTCCCTGTTGTACCCTCTCCCACACTTCTTCATCCATAGTCCCATCTTTACTCAACACTGCCCAGATACTTAAAAGAGTTGACGATCTCCATAGCCTGACCGTTCAACTTCACCTCACACTCTGTGACTTCACCCCTTTCGAAGACCATAACCTTATTCTTCCCCGCATTTACCTTCAAATTCCGTTTTTCGCACACTGTTCCAAACTCATTTACCAGACCCTGCAACTCCCATTCATTATCACTCATCAGAACTGTATCATCCGCAAACAGCAGTATAGGTAGCTTCCACTCAATTCCCTCCCTTTTCAGCGATACACCAACATCCACTGCTCTTGATAGTATTTCTTTCATGACTCCATCCATATATACAGTAAACAACCACTGGGACATCACACACCCCTGTTTCAAACCAACATTCAGGTCAAAGAACTCGCTCTGCTCACTCTCCACACGTACTGCCACCTTTGCACCCTCATACATACTCTTCACTGCTTTCAGCAACTTGCCATCTACTCTGTCTATTCTAAGTGCTTTCCACAAACCTTCTCTATCCACTCTGTCATAGGCCTTCTCCATGTCCATAAAGGCAACATACACCTTTTGTTTCTTCTCCAGA
The DNA here is from genome assembly GCA_032716605.1 of Paralithodes platypus. Classification (NCBI taxonomy): domain Eukaryota; kingdom Metazoa; phylum Arthropoda; class Malacostraca; order Decapoda; family Lithodidae; genus Paralithodes; species Paralithodes platypus. The sequence goes on along the minus strand of CM064537.1, from coordinate 15,972,088 downwards.
TATTTCTCCACAACACAATTCAGGGTAAAAATCTTATCTACACATCCTCTTCCCTTCCTATTATATATATATTCACTTTAACCCGTGCAAGATACGATGAATCTTTTCTTGTTTGTGTTCTGGTTATTATTAGCCTATTGTATTCAGTTTATGAAGGTTATATGGAAGTCAGAGGGTTATTTGAAATTGATTTAACCCTTTTATTTTCCACAGGTCGTTCTTATTTTTCGTCTATGTGTATAAAGGAGACAAAAGGCAGGTTACCTGTAATGAGTGTCTCCCCCAAAGCCGAAAGAGTGACAGGGCCGAATTCAAGGGACGTTGGGGTCGAAATGCCTGGACACACTAAGTTTGAAGCAGTTTAAGTTACTCCTAGGATGAAGGATAGATTGATTGAGGGAGAGAGTTTCAGAGTTTACTTGTTGAGTAGAAAAAAAACTAAGACAATTTGTCAATTCTTAAGTTGGAGAGCTGGACAGAATAAGAGTGGGGCTGTGTTGGAAGGAGGGTGCCTCGCACTCGCTGCAAGGGAGGGGGTATGCACTGAGAGAGCTCTGAAGAACACTGATTGTTGTAATAGCAATAGTAGAGTGAAAAAGATGCAACATTGCGGCGTGTAGAAAGAGATTGTAGGGAACTAGTAAGAGGGAGTGAGTTGATGAGACGAAATGCTTTGGACTCAACTCTTTCGAAATGTGCGGTATGGGTGGAGCCTCCCCACACATGCGAACAATACTCAATATAGGGGTGCATTGTGCCCCGATACAGAGCAAGAAGCTGTGCGGGGGTGCAGAACCCACAGAGACGATTGAACACACCAGACGTTTGGGAAGCAATTCTAGCAAGAGTGGTAATGTGATCTTTCCTAGAAATGTTGGATAAAAAAGATACACCACCTAGAATATTGAGAGAAGATGAAGGGTTGATTTGTGTATTGTGGAAGAATAATTGATAGTCTTGTGGAAGAGTGTGATGGAGAGATAGATGCAGAAACTGCGTCTTGGAGGTATTGAAAGTAACAAGATTTTCTCTACCCTAATCAGAAATAATTAATAGATCAAAGGATAGGCATTCTATGGCCTCGTCACGTTTGCTTTGGAGTGCTTGCATTCTGGGTTGATATGAAAAAACTAGTTGAATAGTGTAAGGTAGAGTCGTCAGCATATGAGCGGATAGGACTGGAGGTACAGTTGAGTAGATCATTAATGAATATTAGAAAGAGAATTGGAGACAGGACAGAATCCTGAATAACACCAGAGTTGATAGGTTGAGGAAGTGAGCGATGGCCATCCACAACGGCAGCTATGGAGCAGTCTGAAAGGAAATTAGAAACAAAGGCACATATAGAGGGATAGAAAACGAAGGAGAGCCATTTAGAAATTATAGATTGGTATAGACTCTCCTCCAAGGCTTTCGATCTGTCTAAACTCTAACGCAATAGAAAAGATCTCACCGACGTCCCGAAAGGAGGATGACCAAGAGTTAGTAAGATATGAAAGAAGATCACCAGTAGAGCGACCCTTAAGGAAGCCATACTGGCGATCTGAGAGTAGATTATGAGAAGAGAAATGCTTAAGAAATTTTGAGTTAAGAATAGTTTCAAAAACTTTAGAGATACAAGAGATGAGGGCAATTGGTCGATAGTTGAAGGGTGGGGAGTGGTCACCCTTCTTTGGGACAGGTTGAATGAGAGACGTTAGAGTAGAGACAGAGACGAAAGAGTTTGCCTAGCAGGGAGTCAGCACGGAAGCACAGTTTTTGAGTACAACAGGAGGAACACCATCCGGACTGTATGCCTTCTTAGTATCAAGCCCAGAGAGGGTAGAAAGTACATCTTTAGAAGAGATTAGGATATTAGGAGATAGGAGATATAGATAGGGGGTGGAGAGGGAGGAATAGCAAAGGAATCATCCAAGCTGAAGTTTCTAGCAAATGTTTGAGCGAAGAGTTCAGCTTTGCCAGAGGAAGAACTGATGGTTGTACCATCAGAGTGGGAAAGGGGAAGGAACGACTAGGAAGAAAAATTGTTGGAGAGGTTTTTGGCCAGATGCCACAAAGCTAGTGTTGGATAGTTCAGTGCATTTATTATTGATGAAAGAGTGTTTGGCAAGTCGAAGAACAGATTTAGCTTGGTTCCGGGTAGAAACATATAGGAAGAATGAGATTCTTGAGTTTTAAGGTGTCGGTACCGTTTGAATGCTTCCTCCCTATTGCGGACAGCAGTAGAACAAGCGTGAGTAAACCAAGATTTGTTTGCGTTAGTCTGAGAGAAAGAAGATAAAATGTATGCCTCCATGCCCGATAGAATTTCCTCGGTAATGCGTTCAGCACTCTCCGAGGGTTCCCGGCCACAGGGAAAATAATTCCATTATAAATCAAAGAAGTACTGCCGGAGAGCCTCCCAGTCGGCAGCGCCAAAGTGCCACATTTTAGTATTTTTTTATATATCCTTGTTTTATATTTGTGAAAGACAGACCAACAGACAGAACTAGAAAACCACATATACACTCAAAGACAACACTACAAGCATAACAAGAATAGCCTCAACGAAATTCAGCCTCCTCTCGATATTGAATTTCTGACGGTGTATGTGTGTGTCTTTGAGGGTTTGTGTTTGATGGGTATGGGTATGTGTGTTTGAGTGTTTGTGTTTAATGTGTGTGTGTGTGTGTGTGTGTAGAGGTGAGATAATACTTGCAGATCTTACAAACAAACACACACATACCCGAACTTAACAAACATAACATAAGTACTGGTTAACCCTTTCACGCATTTATGACGCAGAGGTTGCCAGATTAGTAATAAGAAATAGAGTTATCTCACTCTTATAATTACCTCTCCATAATTAGTTTTCTGCCCACAGCTAATTCAAAGACAACTGCAGAGGTTGAAGTAACTCAACTAAAGGTTTCTAAATACCCCTGATGGTAACAAAGGCTTTAAAGTATCCCCAATAGGCTCAAAATCGCGTCATATGTCGGAGAGGGTTAAGTGTTGAAATTGAGTATCCTGCCATCTATTTGGTCCACAATAATGGCTGATGGCAGAAATTGTGTGTGTGGGTGCATGTGTGTGTAAGTTTTGTATTTTTTGTATTGTTTTATTATATCTTACTTACTGAGTGTAGTGCAATATCTGTGCTTTATTTTCAATAGTCCTATATTATTATTTGGTTCTACATAGTTTTCCCGAGAGTGGCCAGCTACATGCCCTTCGTAAATAGCTGACTAAAAGAGAAAATTCCAGATAATTCGATAAAATCCCCATAATCGTTCACCCAAACCAATGCATTACTCGATATCGCTCGCAAAAATTTAATTAATAAACTAAATAAATATATAAATAAGTAAAACATGAATTATTATGTTCTCTCCACCAACCAACTCTACTCCTAAACTCGATTAATGAAATTAACAAACACATGTGGCAGTCCGGGGATTCGAACCTAGGATGCTCACACCGAAAATCAACACACTTATGCATTGCACCACGAAGACGATTCACTAATTCCCTAAATAAAAGTGAACTAACTGCGCTGGTACAGGTGTGGCTATTGAGTTTCCTGCCAGATGTTTGGTCCACAATATTGGCTGCCAAGATATATGCTGACTCAATGTTTATGTGTTTGTGTGTGTGTGTCGGTGGATGGGTGGGTGTGTGTGTGCGTGCGTGTGGGTGGGTGGGGGTTAGGGTTGAAGTATAGGTGCCTGCGAGTGTGTTTTACGCAGAGGTTGTTTGTGTGTTTGTGTTGAAGTATAGGTGCCTGAGAGTGTGTTTTATGAAGAGGTTGTTTGTGTGTTAGTGTGTGGTGGGTTGAGCGGTATTGATGGGTGGGTATGTTCAGGAAATATGTACTACCGCCTTTGGTAACGGGAGACTCACAGAATGACCTGGTTCTCTCTTTCAATCCCAGACCTTTGGGTAAAACTCGTTGGATCTTTCGCGGCATCGTTGCTTATCATTTTTGACCGGGGTTCTCGATATACACTTCAATGTTATTCAAAATGTATATTGACATGAACATATGTATAAATACAATGATATACAATTATATTACATAATCAACTTTTGTTTTGATTGGGTGGTCTGGGAGAATTATATAATTTGTTGTTTGGTATCTGAGGTTGCCCAGGGAGCATGACCTGTCCTTGCTGCTTCGCATCATCTTTAGGGTGGGTTAGATTTTTTGTTTTATTTATTTTGTTTTTGTTTTTTGTTATTGGCGTGTGAGGGGGTGAAGGACTACTTTGAAACAGGAAAATATATACAATTGTGGAAACTGAATCTTCTTGCATTCTGTGCGCTTCTTTGGCATCTTTAGGTCGGGTATTGTGGGTGGTGGTTCTGTAAGGGAGTTTCAAGTGTTACTAACACCACATAATACACAACCCTTTACAATAAAGACCATGCATCTTGTTTTAATTAATTTACATCTCGTTCCTTCATTCCGTTGTATATACTGTATATATATATATATATATATATATATATATATATATATATATATAGTATATGTACATTAAACCAATATTGATAACTTATGTTGGGTTAGGTTAAACTAATGTTTTAATTATTAGCTGGCACTGGTGTAATTGGTCTTGGTTGCTTTAGCCCTGGTTGAGGTCTACTTTTTTTTTATATGTGAGTGAGGGAGACAAAAGGCAGAACTGACTGTAACGAGTGCCTCCCCCATAGTTGAAAGAGTGACAGGGCCAAAATCAAGGGACGTTCGAGACAAAATGCCTGGATGCACGAAGTTTTAAGGAATTTAAGTCCTAGGAAGAGGAAAAGACTGATTCTGGGAGAGAGTTGTTGTTCCTAGCTGCCTGGCCGAACAGCCCCGAGTCCCTGAGAAAGGCCATGGCCACGATCGGGCTTCGGGAGAGAGTTCCAGAGCTCAGCAGTTGAATAGAAGAAAGACTGAGAATAACTGTTCACTCTTGGGTTGGAGAGTTGCAGAATAGGGGTGGGATTGTGTTGCAAGACGATTACTACATATGTCCCTACGTAGAGGAGGTGGTATAAACTGGGAAAGCTATGAGGAACACTGATTATTGTAGTAGCGATAGAATAGCGAGAGAGATGCAACATTGCGGCGGAGAGAAAGGGATTGCAGAGAGTTGGTGAGTGGACGGGAGTTAATGACACAAAAGGCTTTCCTTTCGACTTTGTCTAGGATTGCGGTGTGAGAGGATCCTCCCCACACATGTGAACAATACTCAATACAAGGATGCACAGTGCCCCTGTACAGAGCAAGAAGCTGTGCCAGGATAAAGAACCCCTTGAGGCGGTTGTGCACATCCAGCTTCTGTTAGGCTGCCGCAAGACTGGTAATATGGTCCTTCCAAGAGAGAGCAGAAGAAAGAGAGACACCGAGAATATTGATATAAGATGAAGGGTTGATTTTTGTATTGTTGAAGTATAAGGGATAGTCCTCTGGAAGTTCCGGACGGGTAGTAAGATGAAGACAAAATTGGGTTTGGAAGCATCAAAGGCAACAAAGTTTTCTCAGCCCCAATTGGAAATAGGTAGATCAGAAGATAAGTGTTGCATGGCTTCATTTTGTTTATTTTTGAGGGATTGCTGGCTGGGGCGTTTAAGAACACTAATTGACTAGTGTAAGGTAGAGTCGTCTGTTTATGAATGGATGGGACTAGAGGTACAGTTGAGAAGATCATTATGAAACTTAGAAAGAGAATGGGATACTGGACAGAGCCCTGAGGAACACTGGAGAGGAAGTGAACGATGGCCATCCACAACTGCAGCTATGGAACGGCCGGCAATTAAATTAGAGACAAAGGCACAGATGGAGTGATGGAAACCGAATGAGGGTAGTTTAGAAATTAAAGATTTGTGCCAGACTCTATCAAAGCCCTTTGATTTGTCTAGTGCAATAGAAAAGGTCTCGCCTTATTCGTCCCGAAAGGAGGATGACCAAGAGTTAGTAAGATATGAAAGAAGATCACCAGTAGAGCGACCCTTAAGGAAGCCATACTGGCGATTTGAGAGTAGATTATGAGAAGATAAATGCTTAAGAAATTTGGAAGCAAGAATAGTTTTAAAAAACTGGAGAGATACAAGAGATGAGAGCAATTGGACGATAGTTGGAGGGTTGACAGCGGTCACCCTTCTTTGGGACTAGGCTGACTGAGAGCAAACTTCCAGCAAGAAGGTAAGACGTTAGAGGAGAGACAGAGACGAAAGAGTTTGCCTAGGCAGGGAGTTAGCACGGAAGCACAGTTTTTGAGTACAACAGGAGGAACACCGTCCAAACCGTATGCCTTCTTAGTATTAAGCCCAAAGAGGGTAGCAAATACATCTTTAGAAGAGATTAGGGTTGTTGTTGTTGTTGTTGTTGTTCCCCAAGCTGCCTGGCCGAACAGCCCCAAGGCCCCGAGCAAGGCCAAGGCCATAACCGAGCACCCCCACAGAACCCTCCCTGCCGACCACAATAAAGCCTGGGTGACCGAAGCCACTCCATGGCGGGGAGCTGAGGAGGGTGCGGAAACGCCCAGGAAACCAAAGGCCCACCCAGGGCCCTGTGCCCCTCAGCAATTATGAAAAAAAAGTTGAGGGGCAAAGGAAAAATGTGACGCTTTGGCTTCCAATCTTGGTAGATTGGGAGGTCAATCCACGGAAGAGACGCCGTCACTGGAGATCTAGAAGATATATAAGTAAAAGGAACAGTCAGAGTAAGCTATGGGTATGGCAGAGATCGCTCAGTTCTCACTCTGATAGACCAGCCCATCACCAGAGAGATTAGGGTATTAGGCATAAGTAGGAGAGAGGGTGGTGGAGAAGGAGAAGTTGCAACTGAATCATCCAAGGTAGAGTTTTTAGCAAAAGTTTGAGCGAAGAGTTCAGCTTTGTCAGAGGAAGAAGTGATGGTACTGCCATCAGCGTGGAAAAAGGGAGGGAAAGACTAGGAAGAAACATTGTTGGAAAGGTATTTGGTTAGATGCCAGAAAGCTTGGAGAGAGCTTAAGTGACAACACTAAATTTAAAAAGATCACCCGCAACCCAACCGACGAAATCAAACGTATTGCCAACACCACCATCACCGCCATCAACGCCAAACAAGGAGGGATCCACCTTAAAAAACTCGTCGGAGAATACACCCCTGGTTATGCGTACGGAACCATCAAAACACACAAACCTGGGAACCCCCTCCGCCCCATCATCTCCCAGATCCCCACTGCCACCTACCAGATCGCCAAGGCCCTGAACAACCTCCTCACCCCCTACGTGCCCAGCCAATTCAACCTTAACTCAGCCCACGATTTCTTGGAAATTTTACGGAGACGCCCCCCGTAACAACAACCACACAATCGCCTCTCTCGACGTAGAAAAGCCTGTTCACCAACGTGCCAGTGGATAGGACCATTGACATGATTCTACGTCGAATTTATCATTGCCCTGATACCCCTACTCTGGACATCCCGGAGAAGGCCCTGAAAACACTACTGGAGCTATGTACCAAGGAGGCCCCCTTCCTTTGCCCCCGGGGCAACATGTACAAGCAGATAGACGGTGTGGCGATGGGCAGCCCCCTAGGAGTTCTTTTTTGCGAACTTTTTCATGGGTACCATCGAGGAAGAGCTCCTGGCTGCCCAACGACCCGCCGTCTACTGTAGATACGTGGATGACATCTTCGTGCAAATCAAGGACCTCCACGAACTACAGGAACTCCAGCGTCACTTCATGACCTCCTCCGGACTTAACTTCACCTTTGAAAAATCTAACAATGGACAACTCCCCTTCCTCGACATCCTCGTAGCTCTGAACGACCATGGGTTCAAAACCACCGTCTACATTAAAACCAACTAACACAGGACAATGCCTCAACGGTGATAGTGAATGCCCCCGCCGTTATCTTCTATCCTCCTTCTCCGCCTATGTTAGGAGAGCCCTCACGCACTGCTCTACCTGGGCCGACACCCACCAGGAACTAGAAAGACTATCCCAAGTTTTAGTAAATAACGGATACTCCAACTCCGACATCTCCAGCACCATCAACCACCATCTTGAAAAAATGGTACACCCAAAGCCCTCCCAACATTGACCCCCCCAATGAAATTAAGATCTTCTACCGCAATTACATGTCCTCTGAACACAAAAATGACGAGGCCGTCTTAAAAGAAATAATCTCCAAGCATGTCCACCCAACCAACCGGAAAACAAAATCAAATTAATAATTTATTACAAATCCCCCAAGACCTCCAACCTCGTTCTCCGCAACAAACCAGCCTCCACCAAGATAAAGAGCCCGATGACCGACGATCACGTCATTTACCAACATACCTGTAATTATGAGGACTGTGGACCTCATTCCTATATTGGTATGACGCAGACTCGTCTTTCACGTCGGTTAACTCTTCACCTTCAGGCTGGAGCCATCAAAGACCACTATCTCACCCCTAACCACCCTCACCTCACACGCAACGAGTTAGAGAAACACACCACCATACTCGATAAAGAAAGTGACCCTAGGAGATTACCTATACTCGAAGCTTTATATTTCCAAGCCTTACATCCCAACATCAACAACCAAACTCTGGACCTTCAGATCCTTCCTTCTGCCAAAAGGCACTACCCTACAGGACCTAACACCCCTCCTCGCCCCCCGGTGCCCTTGACGCAGCCCCACGCGCTACCTCCTTCAGCTTCGTCTTCTGCAGGCGCCACACAACTTAGGCCACGCCCCTCGACACGCAGCCAATCAGCTTCGACCCCACCTATCGACCACCATCCCGCATCCAGTGCGCATGCGTGAAGCGGTTACCCCCTTTTTCTCTCCTAGTTTTCCCTTCCACCAATAGCAGACTTTTGCCCCCTGTTTTCCGCCTCCTCTGATCCTCCACCCTCTATATATACCCTGCCTGTTTACCTTTTATATCATTCCTTCCTTACTTGATAATGCTGGTTGTCCAGTGAAACGCGTCGTATATCCTGTATCATGTACTTTAATGTAACCCTGTACCACCATGAATTTTGCTCATCTCCTTCATCTACTTCCTGCCACCCAGCGAAAACTCATCAGAGACCTGGAAACTTTGAATAATAAAATCTCCAACGCAGAAATTGCCATTTCTTTCAACCTCGTATGTATTAAAGAAAATTTATTACCTGGCTTTACCAACATATATATATATATATATGCGATAGCACAGTGGATAGCGTCGTAGACAGCAAACTAAAGGGACTTCAGATCGAGTCCACCCCAATCGTCATTTTTTTTCTTTTCCGATTTGATCAGATCGTTCCTGCTGTTCTACGAATATCCTGGCTACACCGACACGTTAAGAAAACACCCCTTATATCGTCATCAATTCATAGTAAAGAATATGCCCGACCATATTCGAAGATGCTGTGAACGACCGTATAGCTGCTCTCTCCAATTAAGTGACGTGTATAAATAAAGTGTTGTCATCTAGTGTGGCAGAAAGGAAGCAACCAACACCTGGAAGCTCCACTGTCCACATCTAGTGCGACATAATATATGAAGCGTATAACATATCTCAATCGATAATCTCGGGGCCTCGTGAGACTTACAGGCTACTGAACAGCCTTCAGTCCCGAGGTCGAGACGTAAGCAAAAATAAGTATTTACATTGATACATAAATAAATAGATAAATAAGTTATTAAATATATATATATATATATATATATATATATATATATATATATATATATACAGGGTGATTCAGAATTGCATGCATTAAATTGGAGGACAACCTCTTTGGATAATTTTAAACAACAATGTCTCTATGGTAAAATGTCGAATTATACATAGTTTGGCTGTTACAGTTCATTTACGATGTATTAATGAGGGTGGAAGGTGAAGGGAAACCCACATAGATTTTTGTAAACATTTATTCACAGATCTCGACAGTGTGTTCCTCTTTGCTATACTGTAGGCTAAAACAAAAAATGTAAAGTGGCCCCATGTGCCTGCAACACACTGTCCTCCTGTACTCAAGACGTGTGAAAAATATCTTCGGAAATCTACGCGGGTTTCCCTTCACCTTCCACCCTCATTAATACAACCTCGTAAATGTACTGTAACAGCCAAGCTATGTATAATTCGACATTTTAGCATAAAACATTGTTGTTTAAAATTATCCATGCATGCAATTCTGAATCACCCTGCTTATATAGTTACTGTATATAAACCACCCTTTCAATTCAGGTAACTATCTCACAAAACGGAGTATATTCAATGAATTTGCGCTTTCTTAACACACACACACCTCCCCCTACACGCACAATTACTTTCACAACCCGATACACACGCATCCCCCTCTCCCCAAACACAGGCACACACACACAGCCAGAGTGAATTTATCCTGGTAGCAAATATAGTGGACTAAACGGCTGGCAGGTAACTCAGTATCAATATCTGGGCAAGTTTGGTTGTGTTGGTTTTGTAGTTTCTCGGAGTATCTGTGTACACCTCCCCCCCCCCCCTTTCTCTCTGTCTCTCTCTCTCTCTCTCTCTCTCTCTCTCTCTCTCTCTCTCTCTCTCTCTCTCTCTCTCAAGAGATGGAAGGTAGTTCTATCTTGCCATTTTGGCCACATTGCTTGGGCCTGGGGGGGACTTTTATTACGGTATCCTACGGTACAGTAGGGGTTAAAGAGAGCGAGAGAGAGAGAGAGGCTCTCCCAGCCTTCAGAGGGTTGGCTATAAACTGAGAAGTGTTGCCATATCGAAAGCAGTGCTCAAACGGTCGTGGTACCAGGTACAGCCTGATACAGTCAGTTACAAGGAAAGTAAATTACTGACGGCTCCCAGCCGTCGCTGGGACTGGGGAGTGACTTATCTACTGACGGCTGGTAGCCGTTGCTGGGATTGGATAGGTTAATAAATGGTGTTTCTTCTGAGTGGACTCCAGTCACTTCTGGAGTTCCACAGGGATCTGTCCTTGGCCCACTACTGTATATCATATATTATGTCAATGACATCGATATTGGTCTGTTGAGTGTGATCTCCAAGTTTGCAGATTACATAAAGCTTGGAATGAATGTGAAAAATCCCAAAGGGGTTGAACAGCTCAGGATGGACCTCAATAGACTGGGTGAATGGTTGGAGACATGGCAGATGCCTCTAAACTTGGAAAAGTGCAAGGTGATGCATATCGGCCAAACAAACTCCAATTCAGGCTAATCACTATTGGGAATGCCTCTGGAAGTGACTGACTTGGAAAAGGACTTAGGTGTTCTGATCAGCAGTGACCTAAAGTTTTCCAAGCAGTGCACTGAAGTAGAGAAGAAAGCTCAGAAATTATTGGGCTATATTAAGAGGCAATTTAAGTGTAGAAATAAGGAATAGTCCTCACACTTAACAACACTCTGATACGGCCTCTCCTGGAGTATGCTGTTCAATTCTGGTCTCCAGTACTTAGGAAAGATATACAGTAGAGCGACTGGAAAGAGTACAAGCTAAGGCTACAAAGCTTATTTCATCGCTTAAAAGAATGAGCTAGGAGGACCGGTTGAGAGCTCTTGATCTCTTCCCGTTGGAGACACGAAGACTACGAGGTCAGCTTATTGAAGTTTTTAAAATACTTAATGGGTTTGACAATGTGGATTACAGCAAAATGTTTAAGCTCAATATGAATACAACACGCAACCATGGCTGGAAATTAAAATTGAAAAGGTTCAGCACTAGTATTTGTGGACACTTTTTCCCATATAATATCTGTTCTACCTGGAATAAACTTCCCTCCGAAGTTGTAAATAGTAATTCAGTAGAGCAGTTCAAGAAGAGAGTAGATAGTATTTTGCACACTCTGTATTGAGTGTAGTGCACTAAACAGTCTCTCTCCTTCCACTTCCAGTATCTCCTCGGAATAGATCACAAGGTCTCCGAGATACTAACTATTCCTTGTAACTCTCTCTATCTCTATTCGTTTGTCTATCATACATACTATCTACTACGCGCGCACACACACCGACACAAACATATACACACACACTCGGTTAGGAATGCAATATCGAAAGGGGATATAGTATTACTGAGGCATTTTCTTGTAGTGTGTGTGTGTGTGTGTGTGTGTGTGTGTGTTAAGGGGAGATTTCCACTTGAGGGATTTTTTCTTTACCCCTTTCTCCCTCATGTTTAGCCCCATTGCTTTTGAGATATTAAGACGTTCACCCCATTAGTTTGGCGATTTTAAGAACTTTCGCCCCATTTATTTCACTTTTAAGACCTTTCGTGCCATTTAGGTGTCGATTTGTTCATGGCGAGCGATAACGAGCCAGTAATTTAAGAGGAACCGGCTTTCAGCCGGGACATTTTTCTACCGAAAAATGTACAAATTTATCTTGAAAGGGGGTCAAGGGGTGTTATCTTAAGCTTGAAGGATATCTAGAGACCAAACTAAAAACCTCCCCTTAAATGGTGGTTCAGTGATCTAGTATTGTATGTGGCTCTCTCTCTCTCTCTTGTTCTCTAGCTCTTTCAGTTTGTCTGTCTCACTTCACTTGTTTACCATTTGTATCGTGTATAATAAAAGTAACTCCCTTTTATTTATTCATGTATTTACTCTCTCTCTCTCTCTCTCTCTCTCTCTCTCTCTCTCTCTCTCTCTCTCTCTCTCTCTCTCTCTCTCTCTCTCTCTCTCTCTCTCTCTCTCTCTCTCTCTCTCTCTCTCTCTCTCTCTCTCTTGTGTGCCCATTCTAACTTCAATACCGCTCACAATATAGGCAGAAATATACAACTAACCAACATTTACATTGGCAACGCCCTTCAGTTGAGGAAAGTACCTCCTAAAACGGAAAATACTCCAAGTACTCACACACACACACACACACACACACACACACACACACACACACACACACACACACACACACACAGTTCAGACTAGGAATACATAAGTTTCTCACATAAAGACACACTCACGCAGACGACCATAGGGACTCATATCCTACCCAATACATGCAAAACACACACATACTAAAACACACACATATATACTAAAACACACACATATATACTAAAACACACACATATATACTAAAACACACACATATATACTAAAACACACACATATATACTAAAACACACACATACTAAAACAACACCTGCCAAACATTAATACACTAGCAGCCTGCTCTCACACTTACACACACACACACACACACACACACACACACACACACACACACACACACACACACACACACACACACACACACACACACACACACATAAAACAACACACACAAACACACACACACACACACACACACACACACACACACACACACACACACACACACACACACACACACATACTAAACACAGAAGCAGAATTCCTCCCGGTAGCCAATATTGTGGACCAAACAGCTGGCAGGAAACTCAATATCGAGATCTGGAGCAGTTTGGTTATGTGTGTTTTACAGTTTCTGAGAATATCTATGTAGGTCTATTGTTCTCTTGCTATGTCTGTTTGTCTGTCACGTATTGTTTACTACTACTACTACTACTACTCTCTCTCTCTCTCTCTCTCTCTCTCTCTCTCTCTCTCTCTCTCTCTCTCTCTCTCTCTCTCTCTCTCTCTCTCTCTCTCTCTCTCTCTCTCTCGGAAGTCTTTAAAATGATCAATGGGATTGACAATGTGGGTTACAGCAAAATATTTAGTCTTAATAAGAATACAAAACATAACCATGGCTGGAAGTTAGAATTTAAAATAATCAGCACTAGTATGTATGGAAAGTGTTTCTCATAAAAAAATAAATGCTTTATCTGGAAGAAGTTGTAAACAGTTCTTCAATGTCGCCAATCTTCCACAATGCACCGCGGTAAACATTTCGTTCAACGCCTCTATCGGCCACTGCAGGCATTTATTGGTAGGGAGAATTACCCGGAATGGAACGCAAAGTATTTGAGATACTAACTATTCTTTATAATAATCAATCTTCTTATATTCTACTTATCTATTTGTCTAGATATACTGTATAGCTATCTACCATTTGTCTAGATATATAGCTATCTACCATTGTATCAATTTGCATTGTGCTCATACTCAGCCAAATCGCATGTGCAGTAATATATATATATATATATTTATTAATTTACATAGTCACCGCCCTTCACTTCCAGAAAAGTCCCTCTTAAAACGGAAAATATTCAAATTTCTCTCTCGTATTCAATGCTCCCCCCTCCCTCGCCCCATCCACATTTCACACATAAAGAAACTCACACATAACACGCATGCTACATATACACAAGCCTCTCACATAAACACACAATTGCAGACGACCGCACACACACTCATTTAAACAAACACACATACTTGGAAGAGAATGGAACATGCTCATACACTTATAAAACCCGGCGAACTCACACTCACACACATACTGATACACCCATCGACACCCCCCTTCCCCCGACACCCGCCCCAACACACACAATCACATAACCCCTACTTAATCATACATACACATACACCGCTCCTTCATCAGCACCTTATTCAATTACCCTATTTACAACTACCTCTCTCTCTCTCGCTCTCGCTCTCGCTCTCTCTCTCTCTCTCGCTACACATAATTACACACAGACCAAACACAGTCAGAATTTCTCCCGTTAGCAATCATTCTGGACCAAATAACTGGCAGGAAACTCAATATCGACGAGACCTTGGCGAGTTTGAGTGTGTGTGTGTGTGTGTGTGTGTGTGTGTGTGTGTGTGTGTGTGTACAAAGGAAATCCAGCAACAACAGGTCTAGTGACCCTTCTAGGCTGCTTGTCCTCCAAAACACTGAGGATCAAGTGTCCAAACAGTGGTTTAGAGTGGGTAAGGGAACATTGGAAAGGGAACTAATGTCCGTGGCAGGATTAGGAAGTTAGTAGGGGACAGATGGGTTAGTAACTGAGGGGAGGATAAAATAAAGTTATTCATTTACAAATGCAGTCCGTCGCGGGTTTGATGCGAGATATTTGTCTAGGCGAAGTTTAAATGAATCAACGGTGCTGCAGTTTATAACGTCTCGGGGAAGCCCATTCCACAAGTTGACAACTCGATTGAAGAAGAAATTCTTAGATTCGTGTGAGTTAAAAGATTTACCAATAATTTTGCAACCGTTTCCCCGCATGTAATTAGATTGGTCGATAGTGAAGTACTTACTACAGTTCATATTGTCGATGCCTTTGATGATTTTGAACACTTGAATTAAGTCACCTCTTAATCTGCGCTGGGTTAAAGGAAATAGATTTAATTCTCTAAGACGCTCTTCGTATGGTTTGTTCTTTAGGCTAGGTATCATTTTGGTAACTCTACGTTGAACTCGTTCTAGCTTGTTTATATCTTTTTGGTAATAAGGGCATCAGGATTGAACGCAGTATTCCAGAAGAGGGCGGACTAAGGAATTGTAAAGGGTTAGGATAACTTCTTTGGATTTATGCTCAAATGACCTGCCTATAAAGCCAATTATTTTGTTTGCCTTTAACAACTTCTGAACATTGTTGACTCGGTTTTAGGTTACTCGATATTGTTACTCCCAGATCGGTTTCTCTGTTTACATTCTTAAGCTGAGTGCCATTCATCGAATAGTTCTTCTCATTTAGGTATCCGATATGTAGTACTTTACATTTATCCGCATTGAAACTCATTTGCCAAATTTGGGCCCAATGTGACAATTTATCTAGATTGTGTTGCATATCGTTAACTTGTTCTTTTGAGAGTACGCTATTTGCAATTTTTGTATCGTCAGCAAATTTTGAGATTGTACAGGTGAGACCCTCATCTATGTCGTTGATGTAAATTAGAAAGAGAATTGGTCCTAGTACCGATCTCTGGGGTACCCCACTACTTACATTGGTCCATTCAGATGCCTTACCGTTTATGCCTTTTTTTTTTTTTTTTTTTTTTTTTTTTTTTTTTTTTTTTCCTCCAACTACTCCCTCTCGGGCATAGGCTGATAGCCTTTACACTCAACCGCTGAACACGGTGAGGCCCGTGAGGTCTTGTTCCAGTCTAGGGAGTGAGACATGCGAAGCACCGTGTGTGTGTGTTTTTTTTTTTTTTTTTTTTGTATGTGATTATATACATATAGTTGAAAGAAGAACAGGGCCAAAATGCCTGGACACACGGAGTTTGAAGCAATTTTAGTTGTAGGAAGAGGGAAAGACTGATTCTGGGAGAGAGTTCCAGAGCTCAGCTGTTGAGTAGAAGAAAGACAGAGTAACGTTTTACTCTCGGGTTGGAGAGTTGCACAGAGTAGGGGTGGGATTAAGTTGCAAGACGGGTACCACGTGCCCTACGTAAAGGAGGTGGTATGCACTGGGAAAGCTCTGAGGAACACTGATTATTATAGTAGCGATAGAATAGCGAGAGAGATGCAACATTGCGGCGGAGAGAGAGAGATTGCAGAGAGTTGGTGAGTGGACGGGAGTTAATGATACGAAAGGCCTTCCTTTCAACTTTGTCTAGGAGAGTGGTGTGAGAGGAATCTCCCCACACATGTGAACATTACTCAATACAAGGACGCACTATGCCTCTGTACAGAGCAAGAAGCTGTGCAGGGGAAAAGAACCCCCTAAGGCGGTTGAGCACACCCAGCTTCTGGGAGGCTGCCTTAGCAAGACTGATAATATGGTCCTTCCAACTGAGAGCAGAAGAAAAAGAGACACCAAGAATATTGAGAGAAGATGAAGGATTGATTATTGTATTGTTGAAGAATAAGTGATAGTCCGCTGGGAGATCCTGACGGGTAGATAGATGGAGAAATTGGGTTTTGGAAGCATTAAAGGTAACAAGGTTTTCTGTGCCCAAATTGGAGATAATATTTAGATCAGAATTTAAGAGTTCTATGGCTTCATTACGTTTGTCGTTGAGGGAATTAAGGTACAGTTGAGGAGATCATTTATACAAATTAGAAAGAGAATAGGAGATAGGACAGATCCCTGAGGAACACCGGAGTTTATAGGGTGAGGAAGTGAACAATGGCCGTCCACAACCGCGGCTATGGAACGGCCGGAAAGGAAATTAGAGACAAAGGCACAGATGGAGGGATAGAAACCGAAGGAGGGTAGTTTATAAATTAAAGATTTATGCCAGACTCTATCGAAGGCTTTCGATATGTCTAGTGCAATAGAAAAAGTGTGTGTGTGTGTGTGTGTGTGTGTGTGTGTGTGTGTGTGTGTGTGTGTGTGTGTGTGTGTGTGTGTGTGTGTGTGTGTGTGTGTGTGTGTGTGTGTGTGTGTGTGTGTGTGTGTGTGTGTGTGTGTGTGTGTGTGTGATATATAAACAGACTGGCAAACAGAAAAAGAAAGCAACCTACAGAAACTACAAGTCGCACGCACGCGCTCTCTCTCTCTCTCTCTCTCTCTCTCTCTCTCTCTCTCTCTCTCTCTCTCTCTCTCTCTCTCTCTCTCTCTCTCTCTCTCTCTCTCTCTAAACCTCTCTCTAAACCTCTCTACGAACCAAATAGTAGCATCGAAAAAGTCCCTAATTTCAAGAAAGCAAACTTCCATAAACTTAGAGCTATGTTTAAAGAAACTGACTGGAGCTTTTTAATTCACAATAACGACATAAATACATCTTGGAAGTTATTCGAAGCCACTTACCTAAAAGCAGTGCAAGACTGCATACCATCGAAAACTCGGCGTCCAGGCCATAATAATAAGCCCAAATGGTGGAATAAAGATATTTCAAACTGCCTGCTTGCTAAAAAATTTGCTAATGATAGATTAAAATCCTCACAAAATGACGAAGAACGGCTGAAATTTGTAGAGCTACGAACGCAAAGCCAAAAAGTTAATTAAGCAAAGTAAAAAGACCTTAGAGTTACATATTGCGAATCAAAGTAAAACAAACCCGAAAGAATTCTATAGTTATATCAGAAAGAAAATAGTTGTTACTTCAACTGTTGGACCGTTAGTCGATGAAAATGGAGAATACACCAAAGACGAAGAACAAATGAGTAATGCCCTCAATACCTTCTTTGCATCAGTTTTTACAACAGAAGACCTCAGTGATATCCCTACACCATCGCTGATTCAGATTGATAATTCAGATGTTCTAAGCAATATCACCGTTACAGAGAGAGAAGTATTGAATTGTTTAGATAAACTCAAGGTAAATAAAATGCCTGGACCAGATACAATCTCGCCTAGAGTTCTAAAGGAAGCTAAGGATGAGCTCTCTAAACCACTGACATTACTATTCAATAAATCCTTGCAGTCTGGAACTATGCCCGATCAGTGGAAGCTAGCCAACGTAACACCGATATTCAAAAAAGGCAGCAAATCCCTACCCAGTAACTATCGTCCAATTAGCTTAACCTCAGTTGTATGTAAAATGCTAGAAACGGTCATACGAGACAGACTCGTAAATCACTTAGAGGAAAATAACATACTTAAAGATACTCAACACGGCTTTCGTAAAAAAACGTTCCTGTTTAACAAACCTCTTAGACTTCTTCCACGATATCCTCAACCTCTACGATGAGAGTAAAGCTGTAGATATTATATACCTTGATTTTCAAAAGGCCTTTGACAAAGTTCCCCACAAACGTTTACTGCTAAAACTAAAAGCGCATGGAATACAAGACGGTGTGTTGAAATGGATAGAAAATTGGCTCAGCGACAGAAAGCAAAGAGTAGTCATAAACGGTAAGGCATCAAAATGGACCAATATAAGTAGCGGGGTACCCCAGGGATCGGTACTAGGACCAATTCTCTTTCTAATTTACATCAACGACATAGATGAGGGTCTCACCTGTACAATCTCAAAATTTGCTGACGATACAAAAATTGCAAATAGCGTACTCTCAAAAGAACAAGTTGACGATATGCAACACAATCTAGATAAATTGTCATGTTGGGCCCAAATTTGGCAAATGAGTTTCAATGCGGATAAATGTAAAGTACTACATATCGGATACCTAAATGAGAAAGCAAACTATTCGATGAATGGCACTCAGCTTAAGAATGTAAACAGAGAAACCGATCTGGGAGTAACAATATCGAGTAACCTAAAACCGAGTCAACAATGTTCAGAAGTTGTTAAGAAGGCAAACAAAATAATTGGCTTTATAGGCAGGTCATTTGAGCATAAATCCAAAGAAGTTATCCTAACCCTTTACAATTCATTAGTCCGCCCTCTTCTGGAATACTGCGTTCAATCCTGGTGCCCTTATTACCAAAAAGATATAAACAAGCTAGAACGAGTTCAACGTAGAGTTACCAAAATGATACCTAGCCTAAAGAACAAACCATACGAAGAGCGTCTTAGAGAATTAAATCTATTTCCTTTAACCCAGCGCAGATTAAGAGGTGACTTAATTCAAGTGTTCAAAATCATCAAAGGCATCGACAATATGAACTGTAGTAAGTACTTCACTATTGACCAATCTAATTACACGCGGGGAAACGGTTGCAAAATTATTGGTAAATCTTTTAACTCCAACGAATCTAAGAATTTCTTCTTCAATCGAGTTGTCAACTTGTGGAATGGGCTTCCCCGAAACGTTATAGACTGCATCACCGTTGATTCATTTAAACTCCGCCTAGACAAATATCTCGCATCAAACCCGCGACTGACTGCGTTTGTAAATGAATAACTTTATTTTATCCCCCCTCAGTTACTAACCCATCTGTCCCCTACTAACTTCCTAATCCTGCCACGGATATTAGTTCCAGGGCAGTAATTCCCTTTCCAATGTTCCCTTACCCACTCTAAACCACTGTTTGGACACTTGATCCTCAGTGTTTTGGAGGACAAGCAACCTAGAAGGGTCACTAGATCTGTTGTTGCTTGATTTCCTTTGTACTCCTTTGTACTCTCTCTCTCTCTCTCTCTCTCCACTATTTACCAATCAATCCATCTATATATCCATCTATTGCGTTTGTATACATCTACCTCTCCATTTAACTATCTATCTCTTACATCTACCTCTCCATCTACAGTAAGTATCTCTTTCATAACTCTCTCCAAAACCAATAACAAACTGCAACTTTTCCCACCAAAGCCTAAAACCTTCCGAATAAAAATATAACTAAAAACTTATCTCACTAACATCGACTTAAAGTATCCCAATAAAGAGAGTTGGGTCTTCACATTGATATAATCTTTTAAGTGTGTGTGTGTGTGTGTAGAGAGAAAGGAAGAGAGAGAGAGAGAGAGAGAGCCATGGACGTGACCTTACCTGACCTTTCCTAGATATAATGAAAGGTTCAATTTTTTTTTTGTTTTTTTTTTGTTTTTTTTTTTTTTAAATCTGGAACCAAAAAACGAAAGTGTGACTGAGGGGATAAAATGTTCTGCCTTCTTCGGAAGTGTCTATCTACCTACTGTATATGCATGTATCTGTCTATCTAACTTTAAGTCTTTCCCTCTCTCTATATATATATATATCTCCTTCTCATCTCTGTATCTATCTATCCATTCATATCTATCTCGACCCTCACTATTACACAACTCTCTCCAAATAATCAATAACAATCTTCAACTTTTACCACCACAGACGGAAAGTGTAACTAAAACTCTCTCTCTCATCGACTAAAGTTCCGATTAAAAACACACACACACACACACACACACACACACACACACTGATTCACACACACTGATTCACACACACAAACCCACACACCCACCCACCCATCCACACACACACTCACACACACACACACACACCCACACCCGCCCACCCACACACACACACACACCCGCCCACCCCCACACACACACACACACACACACACACACACACACACACACACACACACACGCACACACTGATTCACATATACACACATAATACACACACACTGATTCGCTCTCACTTTATCGTATTTATTTGGTTTATTTATTGCTCTCTATATGTCTGTCTAACTTATTTATGTTCTGTCTGTAGATTCTACCTATCTAATTATCTCTCTTACTCTCTCTCTCACTAAACAGTCTCTCTCTGTCTACTTCGAGTATCTCCTCGGAATGGACCGCAAGGCCTCTGAGATACTAACTAGTCCTTGTAACGCCTTGTAAATCTCTGACTCTTTTTATCTCTTCCAATGACTTTAGTATCCGATTAAAAGTGTTGGTGTTGCCATTGACATAATCTTTTGAGAGGGGTTTTTATTGTCTTATCTCTAGTGTCTGATTGTGTTTAGGGTGGAGGTGTGTGTGTGTGTGTTTTTTTTTTTTTTTTTTTTTTTTTTTTTTTGTGGGTGTGTGTGTGTGTGTGTGTGCGTGTCCTAGTCATTTTAAGGGGGAAACGGGGAAGAGGTTAGGTTGCTTCCTAGATATACATCAAGCTTAAAAAAGTAAACCTAAGACTCCCTTCGAAACAAATTTTGTAAATTTTTCAGTAGAAAAATGTTCTGGCCAAAGGCCAGTTTTTACTGGCGATGTTAAGGCGATTTTAAGACCTTTCGTCACATTTTGTTGCCATTAGTTAAATATTTCGGGCAATGCCCATTGGAGGCCTCATATGCCTGTGATAAAGACTTGCTGGAACCCTTGTTTCATTCGTCTGCATCCCCCCCCCCCCACACATCTCTCTTGTTTTGTTTTGTGTGTGTGTGTCTCACCTACATTTAGTGTAATCCAGCTAGCTCTCACAAACACCTAACCCTCTTATTCATTCCACTACACTAAACAAGTGTACGGTACCACACTTCTTTCCAATATAACACATTACACACTTTTGCTTTGTCACTCTTTCAACTTTGGCTAAGGCACTTCTCACAGGCAGTTTTGCATTGTGTCTTCTTCATATGCATAGTATAAACATTGGGTTTCGATTGTTTTCCTGGCGAGCGAAAGCGAAGGTGTAATTTAGTAGGATCTGGCCTAGGAACTCGTACTAGTAATCTATTGAAATGTATAAGGATGCATTGCTCTTTCTTCTTCTTTGCTTTGTTCGCTATATTTTATTGGACCGGATCAGCAGATTTGTCAGTGAGGATTCAACAAAGGTTGTTGTGAGAGGGATGCATACAGAAAGAGAAGGGGAGGCTAAACATGAGGGAGACGGGGGTCCAAAAAAATACAAAAACCTCTCGTTAAGTCTGTGGTGGAACAGTCTTGGCCAAGATACTCAAAGACACCAGAAGGTAACCCATTCATTACCGATGACGTCATTTTAGTTGTATTCTGACAACTAATATACGATTATAATCAGCTTAGGAAGGTCGTCTACCCATGAAAAGGCTACAGACTATCTCAGTTAATCCTTTTAGCTACCATGTATCATTCCTAAGCTTCATAAAGTCGCCAAAATATAGCTGAAAACAAATCCAATATTCGTCACCGGTACTGAAAGAGTTAGCCCCTTCATAATCATGATGCGTTTGACAGTTTATTCTGGCTATTATTAGACGATTTTCTTAAGATTTGGGAGGATCTGTGGTAGTTAGATGGTTAATTGGTGTAATTTTCTTAAGATTTGGGAGGATCTGTGGTAGTTAGATGGGTAATTGGTATAATTTTCTTAAGATTTGGGAGGATCTGTGGGAGTTAGATGGTTAATTGGTATCATTTTCTTAAGATTTGGGAGGATCTGTGGTAGTTAGATGGTTAATTGGTATAATTTTCTTAGATTTGGGAGGATCTGTGGTAGTTAGATGGTTAATTGGTATAATTTTCTTAGATTTGGGAGGATCTGTGGTAGTTAGATGGTTAATTGGGATCATTTTCTTAAGATTTGGGAGGATCTGTGGTAGTTAGATGGTTAATTGGTATAATTTTCTTAAGATTTGGGAGGATCTGTGGTAGTTAGATGGTTAATTGGTATCATTTTCTTAAGATTTGGGAGGATCTGTGGTAGTTAGATGGTTAATTGGTATCATTTTCTTAAGATTTGGGAGGATCTGTGGTAGTTAGATGGTTAATTGGTATCATTTTCTTAAGATTTGGGAGGATCTGTGGTAGTTAGATGGTTAATTGGTATAATTTTCTTAAGATTTGGGAGGATCTGTGGTAGTTAGATGGTTAATTGGTATCATTTTCTTAAGATTTGGGAGGATCTGTGGTAGTTAGATGGTTAATTGGTATAATTTTCTTAAGATTTGGGAGGATCTGTGGTAGTTAGATGGTTAATTGATATCATTTTCTTAAGATTTGGGAGGATCTGTGGTAGTTAGATGGTTAATTGGTATCATTTTCTTAAGATTTGGGAGGATCTGTGGTAGTTAGATGGTTAATTGGTATCATTTTCTTAAGATTTGGGAGGATCTGTGGTAGTTAGATGGTTAATTGGTATCATTTTCTTAAGATTTGGGAGGATCTGTGGTAGTTAGATGGTTAATTGGTATCATTTTCTTAAGATTTGGGAGGATCTGTGGTAGTTAGATGGTTAATTGGTATCATTTTCTTAGATTTGGGAGGATCTGTGGTAGTTAGATGGTTAATTGGTATCATTTTCTTAAGATTTGGGAGGATCTGTGGTAGTTAGATGGTTAATTGATATCATTTTCTTAAGATTTGGGAGGATCTGTGGTAGTTAGATGGTTAATTGGTATCATTTTCTTAGATTTGGGAGGATCTGTGGTAGTTAGATGGTTAATTGGTATCATTTTCTTAAGATTTGGGAGGATCTGTGGTAGTTAGATGGTTAATTGGTATCATTTTCTTAAGATTTGGGAGGATCTGTGGTAGTTAGATGGTTAATTGGTATCATTTTCTTAAGATTTGGGAGGATCTGTGGTAGTTAGATGGTTAATTGGTATCATTTTCTTAAGATTTGGGAGGATCTGTGTTAGTTAGATGGTTAATTGGTATAATTTTCTTAGATTTGGGAGGATCTGTGGTAGTTAGATGATTAATTGGTATCATTTTTACGCTTTTCATTGCTCGAGATTGATCATAAACGGCATAAAATCGTATATTAATAGCCGGAATAAAATGTCAGAACGTGTCATAATCCTTAAGGGCTTAAGTTGATTCCGAGGCAAACTTAAGGGGAGAATTCCACTTGAGGGAGTTTTTTCTTTACCCCTTTCTCCCTCATGTTTAGCCCCATTGCTTTTGAGAATTTAAGACGTTCGCCCCATTAGTTTAGCGATTTTAACAACTATCACCCCATTTCTGTCACTTTTAAGACCATTCGTGCCATTTAGGTGTCGATTTTTTCCTGGTGAGCGATAGCGAGCCTGTAATTTAAGAGGAACCGGCCTTCGGCCGGGACATTTTTCTACCGAAAAATGTACAAATTTATCTTGAAAGGGACTCAAGGGGGTGTAATTTTAAGCTAGATAGAGGTCTAGGGAACAAACTAAAAACCTCCCCTTAAGTATTACAGTGTATCTTGCGACCGTAAAAACAACGGAATACTATTAGCAGTGTAGTTTCAGATTGTGTAATTTAGTTGTGTACATAATGGTACTGTAAATATATTAAATGCCTTTATAATTCTCTATATATTTTGCAAGCCAGGTCTATGTAGCAAGGTCAGGGAATAGCGAGAGGTCTCAGTCTCTGTTGTATCTTATTAACCCTCTCCGACATATGACGCGATTTTGAGCCTATTGGGGATACTTTAAAGCCTTTGTTACCATCAGGGGTATTTAGAAACCTTTAGTTTAGTTACTTAAACCTCTGCAGTTGTCTTTGAGTTAGCTGTGGGCAGAAAACTAATTTTGGAGAGGTAATTATAAGAGTGAGAGAACTCTATTTCTTATTGGTAATCTGGCAACCTCTGCGTCATATGTGCCTGAAAGGGTTAACCTTGCTCATTATATATCCACAAATGAATTCACGGTAACTGTATACACACACAGACACACACAGCACACACACAGCCCGTAGCCTAGTAGGTAGAGCTCTCGTCTCACACACGAGGGGTCGGGGGTTCAATCCCCGGCCGGGCGGAGACAAATTGGGCTTGTCTCCTTTCATGTGTTAGCCTCAGTTCACCTAGCTGTAAATAGGTACCTGGAATAAGTGGACGACGTTGTGACGTCCCATCTGGGGTTGGCAAAAATGGTACAAGGCGAGATGGGTATCATATGGTTCACCTAAGCTGATGGCTACCTAAGCCTTCGGGCGAGACGGTACCGTCTATAGTGAGAATGGTACCATACAGATCCACCTAAGCTGATGGCTACCTAAGCCTTCGGGCGAGACGGTACCGTCTATAGTGAGAATGGTACCATACAGATCCACCCTAAGCCTTCGTTTCCGATGTCGCCAATTGGCTAAATACAGACTACACACACATCCACAGCCATTCCAACAGTACATAAAACACTTAACATACATTTCACGCAATACATTCCCAGTTAAGGAGGCGCGATAATAATGAGCTTAGCTCGCATTGCGTGGATTCCCCTTGACGAACAAGTAACTGAGTGAGTAACTGAGTGAGTAACACACACACACACACTCACACACACACACACACACACACACACACACACACACACACACACACACACACATAGACACATTAACCACAATACCAGTGTTATCTATTTCAGTATGCACTAACTTACTTTATCACTTAACTCTGGTTATTTGTAGACGATCTTATTAAATTTAGGAAGTTGCTTGGGAACTCTTATTTATGTATTCTCAGTGCTTTGATTCCCGTGGGACTGGCCACGAGTGAATATCCACCATCGAGGGACTTCATTCGATTATTTAGCTTGTTCTGGGGGAGAGTGTGTGGGGTGTGTTATCAAACTATTGGTATGGCTGTGGTTGTGAATGTTTTCTGTAACCATTATAATCAGCTCGATCATATTGATAGGTGCAAGCATTAACGTTGTTCATACGACACTGGGCTACTGCACCTCTAATGTCTTATTGTAAGTAAAATCGTCTATAATAGCCAAAATAAAGGAAAAAAAACAATACATCAGCGTATTCTGAAAGGGTTATAATGCAAGATACAATATATGAAAGCCCGGAAAATTGCCGGAGGTTTGACTCTCCTTCGCCTGCCGGAGCCTCATAAATATTCCAGCCAAACAGCCCAAAGTTGACGATTTTATCCGCTTAGACTCACAAGATTTATATCACAAGTTTGGAGTTGGGGGAGTGATGGGGAAGGGGATAGGGAGGGATATTGATGGAGGTTGGAGGGACGGATATTGATGGGGTGGAGTTTGGATATTGATGGGGGAGGGATTAGAGAGTGATATGGATGGGGGTGGAGTTCTGGATATTGATAGGGGAGGGATTAGCGAGGGATATTAATGGGAGAGGGATTAGTGAGGGATATTGATGGGTGAGGGATATTGATGGGGGAGGGATTAGCGAGGGATATTGATGGGGGAGGGATTAGTGAGGGATATTGATGGGTGAGGGATATTGATGGGGGAGGGATTAGTGAGGGATATTGATGGGTGTGGGATATTGATGGGGGAGGGAGTAGCGAGGGATATTGATGGGGGAGGGATTAGGGAGGGATGTGGAGGGGGGTGGAGTTCTGGATATTGATAGGGGAGGGATTAGCGAGGGATATTGATGGGGGAGGGATTAGCGAGGGATATTGATGGGGGAGGGATTAGGGAGGGATATGGATGGGGGTGACGAGGGGAGGGATATGGATGGGGAGGTTGGAGGGACGGATATTGATGGGGTGGAGTTCGGGATACTGATGGGGGAGGGATATTGATGGGAGTGACGAGGGGAGGGATATGGATGGAGGTGACGAGGGGAAGGATATTGATGGGGGAGAGTGGAGGAAGGGAGGGATATTGATGGGGTGAGTGGAGGAAGGTAGGAATATTGATGGGGTGAGTGGAGGAAGGGAGGGATATTGATGGGGGAGAGTGGAGGAAGGTAGGAATATTGATGGGGTGAGTGGAGGAAGGGAGGGATATTGATGGGGGAGAGTGGAGGAAGGGAGGGATATTGATGGGGGAGAGTGGAGGAAGGTAGGAATATTGATGGGGTGAGTGGAGGAAGGGAGGGATATTGATGGGGGAGAGTGGAGGAAGGGAGGAATATTGATGGGGTGAGTGGAGGAAGGTAGGAATATTGATGGGGGAGAGTGGAGGAAGGTAGGAATATTGATGGGGTGAGTGGAGGAAGGGAGGGATATTGATGGGGGAGAGTGGAGGAAGGGAGGGATATTGATGGGGGAGAGTGGAGGAAGGTAGGAATATTGATGGGGGAGAGTGGAGGAAGGTAGGGATATTGATGGGGGAGAGTGGAGGAAGGGAGGGATATTGATGGGGCAGAGTGGAGGAAGGTAGGGATATTGATGGGGGAGGGTGGAGGAAGGGAGGAATATTGATGTGAGAGAGTGGAGGAAGGGAGGGATATTGATGGGGGAGAGTGGAGGAAGGTAGGGATATTGATGGGGGATGGTGGAGGAAGGGAGGAATATTGATGTGAGAGAGTGGAGGAAGGGAGGGATATTGATGGGGGAGAGTGGAGGAAGGTAGGGATATTGATGGGGGATGGTGGAGGAAGGTAGGGATATTGATGGGGGAGAGTGGAGGAAGGTAGGAATATTGATGGGGGATGGTGGAGGAAGGTAGGGATATTGATGGGGTGAGAGTGGAGGAAGGTAGGAATATTGATGGGGGATGGTGGAGGAAGGGAGGGATATTGATGGGGTGAGTGGAGGAAGGGAGGGATATTGATGGGGGAGAGTGGAGGAAGGTAGGGATATTGATGGGGGAGGGTGGAGGAAGGGAGGAATATTGATGTGAGAGAGTGGAGGAAGGGAGGGATATTGATGGGGGAGAGTGGAGGAAGGTAGGGATATTGATGGGGGATGGTGGAGGAAGGGAGGAATATTGATGTGAGAGAGTGGAGGAAGGGAGGGATATTGATGGGGTGAGTGGAGGAAGGGAGGGATATTGATGGGGTGAGTGGAGGAAGGGAGGGATATTGATGGGGGAGGGTGGAGGAAGGGAGGGATATTGATGGGGTGAGTGGAGGAAGGGAGGGATATTGATGGGGGATGGTGGAGGAAGGGAGGGATATTGATGGGGGAGGGTGGAGGAAGGTAGGAATATTGATTTTGGTGATGGGGTATTTTGGTACATGGGACGCATTTTGAGTGATAAGAATAAACCTTATTCCAAGTAGATAGGCCATAAATCGTGAACTCTTACCTCTTTAACTCAAAAAGGGCTAGAGCGAATGTGTTGTAAAACCCTTCCTAAAAGGTTGAATTATTAGCTCATTTACTCCAGTCGTTTGTGAGTTAGAGAGGTTAATGTTCAGAGTTTTGGTCTACTTATTTTGAACCGAGTATAGCACATTGTTGTAGATCTAGGCCTGGATACACCCAAGTTACCATTTAAATCATGTTTACTATTTCCATCTTTTTGAGATCCGATTACGCAGTTATGTTCTGTTTTCTGGCTTTTGTTAAACAACTATATTCAGATTAGGAAGGGTATGTGGAAGTCACAAGAGTTAAGTGAGGTAGTCTTTCCCAATTATAATTTCCACAGTTCCTTTCTAAACAGCTAATCATTCTTTCTAAACAGCTAATCATTCTTTCTAAACAGCTAATCATTCTTTCTAAACAGCTAATCATTCTTTCTAAACAGCATAACATTGCCTAATATTAGCCACAATAAACGGCCATATCAGTCATAAATTGCAAAGGCTTACATTTTATAATTTTCAACATAATGATAGGGGAATGGGATACTGTAGTTAAGATCATAGAAAGTACAGAATGAATCTTGGATACCTTTTAGTGTAAATATATTTTTAGCGATCTTTGTGTTTAATGGGTTCATAAATCCGGCCCGTGGAATGTAGTATTGTGGTTTATATAATTATATATATATAATTTTTTTAATTAATTTCACCACAACACCAAACACCTCCTATGAAATTAATGAAAGAAATAAGTAGGCCAAAACTCTTCAACTTTAACACCTCTATAACTCACAAACGACTAGAATCGACCTAATATTCCTACCATTTGGGAAGGGTCAGCCAGGGAATGGGTGGGGAATTTGACAGCCCATTTGCTCTAGCCCTTTTTTTTAGTTACAGAAGTTAGGGTTCACGAAGTTCTAGCCTACCTATTTGGAACAGGTTATAGTGTATAATTGGGGTAGTGGGATACATAGGGAATTTGTGTCTAATATTGGTGGATAACAAGATAACAAGATAATATTGGTGGATAACAAGATAACAAGATAACAAGATAATATTGGTGGATAACAAGATAACAAGATAATATTGGTGGATAACAAGATAACAAGATAATATTGGTGGATAACAAGATAATATTGGAGGATAACAAGATAATATTGGAGGATAACAAGATAACAAGAGAACAAGATAATATTGGCGGATAACAAGATAACAAGATATTATACCTTCCTCATTATAATATATAGGGCAGATATCCCTCCCCCCACCCCCCACCCTCACCTCTCATAACTCATATAGGAGCAATCCAGCTGATATGTTTACCATTTGGAAAGAGTCAACTACTTAAGGAGGGGGGTGACCTGTTTTTGTTCTGTCCTTTTCTATCTTTCTCTGGCTTGTATCCATTTGGCCCCATTCAGCCTACTGGTTTAAGACTTTTATCCCCATCCAGGTGTTAATTTTTTACTGGTGAGCGGTAGCGAGCCAGCATATTTTTTATTTTTGTTTGACAGCAGGCTAAATTTGTACATTTTTCGATAGAAAAATTTCTCCGGCGAAGCCGGATTTCTTCATATAATGCTGACTCGCTATCGCTCGCCAGGAAGAAATCGACACCTAGATGGGGATAAACGTCTTAAAATAGTTGGCTGAATGGGGCCGAATGGATACAAGCCAGAGAAAGAGAGAAAAGGACAGAAGTAACAAAAAACAGGTCACCCCCCTTAATAGGTGTGGAAAATAACAACCTCTTTGCTCCAGCCTCTCCTGAGTTACAAGAGTGTACAGTTAATAATCTAGCCACATCTACTGTATTCCCTGTCTGACTCTTCCCAAATGGTAGAAAAGTGACCTTGATTGTCCTTTCTTAGTTATTATAGAGATGATGGGGGGGGGGGGGGGCTACTGATCTAATAATAATGAATAATTTGCCGGAGGATAACAGGTTTTTCACAATACGTAGACGGAGGTCTTTATTTAAAAAAAAAAAAAAAAAAAATATTAAAAAAAAAAAAAAAAATGGAAAAAAAAAAATAAAAAAAAATAAAATAAATACAAAAAAATAATAACGAATAGACTGTAGTGGGTGGAGTATCGGATTTTGGGACTAACTCTTTCAGTATCGGTAGTTTGTATTTCATGTCAGCTACATTTAGACGATTGTGTTAAGGGAGATTTCCACTCGAGGGATTTTTTTTCTTGACCCCTTTCTCCCTCATGGTTAACCCCATTGATTTTGATATTATAACACGTTCGCCCCATTAGTTTGGCGATTTTAAGAACTTTCGCTCCATTTCTGTTAATTTTAAGACTTTTCGTGCCATATAGGTGTCGATTTTTTCCTGGCGAGCGAGAGAGCGAGCCTGTAATTTAAAAGGAATTTTAAAAAATGTACAAATTTATCTTGAAAGGGGGTCTAGGGGCTGTAATGTTAAGCTTGAAGGATATATAGGGACCAAACTAAAAACCTTCCCTTAAGGGGAGGTTTTTAGTTTGGTCCCTATATATATCCATCAAGCTTAAGATTACACCCCCTTGAGCCCCTTTCAAGATAAATTTGTAAATTTTTCGGTAGAAAAATGTTCCGGCTGAAAGCCGGTTCCTCTTAAATTACAGGCTCGCTATCGCTCGCCAGGATAAAATCGACACCTGAATGGCACGAAAGGTCTTAAAATTGACAGAAATGGGTTGAAAGTTCTTAAAATCGTCAAAATAATGGGGCAAACGTCTTAAAATTAGAAAAACAATGGGGCTAAGCATGAGGGAGAAAGGAGTCAAGAAAAAAATCCCTCAAGTGGAAACCTCCCCTTAAGCTTAGAAAGGATATATGATAGAAAGAAAGATTCATTGCGATTGTCTGTCGCATATTCATTGATAGACGTCCTCCCTCAGCTGAATGAAATTGTGCAATAGTCGTCTGAATATATTGCAAATAATGCCACCCTTACTGAAAGGGTTAATGGATGTTATAAAGGGCTTGACGGGTATGTCCGTATAAGGGTTCTTGAAGAGTTGGGTAATATTCGTTACTTTCAATGCTGCCAAAACCCAATTTCATCGTTTATCTACCCGTTAAGGGGAGGTTTTTAGTCGATTCCCTAGACTTCCATCAAGCTTAAAATTACTCCCCCTTGACCCCCTTTCAAGATAAATTTGTACATTCTTCGGTAGAAAAATGTCCCAGCCGAAGGCCGCTTCCCCTTAAATTACAGGCTCGCTATCGCTCGCCAGGAAAAAAAGACACCTAAATGGCACGAATGGTCTTAAAATTGACAGAAATGGGGCGAGGGTTCTTAAAATCGCCAAACTAATGGGGCAAGCGTCTTTAAATCTCACAAGCAATGGGGCTAAACATGAAGGAGAAAGAGGTTCAGAAAAAAATCCTCCAGGTGGAAATCTCCCCTTAAGAACTCCCAGAGGACTATCCCTTATACTTCAACAACACAGAAATCAACCCTTCATCTTCTCTCAGTATTCTCGGTTTATGATTCTCTTCTGATCTCTCTTGCAAAGACCATATTTCCACCCTTGCCAGAAGCTGTGTTCTCAACCGCCTTATGGGGTTCTTTACCCTTGCAGAGCTTTTTGGTCTGAATAGGGACACAATGCGTCCTTGTACTGAGTATTTTCGCTTGTGTGGGGAGGTTCCTCTCATACAGCACTTGTAGACAAAGTAGAAAAGAAAGCCTTTCGTCTCATTAACACACGTCCACTCACCAACTCTCTGTCTTTGCCGCAATGTAACATCTCTCTCGCTATTCTATCGCTACTACAATAATCAGTGTTCCTCAGAGCTCTCTATGTGTATACCACCTCCCCTATGTAGGATACGTAGTACTCGTCTTGCAACACAATCCCACCCCTACTCTGTTCAACTCTCCAACCCAAGAGTGAAACGATACTCCCACACTGTACAAATTTATCTTGAAAGGGGGTCAAGGGGGTGAAATATTAAGATTGCTGGAGGAGTAGGAAACAAACTAGAAACCTCCTTCATCAGCTGCTCCAAATAGTTCTTTTAAATCAAAGACAGTAAAGGTATAATTGTTTGCCAGGTTATTAACCCTTTGAAGCTCTGACGCGTTTTAGCAGTTTATTTTGGCTATCATTAGACGATTTTATGCGGCTTAGGAAGTATCTGTGGGTATTAAAAGGGTAAATACTATCTAATCAACCCTTCGACTTCCATATACCGTTACTAATCTGAATAAAATCGTCTAATAGTAGCCAGAAACAGAACAGAAACGCGTATTAGAGCTTGAAAGGGTTAAAAAACAACTAGACTACAGCAAGGTAGTTGGGTATAATGGTGGATGGAGTATTGGGGCATAATGGTAATATACAGCAAACTATAATAAACAATAGGCTCGTTACAGCAGGTACAAGACGCGGCAGTAGAGTGAGGTAGCCATTATAGAGTCTGTAATGACCACCATTAAGCAATCAATTAATCAATGGGCACATTTCTCCACCCACTCGCTCCCTCCACCGCACTCCCTCCATTATATGCCTTCCAGTTGCTACATATTATTTTGCAGCGGCGTTTTCTTTTATCTCCACTATTTTATACTGTTTCGTTTTCTTTTATCTTCACTATTTTATAGGTTTTGTTTTCTTTTATCTTCACTATTTTATACTGTTTCGTTTTCTTTTATCTTCACTATTTTATACTGTTTCGTTTTCTTTTATCTTCGCTATTTTATACTGTTTCGTTTTCTTTTATCTTCACTATTTTATACTGTTTCGTTTTCTTTTATCTTCACTATTTTATACTGTTTCGTTTACTTTTATCTTCACTATTTTATTGTTTCGTTTTCTTTTATCTTCACTATTTTATACTGTTTCGTTTAATTTTATCTTCACTATTTTATTCTGTTTCGTTTTCTTTTATCTTCACTATTTTATAGTTTCGTTTAATTTTATCTTCACTATTTTATTGTTTCGTTTTCTTTTATCCACTATTTTATACTGTTTCGTTTTCTTTTATCTTCACTATTTTATTCTGTTTCGTTTTCTTTTATCTTCACTATTTTATACTGTTTCGTTTTCTTTTATCTTCACTATTTTATACTGTTTCGTTTTCTTTTGTCTTCACTATTTTATACTGTTTCGTTTTCTTTTATCTTCACTATTTTATTCTGTTTCGTTTTCTTTTATCTTCACTATTTTATACTGTTTCGTTTTCTTGTCTTCACTATTTTATACTGTTTCGTTTTCTTTTATCTTCACTATTTTATACTGTTTCGTTTACTTTTATCTTCACTATTTTGTTTCGTTTTCTTTTATCTTCACTATTTTATACTGTTTCGTTTTCTTTTATCTTCACTATTTTATACTGATTCGTTTTCTTTTATCTTCACTATTTTATACGGTTTCGTTTAATTTTATATTCACTATTTTATACTGTTTCGTTTTCTTTTATCTTCACTATTTTATACTGTTTCGTTTTCTTTTATCTTCACTATTTTATAGTTTCGTTTTCTTTTGTCTTCACTATTTTATACTGTTTCGTTTTCTTTTATCTTCACTATTTTATACTGTTTCGTTTTCTTTTATCTTCACTATTTTATACTGATTCGTTTTCTTTTATCTTCACTATTTTATACTGTTTCGTTTTCTTTTATCTTCACTATTTTATAGTTTCGTTTTCTTTTATCTTCACTATTTTATACGGTTTCGTTTTCTTTTATATTCACTATTTTATACGGTTTCGTTTTCTTTTATCTTCACTATTTTATACGGTTTCGTTTTCTTTTATATTCACTATTTTATACTGATTCGTTTTCTTTTATATTCACTTTTATACTGTTTCGTTTTCTTTTATCTTCACTATTTTATACTGTTTCGTTTAATGTTATCTTCACTATTTTATACTGTTTCGTTTTCTTTTATCTTCACTATTTTATACTGTTTCGTTTAATGTTATCTTCACTATTTTATACTGTTTCGTTTTCTTTTATCCACTATTTTATTCTGTTTCGTTTTCTTTTATCTTCACTATTTTATTGTTTCGTTTTCTTTTATCTTCACTGTTATACTGTTTCGTTTTCTTTTATCTTCACTATTTTATACTGTTTCGTTTTCTTGTCTTCACTATTTTATACTGTTTCGTTTTCTTTTATCTTCACTATTTTATACTGTTTCGTTTTCTTTTATCTTCATTATTTTATAGTTTCGTTTTCTTTTATCTTCACTATTTTATACTGTTTCGTTTTCTTTTATCTTCACTATTTTATACCGTTTCGTTTTCTTCTCTTGCTATTGTTTTCAAGCTTGTCTTATATGGAGATGGTGTTCCCTCTCCCTATTCTTTTCTATCTATCTATCTATCTATCTATCTATCTATATGCTCAGGCCCAATCCCCACTTTTCCTATTTTTATTTTCTATTTTATTCTATTTTATTATTGGGTTTCCTTTTCTTTTGATACTGTTTTTTTTTATCTTGTCTTATATTATGAAGATTGCGTTCCTTCTCACCTTCCTAAATGTTCGTTTTGTTGTCGTTAATGAGGGTATCGATGATGAACCAACACCTCCAAATTCCTATACCTACACCCCTGTCCTATCTATCTATCTATCTATCTATATGCTCAGGCCCAATTCCCACTTTTTTTTTTTTTTTTTTCTTTTTTTTTTTTCCGAAGGTCTTATATACGACTTGCAATAGTTCGTGAAAGAAAAATGGAACGCCTTATAAATTGTTAAACATTATACCAAAGCAAAATAATAATACGTTACTCAGTCAGTAGACAAACCCGCACTCCCTTAACCCCTTCATTACCGAGCATGACTTTTTCTATTATTCAAAAACTCGGGATACTTTAAAGCCATTTATTAGCTTCATGTCCTTCCTAAACTAAATAAAATCGTCTAATCATAACCAGAATACAATGGAACAGAGGCTCGGTAATAAAGGGGTTAAAGGTATAGGGAGGATCAGCAAGAAAATGCCTGCTGATCCCTTAGTGGGAGGTGGGTTTCCCAGTCCCAACCTCCAGGGGTTATCTGCGCCACAAAAGTGACGGTTTACCTCTCCCTCTCTGTCCATCCACTTCACTGACGGTTTACCTCTCCCTCTCTGTCCTTCCACTTCACTTTCGTACACTCTCTTGGTCATTCTCTCGCTTCCCATATGTTACACATGGCTGAACCAACTCAAGGTGTTCCTTTTCACATTTTCCAGCATATCTACATCCACACCACACCTCTCTCACACTTCCTTATTCGTCTGTCTATCCCTCCATGTAACTCCACACCCACTTCTCAAGTAACTCATTTCCACCCCTCTCACTCTTGAGTTGAGTCTCTTCACCAACGTCCATGCTTCGCTCCTGTAAGTCAATGTCGGGATTACCACACTGTCATGCAAGGACTTCTTTACTGCCATACTGACCGCCCTATTTCTTGTTACTGCTTTCAGCGTTCCAACAACCCTCTGCCCCTGTTGCACCCTCTCCCGCACTTCTTCATCCATACTCCCATCTTTACTCAACACACTGCCCAAATACTTAAATGAGCTAAGTAATGTGTATATACAGCTAAATACCAAATCCTGGGCCTAGTAGAATGATAAGTGCTGGAGGAACCATAGTAATTTAATTATGGGATTTTATTGAGCTTGGAATTAAAATAAGTAGGTTAAGGGAGCCCACCTCGCTTTTTTTTTTCTCCCTCTCTCTCTTTGGCTTGTATCCATTCAGCCCCATTCAGCCTACTGTTTTAAGACGTTTACCCCCATACAGGTGTCAATATTTTCCTGGCGAGCGGAAGAGAGCCAGCATATATATATTTTTGTTTTGACAGCAAGCTAAATTTGTACATTTTTCGATAGAAAAATGTCTCCGGGAAGCCGAATTTCCCCATACAATGCTGGCTCGCTATCGCTCGCCAGGAAAAAGTCGACACCTGGATGGGGATAAACATCTTAAAACAGTTGGCTGAATGGGGCCGAATGGATACAAGCCAGAGAAAGAGAGAAAAAGAGACACATATGAAAAAAGCAGGTCACCCCCCTTAAGGGGAGATCTCCACTTGAGGGATTTTTTTCTTGACCCCTTTCTCCCTCATGTTTAGCCCCATTGCTTTTGATATTATAAAAATTTTGCCCCATTAGTTTAGCGATTTTAAGAACTTTCACCACATATTAAGACCTTTCGTGCCATTTAGGTGTCGATTTTATCCTGGCGAGCGATAGCGAGCCTGTAATTTAAGAGGAACCGGCCTTCGGCCGGGACATTTTTCTACCGAAAAATGTACAAATTTATCTTGAAAGGGACTCAAGGGGGTGTAATTTTAAGGTTGATGGAGGTCTAGTGAACAAACTAAATACCTCCCCTTGAAGACTATTTCATATATCCCTTTTACTCTTATGGCTTTTCCCTAAACAACATAAAATCGTCTACTGATAGCCAGATGAAATTAAGAACCAAGTCATCGTATACTGAAAGGGTTAAGGCTCTAGTAACCAACCAAAGGGGTAAGCCTGTCTCAATAATTACCTTTCTGACGCCAACACCTCCTTCCTAAGCTTCAAAAATCCTATACTGATAAACAGAATACATGGATTATACCAGCATCGTACTTAAGGGGAGATATCCACTTGAGGGATTTTTTTCTTGACTCTTTTCTCCCTCATGTTTAGCCCCATTGCTTTTCTAATTTTAAGACGTTCGCCCCATTATTTTGACAATTTTAAGAACTTTCGACCCATTTCTGTCAATTTTAAGACCTTTCGTGCCATTTAGGTGTCGATTTTATCCTGGCGAGCGATAGCGAGCCTGTAATTTAAGAGGAAGACATTTTTCTACCGAAAAATGTACAAATTTATCTTGAAAGGGACTCGAGGAGGTGTAATTTTAAGGTTGATGGAGGTCTAGGGAACAAACTAAATACCTCCCCTTAAGGGGAGACTGGCCGTTTGTTTGGTCTATCAATTCATGTATTCATGTATTTGTTTAGCTTCCTCCCTAGACCTGCATCAAGCTTAGAAAAACAGACCCTAGAGATAAATTTGTACATTTTTCGGTAGAAAAATATCCTGGCAGAATGCCGGTTCCTCTTAAAATTGCAGGCTCGCTATTGCTCGCCAGGAAACAATTGACACCTAAATGGCACGAAAGGTCTTAAAATTAACAACGAAATTGGGCGAAAGGTATTAAAATCGCCAAACTAATGGGCCGAACGTCCTATAATCTCAAAACTAGTGGGGCTAAAAACATTAGGGAGAAGGGGGTCCAGAAAAACGGTCTGCCTCCCCCTTAAAGTTCTATTAATAACAAAACGCAACACCTATCACAATTATTAACCCTCGAACTCCCACAAGTCCTTCCTAAACTGTAAAATATTGTCTACTGATAACCGGTGTATAATAAAACCCTCCGTAATGGAAGCCACGGGGGATCTGTATTTCTGCATGCAATTAAAATGCAAAATTAACGCGAACTCGAACCAACTGTAATTGTTTGGGAAAGTTGGCATAATTACTTTTCGTGCATCCTGGTGTGTGGGTGTGTGTGTGTGTGTGTGTGTGTGTGTGTGTGTGTGTGTGTGTGTGTGTGTGTGTGTGTGTAAGTGCGATTTAGTGTGAGTGAGTAAGTGAGGGTGTCTGTGTGTGCTTGTGGGTGAGTACTGTGTGTGTGTGTGTGTGTGTGTGTGTAAGATAGAGATATTTTATTTGAGGTCGTGAATTTTATAATGTTACCTTCTCTGTTCTTCTATTAAACTAACGTGATATATTACTTTATAATTTACTCCTACACGATTTAAGGGGAGATTTCCACTTGCGGTACTTTTTACTTGACCCCTTTCTCCCTCATGTCTAGCCCCATTGCTTTTGAGGTTTTAAGACGTTTGCCACATTAGTTTGGAGATTTTAAGAACTTTTGCCCCATTTCTGTCAATTTTAAGACCTTTCGTGCCATTTAGGTGTCGATTTTATCCTGGCGAGCGATAGCGAGCCTGTAATTTAAGAGGAACCGGCCTTCGCCCGGGACATTTTTCTACCGAAAAATGTACAAATTTATCTTGAAAGGGGGTCTAGGGGGTGTAATTTTAAGCTTGATGGAATTCTAGGGAACGAACTAAAAACCTCCCCTTAATGTGACCACTCAACACATCATGACTCATATTTCACTGTTAACCCCTTCAGTACCAGGGACGTCCTTTTCATCGTATTCTGGCAACTATTAGACAATTTTATAGAGCTTAGGAAGGACCTCGGGTAATAATATGGCTTCAAACTATCTCCACCAACCCTTTTAACTACCACAGATCCTTCCTAAGCTGCATACTGTCGTCTAAACATAGGTAGAATATGATACAACACACGTCGATGGTACTCAAAGGGTTAACCCCTTCTGTACCGGCGACGTATTTTTATTTTCTTCCAGCTACTATTAGACGATATTAGTCCGTTTAAAAAGGGCCTCCAGCAATTAACATGCTTTGAACTATCTCAATTAACTCTTTATACTACCACAGATCCTTCTTAAGCTACACAAAATCATCGAAATATAGCTAGAATAAAATTAGAAAGACGTCGCGGTACAGAAGGGGTTAACAACATTCGCCGATTTCATTCTGAACAAAAATGCATATATACAAGTCGACCAAGCCCTTGACCACAAACAGGTTCTCACTAATCTCTAAAAATCCGTGTAATAAAAGTCAGAATGAAACCAATAGAATGCGTCGAGGTGTACCGAAATGGTTAAGGAATGGTTAGGGTTTCTTTGGGGGGGGTCACCGCCTTTTTTTATCTTTTCACCTTTTCTCTCTTTCCCTGGCTTGTATCCATTCGGCCCCATGCAGCCAACTGTTTTAAGACGTTTATCCCCATCCAGGTGTCGATTTCTTCCTGGTGACGATAGCGAGCCAGCATTGTATGGAGAAATCCAGCTTCGCCGGAGACATTTTTCTATCGAAAAATGTACAAATTTAGCTTGCTGTCAAAACAAAAATATATATATGCTGGCTTGCTACCGCTCGCCAGGAAAATATTGACATCTGGATGGGGGTAAACGTCTTAAAACAGTAGACTGAATGGGGCCGAATGGATGCCAGCCAAAGAGGGAGGGAGAGAAAGAGAAAAAAGCGAGGTAGGCTCTTTTAATTGTAATAAGTTATAATCAAATGTATGGGAAGGATGTACTGAAGATAACGTGTACATATAGTGATAAATATTTTCTTTGCCAATTCTAAAATATCTTTGTTCGTATATTCCAGGTACTGCCAGACGGTTTCCGGGAACCTATTAAGGTCTTGTTGGTGCCAAAGGGTAAGTACACCTTGTTACTCATAATAATATAAGAGTATCAGTACAGTCACGCTCATAACTATTCCCCTACTTCCAAAAAGTCAAATTAATGTTCCGTTATTGGCTTAATAATACTCTTGACCCACCCTGAACAAATCTTGAATTTTGCCATTTTTGTATCATCTGCAAACATTGAGATTGTGCAGGAGAGGCCCTCATCTATGTCGTTTATGTAGATTAGGAAAAGAAGTGGCCCCAGCACTGATCCTTGTGGTACTCTGCTAGTTACAGTGGTCCATGTTGATGCTTTGCCATTTATGACTACTTTTTGTTTTCTTTCACTGAACCAATTTTCCATCCATTCCAAGGCAACTCCTTGTACACCGTGGACTTTTAAAATGATCAATAAGCGAATATGTGGAACTTTATCAAAGGCTTTTTGAAAATCGAGGTATATAAGTTCTACAGCTTTACTCTCATCTTGTAGATTTAGGATATCGTGGAAGAAATCTAAAAGGTTTGTCAAGCAGGAACGATTGTTGCGAAAACCGTGTTGGGTATGTTTAAGTATGTTGTTTTCCTCAAAGTGCTTTACGAGTCAGTCTCTTATGATAGTTTCTAGTATTTTACACACAACTGAAGTCAAGCTGATTGGGCGATAGTTACTAGGCAAGGGTTTGCTGCCTTTTTGTTTAAATTGGGGTTACGTTCGCAAGTTCCCACTCATCTGGCACAGTCCCAGTTCTCAACACTCATCTGGCACAGTCCCAGTTCTCAACACTCATCTGGCACAGTCCCAGTTCACAACACTCATCTGGCACAGTCCCAGTTCTTAACACTCATCTGGCACAGTCCCAGTTCTCAACACTCATCTGGCACAGTCCCAGTTATCAACACTCATCTGGCACAGTCCCAGTTATCAACACTCATCTGGCACAGTCCCAGTTATCAACACTCATCTGGCACAGTCCCAGTTATCAACACTCATCTGGCACAGTCCCAGTTATCAACACTCATCTGGCACAGTCCCAGTTATCAACACTCATCTGGCACAGTCACAGTTCTCAACACTCATCTGGCACAGTCCCAGTTATCAATACTCATCTGGCACAGTCCCAGTTCTCAACACTCATCTGGCACAGTCCCAGTTATCAACACTCATCTGGCACAGTCACAGTTCTCAACACTCATGTGGCACAGTCCCAGTTCTCAACACTCATCTGGCACAGTCCCAGTTATCAACACTCATCTGGCACAGTCCCAGTTATCAACACTCATCTGGCACAGTCCCAGTTCTCAACACTCATCTGGCACAGTCCCAGTTATCAACACTCATCTGGCACAGTCACAGTTCTCAACACTCATCTGGCACAGTCACAGTTCTCAACACTCATCTGGCACAGTCCCAGTTCTCAACACTCATCTGGCACAGTCCCAGTTATCAACACTCATCTGGCACAGTCCCAGTTCTCAAAGAATTGTTGAGTAGCAGTGTCAGTGGTTTGGAGAGCTCACATTTAGCTTCTTTGAGAACTCTGAGAGAAATAGTATCAGGTCCAGGCGATCTATTTACCTTGAGTTTGTCTAAGCAATTCATTACTCCTCTCTCAGTAATATGAATATTGTTAAGCGCATTTGAATTAACTATTTGTACTGGTGATGCTGTAGGGATATCACTAAAGTCTTATGTAGTGAAAATTGATGCAAAGAAGGTGTTGAGAGCATAACTCATTTGTGCTTCATCTTTGGTATGGTCTCCATTCTCATCCACTAATGGTCCGATTGTTGAGGTCACTACTTTTTTCTTCCTGATGTATTTATAGAATTCCTTTGGGTTTATCTTGCTATGATTTTCAACGTGCGACTCTAGGGTCATTTTGCTTTGCTTTATTAGCTTCTTGGGTTTTAGTCATAGATCTACGAATATTGCTTTGTCTTCTTCGCTTTCAGAGATTTTATATCTGTCATGGGCGTTACTTTTACCAAGCAGACATGCTGCAATCTCTCTGTTCCACCACTTTGGTGTATTATTATTTACTGATCTTCTGTACTTTGTTGGTATGCACTCTTACACCGCTTTCAAGTAATTGGTGGTGAAAAACTCCCATTGTTTGTTCATGTCGCCGGTATTAATCAAACGGCTCCGGGTAGTTTTATCAAAGCATTGTTCTA
Source organism: Paralithodes platypus (assembly GCA_032716605.1). NCBI lineage: Eukaryota > Metazoa > Arthropoda > Malacostraca > Decapoda > Lithodidae > Paralithodes > Paralithodes platypus. The sequence goes on along the minus strand of CM064537.1, from coordinate 15,930,631 downwards.
AGTCTTCGGAAGATTGCCCTCGTGAAATTTAGGACTTTTTCATTGCTAGTTTTGTGTTCATTGCTAGTTTTGTGTTCATTGCTATTATACTTTAAGCTGAAAGTTTTGTGTTCATTGCTAGTTTTGTGTTCATTGCTAGTTTTGTGTTCATTGCTAGTTTTGTGTTCATTGCTAGTTTTGTGTTCATTGCTAGTTTTGTGTTCATTGCTAGTTTTGTGTTCATTGCTAGTTTTGTGTTCATTGCTAGTTTTGTGTTCATTGCTAGTTTTGTGTTCATTGCTATTATACTTTAAGCTGAAAGCGATTGTACGATGGTCACTATTACTGAATTCATCACCAACACTCAAATCTTATACTAAGTCTTCATTTGTTACTAGTACAAAGTCAAGAACAATATTTCCACCGGTCGGAGATTAAACAGATTGATGAAGTGAACTTTCTTGTAGGTTTGCATACAGTTCATGTCCGGAGTGTGAAGTGAGAGAATCGCCCCACTTGGTCACAGGTATATTAACCCTTTCACGCATTTATGATGCAGAGGTTGCCAGATTAGCAATAAGAAATAGAGTTCTCTCACTCATATAATTACCTCTCCAAAATTAGTTTTCTGCCCACAGCTAACTCAAAGACAACTGCAGAGGTTGAAGTAACTAAACTAAAGGTTTCTAAATACCCCTGATGGTAACAAAGGCTTTAAAGTATTCCCAATAGGCTCAAAATCGCGTCATATGTCGGAGAGGGTTAAGGTCGCCGAAAATTATGGTATCCTGTGAGTTACTTACTTCAGAAATTTGCTCAATAATGTATCGATCAGTTTGCACTGATTGGGCAGGGGGTCTGTATATTAGAGCTGGTATTATTTTTGTTTGGTGATTATTTTGTAATAGTACATAGGATATGTCGACATTCTCTATTTGTGGTTTTGACATCAAGATGGGGTCAAGATTTTCTTTGATAAAATACAAAACGCCTCCATTCTTGTTTATGCGACTTTTCTCAAACATCACATATCCGGGAAGTGTATGATCTGCCAACAATACTCTGTCTACCGTATTACTGAGCTAGCTGCGCGGCTGTGTAAGTGTGTGTGTGTGTGTGTGGTGCGTGTGTGTGTGTGTGCTTGTGTATGTGTGTGTGTGTGTGTGTGTGTAGTGAGTGAGTGAGTGAGTGAGGCTGCGTGTGTGCATGTATGACTTCTCTCGCTCCAAGGCCCCCGGGCTCCCAAGTGGAAGTCCAGGCGAGGCAATCATTGTTCTTCTGCCTCCTACCCCAAATGAAAGAAAATGAGAGGAAAGAGAGAAGGAATGGTTAATAATGGAGAGAGAGAGAGAGAGAGAGACAGAGAGAGAGTGTGTGTGAGGTTGAACGAGTATATGTGTGTATGTATGTAGTTATGTATACGGCTGTATATGTGTTTGTATGTATGTATGTGTGTGTGTTTGTATGTGAGGTTGTGTACGTGTGTCTATGCTTATATATTCATGTAAGGCTGTGTATAATATGTATGTACGTACAGTATATGTGTGTAATATTACTTGTATGCGTGTGTGTTTGCTCTGCTCTCCCACAATTCCTCCCGAGTAGAACTCACCAGGAAAGTCATTTTTTATTGTTTTCGTTCCGCCTGGCCCAAATCAAGCAAGAGAGCAAAGAGTGAAGGACCAACGAATATTTATACTGTACAGTGTATATATATATATATATATATATATATATATATATATATATAGAGAGAGAGAGAATGGTGGTAGAAGGTGGAGTAAAGGTTTGCGAAGGTGCTTCGCAAGGTTTATAAAACATTTGCTTGTGACGCCACAGTTATCAAGTCTTTGTATGCTTTTATTTTGCCACATTTCGAGTACTGCTCACCTGTCTGGTTGTCAGCAGCTGACTGCCATCTCAAGTTGCTTGACAGGTCGCTAAATTCCATCAGTTTTATTCTACCTCATTTGTCTCTTGATCTGTGTCATCGACGTAAAGTTTGTGCCCTTAGTCTTTTATTTAAAGTGTTTACCAACCCTCAGCATCCCTTACATGGGGTTCTGCCTGGGCCCTATGTCCGGGGGGCTCGTGCAACTAGATTCACAAGCAATCTTAATGATCTTGCCATGAGCCGTGTTAATGTTTCTACTACACAGTTTTCACGGTGTTTTGTGCCGGCCATGGTTGACTTGTGGAATAAGTTGCCAAATGAGCTAGTCAATTCAGCTAATATCTCCATTTTTAAGTGTAGAGTTAATGCTTTTTTGCAGCATTAATTCTAATTTTTAAACTTATTTTATTCTATTTTATTTACTATATTTATACTTGATATCCTCCACTGCATAATATGTTATCATCTGTGTTTAATATGTGTATATGTACAGTACAGTATATGTTTTTATTTTTTCCTAAGTTGCCGTAGTCTCTCTCCAGTGCCTCCGGGTGTTTTGTGTGGATTCATCTTGATGGTGTTTCTGCACCCTGGTTGGAGACTTCGGCATCTCCTACAATAATAATAAAGAAAAAGTAAATGTGTGTGTGTGTGTGTGTGTGTGTGTGTGTGTGTGTGTGTGTGTGTGTGTGTGTGTGTGTGTGTGTGTGTGTGTGTGTGTGAGGCTCCGTTAGTAACTGTAAACAAATAAATCTCCCCCCCCCCCAAAAAAAAAAACAAAAAAAACACTCCCAAGCACAACTCTCCAGGAAGGCCAATGGTTTCTCTGCGACCTGGTCCAAATATATAAAATAGGAGAACAAACAATGAACGACTGACGGATACAGGGAGAGAGAGATAGAGAGAGTATGCTATGGAGACATAAATAATGTGTGTGTGTGTGTGTCTGTTCTCTCCCCCAATACCCCTCCCCAGTACAACTCTCCAGGACAGTCAGTGATGGTTGTCCTACGACCTGGTCCAAATGAAACAACGGGAGAGACAACAATGAACGGAAGACGGAGAGAGAGAGAGAGAAACAGACAGAGAGAGAGTGTGTGTGTGTGTGTGTGTGCGCGTGCGTGCGTGCGTGCGTGCGTGCGTTTGAGTGAGTGAGCTTTCTCTAGCCCCAAAACTAGGAGATGAAAGAATGAATGAATAACGAATAGAGGGAGATAAGAGAGAAGGAGAGTAAAGGAGGGAATAGGGTGAGAAAGGATAGGAAATGGAAGGTAGGATGAAATTGGGGAAGGAAACGAGTGGAAAAGATACACAAGAATGAAAGATAAAAGGAGAGAAACAGAAGGAAGATGGGAAGAAAGTAGATGATATGGAATCCTGGAAGTGAGAAAGGAATAAAGATTAGGGAGAGTAAGGTGAATGAAGAAATAAAGATGTTTGTATAAAAGGGAAAAGGAATAAATGGTAAAGGGAAAGAAGGACAGCGAAGGAAGGAAGGAATAGGGAAAGAGAGGAAGGATAGTCGATGGAAGGAATAAAGGATGGACAGAAATTCGGGAAATAAAATAAAAATAAAAATAGGAAAATGGGGATTGGGCCCGAGCATATAGATAGATAGATAGATAGAAATTCAGGAGTGAGGGACGATGTAATGCATGATAAATACACCAATAGGCACGTTCACAGAAGCCGCATGTCTGAAATTTCTTGCCCGATTCGCTTGATTGATAGATTGAATATGAAAGTTTAGGACTTCAAATTTCTTATGGCCTGAAACTCGCAAGTGGTCAATTGGATAAACTGCTTGGACCTCAAAGATGTAATTACTGGCAGTCACTATTATGAGACATGCTGACCATTGACAATATTGCCAGTATCCATTAACCCCTTCTGTACCGGCGACGTCCTTTTAATCTTATGCTTGCTATATTTAGACTTATTTTGTGCAGTTTAACCCTTTCACGCACATATGACGAAGAGGTTGCCAGATTAGCAATAAGAAATAGAGTTCTCTCACTCTTATAATTACCTCTCCAAAATTAATTTTCTGCCCACAGCTAACTCAAAGACAACTGCAGAGGTTGAAGTAACTAAACTAAAGGTTTCTAAATACCCCTGATGGTAACAAAGGCTTTAAAGTATCCCCAATAGGCTCAACACAGCTAACTCAAAGACAACTGCAGAGGTTGAAGTAACTAAACTAAAGGTTTCTAAATACCCCTGATGGTAACAAAGGCTGGCTTTAAAGTATCCCCAATAGGCTCAAAATCGCGTCATATGTCGGAGAGGGTTAAGAAGTATCTGTGGTAGTATAAAGGGTTGATGGAGATAGTTCGAAGTCTGGTCATTGCTGGAGGCCCTTTTTAAGCTGAATAAAATCGTCTAATAGTAGCCAGAATAAAGTGAAAAGGACGTCGCCGGTACTGAAGGGGTTAAAGACCAACAACAGAAAACGGAGACCATAGTATGAAGGGAAATTAATTATTTGTTTGTAAACATCATTTATCAAAGGTTTAGGTTTTGTCCCGATCTAGATGGAAGCATAACAGACAAAATCATTATAATTACTCTCTCTCTCTCTCTCTCTCTCTCTCTCTCTCTCTCTCTCTCTCTCTTTCTCTCTTTCTCTCTTTCTCTCTTTCTCTCTCTCTCTCTCTCTCTCTCTCTCTCTCTCTCTCTCTGACTGGTTGAAGCAGCTTTCTCTCAACATTAGAAATATTATAAGTCATTCTATTAATCAGCTACAGATTATAATGGCATGTATTTTGCACGATTTGTAATCCAAGTATAGCACATACAAAGAACTCCCTGGAATGGCACGAACGGTCTCTGAGATGCAAACTATATCTTGTAACTCACACCATCAAATATGAAATTGTCGCTCTATATCAAGGGACAAATTGGAACATTACAACCCATCTACTTATCTAAAAAAAAAATCTATCTGCGTATTTATCTTTCTAGTTATCTACACTATATTGCTATTAATCTATCAATGTCTATTCATCTTATCAAACCATCTTAATATATTTAATATAATGTATGAATCCTGAGTTTTTATAGTTCAAGTATCTGTCAACCATCTGTTTTATCTATCAATTATCTGCTTTATCTATCTATATCTATCTATTATCTATCTATCATCTGCTGTATCTATCTATATCTATCTCTCTCTCTATCTCTCTCTCTCTCTCTCTATCTATCTATCTATCTATCTATCTATCTATCTCTATCTATCTATCTATCTATCTATATCTCTCTCTCTCTCTCTATCTATCTATCTATCTATCTATCTATCTATCTATCTATCTATCTATCTATCTATCTATCTATCTATCTATCTATCTATCTATCTATCTATCTATCTATCTATCTATCTATCTATCTATCTATCTATCTATCTATCTATCTTCCCGTCCTATCTGCTGTACCTCTTCCCAAAAAATATATAAATTATTAGCGCAAGTTGTAGCCATAACGACAGGACAAATTGGGACATTACCGCCGCCTGCAAGATTTTTGAGAGATACCTACCCAATGCTGCTATCTCTCTCTCTCTCTCTATCTATCTCTCTATCTCTCTCTCCTTCTTCAATTATACTAATCAACAATCTTTCGAGCTTCCTCAGTCTATAATTCCTCATTTACGGAGAATAGGTGGCACCCGCCTTTCAACACATTCCCACCCCATCTGTCCAACTCTCTCTGATAAGAGTGAACCGATTTTCCTGTCTTTCTTCCACTCGACAAGTAAACTCTGAAACTCTCTCCCTCAATCTGTTTTCCTCATCCTGCGACTTAAAGTGCATTAGCTCCGCGTGTCCAGACATGTTTATTATAACGCAATATAAATTTGGCTCGCGGGCACTGCAATTTCTTTAGAGGACACTTGTTACAGGTAGTTTTGCCCTCTGTCTCCTTCTTACACATAGTCAAAATATTTGCTGTGTATATACAGTATACAGTATATACATTATACAGTATATATATATATATATATATATATATATATATATATATATATATATATTTATAAATATGTATAGATAGGAATATATATATATATATATATATATATATATATATATATATATATATATATATATATATATATATATATATATATATATATATACCGGTATATATATATATATTTTCTTTAATACATACGAGGTTGAAAGAAATGGCAATTTCTGCGTTGGAAATTTTATTATTCAAAGTTTCCAGGTCTCTGATGAGTTTTCGCTGGGTGGCAGGAAGTAGATGAAGGCGATGAGCAAAATTCATGGTGGTACAGGGTTACATTAATGTACATGATGATACAGGATATACGACGCATTTCACTGGACAACCAGCATTATCAAGTAAGGATAGAATGATATAAACAACAACAATTACAAGGTAAGTTGGGGAGATGAGAGGTCTCTAAGACTTAGAGAGAAGTAAAGATGGAAATGAAGAGCAAAATCGAAGAGTAAAAGATGGAGGGCTGTCCTCCTTGCTATTTTTCTTGAGTTTTTTGTTGATAGCAGCATGTCTGGAGCAGCAGTGCCACGTGGTGTTGGTGTGGAGAGGCAGTTGATGTTGGTGATGGAAGGCCACTGATGTTGATGGAGTTGTAGTTATTTGGAGTTTATAAGTTGTTCAAGTTTCTTCCACTTTTCTTCAAGGGGTTCAGGAAACTCTAGACCTGATTCCTTAGCATGTCTGAGTTTTTGTAGTAGGTCTTCAGGTCGCTGGGATGGTGTAGAGCTGGCAGTCACCAAGTCAACATCCTCGTCTCCTTCCTCCATGCCCTCCACATCGACGTCTTCTCCTATGGTGGAGTCGGAGTATTCATACGATGTAGAGGAGTTGGTTGCCACTGGATCTTGAAGGGTGGCTGGTGCTGGAGTCGAGGCTGCTGCTGGTCTGGTGACGTTATGCAGGCTCGGTGTTGAAGTTGCTGCCTCCTGGACTCTAGGTGTTCGAGTCTTCTGAAGGCAGAGTGGTCGAGGCAGTAGTTGAGTGTTGGAAGGCTTCTTTTTGTGCGGATTCTCGGTTGTTCTTCGGGCAAGGAGATCTGGTGGGATGATGATGGTAGGCAGGCCATTGGCAGCCAGAAGAGCAGGCAAAAGCACAGAAAGTTGGCCTCGATCGTCCCCAGCAAGGGCAATGGCTGTGTAGACAATGACTGTAATGACGTCAGTCTTGAGGCCAGACTTCAATCCGGTGGTAGCGGGTTGCTTCTGCCTTCCTTGTGATAGTTTGGAGCCCCTTACTGGTCTGCCATGGGGTCCTGTTACTCCTGTTGCCTCCTTGCCATTCCTTCCCTCCTTGGTTGTAAATTGCACTTTCTCTCCTTCACCTAGTGACGTTGTTGTGCTATCGATGTTAGGCACAACGTTCTTCCTGTGGATGAAGAAATCAATTTTGTCCTGGTTTCTGGTGATGAATCCAAATCCCCTCTTTTGGTGAAACCACTTAACCACTCCAGAAAAGGTGGTGGGTTCTTCCTGGGTGGCCATGGTGAGAGAGGGTAGAGGTGTTGCTGCCAGGTGTGAGCAGTGAAGTGAAGCTGATTGGCTGCGTGTCGAGGGGCGTGGCCTAAGTTGCGTAGTACGTGTGGCGCCTGCGGAAGACGAAGCTGAAGGAGGTAGCGCGGGGGGCTGCGTCAAGGGCACCGGGGGGCGAGGGGGGGCGTTAGGTCCTGTAGGAAAGTGCCTTTTGGCAGAAGGAAGGATCTGAAGGTCCAGAGTTTGGTTGTTGATGTTGGGATGTAAGGCTTGGATATATAATGCTTCGAGTATAGGTAATCTCCTTGGGTCACTTTCTTTATCGAGTATGGTGGTGTGTTTCTCTAACTCGTTGCGTGTGAGGTGGGGGTGGTTAGGGGTGAGAGTGTGGTCTTTGATGGCTCCAGCCTGAAGGTGAAGAGTTAACCGACGTGAAAGACGAGTCTGCGTCATACCAATATAGGAATGAGGTCCACAGTCCTCATAATTACAGGTATGTTGGTAAATGACGTGATCGTCGGTCATCGGGCTCTTTATCTTGGTGGAAGCTGGTTTGTTGCAGAGAACGAGGTTGGAGGTCTTGGGGGATTTGTAATAAATTATTAATTTGATTTTGTTTTCCGGGTTGGTTGGGTGGACATGCTTGGAGATTATTTCTTTTAAGACGGCCTCGTCATTTTTGTGTTCAGAGGACATAAAATTGCGGTAGAAGATCTTAATTTCATTGGGGAGGTCAATGTTGGGAGGGCTTTGGGTGTACCATTTTTCAAGATGGTGGTTTATGGTGCTGGAGATGTCGGAGTTGGAGTATCCATTATTTACTAAAACCTGGGATAGTCTTTCTAGTTCCTGGTGGGTGTCGGCCCAGGTAGAGCAGTGCGTGAGGGCTCTCCTAACATAGGCGGAGATGGAGGATAGAAGATAACGGCGGGGGCATTCACTATCGCTGTTGAGGCATTGTCCTGTGTTAGTTGGTTTAATGTAGACGGTGGTTTTGAACCCATGGTCGTTCAGAGCTACGAGGGTGTCGAGGAAGGGGAGTTGTCCCCCAAGACCTCCAACCTCGTTCTCTGCAACAAACCAGCTTCCACCAAGATAAAGAGCCCGATGACCGACGATCACGTCATTTACCAACATACCTGTAATTATGAGGACTGTGGACCTCATTCCTATATTGGCATGACGCAGACTCGTCTTTCACGTCGGTTAACTCTTCACCTTCAGGCTGGAGCCATCAAAGACCACTATCTCACCCCTAACCACCCCCACCTCACACGCAACGAGTTAGAGAAACACACCACCATACTCGATAAAGAAAGTGACCCAAGGAGATTAGCTATACTCGAAGCATTATATATCCAAGCCTTACATCCCAACATCAACAACCAAACTCTGGACCTTCAGATCCTTCCTTCTGCCAAAAGGCACTTTCCTACAGGACCTAACGCCCCCCCTCGCCCCCCGGTGCCCTTCACGTAGCCCCCCGCGCTACCTCCTTCAGCTTCGTCTTCCGCAGGCGCCACACGTACTACGCAACTTAGGCCACGCCCCTCGACACGCAGCCAATCAACTTCGACCCCGCCAACCGACCACCATCCCGCATCCAGTGCGCATGCGTGAAGCGGTTCTCCCTTTCTCTCTCCTAGAATACCCCTCCACCAATAGCAGACTTTTGCCCCCTGATTTTCGCCTCGTCTGATCCTCCACCCTCTATATATACCCTTCCTGTTTACCTTTTATATCATTCTATCCTTACTTGATAATGCTGGTTGTCCAGTGAAACGCGCGTCGTATATCCTGTATCATCATGTACATTAATGTAACCCTGTACCACCATGAATTTTGCTCATCTCCTTCATCTACTTCCTGCCACCCAGCGAAAACTCATCAGAGAACTGGAAACTTTGAATAATAAAATTTCCAACGCAGAAATTGCCATTTCTTTCAACCTCGTATGTATTAAAGAAAATTTATTACCTGGCTAATATATATATATATATACCGTATATATACTGTATATATATACTGTATATAATTATATACTGTATATATATATATATATATATATATTATATGTATATATATAGTATGTGTATTTATCTCTCGTTCTTTTCCTCTCCCCTTATAACTATATATATATCTAAGCTGTTACAGCTGGATAACGAGGGGACAAATTGGGCCATTACCGACATATGCAAGGGTTTAGGATACTGAGCATATCTCTCTCTCTCTCTCTCTCTCTCTCTCTCTCTCTCTCTCTCTCTCTCTCTCTCTCTCTCTCTCTCTCTCTCTCTCTCTCTCTCTCTCTCTCTCTCTCTCTCTCTCTCTCTCTCTCTCTCTCTCTCTCTCTCTCTCTCTCTCTCTCTCTCTCTCTCTCTCTCTCTCTCTCTCTCTCTCTCTCTCATAATGAATAGACTGTAGGGTACAGTCGCGTTAATAAGTGATGTCTCGGCACCAAGTATATTTTGATCAATAATTGGTATCAGCAATATCTAAGCTTCATTTCTTCATATCGAGTGCAATAAACAAACATATTCCTACACTTAACCACCCTATTCAACATCTGACAGACATTAATACAGCACAGAGCAAGCCAAACGTAATGACAGCTGGGCCATGACTTATTAGCGCCACTGTACATTTGCCAACATAAAGTTTTATACACTCATTGATATTATGTAAATTAATATGATTGCATTATTAGTGTAGTAGCTTATGCAGTAGTTAAGGGGAGGTTTTTAGTGTGTTTCCTAGACTTCCATCAAGCTTGAAATTACACCCCCATGACCCCCTTTCAAGATAAATTTGTACATTTTTCGGTAGAGAAATGTCCCGGCCGAAGGCTGGTTCCTCTTAAATTACAGGCTCGCTATCGCTCGCCAGGAAAAAATCGACACCTAATATGGGATGAAAGGTCTTAAAAGTGACATAAATGGGGTGAAAGTTCTTAAAATCGCCAAACTAATGGGGCGAACGCCTTAAAATCTCAAAAGCAATGGGGCTAAACATGAGGGAGAAAGGGGTAAAGAAAAAAAATCCCTCAAGTGGAAATCTCCCCTTAAATAATATGAGCAATTATACAGCTTTATGGCCAATTATTCTCGTGTTCTTTTATTTTTATTTTTTTTATTTTATTAAGCGTTATTTCCACAGCGATTTTGATTAGTTCGTTTGCATTTATCTTGTGTCGTCCCAGTTTTTGGTTTGTTTGTTTTGCAAGTTTTACTTAATAAAATCAATCCTGCAATATTTACTTCCATACATAATATCAGGGACAGTATACACATTTATGGCCAAGTGGCGCTAATATGTCATGTCCCAGCTGTCATCACGTTTGGCTTGCCCTGTGCTGTATTAATGTCTGTCAGATGTTGGATAGGGTGGGTAAGTGTAGGAACATGTTTGTATATTTCACTCGATATGAAGAAATGAAGCTGAGATATTGCTGATACCAATTATTGATCAAAACATACTTGGTGCCGAGACATCACTTATTAGCGCAACTGTACATGAAAACCTGTTTACACATACGGTAAATAATAGTCTCATGCCAGAAGTTGAACACAATTCTTCAGTACAGCAATTTACGAAGATAGTATAGTTTGTTCACATTTTATAATGAGATGTACTGCACTATACCATCCCTCTTTCTCACTTTTAGCATTGAACTGGAATGAACCGCACGGACTTTGAGATGCTAACTATTAATTGTAACACTTTGTAACTCCTCTGCTTTCAAACCTAAACATATATTCATCCTACTGTTTGAGCCCTGCACAGCGAATGGAAAAATTGGGATCTATCTATTATATATATTATGTTTGAACTCTCCCCCCAGACATAGACACTCTATAGTCTGTAGATTCGATCTCTCAACATGTGATGATGTTGTGATGGTCTTTTTTCCAGATGACGAGTAAGACGACGAGTCAGGCGAGTTTTGCAATCTGCTCGATGTATTCGGGCTTGCCCAAATATCAGCTCCTTGATTGTCTCTCGGTTATGGCATAGTGTAGTTCGATTCTTCGAAGCTGCATCGCCATTGTCTCTCGCTATTCTCTCTTATAATCTCGGAGTACACAGTCTTTCACGCCACCTAGTGAGCTTCCCACTCATTTGGTTCTGGGCCCTATTGCATATTTTGAATCTGGAAATATTCTTACAATGCTACTAATTGTTTAAATATACTATCTCTCTTATTCACCTAGAACATTTCACTGACATACACCGCAAGATCTATGAGACGATAAATATTCCTTGTAACTATCTCCACCCTAAATACCTATCAATCCTGAGCTCTGACCTTCCGTAACGAGAGTGCAAATTGGATCATTACCACCATACCCGGGTAGCAACACGAACAATGGGTCGTAATTCCACAAACAAGTTCACACTGTTTTACGACCATATTCATCATGCTCCACTAGCCGAGGTTGCAAGGTTTGTGGAATGCTGACCACCTTATAGTAATGGTAACCCTCTTTCTCTCTCTCTCTCTCTCTCTCTCTCTCTCTCTCTCTCTCTCTCTCTCTCTCTCTGTATATATATATATAAGTGTATGTGTGTTTATCTGTCTATATCTGTTTTGTGTATTCATCTAGGCTATACATAATTATATTGTTATTTTTTTTTATTTTTTTTTATTTTATATATATCAAATAATTGTTATATCCTATCTATCTATCTATCTATCTATATCTATCTATCTATCTAATTGGAACATACCTGGGAAATAATAGGAAGAATGGGTCGTAATTCCCCAACAAATGTACACTTTTTACGGCCCAATGTATCATGCTCTTCTCGGCGGCTACTGACTATACCTCTATTCAAATAAGTAGATCAAAGCTCTTGAATGTTAACGACTAGAGTAATCGAGCTAATATTTATACCATTTGGGAAAGGTCAGCCAGGGTATAGGTGTGGAAATTTACAGCCCATTTGTTCTAGCCATTTTTGAGTTACAGAGGTTAGGGTTCAGGATTTCCGGCCTACCAATATGGAACAGGGTATAATTATGCCAGAAGTCATGTTCTAATTATAAACTTTCCTCTCCTCTAAGATACGAATGCAAGGACATCCAATACATGTCCATAAAATCCCATAGTTAACCACGCCTGGTGGGAGGCGAGTTTCTTTGGACCCTCTCTGTTTCACTCCATTAGTTTGGAGATTTAAAGACATTTCACCTTATATTTTTTGGGCGATTATAAGACATTTCACCCCATTCAGGTGTTGATTTTTGACTGGGCGAGCAAAAGCGATCCTGTATTTTAGGAGGCACTGGTAATGTTTACTATCGAAAACAATACTTAGAGTATTTAGCTTCAAGGGGGTCTGGGTGGTGTTTATTAAACTGAAGAGAGTGTGAGGAGACTTTTTTCTTAATCTTGGGGCAAAGTGTCGCTCGAAAATCTAAACCCTTAAAAAAATAAACGAATTATAATAATAACCCCGAAAACATCGCCCTAGATAGTGTTAATACTACTGGATTTGGACTATTCCTGAGAACAAATAGTTTTCCCTAAAATTTGGTATCATGAGTTGAGAGGTATGCGAGTGAAAGTGGTGAGGGATGGGATGAGGGGTGCCGGCTGACGGATGACAGAGGAGCATGGAACCGATTCATTCGTAGCCGGGGGTCACTGGCTTTTTATATCTTTCTTTCCTTTTCTCTCGTTCCCTGTCTTGTGTTCATTCGGCCCCATTCAGCCAACTGTTTTAAGACGTTTATCCCCATCCAGATGTCGATTTCTTCCTGGCGAGCGATAGCGGGTCAGCATTGTATGGAGAAGTCCGGCTTCGCCGGAGAAATTTTTCTATCAAAATTTTTACAAATTTAGCTTGCTGTCAAAACAAAAATATTATATGCTGGCTCGCTACCGCTCACCAGGAAAATATTGACACCTGGATGGGGGTAAACGTCCTAAAATAGTAGGCTGAATGGGGCCGAACGGATACAAGCCAAAGAGAGAGGGAAATAAAGTTAAAACAGCGAGGTGGGCTCCCTTATACTTTTAAGGCGTCCGGCGATAAATTGAGAACTATTGGAAAAATAAATGTATAGGAGACTGTATTAATTTGTTAGTAAATATATATTATTATGTAAATTCCAGTTTGGTTTTCGAGAGAGACACGGCACAGATCTAACCTTCATTTACTTAACTGATAACATTAGTAACTTATTAGATAAAGAGGATTTATGTACGTGGTGTATTTCTAGACTTTAGCAAGGCATTCGATACTGTCAGCCATCATATATTATTACAACAATTATATACATATGGCCAAAGAGGAATAGCCCATAATTGGTTCATGAGTTATCTGGGAAATAAACAACAATATGTTTGTTAGGATGGTAAAGATGCCACGCTTTGTGAAGTTAAATGTGGAGTACCACAAGGATCTATTCTTGGACCTTTATTGTATTTTGTGTATGTCAATGATATTGCTAACATGTCTTCATCATTATTTCCGCTCTTGTTTGCCGACGACACTAGTATATTTTTGAGTGATCAAACCTAATAAATACAATGAATACGGAGCTTTAAACAAAATATGAATGTTTTAATGTGAACAAATTATCATTAAACATCAATAAGACAAATTACATGATTTTCCATACGAAACGCAAACCAGTGCGTATTAATTTGTATATTTATAACAAGTATTAATTTAATTAATTAATCTAAAGTTTTTGAAACTATTCTTGCTTCCAAATTTCTTAAGCATTTCTCTTCTCATAATCTGCTCTCAGATCGCCAGTATGGCTTCCTTAAGGGTCGCTCTACTGGTGATCTTCTTTCATATCTTACTAACTCTTGGTCATCCTCCTTTCGGGACTTCGGTGAGACTTGTTCTATTGCACTAGACATATCGAAAGCCTTCGATAGAGTCTGGCATAAATCTTTAATTTCTAAACTACCCTCCTTCGGTTTCTATCCCTCCATCTGTGCCTTTGTCTCTAATTTCCTTTCCGGCCGTTCCATAGCCGCGGTTGTGGACGGCCATTGTTCACTTCCTCACTCTATAAACTCCGGTGTTCCTCAGGGCTCTGTCCTATCTCCTATTTTCTTTCTAATTTTTATAA
>CM064537.1:15785157-15916073 GCA_032716605.1 Paralithodes platypus | reverse complement strand
GACCTCTGGTGGCCGCTTCTGAACTAGCGCCAGAGCTACGACTGTAGACATCACTCTACCCAACACCTAGGATATGCACAGTTTATCTCAAGTTTTGTGTGGTTCTACACGTTTTTATTATACAGTATACGACTACACTAAGTGCTTATATAGTATAGTAATAAAGGGAAAGTCCATATGCAGCTCATAATGACTACAAACATTAATTATAAGCTGATAAATTATCGTAACAAAATTGGCGGGAAACTACCTGCTGACTTTGTATTGTAAATATAGTTATTTATGAATATGGGTAATATTAAAATATATAAAACAACAATACCCATAGACCAAAGTATGTGTCAGCTACAGACATGTCGACTAACTGCATATATTATAGAATTGTTGAAGTAGAGGGAGGGTGGATAGCTCCGCGATGTCGCCCATTTCCCACAATGCACCGCGGTAAACCTTGCGTTCAGCGCCTCTATCGGCCACTGTAGGTAGGGAGCATTGACTATTTGCGAGTTTCATTCTATAAGGAAGTTGGAGCTGTAGACATGATACTCCGCAGAATAACCAGCTATAATACGGTTTTACGGATTTTATGAATACATAAAACCAAATTAGACATACTATTTATCCATAACAAACCTACATAACTACGGTATTTGTGTTTAATATCTATGTTTTTTACGATTAATCGAGCCAATTAGGTACAATTTAGGAAGAACCGCCCTCTGGCTTGGACATTTAGGAAGAACCGCCCTCTGGCTTGGACATTTCTACCTATAAATGGACACATTTATTGTGATGGGGGGTCCTGACATATGTTTTGAAAGATTGATGGATGACTAGGGGAAAAAAATACGGTAGTGTACCAGGAACTTGTGTAGGCGAATGTACATACATATCATACATCACATATTCATAACCAAATAATTAGTGGTGATGGGCTGGTCTAGCAGAGAGAGAGCTGAGCAATCTCTGCCATACCCATAGCTTACTCTGGCTGTTCCTTTAACTTATATATTTTCTGGATCTCAAGTGACGGCGTCTCTTCCGTGAATTTACCTCCCAATCTACCAAGATTGGAAGCCAAAGCGTCACATTTTTCCCTTGCCCCTCAACTTTCTCTTCATAATTGCTGAGGGGCACGGGGCCCTGGGTGGGCTTTTGATTTCCCGGGCGTTTCCCCACCCTCCTCAGCTCCCTGCCATGGAGTGGCTTCGGTCACCCAGGCTTTATTGTGGTCGGCAGGGAGGGTTCTGTGGGGGCACTCGGTTATGGCCTTGGAATTGCTCGGGGCCTTGGGGCTGTTCGGCCAGGCAGCTTGGGGAACAACAACAACAACCAAATAATTATAAACAAAGATATACCTAACATTATAGACACCTCAGAACCTCCAGGTATACATGACGGCGCATCCTTACACACATACACATAATTATAAACACATGCACGCACACGAACACTTCCATAATCACACGCTCATAAACACCACGACCATAATCATTTATAACCACCCCTGATATTGATGAAACGATTACCTTGCAATATAGCAAGATTTACATATATTTACGTAGATACACTGGCCACACAGACCTTACGATCCCAGCGAGGTCTTATGTTTTCTAGTAGGGATAGCAAACTCGATAGAAAGAGAAAACGGAAGGAAAGAATATAAATGAAGAAGGCGCGCTCTCTCTCTCTCTCTCTCTCTCTCTCTCTCTCTCTCTCTCTCTCTCTCTCTCTCTCTCTATCTCTCTCTCTCTCTCTCTCTCTCTCTCTCTCTCTCTCTCTCTCTCTCTCTCTCTCTCTCTCTCTCTCTCTCTCTCTCTCTCTCTCTCTCTCTCTCTCTCTATATATATATATATATATATATATATATATATATTTATATATATATATATATATATATATACAGCATATAAGTCTGTTTGCTTATATATATAGTACCGGTGCAGCATATATGAAATAATGTTCCAACTTTCTCTCCAGACATAATATACAATCGCTCAGTACGATGAAGCCAAGGAGGTCTTACTCCTGATGGTGAGTGTAACAATGAAACAGGTGAGTGTTGCAACCGGCTCGTTAGTAGTCATACTACGTTTTGTTAATCTTAACCCTCTCCGACATATGATGCGATTTTGAGCCGATTAGGGATACTTTAAAGCCTTTGTTACCATCAGGGGTATTTAGAAACCTTTAGTTTAGTTACTTTAACCTCTGCAGTTGTCTTTGAGTTAGCGGTGTTGAGCCTATTGGGAATACTTTAAAGCCTTTGTTACCATCAGGGGTATTTAGAAACCTTTAGTTTAGTTACTTCAACCTCTGCAGTTGTCTTTGAGTTAGCTGTGTTGAGCCTATTAGGGATACTTTAAAGCCTTTGTTACCATCAGGGGTATTGTTCAGTATTGTTCAGTATTGTTGAGTATTGTTCACATGTGTGGGGAGGTTCCTCTCACACTGCTCTCCTAGACAAAGTTGAAAGAAAGGCCTTTCGTATCATTAACTCCCGTCCACTCACCAACTCTCTGCAATCTCTCTCTCTCCGCCGCAATGTTGCATCTCTCTCGCTATTCTATCGCTACTATAATAATCAGTGTTCCTCAGAGCTATCCCAGTGCATACCACCTCCTTTACGTAGGGCACGTGGTACCCGTCTTGCAACTCAATCCCACCCCTACTCTGTGCAACTCTCCAACCCAAGAGTGAAACTAGTTACTCTCAAACTTTCTTCTACTCAACAGCTGAGCTCTGGAACTCTCTCCCAGAATCAGTCTTTCCCTCTTCCTACATTGCTTCAAACTCCGTGTGTCCAGGAATTTTGGCTCGAACGTCCCTTGATTTTGGCCCTGTCATTCTTTCAACTATGGGGGAGGCACTCGCTATAGGCAGTTATGCCTTTTGCCTCCCTCAATCACATAGAATTTTTTTTTTCTTTTTTTAGAAACCTTTAGTTTAGTTACTTCAACCTCTGCAGTTGTCTTTGAGTTAGCTGTGTTGAGCCTATTGGGGATACTTTAAAGCCTTTGTTACCATCAGGGGTATTTAGAAACCTTTAGTTTAGTTACTTCAACCTCTGAAGTTGTCTTTGAGTTAGCTGTGGGCAGAAAACTAATTTTGGAGAGGTAATTATAAGAGTGAGAGAACTCTATTTCTTATTGTTAATCTGGCAACCTCTGCGTCATATGGGTCTGAAGGGGTTAAGTTTTCATAATGAAGACCATAATTAACTACACAATTATAGCCGAATAGTGTAAGGAGAGACATGACAATTTACCATCAGCTGGAAACAATAGACCATAGGCACTGCCAATCATTGCATATTATGAGTAAGGAAATATTCGTACAATGTTCAGGGGAGGCAGACCGTTTTTCGGGACCCCCTTCTCCCTAATGTTTAGCCCCACTAGTTTTGAGATTATAAGACGTTCGGCCCCTTAGTTCGGCGATTTTAACACCTTTCGCCCCATTTCGTTGTCAATTTTAAAACCTTTCGTGCCATTTAGGTGTCGATTTTTTCCTGGCGAGCGATAGCGAGCCTGCAATTTTAAGAGGAACATTTTTCTACCGAAAAATGTATAAATTTATCTTGAAAGGGGGTCTAGGGGGTGTTTAGGTCTAGCGGGTGTTTAGGTCTAGGGAGGAAAGTAAAACAAATATATGAATAAATGAAGGTATTTGTATGGCGTGGAGGTGGCTTTGTGGTGTTGTTGTACTGACATCAGGTACAGCACAAATTCCATCCCAATAATATCTTCCTATTGACATGTTCGGGTTTGAACTTGCGGCTTTAAAATTACTAGTCCAGTACCTAGACCACTACACCACAGTGACCACGCCTATCTATACTGTATATAAACCGGTACATATGCGTGTTTCTTATAATAACGAATTCATAGATAAAACAGTTAAGTCTTCGAGCATAAATATCGATTTACACACACACACACACAGCTTCAAAACATACATAATCAGACAGACATGACACACACGGAAATACAAACAGGCCTGTACTCACGCACACAACGACAACTTAAAAAATACATAATTATACAATCAAACAAACACAAAAGTCATTTACTAATCAATTAAGATCGCCCCAACCATTTAATGAAACGGTAGATAAAAAAAAAAAACAAAAAAAAAACACACACACACACACACACACACACACACACATACACACATACACACACACACACACACACAGAGCCCGTACGCCGACCAGAGCGAGGAAAAACCAAACTTCAAAGACTAACATGTTCAGTTCTGGTAATGGGCTACAGGGAGAATATGCTGTGTTCGTATTAAGGGGAGATTTTCACCTAGATGATTTTTTTCTGGACCCCTTTCTCCCTCATGTTTAGCCCCATTGCTTTTGAGATTTTAAAACGTTCGCCCCATTAGTTTGGCGATTTTAAGAACCCTCGCCCCATTTCTGTCAATTTTAAGACCATTCGTGCCATTTAGGTGTCAATTTTTTCCTGGCGAGCGACAGCGAGCCTGTAATTTAATGGGAATCGGCCTTCGGCCGGGACATTTTTCTACCGAAAAATGTACAAATTTATCTTGAAAGGGGGTCTAGGGGGAGTAATTTTAAGTTTGATGGAAGTCAATGGAATCAACTAAAAACCTCCCCTTAACCCTATTTGGTCCAAGGTGGGACATTTTGGATCTACCATGTTTCCTTCCGGGTGGATTGGACTCGTTAGCCTTGGTCGGCAACCCATATAGAGGAGACAACTATATAAAAATCGTGGTGGATGGGACTCGTCATCCTTGGTTGGCAACCTTTCTAGGGGCGTAAACCTGATGCAAATCCGTACTGCTTATCTAAGTGTAAGGCAGGTTAGTGGATGGACTAGCCGAACACCACTGTAGAAAAATAGTGCTAACAAGATACATAGAGCCTCGGAGTTGGACGGATCCTAAATTGAGTGGTGAATCCTGTAAGTCCTTCAGTAAACTGGCTCGGGTTGTCCCTTTTACAGGGAGTAGGTCCGCTTGTATGGCCACTCTCATTACGGGGAATAAGGAATCCGGCAATAGACATATAGACGTTTCCCTCCATTAATTTGCAGAATTTAAGACGTGTCATCCCATAAGTTCGGCCATATGAAGACACTTCACCCAATTCAGGTGTCGATTCTGCTGTGGGCGAGCGAAAGCGAGCTTGGTACTTAGAAGAAATCTGTCTTCGGCCTGGACGCTTTTCCATCAACAAATTTACAAACTGAGCTGGAAGGGGGTCTTTGGGCCATTTTTGTTTTTTTAGTGTGAAGGAAGTCTGGGAAGACGTTTATGTTAGCCTAGGAGACAAACTAATATATTTTCCTCGAACATGGCAAATGCAAGCAAAATCCTCAATACTAATTAAACAAAATATCATCGTAACCCACAAGACGTCGGATCAGATATTGAGTGAACATGGAATGCAATAATTAGAGTATGAGTGTCCACAGAATACAAGTGTGAGAGTGAGGGAGAGTGAACGAGAGTGAGAGAGAGTGAACAAGGGTGGTGGAGCGTGAAAAAGGTGGGGGAGAGTGAACAAGGGTGGTGGAGAGTGAACAAGGGTGGTGGAGAGTGAACAAGGGTGGTGGAGAGTGAACAAGGGTGGTGGAGAGTGAACAAGGGTGGTGGAGAGTGAACAAAAGTGAGGGAGAGTGAACAAGGGTGGTGGAGCGTGAACAAAGGTGGGGGAGAGTGAACAAGGGTGGTAGAGAGTGAACAAAGATAGTGGAGAGTGAACAAGGGTGGTGGAGAGTGAACAAAGATAGTGGAGAGTGAACAAGGGTGGTGGAGAGTGCACAAGAGTGAGGGAGAGTGAACAGGAGTGAGGGAGAGTGAACAAGGGTAGGAGAGAGTGAACAAGGGTAGGAGAGAGTGAACAAGGGTAGGAGAGAGTGAACAAGGGTAGGAGAGAGTCAACAACAAGGGTAGGAGAGTCAACAAGGGTAGGAGAGAGTCAACAAGGGTAGGAGAGAGTGAACAAGGGTAGGAGAGAGTGAACAAGGGTAGGAGAGAGTGAACAAGGGTAGGAGAGAGTCAACAAGGGTAGGAGAGAGTCAACAAGGGTAGGAGAGAGTGAACAAGGGTAGGAGAGAGTCAACAAGGGTAGGAGAGAGTCAACAAGGGTAGGAGAGAGTCAACAAGGGTAGGAGAGAGTCAACAAGGGTAGGAGAGAGTCAACAAGGGTAGGAGAGAGTCAACAAGGGTAGGAGAGAGTCAACAAGGGTAGGAGAGAGTCAACAAGGGTAGGAGAGAGTCAACAAGGGTAGGAGAGAGTCAACAAGGGTAGGAGAGAGTCAACAAGGGTAGGAGAGAGTCAACAAGGGTAGGAGAGAGTCAACAAGGGTGAGGGAGACTATAATATTAAGCATGGTTCACACATACAAGAGTCGGTCCCGAGTCCAACACGAGTGAGGACATTTTCCTATTCGGCAATGACTCATGTATACTCTTCGTGACTCGTGTTACACTCGTGTGAGTCGTGTTGGTATCGGGGTGTGTCCTGGGGACTCGTGACGTGGCCTAGAAATTTCAAACCTGCATGACATTTCTTGTCCCCGTCACAAGTCCGAAGGACACACGTGAATACACGTGTTGACTCTTGTTGACTCTTTGTGACTCGTGTTGACTCTTGTTGAACTCTGCATAACTCTTCGTGACTCGTGTTGACTCTTGGGTGCATCAGGCACATGCACAATGGGGGCCACTCTTGGGACCACTCTTCGTGACTCTTGTTACACTCTTGTTGGCTCTTGTTACACTCTTGTTGACTATTGTTACACACTTGTTGACTCGTACCGACTCTTTGTTTTCGTACCCTGGAATTTGACCGTTATTTTTCAAATTTCCTCAACTCGTGTTTGGTTCGTGTTACACTCTTCGTGACTCTTGTTGACTCTCCGTGACTCGTACCGACTCTTGTTGAATCAGGAACAGTGACCTACTCGGGCTGGTTCTTGCCAGAATCACGAAGAGTGCCACCCATCGTTCACTCGGGCACCGACTCTTGTATGTGTGAACCATGCTTTAGGCTGACAAGTGCCTTTATCATAGTTATAATAATGAAAGACCTATGCTGAGAAAAGCTAAATATATGTATGTATATATATATATATATATATATATATATATATATATATATATATATATATATATATATATATATATATATATATATATATATATGTGTGTGTGTGCGAGACAAATATTTCCTATGTATATGATTAGCCTACTTATGCTTATAGTATGTCCCTATATTAAGGCTACTGGTAAGGTTGTAATGACAGAGATAGATATATATATATATATATATATAAACGTTGGATGATTAACTGTATATTGGTATCCTATAATTATAATTATAATTGACATTAAAATATGATTATGATACAGGTGATGATGACGGTAAATGACGCACAGTGGTGGTCAGAAATACTTGTACTTCTTATCTAGTTATAACAGTAAGATAGTGGGCGTAAATTTGTGAATCCCAGTACGGTAATATGATTTGTTTGGCTCAACCAGTTTTTTTTTCTATAGTGTTTCACATTCGTGCTTCCATATGTCCATAATTTCCTGACCACGACTGTGCATCACCAACATGAGTTAACTACAAACAAATTATATAAGTTACGGTACTGCAATAGATCAATTAACATGGTCTTCAATAGAAATTACCCCGCAACAGTTGATGTATATATGTGTTCTACTGACTATATGTGTTCTACTGACTATATGTTCTACTGACTATATGTTCTACTGACTATATGTGTTCTACTGACTATATGTTCTACTGACTATATGTTCTACTGACTATATGTGTTCTACTGACTATATGTTCTACTGACTATATGTTCTACTGACTATATGTTCTACTGACTATATGTGTTCTACTGACTATATGTTCTACTGACTATATGTTCTACTGACTATATGTTCTACTGACTATGTGTTCTACTGACTATATGTTCTACTGACTATATGTTCTACTGACTATATGTGTTCTACTGACTATATGTTCTACCGACTATATGTTCTACTGACTATATGTGTTCTACTGACTATATGTGTTCTACTGACTATATGTGTTCTACTGACTACATGTGTTCTACTGACTACATGTGTTCTACTGACTATATGTGTTCTACTGACTATATGTGTTCTACTGACTATGTTCTACTGACTATATATGTTATACTGACTATAAAATTACCCCGCAACAGTTGATGTATATAATATGTGTTCTACTGACTATAAAATTACACTGGTACTACATTCTTGATGTTTTTATTATAAATATATTCGGGAATATTATACGAACCTACCGACATGTACTGGAAATAACGAGGACGTTTGCATGGCATGTCGGTGGGTTTATAGCTAATTACTGAACTAATATACAATCACCGCACAGTTAGGGGGAGGTGGAGGGGGGGGGGGTCATTTGCACCATAGATCTTCATCACACTTACTAGAAATACACACAC
This sequence comes from Paralithodes platypus, assembly GCA_032716605.1. NCBI lineage: Eukaryota > Metazoa > Arthropoda > Malacostraca > Decapoda > Lithodidae > Paralithodes > Paralithodes platypus. Next base: position 15,907,584 of record CM064537.1, on the reverse strand, counting down.
CCAAAAATCCCGTTCGAGATATATTTGTACACTCCAGGCCGACGGCTGGTTCCTCTTAAATTACAGGCTTGCTATCGTTCGCCAGGACAAAAATCAACACATCAATGCCACGAAAGGTCTTAAGATTGGCAAAGAAATGTGGCGAAAGGTCTTATACTAATGGGGTGAACGTCATAAAATGTATAAAATAATAGAAAAGGTGATTCAGAAAAAACAAAAATCCTTCCCCTTAAACCCGAATGTACAGTGGTGATAATAAATACTTAAACACTTCATGATAAACACACTACGGTGAACGATAACTAGTGAATCACAGTCATTTATTATTATGACTTAACCCCTTGAAGCTCTGACGCGTTTTAGCAGTTCATTTTGGCTATCATTAGACGATTTTATGCAGCTTAGGAAGGATCTGTGGGTATTAGAAGGGGTAAATACTATCTCAATCAACCCTTTGACTTCCATATACCGTTACTAATCTGAATAAAATCATCTAATAGTAGCCAGAAAACAGAACAGAAACGCGTATTGGAGCTTGAAAGGGTTATTTTGTTTTGTTTTTAAATAGTTCACCAGGGCATTACAATTAACCTCCAAATAATGTCCATAACTCCTGACCGTGACTGTGCTGTAAAATAGACATGCAGACATACATGCAATTCATAGACCCCACCCTCTTCTCTCTCATGTTTAGCCCCATTAGTCATCATATTTTAAAACATTCGTCCCATTACATTGGCGATTTAAGGACCATTCGTGCCATCTATGCGTCGATTATTTCTTGGCGAGCGATAGCGAGCCTGTAGTTTGTAAGGAATAGACTTTTGGCTGGGGCAATTTTCTACCGAGTAAAGTACATAAATATGAGTAAACAAAGTCCTACATATTATAATCCATACATACATACATACATACATACATACATACATACATACATACATACATACCATACATACATACATACCATACATACATACATACATACATACATACATACCATACAGAAGACAGACAGCAGACCGACGACAGACAGACAGACAGACAGACAGACAGACAGACAGACAGACAGACAGACAGACAGACAGACAGACAGACAGACAGACAGACAGACAGACAGACAGACAGACAGACAGACAGACAGACAGACATACATACATACAGACATACATACATAGTGAAAGACAGATATACAGACAGACAGACAGACAGGCAGACATACAGACAGACATACCAACAAACAGCCAAGCAGACAGACAGGCAGACAGACATACCAACAAACAGACAGACAGACATACCAACAAACAGACAGGCAGACAGACAGACAGACAGACAGACAGACAGACCGACAGACCGACAGGCAAACATACAGACATACCGACAGACAGACCGACAGACAGACAGACATACAGACAAGACCGGACAGACAGACAGACAGACAGACAGACAGACAGACAGACAGACAAAAAGACGACCGACAGACAGACAGACAGACAGACAGACAGACATACAGTACCCGACATACAGCCAGACAGACAGACAAAACACAGACAGAACAGACAGACAGACAGAACAGACAGAACACATACAGAACAGACTGAGACAGACAGATCAGACAGACAGACGACAGACAGACAGACAGACCTACCGACACGACAGACAGACAGACAGACAGAAAGACATACAGACAAAGGGATAGACAGACAGACAGACAAAGGGATAGACAGACAGACAGACAGACAGACAGACAGACAGACAGACAGACAGACAGACAGACAGACAGACAGACAGACAGACAGGAACAGACAGACAGACAGACAGACAGACAGACAGACAGACAGACAGACAGACAGACGGACAGACAGACAGACAGACAGACAGACAGACAGACAGACAGACAGACAGACAGACAGACAGACAGACAGACAGACAGACAGACAGACAGACAGACAGGAAGACAGACAGACAGGAAGACAGACAGACAGACAGACAGACAGCCAGACAGACATACAGACAGACATACAGGATAGACAGACAGACAGACAGACAGTAAGACAGACAGACAGACAGAGAGAGAGCGAGAGAGAGAGAGAGAGAGAGAGAGAGAGAGAGAGAGAAAGAGAAAGAGAGCGAGAGAAACAACATTAATACACACAATACATACCTGGCGTCTTAATCATTGAAGATCGCCCCCAACCCTTTAATGAAACCACCGACTGTGATCATAACAGAACCCGAACGTCGACTAGAGAAGGATGTAATTATATTTTTTTTCACCAACTTACTTCACTTCTAAACTTAATTAATGAAATCAACAAATACATGTGGCACTCCAAGGACTCGAACCTAGGATACTCACACCTCAAAAGATAGGTGCATTGAAAGGGTAGCTAAAGTAGTCATAATAATTTACCTCCTAAATCGGTAAATGTGTAGTGGTAGACCCATAAAGGATTAGGTTAGGTAATGTTAGAGTAAGTTAGGATATTTGTTACGATTAGGTTACGCTGTGTAGTGTTAGGCTAGGTTAGGATACTGTAGGTTAAGTATATAGTTAGACATATTTAGCATAGGTTAAGTATGTTAGAGTAAGTTAGGATATTTGTTACGATTAGGTTACGCTGTGTAGTGTTAGGCTAGGTTAGGATACTGTAGGTTAAGTATATAGTTAGACATATTTAGCATAGGTTAAGTATGTTAGAGTAAGTTAGGATATTTGTTACGATTAGGTTACACTGTGTAGTGTTAGGCTAGGTTAGGATACTGTAGGTTAAGTATATAGTTAGACATATTTAGCATAGGTTAAGTATGTTAGAGTAAGTTAGGATATTTGTTATGGTTTGCTTACACTAGGTTGGGGTTAATCTAGATTAGGTTACAGCAGGTTAGGTATAAGATGAGGCATTGTTAGCTAAGGTTAGGTAATGTTACAGTAGGTAAGGTTAGGTAATGTAAAGCTGGACTAGGTTTCCTTCAGTTAGGTATAAGAATATTTTAGACCTTTGTAAGAGGAGGTACTAGGCTTGGTTGGATGAGGTATAGCTTACTTTTGGGTTAAGGTTAGGTATTGTTGAGGTACAGTAGGCTAGACATATTTAGATCAGGCTAGATATTCAAATTTATTCTGAATGAGATAGGAGAAAAGAAGAAAAAAGAGAAGATAAGTGAAGTAGAGTGGAGTGCAGTGAAGAGAAGTGAAGTGAAGTGAAGTGAAGTGAAGAAGAGAAGAAAAGAGAAGAGTAGTGAAATGAAGTTGAGAAATTTAGAGAAATTAGAAGTGAAGTAATGAGAAGTAAAGTGAAGTGAAGTGAATTGAAGTGAAGAGAGGAGAAGTGAAGGAGTGAATTGAAGTGAAGAGAGGAGAAGTGAAGGAGTGAATTGAAGTGAAGAAAGGAGAAGTGAAGCGGAGAATTGAAGTGAAGAGAGGAGAAGTGAAGTGGAGTAAAGAAAAGAGAAGTGAAGATAAGTGAAGAGAAGTCAAGATAAGAAAATAATAAATACGAGAAGTAAAGTGAAGTGAATAGAGGAGTAGTTAAGGGGAGATTTCCACTTGAGGGATTTTTTCTTGACTCCTTTCTCCCTCATGTTTAGCTCCATTGCTTTTCTAATTTTAAGACGTTCGCCCCATTATTTTGACGATTTTAAAAACTTTCGACCCATTTCTGTCAATTTTAAGACCTTTCGTGCCGTTAAGGTGTCGATTTTTTCCTGGCGAGCGATAGCGAGCCTGTAATTTAAGAGCAACCGGCCTTGGCGGGAATTTTTCTACGAAAATGTACAAATTTATCTTGAAAGGGGGTCTAGGGGGTGTAATTTTAAGCTTGATGAAAACGTAGGGAACAAACTAAATACCTTCCCTTAAGTGAAGTATAGAGAGGGGAATAAAGAAAGAAAAAAAAGGAAATATTGAGACCGAAAAAGATAAAGGCGAAAGCAAGACACAGAAAATAGGAGACACAGAAATGGGGAGATATAGAACAATACTAAAAGAATAGCAAACGAAATGACCGAAATGTCTCTATAATAAAACAATAGAAGAACCATCGAAGGCTATACCATTTCCCGCTCCAGTAATGATATACAGGGGGATCCAGACCGCTTCCCCGGATCACAGACACATAAATCCCTTTTTGCTGCATATAAATTGAAACTGCATTTTCTGAAAGAGCGGTTAGACCTTTTTCGTTGGTTTTATCTGGTACGTTTCTTACTTTCTTTTGTCTTCAAAATACGCCGTTCGGTTTTGGTGATGTTGTAAAGTACCTCATTAAAGTTCATGGTCCTCTCATGTTATTATCTATCTTAATATAACAATGAGGATTCATGTATGTACAGTTGAACACATAAATTATGTTCCTCTCCGTAATCTTATACATATAATTAAATGTGCACGATTTAATTACGATTGCAGTGTCTTAAGAAGTGGTTAACTCATCTCATTAGTCAACTGATAATTAATAGAAACCATACTGGCAGTTCATTCATACAATTTTAGTTTCATACAGAAGATCATCGACAATAAAATATATAAATTACGTGGACAACTGTACGTATTTTGTTTAACCTTAAATTATACGATTTACTATTCAATGTATGCACAAAATATATACATAAATATATATATATATAAATATATACATAAATATATACATAAATATACATAAATATATACATAAATATATACATAAATATATATACATAAATATATACATAAATATATATACATAAATATATACATAAATATATATACATAAATATATATACATAAATATATATACATAAATATATACACAAATATATATACATAAATATATACATAAATATACTAATATATACACATAATATAATATACATAACTATATACATATAAACATAAATATAAAAAAATATATACCTAAATACATATATTAATAAATATATACCTAAATACATATATTAATAAATATATACCTAAATACATATATATATACATAAATATATACATAAATATATACATAAATCAGCTTTCATCGATATACTGCTACAATGAACAAAATTGACTGTACGTGCCGAACTGCCAGGTGTTTTGTGTGTTTTATGTGTTTGATGATTGGCGTTGATGTGTGTGTGGTGCCAGGTGTTTGTTTGTTGTATGTGTATGATGATTGGCGTTGATGTGTGTGTGTGTTATATGTGTTTGATGATTGGCGTTGATGTGTGTGTGGTGCCTAGTGTGTGTGTGGTGACTAGTGTTTGTGTGTTTTATGTGTTTGATGATTGGCGTTGATGTGTGTGTGGTGCCTAGTGTGTGTGTGGTGCCTAGTGTTTGTCTGTTTTATGTGTTTGATGATTGGCGTTGATGTGTGTGTGGTGCCTAGTGTGTGTGTGTTTGATGATTGGCGTTGATGTGTGTGTGGTGCCTAGTGTTTGTGTGTTGTATGTGTTTGATGATTGGCGTTGATGTGTGTGTGGTGCCTAGTGTTTGTGTGTTATATGTGTTTGATGATTGGCGTTGATGTGTGTGTGGTGCCTAGTGTGTGTGTGTTTTATGTGTTTGATGATTGGCGTTGATGTGTGTGTGGTGCCTAGTGTTTGTCTGTTTTATGTGTTTGATGATTGGCGTTGATGTGTGTGTGGTGCCTAGTGTTTGTGTGGTGCCTAGTGTTTGTTTGTGTCATTTGATTGATGATTGGCGTTGATGTGTGTGTGTGTTTTATGTGTTTGATGATTGGCGTTGATGTGTGTGTGGTGCCTAGTGTTTGTGTTTTTTATGTGTTTGATGATTGGCGTTGATGTGTGTGGTGCCTAGTGTTTGTGTGTTTTATGTGTTTGATGATTGGCGTTGATGTGTGTGTGGCGCCTAGTGTTTGTTTGTGTTATTTGATTGATGATTGGCGTTGATGTGTGTGTGGTGCCTAGTGTTTGTGTGTTTGTTGATTGGTGAAATTGCGTGGGTGGTGCCTAGTGTTTGATTATTAGCTTGGTAATTGGTGATATTGGGTGTGTGGTGCGTTGTATTTATGTTTGTTTTATTTGGTAATCGGTGATGATGGTAGTGTGGTGCTTTTTTTTTTATTGGTGATGTGTGTGTGTGTGGTGCCTTGTGTTTGTTAGGTATAATTTGTTTGGTAATTGGTGATGTGTGTGGTGTCTAGTTGTGGTTGTTTGTTTTATTTGATGATTGGAGATACTGTGTGTGGTGCCGTGTTCTTGTTTGTTTGCGGACTGGAGAACTTAATCGTTTGTATCTCTATAGAAAACCTGAAACTGTATTATCATATGCATGGCTTTTTTTTAATTATTATTAAAATACCAGAGAAAAGCAGCACCACGCCTTCACCACCACCAAGCGATTTTCCCGCACTTCCTGGCATAACATTGGCGGCAAACGGTGGTTCTTGATTCGGGAAGAAGTCGTTTAACACATAAATCAAACGGAAATAGAGCGGTCTATCACATACGTCATCATGGCGACACGCTCTCACATCCCCATACCGAAGAACTTATGATATTCGCACTTATTTAGATATGGTAAGTCTAGTGCTCAGCCTGGCATATCAGACCGATCACGAAAAGACCGCAGTGCTGCTAACTCGCCTGGGAAAGGCTGTGTCTCTGGTAGCCGGACAAGTGACCCCAAAATTAACTTGGGATCAATTCCGGACTATTGGGATTAATGCTGTGCAACCTTCACTAGGCCCCGTCGTTGCCTTGAACAAAATCGACGACATAAAATTTGAAGGAGAGCTGGACATCACCCTGGGATTAGTGACCCAACAAGTAAAAGCCGCTTATCCTCTCCAAACTTCCTAGCAACAACAGCAACAAATATTTTATGTGCTCCTGAGAATGCTCCCCTCTTGTGTTAAAGACAATTTTACCATCCACGATCCAGTCGGTTACACCCGGGACATTATCACCATACGAAACTGTTGGCCACCCTGCCTAAGACCTCCACAGTGGGAGCAATAACAAGATTCCCCACACACCCTCTAGGAGGCAGGAAACCAGGACAATACCACAACTATGGAACAAGACCGCAGTATCCATCGGATAATATATTATATAGCAGTACATACCTGGCAATCAAACAGACATAAAACAGTCCTTATCATTCAAAATCACCCCAACCCTTTAATGAAACCACCGACAGTGCTCAAAACAGAACCTATGCGTCGACTAGAGTAGGACAAAATGACAAACTTCAAAAGGCTAGCAATTTCCGCTCTGATAATGGAATACCCACTTCAAATAATAGGGGCATGAATAGGGTAGCTAAAGTATTCATAATAATTTAGCTATTAGAGGTAAATTGACAGTGGTAAGCCTATTTAGGTTTAGGTTAGGTAATGTTAGAGTAAGTTTGGAGATTTGTTCGTATGGTTAGGTTAGATAGTGTTAGGCAAGGTTAGGTTACTGTAGGTTAAGTATAAGGTCAGGCATTGTTAGCTTAGGTTTGATATTGTTAAGGTATGTTAGGATATTTGATATGGTTTTCTTACACTAGGTAGGTTTAATCTACATAAGTTTACAACAGGTCAGGTATAAGGTCAGGCATTGTTAGCTTAGGTTTGATATTGTTAAGGTATGTTAGGATATTTGATATGGTTTTCTTACACTAGGTAGGTTTAATCTACATAAGTTTACAACAGGTCAGGTATAAGGTCAGGCATTGTTAGCTTAGGGTAGGTAATGTTACAGTAGGTATGGTTCCTGGTTAGGTTTTAGGTTACGTTAGATAATGTAAAGCTGGGCTAGGTTTCCTTTGGTTAGGTATAAGAGTATTTTAGACTTTGTAAGAGGAGGTTCTAGGCTTGGTTAGATGACGTATAGCTTACTTTTGGGTTAAGGTTAGGTATTAAGGCCCAGTCGGCTAGAATTACTCAAATAAGGCTAGACGTTCAAAGCGATTGTGAATGAGAGAAGATAAGTGAAGAGAAGAGAAGTGAAGCGGAGTGAAGAAGAGAAGTGAAAAAGAGAAGTGAAATGAGTGGAGTGAAGAAGAGAAGAGAAGAGAAGTGGAGTGAAGTGAAGAAGCTAGAGAAGGGAACAAAGAAGACTAGTAAAGTATATAAGAAGAGCAGAGAAGTTAAATGAGTGGAGTGGAGTGAAGAAGAGAAGTGAAGAGAAGTGAAGTGAAGTGAAGAGAAGTGAAGTGAAGAGAAGTGAAGTGAAGTGAAGAGAAGTGAAGTGAAGTTAAGTGAAATGAAGAGGAATGAAGAAGTGAAGTGGAGTAGAGTTAAGAAGAGAAGTGAAGTGGAGTAGAGTGAAGAAAAGAAGTGAAGTGAAATGGAGCGGAGTGCAGAAGAGAAGTGAGTTGAAAAGAAAACGGAAGAAAAGTGTAGTGAAGAGATAAGATAAGTGAAATAAAGTTAAATGCAGAGAGAAGTGAAGTGAAGTGTAGAGAAGAGAAGTTGAGTGAAGAAAAGAGAAGTGAAAAAAAAGAGAACATAATTATAAATTAAGTGAACAGAGAAGAAAAGAGAAGTGAAATGAAGAGAAGAATAGTGAAGGGAAGTCAAAAGAATTGAAGTGAAGTGAAGTAAAGTGAGAAGAGAAGAGAAGAAAGGAGAGGAGAAGTGAAGATATGGGAATAAAGAGAGAGGAATGAAAGATGGACAGACAGAAGAGAGAAAGAAAGAAAGATAGACAGACAGAAAGAAAAAAGAAAGACAAAGAGAAGAAAGGAGAAACAGAAAGACACGAAGAAAAGAGGAGACAGAGAGATGGGGAGATATAGACAAATAATAAAATACTAGCAAACGAAATGACCGAAATGTTTCTATATTAAAACAATGAACGATAACCATCAAAGGCTATACCACTTTCAGGTCCAGTAATGACCGGTGAACAAACACATAAATCACTTTTTGTTGCACATAATTATATTAAAACTGCATTTTCTGACAGGGCTGCTAGGACTTTTACGTTTTTCTATATCGATTTTTTTTTTTTTGTTTTTTTTTTTATTCGGGGATGTTCCACAGTCATTCATAACACATATTATGTGGGCCTCTCATGTTTTCTCTATATTAAGGGGAGATTTCCACCTGGAGGACTTTTTCTGGACCCCTTTCTCCCTCATGTTTAGCCCCATTGTTTTTGATATTCTAAAACGTTTGCCCCATTAGTTTAGCGATTTTAGGAACTTTCACCCCATATTAAGACCTTTCGTGCAATTCAGGTGTCGATTTTATCCTGGCGAGCGATAGCGAGCCTGTAATTTAAAGGGAACCGGCCTTCGGCCGGGACATTTTTCTACCGAAAAATGTACAAATTTATCTTGAAAGGGACTCAAGGGGGTGTAATTTTAAGCTTGATGGAGGTCTAGGAAACAAACTAAATACCTCCCCTTAATATAACCGTGGATTCATTTATGTACGTAATTTATTTTACCTTCAATATACAATCCGATTTTCAATTCAATGTGTAGAAAATGATTCGGCTTGCAACGATATACTGTACATGTATGACATAAAAGCAACTCAGGGTTCAGGAATGTTTATGAATATGATTATGTGCCTTGTGTTTGTTTGTTAGTTTTATTTGTTTGATGATTGGTGATGCGTGTGTGTGGTGCATAGTGTGTGGGGTTTTATTGGTGACTAGCAGGGGTACCCGGCGTTGCCCGGGTAATCACCATAATCACCATCACTACTACCACCAGTACTACTACCATAATCACCATCATCAATACTACCATAATCACCGGCCTTGACCTCCCTGTGCCTCATTAAACGGCGACCTCGATTTCGGCCGCTAAATGACCTCCGATTTTGGATCTGACCTCATCCGTACCCCCATTTTGGGGGACTGCGAACAACTTTCGTTCCATACAACTTTTCGATCGGAGGCCTCCTTCTGCCCAAAACGGCCCTTTTTCCGATTTCGCGCCCATTTTCTCCATCCCTTTCACCCAGGGGACCCCTCTATGACCTGACCCAGGTCAATTGACACCCACATGCAAAGTTTCAGCTCCCCAGGTACAAAACTGCAAATTGTTTGACTTAATAATTAAATTGTAGAGAGATTTACTGATTCGTGAACTATTTTATTGCTATGGATAAACTTGAACTTTAAATATAAGCGACTTTGTTGTATAGGTTATAATTGAATATGTGCTAATTGGTTAAGGGGATTTGTTTTCCGCGACTCCCTATTCCCTCATGTTTAGCTCCATTAGTTTTGAAATAATAATTCGTTCACCCCATTAGTTTGGCGATTTTAGGATATTTAGCCCCATTTATTTGCTAATATGAAGACCTGTCGTGCCATGTTGGTGTCGACTTTGCCCTGGCGAGCAATAGCGAGTGTACAAAATTAAGGAAGAACTGGAGATTTTTCTACCGAAAAAAAAAAAAAAAAAAAAATGCACACATTTTACTGAATGAGGGTCCTAGGGAAACTTTTAATAAACTTTAATAAACTTGATGGAGGTCTACAATTGGTTTACTAATCGGTGAATTGAACTATATTATTCATGCTGTACATTTGGATTGCATTTTCAAAGTGTCATGTTAGGTTTTGTGGTTTTATACAGTGGGGCTTTAGTGAGTCGAGAGTATGTTGTGCCAAGTGTGTGTGTTTAAGGGGAGATTTCCACTGGAGGGATATTTTTCTTGACCCCTTTCTCCTTCATGGTTAGCCCCATTGCTCTTGATATTTTAAGACCTTCGCCCCATTAGTTTGGCGATTTTAAGAACTTTTGCCCCATTTCTGTCAATTTTAAGACTTTTCGTGCCATTTAGCTGTCGATTTTTTCCTGGCGAGCGATAGCGAGCCTGTAATTTAGGAGGAACCGGCCTTCGGCCGGGAAATTTTTCTACCGAAAAATGTACAAATTTATCTTGAAAGGGGGTCTAGGGGGTGTATAATGTTAAGCTTGATGGAGGTCTAGGGAACAAACTAAAAACCTCCCCTTTATATCTTCAGTTTCGTTTTTGTTTCTGACTTGGACGATTGCTGTAGACAATTTAACAGTAGTGCCGACACTTTACTTTGCTTAACCTGGCGATATCTTTACTTAATTACCAGCTGATTTATCGACAGTTAACCCTTGGAGGATCATGAAGCGTTTTAGCAGTTTCCTTTAGCCATTATTAGATGAATATATACAAATTTAGGAAGGATCTGTGGGACTTATATGGGTAAGAACCACCTCAATCAACCCTCGGACTTCAAAGGAGTACAAAGGAAATCAAGCAACAACAGATCTAGTGACCCTTCTAGGTTGCTTGTCCTCCAAAACACTGAGGATCAAGTGTCCAAACAGTGGTTTAGAGTGGGTAAGGGAACATTGGAAAGGGAACTACTTCCATACTTCCATCATATGACCGGCCTAATATGAATACCATCGCCTAATAAATACCGGAACACAAACACGAATTGCGTCATCGTATCTTCCAAGGATCTTAATGGCAAAATAAGAATTGGTATAACTTTTTTATAATATCAATGCCAGTTTTCACAATTAACAACAAGTTTGGTATAAATACGCTGAATAATTATATAAGTCATTGAGGAGGAGATCAAGCAAGGTTTAAGGGGAGGTTTTTAGTTTGTTCCCTAGACCTCCATCAAGCTTAAAATTACACCCCCTTGAGTCCCTTTCAAGATAAATTTGTACATTTTTCGGTAGAAAAATTTCCCGGCCGAAGGCCGGTTCCTCTTAAATTACAGGCTCGCTATCGCTCGCCAAGATAAAATCGACACCTGAATTGCACGAAAGGTCTTAATATGGGGTGAAAGTTCTTAAAATCGCTAAACTAATGGGGCAAACGTTTTACAATATCAAAAGCAATGGGGCTAAACATGAGGTAGAAAGGGGTCGAGAAAAAAATCCCTCAAGTGGAAAATTGGTATAACTTTTTATAATATCAATGCCAGTTTTCACAATTAACAACAAGTTTGGTATAAATACGCTGAATAATTATATAAATCATTGAGGAGATCAAGCAACAGTATACCCGGTAGTGCTTGTTGCTGGTTTCCGTACTTAGAGCTGAAGTTAAGGGGAGGTTTTTAGTTGATTCCCTAGACTTCCAGCAAGCTTAAAATTACTCCCCCTTGACCCCCTTTCAAGATAAATTTGTACATTTTTCGGAAGAAAAATTTCCCGGCCGAAGGCCGGTTCCCCAATAATTACAGGCTCGCTATCGCTCGCCAGGAAAAAATCGACACCTAAATGGCACGAATTGTCTTAAAATTGACAGAAATGGGGCGAGGATTCTTAAAATGGCACGAATGGTCTTAAAATTGACTAAACATGAGGGAGAAAGAGGTTCAGAAAAAAAAAAAATCCTCCAGGTAGAAATCTCCCCTTAACATAATAGTCCACTACTACGATATGTAAGAGAGACATAGTAGGCATTATTTGTAAGAGAGGCATAGTAGGCATTATTTGTAAGAGAGACATAGTAGGCATTATTTGTAAGAGAGACATAGTAGGCATTATTTGTAAGAGAGACATAGTAGGCATTATTTGTAAGAGAGACATAGTAGGCATTATTTGTAAGAGAGACATAGTAGGCATTATTTGTAAGAGAGACATAGTAGCATTATTTGTAAGAGAGACATAGTAGGCATTATTTGTAAGAGAGACATAGTAGGCATTATTTGTAAGAGAGACATAGTAGGCATTATTTGTAAGAGAGACATAGTAGGCATTATTTGTAAGAGAGACATAGTAGGCATTATTTGTAAGAGAGACATAGTAGGCATTATATGTAAGAGAGACATAGTAGGCATTATTTGTAAGAGAGACATAGTAGGCATTATTTGTAAGAGAGACATAGTAGGCATTATTTGTAAGAGAGACATAGTAGGCATTATTTGTAAGAGAGACATAGTAGGCATTATTTGTAAGAGAGACATAGTAGGCATTATTTGTAAGAGAGACATAGTAGGCATTATTTGTAAGAGAGACATAGTAGGCATTATTTGTAAGAGAGACATAGTAGGCATTATTTGTAAGAGAGACATAGTAGGCATTATTTGTAAGAGAGACATAGTAGGCATTATTTGTAAGAGAGACATAGTAGGCATTATTTGTAAGAGAGACATAGTAGGCATTATATGTAAGAGAGACATAGTAGGCATTATTTGTAAGAGAGACATAGTAGGCATTATTTGTAAGAGAGACATAGTAGGCATTATTTGTAAGAGAGACATAGTAGGCATTATTTGTAAGAGAGACATAGTAGGCATTATTTGTAAGAGACATAGTAGGCATTATTTGTAAGAGAGACATAGTAGGCATTATTTGTAAGAGAGACATAGTAGGCATTATTTGTAAGAGAGACATAGTAGGCATTATTTGTAAGAGAGACATAGTAGGCATTATTTGTAAGAGAGACATAGTAGGCATTATTTGCATATATCTGTTGTGCCTAGCATGTTTTTGTTTCTTTACTGATTGGTGATGTTTGGCTTCTTTTTTACTAACGCAATATAATTAAACATGAACTAGTTTTTATTTCTGTCATTTTAGTGATCGCGATGAAAAATGGTATGGTCTAGTATTTTGATTTGGCCTTTTCGCTGATTGGTGCATTGTGTGCGTATGCGAGAGAGAGAGAGCGAGAGCGAGAGCGAGAGCGAGAGCGAGAGCGAGCGAGAGAGAGAGAGAGAGAGAGAGAGAGAGAGAGAGAGAGAGAGAGAGAGAGAGAGAGAGAGAGAGTGTGTGTGTGTGTGTGTGTGTGTGTGTGTGTGTGTGTGTGTGTGTGTGTGTGTGTGTGTATATTCATAATCCGTAATTATCGTGGACAGGAATTGAGTTTTTGGCTTGTCTTGTCCCATTTCCTAGACATTATCATCAATGACAAATTACCCATCTCCTTGCTCCAGGGAGATGGTAACCACCGGCGACGTATCCGAAAACCTTCAACAACCTGATGCGAGATTTGATCCCAGATCTTTTAGGTAGCAGGCGGGAATGGTACACTCGGATACCATAGGCTTTTGCTCATTCACAAATATTCGCGGATTTCACCTATTTCTAACTGTGGAAGTGTATCTCTGGAAACGAATTTATGAATATAATTGTCTATGCTTCAACTACGAAACTATTTATACTATTTATTTATTGAACAGCAAGTTCTAGCCAAAAATCAATCCAAATAGTGGTAATTGCATAAATTAAAACATACGACGTCCCCGAATGATGGTGAGTGGGCGAGAGACTATGGTATCCGAGTGTGTGTGTGTGTGTGTGTGTGTGTGTGTCAGTGAGTGAGTGAGTGAGTGAGTGAGTGAGTGAGTGAGTGAGTGAGTGAGTGAGTGAGTGAGTGAGTGTCAGAGCTAGAGAGAGTTAAAGTTAGTTAGTTTACTCGCTATGAAAAGATTGGTTAATCTTTTGAATAAGAGTTCGCCTGGCTCTGGTGAATATGGTGCAAAAGAGCAGTGCCTAAGATCTACAGCTCTTGATTACAAATATTTATAAACCTAGTCTTTGATGATGATAATTTATAGTGACGAAGCAGTGTTTGTTGTTGGTGTGCTAACTAATGTATGAATTTAACCCTTTGAGGATCATGATGCATTCTGACAGTATATTATGGCTATCATTAGACGATTTTATAGAACTTAGGAAGGGTCTGTGTAACAAATATCGCAATTAACAAATGTTTAAAGGGAATGTTTAAAAATATTACATCAGCGTGTCAGAAATGTTTGATAAGAGGTATACGACTTTCCACTACAAGCAACCAGCCGCTTCAGAGATGGAGCTGCTTCGAGCCATGATGGATGCTTCACATGTCTCACTCCCCAGACTGGAACAAGACCTCACGGGCTTCACCGTGTTGAGCGGTGGAATGTACAGGCTCTCAGCCTATGCCCGAGAGGGAGTAGTTGGAATATAGAAAAAACAAAAAAACAAAAAACAAAAAACAAAACCGGTTATACCCAATGGAGTGATAAGATTGTTATCAAAACGTCATTATAATCATTATCATTATTGTAATGATTATTACTGGGTACTAGTATTATCATTAGATAATTACAGTATATAAAACCAAGCCAAATAGAATAACAATAGAATAACACGATAATTTCCATCCGTTTGCCATCAAATAATCCCGTACATCGATAACACGTTAACCCTCTCCGACATATGACGCAATTTTGAGCCTATTGGGGATACTTTAAAGCCTTTGTTACCATCAGGGGTATTTAGAAACTTTTAGTTTAGTTACTTCAAACTCTGCAGTTGTCTTTGAGTTAGCTGTGGACAGAAAATTAATTTTGGAGAGGTAATTATAAGAGTGAGAGAACTCTTTATTTCTTATTGCTAATCTGGCAACCTCTGCGCCATATGTGCGTGAAAGGGTTGATAACAGCCTCATCATGACGTCACAACTACGTCAAGGGAAGGGCGGGGAGGGACGAGTCCTAAACAAAAATAAGTGAACCAATTCGGCGTTATCAAGTCTTTATCCAGATATCCAGATACTATAGTCCTTTCATTATAGCTAGGCCAGAAATCGCCTCTGATAACTAAAAAAGGACTAAAGTAATCGAGCTAATATTTCTACCATTTTGCAAGTTTTACATTATAATTTAGGAAGAGTCAACCAGGGAATTGGTGTGGGAAATTAAAGACCACTTGCCCAATCCCATTTTGAGTGACCCGTAACTTCTGTAACTTAAAAAGGGCTAGAGCAAATGAGCTGCACCTTACCACACCTATTCCCTGGCTGACTCTTCCTAAATGGTGGAAATATTAGCTCGATTATTGTGGTCCTATCAGAGTTATGAGAGAGGGGGGGGGGATTACTGGCCTACCTATATTGAACAGAGCATAGATCTATATACTAATCTTTCATATTTATTATTATTATTATTATTATATTTTATTTGTAATAGCTATGGAGATACATTCAGAATGGTGTTGATGGATTGGTAAAAATTATACCTGTGGCGTGTGTTTCATGCTGTTACGATATTGTTTTATTTGTGTACCCTGTTCTCTCTCATGTTTAGCCCCATTAATTTGGAGATTTTAATACGTTCTCACCATTAGTTTGGCTGAAATTTAGACCTTTCGTACCATTTAGGTGTCAATTATCTCCTGGCAATTTAGGAGAAACTAGCCTTCGGCCAGTACATTTTTCTACCGAAAAGTGCGCAAATTTATCTTGAAGGCGGGGGGGGGGGGGTATTTTAATAATCGAGGTCTAGGGAGGAACATTAATAGGATAATAATAATAATAATAATAATGATAATGATAATAATAATAATAATAATAATAATAATAATAATAATAATAATAATTATATATAAATATATAGTTTCCCCTTAATAATGATGTGTGTGGGGGGGGGGGGGGGGGTTGCACACATACTGTACACGTACACACGCACGTACCTCATACTTAAATCAAATCCATCCAGAAGTTCAGTCACGTACAGCTACTGTTGAATGTTCGAGAGCTCTTGCAATTTTCTTTGTGCAAATGTAGCCTGTTTATTCAAATTGATGTTTAGATCAAATCAGCCATTAATAACAAATGAGTTATATGAATATATAAATATATATCTGATTTGATCTGAACATCAATCTGAATGGATATATTTGTATAAAGAACATCGCAAGAGATCACGATCAATTGTCAATTGTTACGGTCGAGGTTAATAAGTGTTGTCAGATATTTCACAAAGTTTCGGACACTGACTAATACTCTGAGGGAGAAGCACGTTTCCCAGTAACTATAAAGATACCAATAACACTTTTTGAGCGTAAACCACTGGAATCTATGACAACACTTAATACCCCCGGATTGTACATACACACACACACACTCTCACAATCACCGACACATTCATACACATGTGTATCTTTTGTATCATGAGTGCAATAATTCAGATACAAAACACAAGATAACTAAACATCCAACAAGTACACAGACACACTCATACACACTCTCAATATTAGTATTAACATGGTACGTACACTGTGTATACCAGTATGAGAATATGTATGCAATATATAATACATATGAACAAAAAACTGATTGGTATATTATATGTATATCATCATACGTAAAAACTATAAAACACGGAGCAAGGGAAAAATTTAATGTGAGTGAAAAACGATTATACTTTCAATATATATCCAGGAACCACCTCAATCTAAAAGACAAAACAGCGGGAAGGGCAAAGCAAAACTCGGGGATGGCTAAATCTATATACAGTAAATAGATAAATACCGACGTTAGACAGACAGACAGACAGACAGACAGACAGACAGACAGACAGACAGACAGACAGACAGACAGACAGACAGACAGACAGACAGACAGACAGACAGACAGACAGACAGACAGACAGACAGACAGACAGACAGACAGACAGACAGACAGACAGACAGACAGACAGACAGACAGACAGACAGACAGACAGACAGACAGACAGACAGACAGACAGACAGACAGACAGACAGACAGACAGACAGACAGACAGACAGACAGACAGACAGACAGACAGACAGATAGATAGATAGATAGATAGATAGATAGATAGATAGATAGATAGATAGATAGATAGATAGATAGATAGATAGATAGATAGATAGATAGATAGAGAGATATAGATAGAGAGAGAGAGAGAGAGAGAGAGAGAGAGAGAGAGAGAGAGAGAGAGAGAGATAGATACTGTAGATAGATAGATAGATAGATAGATTGATAAAGAGAGAGGGCGTGCGTGCGTGCGTATACGTGTGTTTTTTCAGAAAAAAGACATATACAGAGAGAGAGAGAGAGAGAGGTGACTGACCGGCATACTGAAAATAATAAAAAAAAAAAGTGGATCAGAAACAAAATGTGAAGAGAAACATTTCACACTACCATTATTTTGTTCTCCCAAATTTCAGAGTTGGTTGGCAATATTTGCTTAAAGGGCAATTTTTACTTATAGAACAATTTTGTATTTTATGACAATGTTCTGGTCTTCCTACACATTTCATATACCTATCGATATAGTTGATTCGTTCCCAGCAATTATAATTATTTCGTAAATTTTCACTATTTCCTGGCATTTTTCCAATATTTTCAGCTACATTCCTTTTCTGGCAATGTTCATGTTGGGGGGGAAAAAAAAAAAAAAAAAAAAAAAATCGATTTGTTCTGTCAATTAGAACTGTTCATAGTAATAGTTACTATTAATGACATGTATTTATTCTCAGTAACTACTTGCTGCCAAATATAAAAAATAATTCTGTCAAGTTTCATATATTTCCACCATTTATATATTTTATGTAGATTTATTTTCAAATTTTGTGTACATTAAGGGGAGGTATTTAGTTTGTTTCCTAGACCTCCATCAAGCTTAAAATTACACCCCCTTGAGTCCCTTTCAAGATAAATTTGTACATTTTTCGGTAGAAAAATGTCCCGGCCAAAGGCCGGTTCCTCTTAGATTACAGGCTCGCTATCGCTCGCCAGGATAAAATCGACACCTGAATTGCACGAAAGGTCTTAATATGGGGTGAAAGTTCCTAAAATCGCTAAACTAATGGGGCAAACGTTTTAGAATATCAAAAGCAATGGGGCTAAACATGAGGGAGAAAGGGGTCCAGAAAAAATTCCTCCAGGTGGAAATCTCCCCTTAACAAGCATTTTTACCTTCGCTCCGGCATAATTTTTCTGACAATTTTGACTTGCCTCAATTGTGCCACCGCTTCACATCTTTCCCCGAGGCACTAGGGCAGCTGGTAACAACCATGAATTAACAATTTCTACCTCATAATGCAAAAGTTCTCCATTTCAAAACTCAATTATTCCCCAAACCACCTCTCTCATGATCACTTCCTCAGAGTGAATTTCCATCAATCTTCAACCCACAGCAGTTTAAATCCAATAGTTACAAACTCTTTATGAAAGGAGGATGCCATTAGGCACATGCATTTTGCGACCATTAAATTTGATTCTCCCTTCTCCTTTTTTTAAATTGAAAACAAAAATAGCCACAATATTTATTTATTATTATTATTACATGTTCCACCGATATTTATTTATTATTATTATTACATGTTCCACCGATATTTATTTATTATTATTATTACATGTTCCACCGATATTTATTTATTATTATTACATGTTCCACCGATATTTATTTATTATTATTACATGTTCCACCGATATTTATTTATTATTATTACATGTTCCACCGATATTTATTTATTATTATTACATGTTCCACCGATATTTATTTATTATTATTACATGTTCCACCGATATTTATTTATTATTTACATGTTCCACCGATATTTATTTATTATTATTACATGTTCCACCGATATTTATTTATTATTATTACATGTTCCACCGATATTTATTTATTATTATTACATGTTCCACCGATATTTATTTATTATTATTACATGTTCCACCGATATTTATTTATTATTATAACACGTTCCACCGATATTTATTTATTATTATTACATGTTTCACCGATATTTACGTTTACCGACAATTTTGTATCGACACCTCTGACCTGGCAGTTTCTGAAATAAGTGTTGGCGTCATATTAATTATATTTTGTACTGTTATTTTGTATATATATATGTTTTGCTCCCTACACCTCCATCAATCTTAAAAAAAAAAACATCCCCATAATAATAACAAAACACTAATAATAATCACAACAACAACAACAACAATAATCATCATCATCAGCATAATCCCCACACATTGCCACATTGAAAAAGTTGCGAATCGCTAACTAAATAACAAACAAAAACATGGTGGTGACTTTTATCCTTGTCCGAGCAAACAGGGATCGCTATTTTCACACCAGAATTACAAATGTGATGTTGATTTCTGATCTGGGAAAAATCTAAATTACCATCCGTGCTTTGTGTAAACTTGGACACAAAAAGTGTATAAAATATATAGAATTACTATGTTTATAATGTATATAAATATTCGGAATATGCGTGTGGATATATACTGTATAAATATATATATATACTGTATATATATATATATATATATATATATATATATATATATATATATATATATATATATATATATATAGAGAGAGAGAGAGGCTGTAATGGTAGATGAACTAATGGGTTAATATATAATATTTTTCATGTTTTTAATAAATGTTGATCAGAGTTTTTGAAACACAATACAAATGAAAAAAAACAATAATGCAATAATAACGAAAACATTAGTAGTTGATTCGTCACCCAGAAGCAGATTTGTGAGACTAGTAACCCAATTTGGTCCAAGGGAGACCTTTTTAGGCCTCCCCTATTTTGCTCCATTACTTGGAGATTTTAGGATGTTTCACTCCATTAGTTTGACGATAATAAGACACTTAATTCATCCCATTAATTGCAAAAGGAACAATTTTAGCTTGGACCCTAGAGGGTCTGGGTAAACATTATTTGTTTAAAGAAAGTTTGGGAAAGAGTTTTTGTTAGCCTAGGCTAGGTAATAAATTAATATCCATTGCTCGAAAAGAAAGAAGAAAGAATTATATATATATATTATATATATATTATATATATATAATATATATATATATATATATATATATATATATATATATAATACAAACAAGCAATATCCGCAACAGTCTTTTAAACATATCATACTAACTCACACTTACTCCTACACACACACACACAAACAGCAATCACTCCCACAGCCTCCACAGCCAACAACAACAACAACAACTTGCTGTGACCATGAAATACGATTCTTTGGAAACTTGATCTCTGAGTAAATAGGCTAGCTGGTAAAGGCCATTTGTTTACGTCACACACACACACACACACACACACATACACACACACACACACACACACACACACACACACACACACACACACACACACACACACACACACACAATAACAACAACTACCGGTAACTGAAATGCGAGTCTCCTGAATGTTGGTGCATGAAATTGAACAGTTGCGTGTAATTGAACAGTTGCGTGTAATTGAACAGTTGCGTGTAATTGAACAGTTGCGTGTAATTGAACAGTTGCGTGTAATCACTTGTGGTGCATACGAAATATTAGGATGCCCCAATGGCAATAACACTCACTAACACACACATAAACACACACTAACACACACATAAACACACACTAACACACACATAAACACACACTAACACACACTAACACACACATAAACACACATAAACACACACTAACACACACATAAACACACTAACACACACATAAACACACACTAACACACACATACACACACACTAACACACAAACACACACTAACCCACATAAACACACACTAACACACACATAAACACTCACTAACACACATAAACACACACTAACACACATAAACACACACTAACACACATAAACACACTAACACACATAAACACACACATAAACACACTAACACACACATAAACACACTAACACACATAAACACACTAACACACACAAAAACACACACTAACACACACATAAACACACACTACCACACACAAACACACACATAAACAAACACTAACACACACATAAACACACACTACTACACACATAAACACACACTAACACACATAAACACACACTACCACACACATAAACACACACTAACACACATAAACACACACTAACACACATAAACACACACTAACACACACAAACACACACTAACACACACATAAACACTCACTAACACACACATAAACACACACTAACACACACATAAACACACACTAACACACAAACACATACATAAACACACATAAACACACACATAAACACACACTAACACACACAAACACACTAACACACACATAAACACACACTAACACACACTAAAACACACACTAACAAACACATAAACACACACTAACAAACACATCATAAACACACACTAACACACATAAACACACACTAACACACACATAAACACACACTAACACACACATAAACACACACATAAACACTCACTAACACACACATAAACACACTAAGACACACATAAACACACACTAACACACACATAAACACACACACTAACACACACATAAACACACACTAACACACACATAAACACACACTAACACACATAAACACACACTAACACACATAAACACACACTAACACACATAAACACACACATAAATACTCACTAACACACACATAAACATACACATAAACACACACTAACACACACATAAACACACACTAACACACACTAACACACACATAAACACACACTAACACACAAACACACACATAAACACACACTAACACGCACATAAACACACTAACACACAAATAAACACACACATAAACCCACACTAACACACACACATAAACACACACTAACACACACATAAACACTCACTAACACTCACTAACACACACTAACACACATAAACACATTACACACACATAAACACACACATAAACATTCACTAACACATACATAAACACACACAAACACACTAACACATACATAAACACACACTAACACACACATAAACACACACATAAACACACACTAACACACACATAAACACACACTAACACACATAAACACACACTAACACATACATAAACACACACTAACACACACATAAACACTCACTAACACACACTAACACACATAAACACACACTAACACACATAAACACACACATAAACACATACATAAACACACATAAACACACACATAAACACACACAAACACACTAACACACACTAAAACACACACTAACAAACACATAAACACACACTAACAAACACATCATAAACACACACTAACACACAAACACACACTAACACACACATAAACACACACTAAGACACACACTAACACACACAAACACACACATAAACACACACATAAACACACACTAACACACATAAAGGGGAGGTGTGGTGGAGTGGTCATGCCACTGGATTGGTAATCCAATGGACCCGGGTTCAAATCCCGATATGTCAATGGGAAGATATTATTGGGATTGAATTTGTGCTGTACCTAGTATCAGTGCATTACCACAAAGCCCACCGAAATGCCAAAAAAATACCCTCATTGTTCCCTGATTAAATAACACTGTATGAATATTCCCATATTCAAAATATGTTACAGGGGGACAATGCCTAGTGAGTTCACTGGTCAATAGGTGGCGTTCTGAGAGTGAGGGTCTGAGCCTGGAGGGTGAGACGGTGAAGCACTTGAGCGAAGCAACCAGCCGCTTCAGAGATGGAGCTGCTTCGAGCCATGATGGATGCTTCGCATGTCTCACTCCCCAGGCTGGAACAAGACCTCACGGGCTTCACCGTGTTGAGCGGTGGAATGTACAGGCTCTCAGCCTATGCCCGAGAGGGAGTAGTTGGAATATAGAAAAAAAAAAAAAAAAAAAAAAAACACACACTAACACACACATAAACACTCACTAACACACACATAAACATACACATAAACACACACTAACACACACATAAACACACATAAATACACACTAACACACACATAAACACACACTAACACACACATAAACACACAAACACACACATAAACACACTAACACACACATAAACACACACTAACACACACATAAACCCACACTAACACACATAAACACACACTAACACACACATAAACACTCACTAACACACATAAACACACTAACACACAAACACACACTAACACACATAAACACATTACACACACATAAACACACACTAACACACACAAACATTCACTAACACATACATAAACACACACAAACACACTAACACATACATAAACACACACTAACACACACATAAACACACACTAACACACACATAAACACACACTAACACACATAAACACACACTAACACATACATAAACACACACTAACACACATAAACACACTAACACACTCACTAACACATAAACACACACATAAACACACACATAAACACACACATAAACACACACTAACACATACATAAACACACACTAACACACATAAACACACACACTAACACACACTAACACACACATAAACACACACTAACACACACATAAACACACACTAACACACACAATGTGTATTTTCAGCTCATGAGGCTGCCATTCTTTAATAAACCGTTTATTATTATTATTATTATTATTATTACAAACACACACTAACACACACATAAACACACACAATAACATTAATAAATACACTGTCTAACAAAGCATATACATAGATTAAGGGGAGATTTCCACTATAGGGATTTTTTTCTGGACCCCTTTCTCCCTCATGTTTAGCCCAATTGGTTTTCTGATTTTAAGACGTTCGCCCCATTATTTTGACGATTTTAAGAACTTTCGATCCATTTCTGTAAATTTTAAGACCTTTCGTGCCATTTAGGTGTCGATTTTATCCTGGCAAGCGATAGCGAGCCTGTAATTTAAGAGGAACCGGCTTTTAGCCGGGAAATTTTTCTACCGAAAAATGTAAAAACCTATCTTGAAAGGGGCTCAAGGGGGTGTAATCTTAAGCTTGATGGATATCTAGAGACCAAACTAAAGACCTCCCCTTAATGACACGCACACATACACACACACACACGCACTAACTTGTGGGGCATATGGAATACAATATCATGCAAATGGCAATAACACTCCCACACAAACATAACAGCCAATGATAATGTCGGACAGGTTGAGAGAGTTTCATGGCCGAGTGGTTACGGTGCCCAACTCTCCCACATATATCTGGGGTGAGTGGGTTCGAATCCTGGTCTGGCTACCTCCCTCACAAACATAAATCATACACCCATAAACTCCAAGAACACACATTAATGCACACGAACATAACACACATCCATAAGCTACGAATACACATACTATACATTACCGCACACAAACATAAGACACATACACCCATAACATTCAAATGCACACACACAAGCTTCAAATACACTTATATTCACGCACACAAACACACACATGAAATTAGACGCAAATAGTTATCCATGTGAGCCCCAATATAGCCTCTCCCTCCTTCCCTCGTTTTAAGGGGAGGTATTTAGTTTGTTCCCTAGACCTCCATCAAGCTTAAAATTACACCCCCTTGAGTCCCTTTCAAGATATATTTGTACATTTTTCGGTAGAAAAATGTCCCGGCCGAAGGCCGGTTCCTCTTAAATTACAGGCTCGCTATCGCTCGCCAGGATAAAATTGACACCTGAATGGCACGATAGGTCTTAATATGGGGTGAAAGTTTTTAAAATCGCTAAACTAATGGGGCACACGTTTTATAATATCAAAAGCAATGGGGCTAAACATGAGGGAGAAAGGGGTCAAGAAAAAAATCCCTTAAGTGGAGATCTCCCCTTAAGCCAGTGTCCCACGAGTGCTTTTTCCGGCAATATTTGATATGCAAGTTATTTTCTCGAAACATTGTGTAGATATTTTGGTTTGGTATCTGAATCTAGACTGGAGGTATATTATAAAGTGGCTGAATTATGATTTAAGTGAGAATTTTAAGCTGCCAGACAACAATTACTCGTAAAATGGACGGAAAAAGCGCTTGTGTCACGCTAACTTAGCTGGGTGGTTAAAAGTTAGAATGGACGTCGAATATTCAGGCTGGGAAAACAAAACAGGACAAACAAATGGTGAGAACGTTTCAGCAGGGCGGAAAAAACAATTAGGCGGGCAGACTCAAGTTAGACATGGCAGGTAAAAACTCGGCCGAGGAGCATACACTATTTTTGTTGGGTAGCTGGCTGGCAAAAACAAAATGGGGTACGGTACACTTGTTAAGGGCAGCTTTACTTTCTGTCTCCTTCATAAAAAAAAAGCGGTGGCAAAAGTTTTGACGGGGCCGCCTCCCAGCCAAATGTTACGCCGAACATCTATAAGCTCAACGGGGTTGCCAAACATTTCGATGAAACTCGGGTAGGCAACACAAAAGTTTGGCTGGAAGGTAAACTGGGGGATACATTGATGGTCAGACAACTGGGGGATACATTGATGGTCAGACAACTGGGGGATACATTGGTGGTCAGACAACTGGGGGATACATTGATGGTCAGACAACTGGGAGATGCATTGATGGTCAGACAACTGGGGGATACATTGGTGGTCAGACAACTGGGAGATACATTGGTGGTCAGACAACTGTGGCATACATTGGTGGTCAGACAAATGGGGGATACATTGATGGTCAGACAACTGGGGCATACATTGATGGTCAGACAACTGGGGGATACATTGATGGTCAGACAACTGGGGCATACATTGATGGTCAGACAACTGGGGGATACATTGATGGTCAGACAACTGGGGGATACATTGATGGTCAGACAACTGGGGGATACATTGATGGTCAGACAACTGGGGGATACATTGATGGTCAGACAACTGGGGCATACATTGATGGTCAGACAACTGGGGATACATTGATGGTCAGACAACTGGGGGATACATTGATGGTCAGACAACTGGGGGATACATTGATGGTCAGACAACTGGGGGATACATTGATGGTCAGACAACGGGCAGACAACTGGGGGATAGATTGATGGTCAGACAACTAAACTGGGGGATACATTGATGGTCAGACAACTGGGGGATACATTGATGGTCAGACAACTGGGGGATACATTGATGGTCAGACAACTGGGGGATACATTGATGGTCAGACAACTGGGGGATACATTGGTGGTCAGACAAACTGGGGGATACATGGTGGTCAGACAAACTGGGGGATACATTGTGGTCAGACAACTGGGGGATACATTGGTGGTCAGACAACTGGGGGATACATTGATGGTCAGACAACTGGGGGATACATTGATGGTCAGACAACTGGGGTATACATTGATGGTGGTCAGACAACTGGGGGATACATTGGTGGTCAGACAACTGTGGTATACGTACATTGATGGTGGTCAGACAACTGGGGGATACATTGATGGTCAGACAACTGGGGGATACATTGATGGTCAGACAACTGGGGGATACATTGATGGTCAGACAACTGGGGGATACATTGATGGTGGTCAGACAACTGGGGGATACATTGGTCAGACAACTGGGGTATATATTGGTGGTCAGACAACTGGGAGATGCATTGATGGTCAGACAACTGTGACATACATTGATGGTCAGACAACTGGGGGATACATTGATGGTCAGACAACTGGGGGATACATTGATGGTCAGACAACTGGGGGATAACTGGGGGATACATGATCTGGGTGGGGGATACATTGATGGCCAGACAACTAGGGGATACATAGATGGCCAGACAACTGGGGGATACATTGATGGTCAGACAACTGGGGTATACATTGATGGTCAGACAACTGGGGGATACATTGATGGTCAGACAACTGGGGGATACATTGATGGTCAGACAACTGGGGGATACATTGATGGTCAGACAACTGGGAGATACATTGATGGTCAGACAACTGGGGGATACATTGATGGTCAGACAACTGGGGGATACATTGATGGTCAGACAACTGGGGGATACATTGATGGTCAGACAACTGGGGGATACATTGATGGTCAGACAACTGGGGGATACATTGATGGTCAGACAACTGGGGGATACATTGATGGTCAGACAACTGGGGGATACATTGGTGGTCAGACAACTGGGGGATACATTGGTGGTCGGACAACTGGGGGATAAATTGGTGGTCAGACAACTGGGGGATACATTGGTGGTCAGACAACTGGGGGATACATTGGTGGTCAGACAACTGGGGGATACATTGATGGTCAGACAACTGGGGGATACATTGATGGTCAGACAACTGGGGGATACATTGATGGTCAGACAACTGGGAGACACATTGATGGTCAGACAACTGGGGGATACATTGATGGTCACACAACTGGGGGACACATTGATTGTCAGACAACTGGGGGATATATTGATGGTAAGACAACTGGGGGACACATTGATGGTCAGACAACTGGGGGATACATTGATGGTCAGACAACTGGGGGATACATTGATGGTCAGACAACTGGGGGATACATTGATGGTCAGACAACTGGGGGATACATTGATGGTCAGACAACTGGGGGATACATTGATGGTCAGACAACTGGGGGATACATTGATGGTCAGACAACTGGGGGATACATTGATGGTCAGACAACTGGGAGATACATTGATGGTCAGACAACTGGGGGATACATTGATGGTCAGACAACTGGGGGATACATTGATGGTCAGACAACTGGGGGATACATTGGTGGTCAGACAACTGGGGGATACATTGGTGGTCAGACAACTGGGGGATACATTGGTGGTCAGACAACTGGGGGATACATTGGTGGTCAGACAACTGGGGGATACATTGGTGGTCAGACAACTGGGGGATACATTGATGGTCAGACAACTGGGGGATACATTGATGGTCAGACAACTGGGAGACACATTGATGGTCAGACAACTGGGGGATACATTGATGGTCACACAACTGGGAGACAACTGGGGGATACATTTGTGGTCTGACAAATAGGGATACATTGGTGGTCTGACAAATAGGGATACATTTGTGGTCTGACAAATAGGGATACATTGATGGTCTGACAACTGGGAGATACATTGATGGTCAGACAACTGGGGGATACATTGATGGTCACACAACTGGGGGACACATTGATGGTCAGACAACTGGGGGATACATTGATGGTAAGACAACTGGGGGACACATTGATGGTCAGACAACTGGGGGACACATTGATGGTCAGACAACTGGGGGATACATTGATGGTCAGACAACTGGGGGATAAATTGATGGTCAGACAACTGGGGGATACATTGATGGTGGTCAGACAACTGGGGGATACATTGATGGTCAGACAACTGGGGGATACATTGATGGTGGTCAGACAACTGGGGGATACATTGATGGTCAGACAACTGGGGGATACATTGGTGGTCAGACAACTGGGGGATAGATTGATGGTCAGACAACTAAACTGGGGGATACATTGATGGTCAGACAACTGGGGGATACATTGATGGTCAGACAACTGGGGGATACATTGATGGTCAGACAACTGGGGGATACATTGATGGTGGTCAGACAACTGGGGGATACATTGATGGTCAGACAACTGGGGAATACATTGGTGGTCAGACAACTGGGGGATACATTGATGGTGGTCAGACAACTGGGGGATACATTGATGGTCAGACAACTGGGGGATACATTGGTGGTCAGACAACTGGGGGATACATTATTTTGTCCATGTGTATGAAGAAGACAAAAGATATAGCTGCCTGTAATAAGTGACTCCCCAAATTTGAAAGAGAGAGAGAGCCAAAACAAACAATTTTAATTTAGTGAACAGTATTGGAACGAAAGTGATGTGCTTGTTTAATGTAGGAAAATTAATAAGAGGAGGTGGTTGTAAGATCTAGCTGGATTACTCTCTGTAGGTGAAGCAAACAGAAACAGTGAGGAAAGCCAGACAAATGAAACAGGAGTTCCAGCAACTCCTTATCACATGCCTATGAGGCCTCCCCTGGGTATTGCCCTGCTTGATGGAAAACACCTAACTTCTGGGAAGCTGCTTTAGCAAAAGTGGTAGGCCTATTATGATTTGTCCAAGAAAGGTCAGGAGAAAAAGAAACACCAAGAATACTGAGAGAAGATGAAGGGTTGATTTGTGTGTTGTTGAAGTATAAGGGATAGTCATGTGGAAGATTGTGATGGGTAGATAGATAGAAACATTTGGTTTTGGAAGCATATTCATTAAGTCACACACACACTGCTAAGGTTAAGGACCTAAGCCTAGAGGAGATGGGCAGGACGGTGACCGGTCAACTCAACCAGTATACCATTTCAACCAGTAGCTCTCAACCAGTACCAAATCAACCAATACGGTTAGGTTAGGTTAGGTTAAGTCAGGTTAGGTTAGTACTATATTTTGCCACTGGTTTGGTTGGTCTTGGTTGATTTGGCACTGGTTGAGAGCTACTGGTTGAAATGGTCTACTGGTTGAGATGACATGGAACCGGGTAGGACGTGTAGCAAGGAGAGAGGACAATAGGTGGAGTAAAAGAGAGGACAATAGGTGGAGTAAAAGAGAGGACAATAGGTGGAGTAAAAGAGGACAATAGGTGGAGTAAAAGAGAGGACAATAGGTGGAGTAAAAGAGAGGACAATAGGTGGAGTAAAAGAGAGGACAATAGGTGGAGTAAAAGAGGACAATAGGTGGAGTAAAAGAGAGGACAATAGGTGGAGTAAAAGAGAGGACAATAGGTGGAGTAAAAGAGAGGACAATAGGTGGAGTAAAAGAGAGGACAATAGGTGGAGTAAAAGAGAGGACAATAGGTGGAGTAAAAGAGAGGACAATAGGTGGAGTAAAAGAGAGGACAATAGGTGGAGTAAAAGAGAGGACAATAGGTGGAGTAAAAGACCAACTGACTGGACCCCCTGAGAAGGAAAACAGGACAAGAAAGCACAAGACAAAAGGTGGAGACGAGATGGAATAAACTGCAGAAGTGACATGGCAACAACTAGCGATGTCTCGGGAATCATGGAAAAGGTTAAGGGGGGGGTGACCTGCTTTTTGTTATTTCTGTCCTTTTCTCTCTTTCTCTGGCTTGTATCCATTCGGCCCCATTCAGCCAACTATTTTAAGACGTTTATCCCCATCTAGGTGTCGATTTCTTCCTGGCGAGCGATAGCGAGCCAGCATTATATGAAGACATCCGGCTTCGCCGGAGAAATTTTTCTAACGAAAGATTTACAAATTTAGCCTGCTGTCAAACAAAAATAAAAAATATGCTGGCTCGCTACCGCTCACCAGTAAAACATTGACACCTGGATGGGGATAAACGTCTTAAAACAGTAGGCTGAATGGGGCCAAATAGATACAAGCCAGAGAAAGTTAGAAAAGGACAGAACAAAAACAGGTCGCCCCCTAAGTGAAGCCTTTACCCACCAGTGGAATCCTAATGGCTACTAATGATAATGATGATGATGCCAGACTTATTTACATACATACGCATACACACACGGGCGCACACACAAAAGGAAAAACAAACACCCACGCACACACACACACACACAGCCAAAGCACACCTACTGCCTTCCACACACACACACACACACAGCCAAAGCACATCTACTTCCTTCCACACACACACAGCCAAAGCACACCTACTTCCTTCCACACACACACACACACACACACACACACACACAGCCAAAGCACATCTACTTCCTTCCACACACACAGCCAAAGCACACCTACTTCCACACACACACACACAGCCAAAGCACGCCTACTTCCTTCCACACACACACACAGCCAAAGCACACCTACTTCCTTCCACACACACACAGCCAAAGCACGCCTACTTCCTTCCACACACACACACACAGCCAAAGCACACCTACTTCCTTCCACACACACACACACAGCCAAAGCACACCTACTTCCACACACACACACAGCCAAAGCACACCTACTTCCTTCCACACACACACAGCCAAAGCACACCTACTTCCACACACACACACAGCCAAAGCACGCCTACTTCCTTCCACACACACACACACACACAGCCAAAGCACACCTACTTCCTTCCACACACACACACACACACACACACACAGCCAAAGCACACCTACTTCCTTCCACACACACACACACACACACACAGCCAAAGCACACCTACTTCCTTCCACACACACACACACAGCCAAAGCACACCTACTTCCTTCCACACACACACACACACAGCCAAAGTACACCTACTTCCTTCCACACACACACACACAGCCAAAGTACACCTACTTCCTTCCACACACACACACACACACAGCCAAAGTACACCTACTTCCTTCCACACACACACACACACAGCCAAAGCACACCTACTTCCTTCCACACACACACACAGCCATAGCACACCTACTTCCTTCCACACACACACACAGCCAAAGCACACCTACTTCCTTCCACACACACACAGCCAAAGCACACCTACTTCCTTCCACACACACAGCCAAAGCACACCTACTTCCTTCCACACACACACAGCCAAAGCACACCTACTTCCTTCCACACACACACACACACAGCCAAAGCACACCTACTTCCTTCCACACACACACAGCCAAAGCACACCTACTTCCTTCCACACACACACAGCCAAAGCACACCTACTTCCTTCCACACACACACAGCCAAAGCACAGCTACTTCCACACACACACACACACACAGCCAAAGCACGCCTACTTCCACACACACATTCCCGAGCCAGCAACAATTATACCTCTGGCCCTGAAATGCGAGCCTAAGGGAACTATTGAGTACAGAGTAAATAGCTTCACAAGGCCATTTTAGATTAAGCGACACACAAATACAAACACAGGCACGTACACACATGCGACTATAGTAACAAAAACACACTCACAAGCACACACACTCAGGCTCGATCCCCACCAAGCACAAACAGGGTTCTCTACTCTCTCTCTTACACACCTAATAATAACAGCCACGCACAATAATAACAGCCATACATACTAACATACATGCATAATAATAAGATATACAAAATAATAACAGACACACAATAATAACAGACATACATAATACCAACATACATGCATAATAGTAAGACATACATAAAAATAACACACACAATAATAACAGAGCAAGAACAGGGAAAAAAAACAAAAAAACATAAAACAAAAAATAAACACAGATAAAAAACACAAACTCTCACACATCCAGGTCACCCAGGAGAAGACCCAGAGACCAGGGTTACCAAGGTCGCTCCAGCACTCCCCCGGCCCCTGACCACCCGGAGAGGTTCCGATCTCGGCAGGCAGACATGCAGCGGAGCCAAAGCCACAAGCCCTCCCACCACACTTCCAGGCACACCCTTCATATTAATCGTCTCCCCAGGCCAGACGCCTGATGGACTATTATCTAGTCCAACTTGCGCCCGACCCCTTACTCCAAATGACCACGTGTTCGCTCAACTATTCACAAGCATTCACCATTCACTCTGTCCACCACCACTTCCCCTGCCTGATCTATAGTCATTCCTCTATCATCCAAAGCCTTTCTTACACAGTCTCTCCATCTCAATGGGGGTCTTCCTGCCCTTCTATCTCCCCTTGTACCTGACTCACATATTCTCTTTGTAAGCCTTTCATCTCCCATTCGTTCAACATGACCATACCAGCTCAGCACCCTTCTGTCCACTCTAGCTGACAAATGTTCCTGCTGCCCCACTCTCCTACGTATCTCTTCATTCCTCAATCTGTCTCTACGAGTAACTCCACACATACTCCTCAAGCAGCTCTTCTCCATCACATCCAGCCCTCTTTTCTCCTTTTTCTTCAGAGCCCATGTCTCAGCCCCATACATCACTGTTGGCACAACAATTCCTTGATACAGTGCACTTTTTACTTTCACTCCGAGATTTCTCGTCTTCCACATACTTCCCATTGCTCCGAAAACCTTCCTTCCTTCACACACTCTCTGTTTTACCTCCACTTCCATACCTCCACTCCTGCTTATCGTTCCTCCTAGATATTTAAAACACTCTACTTGTTCCAATATTTTCCCATCCAGCCTCACATCTAGATTCACCCTATGCTCTCCCCTATTACACACCATTACTTTACTTTTATTGACGTTCACCTTCAGTTTCCTCCTTCCACAAACCACACCAAACTCTTTGACTACCCGCTGCAGTTTCTCATCAGAATCCGCCACCAATGCTGTGTCATCAGCGAACAGCAACTGATTCAACTCCCAATCTCTACCATTCTTTCCTACTAAACCCAATCCTCTTCCCATAGTTCTCCTTTTCACCTCCCTCACCACACCATCCATAAACATATTAAACAGCCATGGTGACATTACACAACCCTGTCGCAAACCTACCTTTACCTCAAACCATTCACTCAACTCACCATTTCCTACTCTCACACATGCTCTGCTCCCTTCATAAAAACTCTTAACTGCTTCTAACAAATTTCCTCCTATTTCATAAATCCTTAACACCTTCCACATTGCTTCACGGTCCACACGATCATACACACAGTAATAACAGACACACAGTAATAACACACAGTAATAACACACAGTAATAACACACAGTAATAACACACACACAGTAATAACACACACAGTAATAACAGACACAGTAATAACACACACACAGTAATAACACACACAGTAATAACAGACACACAATAACACACAGTAATAACACACAATAATAAAACACACACAGTAATACCACACACACAGTAATAACACACACACAGTAATAACAGACACACAATAACACAGTAATAACACACACACAGTAATAACACACACAGTAATAACACACACAGTAATAACACATTAATAACACACACACAGTAAGAACACACAATAATAACACACACACATTAATAACACACACACAGTAATAACACACACACAGTAATAACACACACAATAATAACACACAATAATAACACACACACAGTAATAACACACACAATAATAACAGACACAATAATAACAGACACACACAGTAATAACAGACACACACAGTAATAACACACACAATAATAACACACACACAATAATATCAGACACACACATATTCCGAAGCATTCCAGAGTTAAACACACACACACATACGGAAGCAAAATACACACACCCAACCAACACAAACACAACTACACACACACACACACATTTCCTAGCCAGCAACAACTATACCAGCCACAGAAATGCGGGACTTAGGAAACTATTGTGTACAGTGGAAATACCTTGGTAAGGCCAGTTATATTGAAGTTATTACACAAACACACACAGACACACACAGACACACACACACACACACTCTCTCACACACACACACAATTTTAATTTTAACTTTATTATGTATCAACTTCCTTGTATATTTTCAGCCTTCGGGCTGCTTTTGTGAATAAACCGTGAATTAATAGTATTATTATTACACACACACACACACACACACACACACACACACACACACACACACACACACATACACACTCACACACACTCACACATACATACACACACATATTTCTTAGCCAGCAACAATTATACCTAAGACACAGAAATGTGGGTCTTAGAAAATTATTGTGTACCGTGGAAATGGTCTGATAAGACCACACACACACACACAGACATGCAGATATAACACACATTCGTAAGCACGTGCACAAAAGCAATAGCCTGCCCCTCTCTCTCTCTCTCACACACACAATAACAACTACCACATTAATAACAACAAAGCCAGCACGTTCCTAACACTGCCACATACATCCACTATTGTTGTTGTTGTGTGTGGGAGTGGGAGGGGGGGGGGGGGGGAGCGCCGTCATCCAATATTTATTTGTTATTAGTTATATTTTTCTCTAGACCTCCATCAATCCTGAAAAAAACATCCCCAAGAACCCCCTTAGACATAAATGTGTACATTATTTGGTAGATCTACAGATGAAGGCCGGTTCTTTCTAAATTATAGGCTCGCTTTCGCTCGCCAGGGAATAATCGACACTAAATAGCACAAATGGTCTTAACATTGACAAATAAATGGGGCGGAAGGTCTTAAAATTGCCAAACTAATCGGGCAAACGTCATAAAATCTCAAAACTAACACAGTCAAACATGAGGGAGAAGGGGGTCTAGAAAAATAATACACACATACAGGTAATGGGATCTATTCAGATACCAAATGAAGGAACTTACCAAGACAACATTTATTCAATCTATCTCGATATATTGTGTGAACAGAATACACACACATACATACATACATAAAATTTTAAGACTGAGTGTTCCACACATAAGTGCAGTTTCAGTCTCTTGTCCTAATGGCAGCGTTCCAGGCAACCCTGTTAAGGGCTGCTTCACTTGTCAAGTTCTTGGTTTGAGATCGGCGCGTATAGTCCGATCCCAGGTCTTCCTCGGTCCACCCCTTGGTGCAGCTCCCTCCACAATCACAGACCTGCATTTTTTCACCCAATTTTGTTCATCCATTCTCTCCACATATCCATACCATCCTAGTCTACTTGTACGCATCACCTCGCTAATACTCTTTATACCTTAACGTCTCCTCAGCTCAACATTTGTTATTCTATTCTGTAGCCTGGCCCCACACATCCATCTCACCATTCTCATCTCATTACGCTCCATTCTGTTGACATACTCTACTTTAACGGCCCATGTTTCTGAGGCATACGTCATTGCACTTCTAACACATGAGGCATACACCTTTCCCTTCAGGGGGAGAGGCATTCTTTTCATGGTCAGGATTGGCATAAATTCTCTGAACTTCCCCCAGCCACACCTAATTCTAGCAACAGTGGCAGCCTAAGCTCCACCACCGGCAGAGATGGTATCTCCTAGGTAACAAAACTTGTTCACCAGCTCCAAAGACTCATTTCCAAAATTCACAGCCACAGGATCATCACTTAACACAAGCTCGCCTTTTCACACTACGCACTCAAATTTCTCTATTTCTGACTTATCCTTCGGCAGGGGCCCCTTTATTCTACTACAGCACTTACTCCCATGGTGTACCCAACAGATGCTACATTGAATTGAGTTAACGCCCATTCCCTTTCCACACACTGCACATGGGTATGCACCGCTCTTTTCCACATTGCCTCGTCTCAATCTACAATGCATAACCTTGGTTTTGTTAATATTGACTCTTAAACCCTTGCTCGCCATGCCCTCTCTCCACTCTCTGAATTTGGCCTCAGCATCCTGCATACTGTCAGCTATTAGGACTAAATCGTCTGCATAGAAGAGTTCCAACGGGAGTCCGCCTCTAAAAACTCTAGACAGCGCCTCCAAGACCATAATAAAGAGGGGGCTTAACACTGAACCCTGATGGACTCCAACACTGACTGCGAACTCATCACTCAGTACACCCTTCACCCTCACCGAACTTCGCGAATCCTCATACATCTTCATTATCACACGCACCAGCCACTCTTCCACACCAAGTTTCCTCATAGCCCACTGCACAACATCTCTAGGCACCCTATCAAAGGCCTTCTCCAGGTCCACAAACACAAAGTAAAGATCCCTGCCTTTTAGTAAGTATCTTTCCTGTATCTGCCTGACTATGAAGATAGCATCGGTTGTACCACGTCCTGGCATAAAACCAAACTGCATATCATCAATAGAGATGCTTTGCCTGATCAAACCCTCAAGGACTCTCTCACAGACCTTCATGATTTGGTCAAGCATTTTCAGGCCCCTATAATTTCCTCTATCTAGCGCATCCCCCTTTCCTTTGTATATATTTACTATTACACTTTTGAGCCAATCCTCTGGGATTTTCTCATCTTTAATAATGGTGTTTATCAACTCAGTGACTAAGTTTACACCAATCTCCCCTGAGGCTTTTATCATCTCAGCGACAATGTCGGAGCAACCTGGAGCTTTACCGTCCTTCATTTTATTGATTGCGTCGCTCACTACAGCTGGTGCTATCAAAGGAGGGGGCCCAGATACATTTAACCCTGCTCAGGTAATGTTCCAGAAGTGTGGCGAAATTAGCAATGTGGCCCCATATGGGGACCGGCACTTTAAACGGCTCTCACCCAAAAACTGATTGATGGATTTTAAATTTCTTGTTACCAATAGAAACTAAAATTAATGCTTAATATTATGTTAAGAGCAAATTACACTACTGTAAATATTAAATTATATATAAAATAAAGAAGAAAAAAAAGTAGTGAAAAAAAAGGGTCAACAAAAGTGAGGCATATCTCATACATTACATAAGCTGGATTAATTTGGTTGCAGGGCTGTGGGGGGGATGGCTGAGGGTCTTGGGTGACAACAAGGCAGAACTCTGGGGCTAAACAAAAGTTCGATAGCAAGGGAAAATTTGTAGTACACATTTGGGATTATGGACCCCAAATGGTGACCGGACAGGTTGGTACAGGAAAGGGGAGGAGAGAGAGCGGCGGCTCACACCCTCTCCCAGTCGTAGGACGATGCGGACTGACTGCTCGTCTTCAAAACTTCTTGCCATCGGCCTCCGGCCATGAAATATTCGCGAAAAACCTGTTTTGCGCATATTTTTTTGCCCCGTATGGGGCCAATATGCCTGAGGAGGGTTAAAGAGCGAGTGCTCCAAACGAATAGCGGTTCCGGTCTTACGCCCTAAAAGCGGCGCTTCAGGCAGCCATTTTTAGAGGTACCTCACTTGTATTATTTATACAGTTGTTTATAAAAGTAAGTGAGGCATGTAAAATGACTCAAGGATTCTAGTCACCAATATGTCCATGCAATAGTATTGGAGACAATGGCATGTTAATGTATGGAAGTCAAAGCCCCTACCTTCAATTGGCATTATGTAATCATCTCCATAATTTTCGTGTAAAGTCGGCGACTAATCATAAACTAGTACAGGGACTTTCCCACATGCTCGATTTTGGTCGTCGACACAACCCGACATTCCCTATTTGGCCATTGTCTCGTCATGTCATGTCAAATTCTTGCATGATCATCTGATGTCCCAGAAACGTCGCTGGGAGTTTTGGAGAGTCTTGAATTAGGTCGTGAGTCATGCTGATTTTTGGAAAGTTAAAAAAACTTTCACGAATGTCGGTTATGTGCACGACCGTCGAGCAATGTAGGCTATGTGTCCAAGGCAATTCCCCGACCAGGTAAGTTCATTCTGATGTGTCCGTGATGGTGTTGCACGAAAATAATAGTTACGAATATGCACGACCTTGCTCGACTATTTGCCAACACACGAAAATTGTCTCAAGATCAATCCGCGAAATGACAAGACTGGTGTCGTATGTGTTGCCATTGCCAAAAGTATACTCGCCCATGGCAGAATGCGAGTATGCTATACTCGACAGTATTAGCGACATGAAGGAAACGTTGCGGACACTAGTCGTACATGTTGGCGACACAACTGGACATGGTCGCCAACAAGGTCCTTTTTTCGTGAAACCGTATTCTTGTTTGCGTTCAGTTTAGTGGTAGTGGTGGCGGTGGATGTTGTGGCTGTGGTAGTAGTAGTTGTTGTTGTTGTTGTTGTTGTTCCTCAAGCTGCCTGGCCGAACAGCCCCAAGGCCCCGAATAAGGCCAAGGCCATAATCGAGCGCCCCCAAAGAACCCTCCCTGCCGACCACAATAAAGCCTGGGTGACCGAAGCCACTCCATGGCGGGGAGCTAAGGAGGGTGCGGAAACGCCCGGGAAACCAAAGCCCCACCCAGGGCCCTGTGCCCCTCGGCAATTATGAAGAGAAAGTTGAGGCGCAAAGGTAGTGGCTGTGGTAGTAGTAGTCGACTACGGTTGTGCTGTATAGTCGTGGTTGTGCTGTATGGTCGTGGTGGTGGTAGTAGTGATGGTGCATGGCCGTGGTGATGGTGTAAGGTGGTAGTGGTGTATGGCCTTTTTGGTGGTTGTGGTAGTAATGGTTGTTTTTTGTATAGGTGGTTGTGGTTGGTAGTTGGTGGGGAGAGTGTGTGGTTGGGGTTGTAGGTGTGTCTGTGATGGTTATGGAAGTTTGTTGAGATGATGCTGGGGTGAGGTGCGTTGTGGTGGTGGTAGTGGTGGCTTGGTGGTGGTCTTGGTAGCTTGATGGTAATTGTGGTAGTTTGGTGGTGGTTGTGTAGGTTGTGATAGTTTGTTCTGGTTGGTGGTGGTTGATTATTGCGGTTCTTGAAAGAGATTGAAGGGATAATATGTGTATGTGCTCTGTATTGGGGGCACAGTGCGCCCCTGTATTGAGTAATGTTCACATATGTGGAGAGGCTGAGAGGCTCCACCCATACTGAATTTCTCGAAAGTGTATAGTCCAAAGCATTTTGTCTCATCAACTTACTTCCTCTTATGAGATCCCTACAATCTCTTTCTACACACCGCAATGTTACATCACTCACACACTTTTATCGCTATTACATTGTGTTTATTTACATCGTGTTTATCAGACCTCTCTCAGTGCGGCGAGTGCGAGGCACCCGCCTTTAAACACAGTCCCACTCCTATTCTGTCCAACCCAAGAATTGACACATTTTTTCAGTCTTTCTGCTACTCAACACCTCAACTCGTGTGGGGTTGTCATGCTTAGGGGAGCCGGATTTTGATTAAAAGACTGTCCCCCACATGAGTAGAGCTTGGGGAGGAACAGAGGTAGAAGTACCAAATTCCTTCTTTTAACCTCCGTTGTGGTACAGGTGACTGGATATCCTGCCTGTATGGCTTGAATCCTAACCCTAGCAGTTATATTTGTCATCAAATAAGCAACTTGTCATGCATAGGGGAGCCACATTTCGATTAACAGACGGACATACCATATGGACACAATACCATGTGCGACAGACACGCAACTATATCTGATACTGAAACACGATGCCCCGGTAATGTTCGTGAGTTGGATTGTTGGGCGCCGTTAGTAACCTAATTTGGGGTCAACTTCTGGACCCCCTTCTCTCTCATGCTTAGCCCCATTAGTTTTGAGATTTTAAGACATTTGCCCCATGAGTTCTACGATTTTAAGACCTTTCGTTCAATTTATGTGTAGATTACTTCTTGGAAAGCAATAGCGAGCCTGTTATAGGTGAGGAAGCGGCCTTCGGCCGAGGCCTGTTTCTACCAAAAAATGCACAAACTAATCTCGAAAGGGCTCTAGGTGTTTTTATTGTTTATAAATGTATTATTATTATTATTATTATTATTATTATTATTATTATTATTTTATTTTTAGCTTTAAAGAAATCTAGGCAAACAAACACACACACACACACACAACACGAATCTCTGACACGGTGAAATACAGTTTCCAGGTAATGCTTGCGAGTTGGACAGTTGGGAAGTCAATAACCTAGTTTGGGGTTAGCGTTTAACACCATAACACACACAGGGAACTCGTACTCATAAACACATACCACACAATAACACACACAAAACCCTCATCAAATTAACACACATACATCCAGAAGAAATAGGCAAACACATACACACACAAACACACACACACACATACATACTCGCACGTTCCAAAAACTTGCCTCTATATAATTACATACACTGTACAGTTAAAAAATACAGGTGCACAAGAAAATAAACCTAAAAAAGACTCTCTCTCTAGGCTAGTTTATGCCTAACACTTAAGGGGAGGTTTTTAGTGTGTTTCCTAGACTTCCATCAAGCTTGAAATTACACCCCCCACGACCCCCTTTCAAGATAAATTTGTACATTTTTCGGTAGAAAAATGTCCTGGCCGAAGGCCGGTTCCTCTTAAATTACAGGCTCGCCATCGCTCGCCAGGAAAAAATAGACACCTAAATGGGATGAAAGGTCTGAAAAGTTACATAAATGGGGTGAAAGTTCTTAAAATCGCCAAATTAATGGGGCGAACGTCTTAAAATCTCAAAAGCAATGGGGCTAAACATGAGGGAGAAAGGGGCAAAGAAAAAACTCCCTCAAGTGGAAATCTCTCTTTAACCAAACCATAACGCAGGCAGAGATCAAACCCTCTCTCACATAGCCTATACACACACACTCTAACAATAACATAAGACAGACCCACGAACACGTAATATACACGTAGAAACAGTCGCGCTAATAAGTCATGGCCCAGCTGTCATATTACGTTTGGCTTGCTCTGTGTTGTATTAATGCCTGTCAGATGTTGAATAGGGTGGGAAAGTGAAGGAACATGGTTGTATATTT
This sequence comes from Paralithodes platypus, assembly GCA_032716605.1. Lineage (NCBI taxonomy): Eukaryota > Metazoa > Arthropoda > Malacostraca > Decapoda > Lithodidae > Paralithodes > Paralithodes platypus. Next base: position 15,865,926 of record CM064537.1, on the reverse strand, counting down.
CACTCAAAAAGAATATATCATGTGTAAATATTGCTGGTGCCAATTATTGATCAAAACATACTTGGTGCCGAGACATCACTTATCAGCGCGACTGTACACTCGAATGCCAATGTCTCTAGCCCTCTCGTAAGAATTCCTGGACACCCATGTTGTTCTTGATGCACTTACAACTATCTGGATTGATTATTGGCTCAACATTTGCTTTTCAATATATATTTTATATATATATATGTGTATAGTTTATATATATTTTATATATATATGTGTAGTTAATGTGCAGAGAGTTATATTCATCAATTCGTTTCCAGAGATACACTTCATAGTTAGGGATAGGTGAAATCCACGAATATTTATGAGTGGGCTAGAGACTATGGTATCCGAGTGTACACGCACACAAGCTCTAACACACATACATCCCACACACACACAGAGTAAAAAACACTAGTTGAAAAGAAAATTAAAATCAAACACTCACATTCTTAAGGAGAGGTTTTTAGTTTGTTTCCTACTCTTCCAGCAATCTTAAAATGTCGCCCCCTTGACCCCCTTTCAAGATAAATTTGTAAATTTCCCGGCCGAAGGCCAGTTACTCATAATTTACAGGCTCGCTATCGCTCGCCAGGATAAAATCGACACCTAAATCGCACGAAAGGTCTTACAATTGACAGAATGGGGCGGAAATTCCTAAAATCACCAAACTAATGGGGCAAACGTCTTAAAATCTCAAAAGCAATGGGGCTAGACATGAGGGAGAAAGGAGTCAAGAACAAATTCCCTCAAGTGGAAATCTCCCCTTAAGGCTACACACACACACACACACACACCCCCTCACCCACACACATAAACACACTCTCTCCCGTTAACTCACTCACTCACTCACTCACTCACTCACTCACACTCACTCTCTCTCTCTCTCTCTCTCTCTCTCTCACTCACTCACTCACTCACTCACTCTCTCACTCACTCACTCTCCGTCAATATGCTCATTACTGGTGAACCGTAATTTGATAACCCAGGGAGAGTTGTGTAAGTGGCAACCTATCATGCTGCATTACTCTATATACGGACGAAGGTTGTGTATTTGCCTCTGTTTGTTTATTTGTCTATAAACAAGATATCTCACAAAGTTATAGAGCGATGTTCGCGAAATTTAGTGGGCAGATAGGATATGCGCCAAGGAAGAAGTGATTCACTATAGGAGGCGATCGGTAGAGCACATACCTCCACCATCGTAATTCGAGTTATATGTGCTCTAGCGAGTGGTCCTCTAGTTTAATGTTTGTATTTTGGGAGGGCATCGTACAGCCGGCCAAATAAGTGATGATCGGTGTCAAGTATACTGTATATTATCCAAAAATTGGTATCAGTAATATCTAAACATGATTTCTTCCTTTCGAGTGAGATATATAAACATGTTCCTACACTTACCCACCCTATTCTACATATGCCAGACATTACCACAGCACAGAGCGAGCCAAACGTAATGACAGGTGAGACATGACTTATTAGCGCTACTATACAACCGTGGTCAGGCATTTCTGGACATTTTTTTGGAAGCGAAATAATGATACAGTGACGATCTATTGTGATAAATCGGTTGAACCATAAAGATCATATTATTGGGATTCACAAGTTAAGGGGAGACTTACCGTTTTTCTGGACCCCCTTCTCCCTAATGTTTAGCCCCACTAGTTTTGAAATTTTAAGACGTTGGTTCCATTAGTTTGGGGATTTTATGACCTTTCACCCAATTTCTTTGTCACTATTAGGACCCTTCGTGCCATTTAGGTGTCGATTTTATCCTGGCGAGCGATAGCGAGCCTGTAATTTTAGGAGGAATCGGCTTTGGCCGAGACATTTTTCTACCGAAAAATGTACAAATCTATCTCGAAGGGGGGTCTAGGGGGTGATTTTCTAAGCTTGATGAAGGTCTAGCGAGAAAACTAAGAAATAAAGGAACAAATACATTAATAGACCAAAACAACAACCATTAAGGGGAGATCTCCACTTGAGGGATTTTTTTCTTGACCCCTTTCTCCCTCATGTTTAGCCCCATTGCTCTTGATATTATAAAACGTTTGCCCCATTAGTTTAGCGATTTTAAGAACTTTCACCCCATATTAAGACCTTTCGTGCAATTCAGGTGTCGATTTTATCCTGGCGAGCGATAGCGAGCCTGTAATTTAAGAGGAGCCGGGAAATTTTTCTACCGAAAAATGTACAAATTTATCTTGAAAGGGGGTCTAGGGGGGTGTAATTTTAAGCTTGATGGAATTCTAGGGAACGAACTAAAAACCTCCCCTTAACACTCATCTTCATGGATATATTATCATGTGTTCCAGTATTCCTGACCGCTACTGTACACCCGGGGATTAAGAGGAGGTTTTATATTTGTTCCCTACACCTCCAACCACTACTGTACAACCCAGGGATTAAGAGGAGGTTTTATATTTGTTCCCTACACCTCCAACCACTACTGTACACCCGGGGATTAAGAGGAGGTTTTATATTTGTTCCCTACACCTCCAACCACTACTGTACAACCCAGGGATTAAGAGGAGGTTTTATATTTGTTCCCTACACCTCCAACCACTACTGTACAACCCAGGGATTAAGAGGAGGTTTTATATGTGTTCCCTACACCTCCAACCAATCATGTAATAATACCCCCATGACCCCCTTCGATTTACATGTATAAATTTTTCGGTAAAACGAAATGTGGTTTTCTTAAAGTACAAGCTCGCTTACGCTCGCCAGGAAACAAGTGACACCTAAATGGTACGGAACGTCTTAACATTGACAGAAATAGGGTCAACAAGTCTTATAATCGCTAAGCGAATGGGATGAACGTCCTAAATTTTCAAAACTAAGAGGGCTAAACAGGAGGTGAAAGGGGGTTCTGAACAAATCTAATGTGAAAATCTTCTCTTAAGGGGAGGTTTTTAGTTTTTTTTCTACTCCTCCAGCAATCTTAAAATTTCACCCCCTTGACCACCCTCTTTGAAGATAAATTTGTACATTTTTCGGTAGAAAAATGTCCCGGCTGAAAGCCGGTTCCTCTTATATTACAGGCTCGCTGTCGCTCGCCAGGATAAAATCGACACCTAAATGGTACAAAAGGTCTTAAAATTGACAGAAATGGGTCGAAAGTTCTTAAAATCGTCAAAATAATGGGACGAAAGTCTTCAAATTAGAAAAGCAATGGGGCTAAACATGAGGGAGAGAGGAGTCAAGAAAAAAATCCCTCAAGTGGAAATCTCCCCTTAAAGCACTGTCCCACCTTCATAGCTTTAAGTCAAATTTCCTCTATTGGTTTATTACAAAAATATTCAATTAATAAAACTAATGATAAACAACAATGATAAACTAATGATAAACAACAATGATAAACTAATGATAAACTAATGATAAACAACAATGATAAACAACAATGATAAACAACAATGATAAACAACAATGATAAACTAATGATAAACAACAATGATAAACAACAATGATAAACAACAATGCTATATGTGCAGCTTACTCAGTACTTCAACGTATAGTATCGGTTTATCATAAATATTTCTCCAGCTGTTGTGCAGATAAACTTGACCATGATTGTATGATCTAGGACAGTACTTTCTAGCACTCGTTATAAGACACTCTAAATTCGGATATCGGGAAAAATTAATGAGGGGATTCGATTCAGATTGAGAACCCACCCACCCACCCATCCCACCCACCCATCATCCACCCATCCATCCCACCCCCAATCCCACCCATCCCACCCATCCCACACACACACACACACACACACACACACACACACACACACACACACACACACACACACACACACACACACACACACACACACACTCACACTCACACTCACACACACACACACACATTCAGAAACAACTCGGGTGATGTTTCGTGACCTTTAGTCTAATGTGAACAAAAATGCGCCTCAGCAACAAACATGGGGATGTAGCCCACACACTACGCCATTATGGAGGCATACAACACTTTTAAATTACATCTTTAGTTACACAGAAAACCCCACATATATTATGGAAATTTGTTAAGAAGTTAGTCCCACTCTTACGCGCTCTCTGTCAATACCATAGTGTGTGGCGAGCCCCAAATCCATAACGCAGATCAAAATGTAACAGTGGCAGTATCTTAGGGTTCAATTAAACTGGTCCAATCTTATGAGGATAGTAAAGCAATAAGCTGTAGAACACTAGACAAATATCTATACCCTTTTAGTGTACCATGCCGAATATATACAATTATATAATGGCTATCTCCAAACGATTTGATTTAGTTAATGGAGGATTTATGGGAATTAAAGGGGCAGCAAATGTATCACTTAAAGTTCTGACCCCCATAAGTTCTTCCAATGTTGTTGTTTTTTTTAACCCGCTTAATGATAGCCATAGCATAGGAATAGCAATAAAGGCCACTAATTAACTAAACGGGTTAATTATAATGTATTAATAACATGTATCTGCGTAATTCGTAGTTCCTTTTCATTAAAGGGAAATAAACCCTCTTCAGTCCGTTTTTCTTCAGTTAGGAATAATGAGGTTGAATAAACTTACGATTTCACTTCATGTAGGGGAGAAACCCCAAACTGGAATGAATTCTACTGCACTAAGCAACAAAGGCTATATAGCACAAGAACGATATATAAAGATCTTTCCGAACTCTCTCCCCGCACATAGCAAGCTGCAAATATCGTCTAAAGACAGTCAACACAAAATTAAGAAAGGCAATATTTCATGGTTGACTATGTTGGGTATTTACATTGTAAAAAGTACCGTAGAATTATGATGTTCGAAAACCGTATTCAATGTTAGGATTTGTTAACTGTAATACATCTCTAAATTATGATAATAAGACAGTAAATAACTAGTAATATAAACGGTTAAGTATGTTTGTAGCCGTAAACATTACGGTATTATGTTGATAATACGGTTACCTTAAAAACAAGAGAATATTTGTCAACAGAGCAGGAAGCTTCATCCTTTTGGTATTATACAAGAAAACTATACACTCTATGACACTGATTCTAAACCATTGTGAACTCTTGCACTTGCATACCTTATACTGTGCAAGACTCCATAAGTAAATAGCAAGATAGTGGCGGAGAAACAGCACTTACTGTACACACACAGAAACAACACGCACATAGACAGTCATGGGTTGTTGAAACACACTAACAGAAAAAGAACAGGCACTTCCTATCATACACATACAGATTAACTCTCTCTCTCTCTCTCTCTCTCTCTCTCTCTCTCTCTCTCTCTCTCTCTCTCTCTCACACAGAAACAACACGAACATAGACAGTCATGGGTTGTTGAAACACACTAACAGAAAAAGAACAGGCAGTTACTATCATACACATACAGATTAACTCTCTCTCTCTCTCTCTCCCCCTCTCTCTCTCTCTCTCTCTCTCTCTCTCTCTGAAACAACACGAACATAGACAGTCATGGGTTGTTGAAACACACTAACAGAAAAAGAACAGGCAGTTACTATCATACACATACAGATTAACTCTCTCTCTCTCTCTCTCCTCCCTCTCTCTCTCTCCCTCCCTCTCTCTCTCTCTCTCTCTCTCTCTCTCTCTCTCTGAAACAACACGAACATAGACAGTCATGGGTTGTTGAAACACACTAACAGAAAAAGAACAGGCACTTACTATCATACACATACAGATTAACACTCACTCTCTCTCTCACTCACAGAAACAACACGAACATAGACAGTCATGGGTTGTTGAAACACACTAACAGAAAAAGAACAGGCAGTTACTATCATACACATACAGATTAACACTCACTCTCTCTCTCTCTCTCTTACACAGAAACAACACGAACATAGACAGTCATGGGTTGTTGAAACACACTAACAGAAAAAGAACAGGGACTTACTATCATACACATACAGATTAACACTCACTCTCACTCTCACTCTCTCTCTCACACAGAAACAACACGAACATAGACAGTCATGGGTTGTTGAAACACACTAACAGAAAAAGAACAGGCACTTACTATCATACACATACAGATTAACACTCACTCTCTCTCTCACTCACAGAAACAACACGAACATAGACAGTCATGGGTTGTTGAAACACACTAACAGAAAAAGAACAGGCAGTTACTATCATACACATACAGATTAACACTCTCTCTCTCTCTCACACAGAAACAACACGAACATAGACAGTCATGGGTTGTTGAAACACACTAACAGAAAAAGAACATACTATCATACACATACATTAACACTCACTCCTCTCTCACTCAAACAACACGAAGAGACAGTCATGGGTTGTTGAAACACACTAACAGAAAAAGAACAGGCAGTTACTATCATACACATACAGATTAACACTCTCTCTCTCTCTCACAGAACAACACGAACATAGACAGTCATGGGTTGTTGAAACACACTAACAGAAAAAGAACAGGCACTTACTATCATACACATACAGATTAACACTCACTCTCTCTCTCACTCACAGAAACAACACGAACATAGACAGTCATGGGTTGTTGAAACACACTAACAGAAAAAGAACAGGCAGTTACTATCATACACATACAGATTAACACTCTCTCTCTCTCTCACACAGAAACAACACGAACATAGACAGTCATGGGTTGTTGAAACACACTAACAGAAAAAGAACAGGCACTTACTATCATACACATACAGATTAACACTCTCTCTCTCTCACTCACAGAACACACGAACATAGACAGTCATGGGTTGTTGAAACACACTAACAGAAAAAGAACAGGCAGTTACTATCATACACATACAGATTAACACTCTCTCTCTCTCTCACTCACAGAAACAACACGAACATAGACAGTCATGGGTTGTTGAAACACACTAACAGAAAAAGAACAGGGACTTACTATCATACACATACAGATTAACACTCACTCTCACTCTCTCTCTCTCTATAAGCAAATATTCCACAGTAAAAACAACAGGAATGGTTTAGGACTTTAAAAACGCAAATTATGACGGACTTAAGGAATCGCTATCAAACATACACTCAAACCTCATAAATATAAACGATGTAAATGTACTATGGGGACATTTTAAGTCTACAATTACAGAAGCGCATAAACAATTTGTACCCATGAAACCAAAACGTAATACGAAATCAAGTATGCCCCCTTGGTACAGTAGAGACATTGGCAAGGCGAAAAGGAATCAACTCCACAAACTTGTAAAAAATAACACAAACACTGAAGTAATTAAAAACTTGTACAAAAATAGTAGAAGGGAAGTGAAAAAAATAATTAGGGCGAACAAACAAAATTACGAGATGACTATTGCCAGAGAGAGTGCCACAAACCCCCAAAAATTCTACAGTTACGTAAATAAAAATAAACAGATCAAAAGCGGAATCGGACCGCTAATAGAAGATGGCCAGACAATAACAGGTGACACAAACACGGCAAATCTGCTCAACAAATATTTTGGCTCAGTTTTCACAAAAGTTATCGATCATACCCCTGAAAATAACACCTCAACTCATGTGATAGGAGATTTCACCATCAGTGTTAGCGAAGTACAAAGCAAATTGAGTAATCTAAATGTAAATAAGACCCCGGCACCCGACATGCTCCACCCGAAAATAATTAAGAATGTTAAGGACGAAATAGCAAAACCCCTGACACAACTATTTAACTTATCATTACTACAGGGGATTGTACCGAGTGATTGGAAAGATGCGAACATTACGCCGATATACAAGAAGGGTAGCAAGGCCAAAGCGAGTAATTACAGACCAATTAGTCTAACTTCAATTGTAGGAAAAATCATGGAAAAAAATCCTTAGAGATAAGATAGTAGATTACCTCGAATCAAACAACCTACACGGCTTTAGATCAAATAAGTCATGCCTAACAAATTTGATTGAATTTTATAACAAACTATTCACATATAACGACATGACAAAATCACTAGATGTAATCTTCTTGAACTTTCAAAAAGCTTTCGACAAGGTGCCTCACCGAAAACTATTGGCTAAACTGGAGAGGATAGGTATCAAAGGTGAAATTCATTCTTGGATAAAAAATTGGCTTGAAGACAGAGAGTGGTGATAAATGGAGTGGAATCGGAGTGGGAGCCTGTCACTAGTGGAGTTCCACAGGGTTCAGTCCTTGGACCGGTCCTGTGTCTCATTTACATTAACGATATTGATGTAGGGGTAAACAACACCATTTCCAAATTCGCCGACGATACAAAAATAGGAAATACAGTCCTGAACGAAGATGATAGAAATGCGTTGCAATCTGATTTAAACAAGATATCAGAGTGGTCGAAAAAATAGCAGATGCCCTTCAATGTCGATAAATGTCAGGTGCTGCAGGTTGGTAGCAGAAATATGAAATACAAATACGAAATCAATGGCAAACAAATAAAAACCGCAACGGTAGTAAAAGACCTAGGGGTACTAATATCTGAAAACCTAAAAACTTCCGACCAATGTATAGCAGCTGCAAATAAGGCAAACATAGCATTGGGCTTTATTAAACGAAAATTTACATATAAACATGAGAACGTAATAGTGCCACTGCTCAAAAGTATGGTGAGGCCCCACCTTGAATATGGTGTGCAGTTCTGGTCACCTTATCTGATCAAGGAAATTGCAAGACTCGAGTCAGTACAGCGTAAAGCGACGAAGATGATACCCTCATTAAGAAATAAATCATATGAAGAAAGACTTAAACGATTGAACCTGTTCTCATTAAAAAAGAAGAGGTTGAGGGGTCAGCTTATTGAGTGCTTTAGGATACTAAAAGGTTTCGAAAAAGTCGATGTAAATGCACTATTCACATTAAACAATACTAATCAAACTCGCGGAAATGGAATGAAATTATAAACCAAAAAGGCAAACCTAGATGTCACAGAGTTTCTTCACCTACAGTGTGGCGACAGAGTGGAATAAACTACCAGCGAGAGTGGTGGAGAGCGACACAATAAACGCTTGCAAGGGAAGGCTTGACCTCCATCTACAGAGGGCTGGGGTAATATGAAAAAAAAAAAAAAAAAAAAATTATGTACCGGTATGTGTAGGCTATGTGTGTACACTGTACAGTATGTATATACAGAATATGTATGTATGTATGTATGTATGTATGTATGTATGTATGTGTATGTGTATATGTATATATATATATCTCGTATATACTGTACAGTATTAGGAAATATATTATTACGGAGGTTCAATTCACTTAGATAGAACACACGCACGGGCATGATTACAGGAACAATGAACACACACACACACGCAGACACAACGCAATTGGATATGCAAATAGCAAACGTTCATGGGTATATACAAGACTCTCTCGCTCTCGCTCTCGCTCTCGCTCTCGCTCTCGCTCTCGCTCTCTCTCAATAACTTAGATAGTGGTGCAAACAATTCCATAACGCAGGTCGGGATACAAAAATGTCAATACAACCTAGTTCATTATATTCCTGGCACCGGTAGTTCTTGGTATTGGTTGTGAGGGTAATGTACGCTCAAGGACACGAATTATGGTTTATTGTGAGCCCTCCAATAGCTTAAACGATCCTCCGATATGCAAACATCAGGTACACAATTAGTAATGAAAATTGATTCAATTAGACACTAGTGCACACACACACAATCATGTACACAGACGCAACAAACACTCACACATATGCAACCCCCCCCCCCATATACACACAACATACACACATAATGCACACAAACACACACTGTATGTACACACACGCAGTCAATAACATAGTTTGTGTTGAACCCTGAATTCCATACCACTTTAAGGGATATGCAAGAAACAAACATTATCATATGGTTCATTTCGAAAGTATATACAGTAAGATATATTAGGATAAATATTAAAAAGCATGATTTGTTAAATATATAGCAAACAAATGCGTACAATGAAAAAAAAAAAAAAAAAAAACACACACACACACACACACACACACACACACACACACACACACACCTCCCACACACACACACACACACACACACACACACACACACACACACACACACACACACACACACACACACACACACACACACACCACACACACACACACACACACACACACACACACACACACACACACACACACACACACACACACACACACACACACACACACACACACACACCACACACACACACACACACACACACGACACACACACACAACACACACACCACACACACACACACACACACACACACACACACACACACACACACACACACACACACACACACACAATAAGTTAGTTTGTGGTGCACCTTGAATTCCATAAACGCAAGGAGGGACATTAAAGTGGCAATAACTCAAGAATTAATTTAGCTGTTCCAGTTTTATGAGGACAGTACACCGGGGGTGGTAAAATGTTTTAATACTACTTCTACTTCTACTTCTACTTCTACTTCTACTACTACTATCACTACCACCACTACCATTACAACACTTACTACTACTACTACTAAAACACCACTCCAGCCTGTGCAAGAGGGCGGTAGAAATAGGTTTTACTACTACTACTACTACTACCACTACTACTACAACACCACTCCAGCCTGTGCAAGAGGGCGGTAGAAATATAGGTTTTACTACTACTACTACTACTACTACTACTACCTCTACTACTACAACACCACTCCAGCCTGTGCAAGATAGCGGTAGATATTGTATAGGTTTTACTACTACTACTCCCAATACTACTACTATTACTACACCACTCCAGCCTGTGCTGGACTACTACTACAATTGCAAAGCCAACTACTACTACTACTACTACTACTACTACTACAAAGAAGAAGAAGAAGCACAAAGGTGACGAATGATCTCTTCTCTCATTCTTCCCCGGAGCCTTTGTTAAGGGGAGGTATTTAGTTTGTTCCCTACGTTTTCATCAAGCTTAAAATTACACCCCCTAGACCCCCTTTCAAGATAAATGTGTACATTTTTCGGTAGAAAAATGTCCAGGCCGGAGGCCGGTTGCTCTTAAATTACAGGCTCGCTATCGCTCGCCAGGAAAAAATAGACACCTTAATGGCACGAAAGGTCTTAAAATTGACAGATCTGGGGCAAAGTGTCTTAAAATGTCCAAACTACTAGGGCGAACGTCTTAAAATATCAAAAGCAATGGGGGCTAAACATGAGGGAGAAATAGGTCCAGAAAAAAAATCCCTCAAGTGGAGACCTCCCCTTAACGCGACTACTCATTCTTCACTCTCACTCTCACTCTCTCTCTCTCTCTCTCTCATTTAATATAACAGTTGGGCTTCTATCACCATAATAATAAGACTTGAAGTATAAAGGCGACGAATGATCTCTTCTTTCAGTCTTCACCTAGACTTTGTTTACATCACTGCTCCTCTCTCTCTCTCTCTCTCTCTCTCTCTCTCAGAGCTTCATTTGTCATACGTAACACGTATGACAAATGAAGCTCTGAGAGAGAGAGAGAGAGAGAGAGAGAGAGAGAAGGAGAGAGTGAGAGAGAGAGAGAGAGAGAGAGAGAGAGAGAGAGAGAGAGAGAGAGAGAGAGAGAGAGAGAGAGAGAGAGAGAGAGAGAGAGAGAGAGAGAGAGAGAGAGAGAGAGGGGGTTTATAGCACATAATTTGTATTAGTCACTCTTAGTGCCTGTTATATCTTGGGGATACTCTATTACTCAAATGTTCATTGTTCTACATTTGATTTAGTTTGTATTAAGAACCACTTTGTAAATCTGTCACTTTGTCATATATAAACTGAATTTCCTATACCGGTACCTAACCTATTTATAAACCCACCGAACCTAATCATAACCAAACTAATCCAACTCACCTTACCTACATTAAAGGGAGGTATTTAGTTTCTTCCCTACGTTTCCATCAATCTTAAAATGTCACCCCCTTGACCTCCTTTCAAGATAAATTTATACATTTTTCGGTAGAAAAATGTCCCGGCCGAAGGCCGATTACTCTTAAATTACAGGCTCGCTATCGCTCGCCAGGATAAAATCGAAATGGCACGAAAGGTCTTAAAATTGACAGAATGGGGCGGAAATTCTTAAAAATCACCAAACTAATGGGGCAAACGTCTTAAAATCTCAAAAGCAATGGGGCTAGACATGAGGGAGAAAGGGGTCCAGAAAAAAATCCCTCAAGTGGAAACCTCCCCTTAATGTAGTACTTATATATTTACTAATATTTCTTGGAACGTCCTCTTACTATATACATAACCTAACCAATCCTATACCAAGCAACCTAGTGTAACCTAAACTAAACTAGAAACACCCCCCAAGGAAAATAACTGAAGACTATAATTACATGATAAGAAACCACTATGATATACCAAATGAGGCAAAAGAACGTTAGGTTGTTGTTGTTGTTCCTCAGGCTGTCTGGCCGAGCAGCCCCAAGGTCCCGAGCAAGGCCAAGGCCATAACCGAGCGCCCCCACAGAACCCTCCCAGCTTACCACTAATACTGCCCAGGTGACCGAAGCCACTCAAAGGCGGGGAGCTGAGGAGGGTGCGGAAACGCCCGGGAAACAAAAGCCCCACCCAAGGCCCTGTGCCCCTCAGCAATTATAAAGGGAAAGTTGAGGGGCAAAGGAAAAAATGTGACGCTTTGGCTCCCAATCTGCCAGGGTTGGCAGTAGGGAGGTCAATCCACGGAAAAGACGCCGTCACTTGAGATCTAGAAAATATATAAGTAAAAGGAACAGTCAGAGTAAGCTATGGGTATGGCAGAGAACGCTCTAGGTTAGGTAAAGTACCTTAGGTTAGATTAGGGTATGCATACGCTTGGTTAAGAGGGGGGTCTGGACTCACTTCTCCCTCATTAGCCCTATTACTTTCAAGTTTTAAGGAGAGGTCTCCACTTGAGGGATTTTTTTTTCTGGACCCCTTTCTCCCTTATGTTGAGCCCCATTGCTTTTGAGATTTTAAGACGTTCGCCCTAGTAGTTTGGACATTTTAAAACACTTTGCCCCATTTCTGTCAATTTTAAGACCTTTCGTGCCATTAAGGTGTCTATTTTTTCCTGGCGAGCGATAGCGAGCCTGTAATTTAAGAGCAACCGGCCTCCGGCCTGGAAATTTTTCTACCGAAAAATGTAAATATTTATCTTGAAAGGGGGTCTAGGGGAGTGTAATTTTAAGCTTGATGAAAACGTAGGGAACAAACTAAATACCTCCCCTTAAAGACATTCGCCTCATTAGTTTGCGATTTTAAGACTATTCGCGCTATTTAGGTGTCGATTTAAAAAACAAAACAGAGAGCCTAATAATACCTAATAATATCGAAGAGGGGTTCTTGGAAATAGTGTTACAAGTTTGATGGTGGGTTTAGGGAGAAAACTTAAATGCAAAAACATAAATAATAAAATAATTAAATAATTAAATAATCAAATACATACAAATCTCCCCTTAAAGTACAGTTAATATAAGTATATCTATATCTAGGGTAGGGCAACATACGTCGTGCTTAGCTTAGGCTAGGTTAAGGGGAGGTATTTAGTGTGTTTCCTAGACTTCCATCAAGCTTGACATTACACCCCCTTTGATCCTCTTTCAAGATAAATTTGTACATTTTTCGGTAGAAAAATGTCCCGGCCGAAGGCCGGTTCCTCTTAAATTACAGGCTCGCTATCGCTCGCCAGGAAAAAATCGACACCTAAATGGCACGAAAGGTCTTAAAAGTGACATAAATGGGGCGAAAGTTCTTTAAATCGTCAAACTAATGGGGCGAACGTCTTAAAATCTCAAAAACAATGGGGCTAAACATGAGGGAGAAGGAAGTTCGAAAACAAATCCATCAAGTGGAAATCTCCCCTTAAAATTAAGGTGAAGTAAAGTTCTGTATGATTAGGTTAAAGTCCGATTGCAACATGTCTGTGGTAGAGTAGGCTATGTGTAGGTCGTATGTAGATATTCTAAAAAACAACTTAAGAGGCACGTACACACAATGCATATACTGTATATAGCGTATACACACATATATATATATATATATATAGTGCGTGTGCCTCTTATTTTGTATGTATTATATATACACCGGTATTATATATATACCGGTATACTTTATTTTGTACATATGAATATGAATCACAACCATGGGCAATCCAATGTTCAATAACAAAAATAAGATAATTATAATGTTTAATATAGATGATGTGACATTATCCAAATTGTACGACACATGAAGAGAGAGAGAGAGAGAGAGAGAGAGAGAGAGAGAGAGAGAGAGAGAGAGAGAGAGAGAGAGAGAGAGAGAGAGAGAGAGAGAGAGAGAGGGTAATAAAAACTCCATAAAGAATGAGAAAAAAGAAGATTCATCACTATTTGTGCACTTCATGTTATCCTGTTTCTCTTCACCTATTATCAATATTATTATTATTACTAGTATTATTATTATTACTATTATTATTATTGGTGGTGGTAGTAGTAGTAGTAGTAGTAGTAGTAGTAGTAGTAGTAGTAGTAGTAGTGTTGTTGCTGTTGTTGTAATAGTAGCATGGTTTTCAACTGACACAAAGTATCATACTCTCCGACGCTATCCCAAACTTAGTAAGAACAATCTTGAATCCCGTATTGCAAACTTATTCATGTCAAAACCAAAGGAATTATGTGAATTTATGAAAGAACTAAAAGACGAACTATCAAAACCATTAGCCCTACTCTTGAACAATACAATGCAAAGTGAAATTGTGCCCAATTAATGGAAATTAGCAAACGCAACTCCTACCTTTAAAAGAAGAAGCAAATCACTACCTTCTAACTATCTTTCAATCAGTTTGACCCCAGCTATATGTATATTGATTGGAACAATAATCAAAGATCAACATGTAAACCATTTACAAGAAAATATATTAATAATAGATTCTCAGCATGATTTTCTAAACAAGCGGTCATGCCTATAACAAATCTCAACTTTTGTCATGCTTATATTTAATAGGAGTCCGTATGATTAATATACAGTATAGCTGTTGATATTTTCTATCTCAAGTTCAGAAAGCTTTCGACAAAGTCCCAATCAAACATCTCTTGATATAACTAAATGTTCATGGTATTAAAGGTTGTGTACTTCGGTGGATAGAAAATTGTCTTACTGAGCGTAAGCAAAGCGTAGTTATATATGGTAAAGCCTCGGATTGGACAAATGTCACTAACGGCGAGGCCCAGGAATCAGTGCTTGGACCTTTTTTATTCTTGATTTATATCAATGATGGTCTCGTATACAATTTCATTATTTGCAGATGATACCAAAATTCCAAACATAGTGTCTCCCTTGCATATTCAATAGATCCAAAAACATTTAGATAAATGATCAAACTGGGCCCAAACATGGCAAATGAGTTTCAATACCGAAGAATGTAAAGTACTATATATAGGATACAAGAACAATATGGCTTATTACTCTAGGAATGGTAGTTACCGTATTTAAAAAGCACTGATAAGGCAAGAATCTTAACCCATAAACTACTAGAATCTGCGCAAAATAAAAGGCCAAGTTAAGGGAGGGTGGGGATGGGGTATAAAGGGATGGAAGGAGTGGAGGATATGGTATGGAGAGATGCCACTACTTCCTATAATTATATCACACAATTTTGAGACAATTCTCAGCACTGGCACAGTATTTGCAGGGTTATTTTTACACATGTTTAAATACTTTTTTCCGGAAGGACTGTCGCAATCCCTGGGTTAAGGGTAACAATATCGAACAATTCAAAACCAAGCCAACAATGTATTGAAGTAATTATGAAAGCAAACAAAATTATTGGCTTCATTGGTAGATCATTCGAATACAAATTAATTCGAAGATGTTATTCTCACCTTATACATTTCATTGGTTTGCACCCATCAAGAACACTGCGTACAATCTTGGTGTTCATAATTATTATCAAAAGGGCTTCGAAAAACTGGAGAATACAAAGGAGACTAGCTAAATTAATTCCTAGACTTAGAAATAAGCCATACAAAGAACGTCTAAAAGAATTGAATGCTCAATTAACTTTGAAAAGTTGACAGAATGAATAAAAACACAATTTAAGGAGGAGCACCTCCTTAAATAGTGTTTATACACATTTAGTGTAAACAAACAAAGGCTGAGACTGGAGCATTTAACATTATCAAAGGTCTTGACAATATGGATATCAACAAGTACTTCACATTTGATTAATCCAATCACACGAGAGGATGTTGGTTGTAAGATAATTGAAAAGCCTTTTCTCTCACATGAGGCAAAGCATGTTTGTTTTCAATCAGGTGGTAAACTTAAGGAATAATTACCTAGAAATGTCATTAAGTGTTGTAGGCTACTGTCCAATCGTTAAACAAAATACGATTATGCATGGATGCAAACGAAAATTGGGGTACATTACGTGAGAACTTAATGGAGCTCAGTGGTCTGGTTAATCTGCTCTACATAACTAACTAACGTGAGAAATTGAACACCATAGAAGATGGAAAACGAGCAAGACAACACGGGAGTGGGGTAGAGGAGGGAAAGAAGGAGGGGGGGGGGAGTGAAGTGGAGGCAAAAGTGAAGGTGGAATGGTGGAAGATAGGAGGGGGGTGGAGGATTAGCAGGGAGAGGGGGATGAAGGTGGGAGGGAGAAGAAAGTGGGAGGGAGGAGAAGAAAGTGGGAGGGAGGAGAGGTAGGTGGGGGGGAGAGGGGGATGGAAGAGAGGAAGGTGAGAGGGGGAGGGTGACGCGGGGGATCGAGTTGTGTACAGTAGGTGGAGTGAAAGAGGGTGAGGAGGAAGGTTGGAGGGGGAGGAAGGAGGATTGCAAAACTATATATTGAAAGTCATATCTAATAAAACGGATTAATTATTACTATCTCCATAATACTAGACTGGTACCGTCCATACTATCGAGGTTGACCACTACACCCTCCATATAAGGACCGGGTACATTATAGCGAGGTTGACATATTCCCGCACATGCCAGGCAGCTTACATTATAAAAGTCAATATAAAACCAAGGCCACCATTAAATTTAAGTAAGCATTTGCCCTAACAAACCATGGTATTATTACCGTCATGGTGCCACAGCCAATAATAATAATAATCTCTAACTGGCCGCCATCGTGGATGACCTTGACATTGAAAACTGCATAATTAAACTTCAATCATTTAAGGGGATGTGCGGGATAGATTACACAAGTTCGATACATTTTACTTATTGTCCAGAAGATTATATTTATAAATATCGCTTGAATGACATCAAATACCATAGGAAAACAAAATTGTGGCACCGAATTGGTAATTATACCAAACCCATCATAACCTGCAACACCCGTATAATAAAACTGTAAATAAACAATATATATGTAAATAACCCGTATACTTGTGACTGCATGCCGGGGATGTACAGTATGATATACGTGGTCACTTAACCCCGTACTTTAAAACCATATATTAGTGCTGCTCAAAACCTTCATGAACGAATTAAGCATAAACAAATAATGATCTCTGAATCCAAATTATAATTATCCCTTTATCACAAATTGACACTCAGTTGTATTATCTTCGTAATATACAGTATAGGGTTAGGGAAGCACTTAAGTGTGGTTCTAATATACGAGAGTTGTTGTTGACGGTCCTATACTAACCTTAAGTAGTGATATATAGGCTACAGCTTCACTCGCATCTCAACACCACACCAGTTGTTGTTGACGGTACTATACTAACCTTAAGTAGGGATATATAGGCTACAGCTTCACTCAACACCACACCAGTTGTTGTTGACGGTCCTATACTAACCTTAAGTAGGGATATATATAGGCTACAGCTTCACTCGCATCTCAACACCACACCAGTTGATAAATCCTGAAGTCAAATGAGTAAATCTTGATAAATCTCCATATACGACACGCGGACACACACGGGGAAAGAGATCACGTGTTCACAGTACAGAGGTGGAAACTACATGACCAGAGCCAGTGTGTCGTGTGTCCGATCCCTCCTCCCTCCCTTCCTTCCTTATGACTCCCACCTTCACCCCCCATCCCTCACCTCCCACTAGTTCGGCCTCCTTTCTCTCCCCCCCCCCCCCCCCTATACACTCCCACTTACATATCCCCCCATCCTTCACCTCCCGCTAGCTTTGCCTCCCTTCTTTCTCCCCCACCCCATCCCTCCCTATACACTCCCACTTACACATCCCCTCAGCCCTAACCTCCCACTAGTATCACCTCCTTTCTTTCATCCCCATCCCCCTCCCTCAACACTCCCACTTACACATCCCCCCATCTTTCACCTCCCACTAGTTTGGCCTCCTTTCTTTCTCGCCCCCCACTCTTCCCTCACTATGCCTATCATCCTCTCTCCCTCCCCCACCTCCCTCAGCTTCAACTACCCCCTCCCCCTTCTCTTGCCTCACTCTGTTTTCGTCTATCGCGACCACCCACCCCACCCACCCCTCTCTATGTCTTCCCTTCTCTCCCTTATTCCTCTCTCCATCCTTCCCCCCTTTTTTTTCTCTCTCTCTCTCTCTTCCACACTCAGATCTTCCACACTCAGATTAACCCCTACTGTACCAGCGACGTCCTTTGAATTTTCTTCTAGCTATATTTAGACGGTTTTGTGCAGCTTAAAAAGGATCTGTAGTAGCTAAAAGGGTTAAATACGATAGTTTGAAGCCTTATGCATGCTAGAGGGCCTTCATAAGCTTAAGAAACTCGCTTAATAGTCGCCAGAATATAATGAAAGGAAGGTGACCGGAACTGCACGGGTTAAGGACGGATTTTCTGGGGCTCCTTCTCCCTTATCTGTAGCCCCATTAGTTTTGAGATTTTGAAACATTCGCCCCATTAGTTTGGCGATTTTGAGTTGTTGTGCCATTTAGGTGTCGATATTTCCCTGGTGAGCGATAGAGATCCTTCAATTTAGAAGAGGGGTGCCCAAATTGATCTCCAAAAGAGGGCTTGGGGATATTTTATGAAGCTTGATGGAGGTCTAGGGAGAAAACTAAAGAAAATAATATATATATATATATATATATATATATATATATATATATATTGTATATATATATTATATCCCCTTTACTCGCTTCTCCCCCCCCCCCCTCCCCCCATTCAACCCCCCCCCCATTTCTAGCTTCCTTCAGCAACCTCCCTATTCTCTCCCGCCCTCCATCCTTTCCCTCCCTCTTATATAACTCTCTCCTTGTTATCATCCCTTCCCCATCCCTGACGCCGTCTCCCTCCTATACCTCCCTCTCTCCATCCCTTTCCTCCCTCTTATATAACTCTCTCCTTGTTATCATCCCTTCCCCATCCCTTCCCCCCCCCCCCCCCCCCCCCTCCCCTCTCCCTCTCCTAATAATTGGCAGCGCACATGGATTGTATATATTCGTGTATTGTAAGGGAGCCCACCTCGCGTTTTTTATCTTTATCTCCCACTCTCTTTGGCTTGTATCCATTCGGCCCCATTCAGCCTACTGTTTTAAGACGTTTACCCCCATCCAGGTGTCAATATTTTCCTGGCGAGCGGTAGCGAGCCAGCATATATATATTTCTGTTTTGACAGCAAGCTAAATTTGTAAATTTGTCGATAGAAAAATGTCTCCGGCGAAGCCGGATTTCTCCATACAATGCTGGCTCGCTATCGCTTGCCAGGAACAAAAAAGTCGACACCTGGATGGGGCTAAACGTCTTAAAACAGTTGGCTGGATGGGGCCAAATGGACTAAGTCAGAGCAAGAGAGAAAAGGAGAGAAAGATAAAAACAAAAAAGCCGGTGACCTTGCAGAACCTTGCAGCTCATTCCGAGGAGTCTAGGGTAAAGAATGGTACGGTAGTTATACACAAGCTGCTCTACTAAAGAATGGTACGGTAGTTATATACACAAGCTGCTCTACTAAAGAATGGTATGGTAGTTATATACACGAGCTGCTCTACTAAAGAATGGTACGGTAGTTATATACACAAGCTGCTTTACTAAAGAATGGTACGGTAGTTATATACACAAGCTGCTCTAGTAAAGAATGGTACGGTAGTTATATACACAAGCTGCTTTACTAAAGAATGGTACAGTAGTTATATACACAAGCTGCTCTACTAAAGAATGGTACGGTAGTTATATACACAAGCTGCTTTACTAAAGAATGGTACGGTAGTTATATACACAAGCTGCTCTACTAAAGAATGGTACGGTAGTTATATACACAAGCTGCTCTACTAAAGAATGGTACAGTAGTTATATACACAAGCTGCTTTACTAAAGAATGGTACGGTAGTTATATACACAAGCTGCTCTACTAAAGAATGGTACGGTAGTTATATACACAAGCTGCTCTACTAAAGAATGGTACGGTAGTTATATACACAAGCTGCTCTACTAAAGAATGGTACGGTAGTTATATACACAAGCTGCTTTACTAAAGAATGGTACGGTAGTTATATACACAAGCTGCTCTACTAAAGAATGGTACGGTAGTTATACACAAGCTGCTCTACTAAAGAATGGTACGGTAGTTATATACACAAGCTGCTCTACTAAAGAATGGTACGGTAGTTATATACACAAGCTGCTCTACTAAAGAATGGTACGGTAGTTATATACACAAGCTGCTCTACTAAAGAATGGTACGGTAGTTATATACACAAGCTGCTCTACTAAAGAATGGTACGGTAGTTATATACACAAGCTGCTTTACTAAAGAATGGTACGGTAGTTATATACACAAGCTGCTCTACTAAAGAATGGTACGGTAGTTATATACACAAGCTGCTTTACTAAAGAATGGTACGGTAGTTATATACACAAGCTGCTCTACTAAAGAATGGTACGGTAGTTATATACACAAGCTGCTTTACTAAAGAATGGTACGGTAGTTATATACACAAGCTGCTCTACTAAAGAATGGTACGGTAGTTATATACACAAGCTGCTCTACTAAAGAATGGTACGGTAGTTATATACACAAGCTGCTCTACTAAAGAATGGTACGGTAGTTATATACACAAGCTGCTTTACTAAAGAATGGTACGGTAGTTATATACACAAGCTGCTCTACTAAAGAATGGTACGGTAGTTATATACACAAGCTGCTCTACTAAAGAATGGTACGGTAGTTATATACACAAGCTGCTTTACTAAAGAATGGTACGGTAGTTATATACACAAGCTGCTCTACTAAAGAATGGTACGGTAGTTATACACAAGCTGCTCTACTAAAGAATGGTACGGTAGTTATATACACAAGCTGCTCTACTAAAGAATGGTACGGTAGTTATATACACAAGCTGCTCTACTAAAGAATGGTACGGTAGTTATATACACAAGCTGCTCTACTAAAGAATGGTACGGTAGTTATATACACAAGCTGCTCTACTAAAGAATGGTACGGTAGTTATATACACAAGCTGCTTTACTAAAGAATGGTACGGTAGTTATATACACAAGCTGCTCTACTAAAGAATGGTACGGTAGTTATATACACAAGCTGCTTTACTAAAGAATGGTACGGTAGTTATATACACAAGCTGCTCTACTAAAGAATGGTACGGTAGTTATATACACAAGCTGCTTTACTAAAGAATGGTACGGTAGTTATATACACAAGCTGCTCTACTAAAGAATGGTACGGTAGTTATATACACAAGCTGTTTTACTAAAGAATGGTACGGTAGTTATATACACAAGCTGCTCTACTAAAGAATGGTACGGTAGTTATATACACAAGCTGCTCTACTAAAGAATGGTACGGTAGTTATATACACAAGCTGCTTTACTAAAGAATGGTACGGTAGTTATATACACAAGCTGCTTTACTAAAGAATGGTACGGTAGTTATATACACAAGCTGCTCTACTAAAGAATGGTACAGTAGTTATATACACAAGCTGCTCTACTAAATAACTATTTACAGCTATCCGAGGGAAGATTGTTTCAATTATAACAAGTCTTATACGATGACAAAATTTGATTAATTTGTAGTAGGCTAGTGCTAACTCCTGAACTTTGAATTCAAGCCATGGTTGGATGTTGCATTCACATTGAAAAACAAAGATATATAATATGAAAAATATGAAGAAAGAATGAGAGAGAAACAAAATAAAGTTAAATAGGGATAAAAGAAAGATAAAAAGAAAGATGAAAGATAAACAAAATAAAGTTAAATAGAGATAAAAGAAAGATACACAGAAAGATGAAAGATAAACAAAATAAAGTTAAATAGAGATAAAAGAAAGATAAACAGAAAGATGAAAGATAAAAATAAAGTTAAATAGAGATAAAAGAAAGATACACAGAAAGATGAAAGGAAAATATAAAATTAAAGCTAACAAGAATGCACGCTAAAAAGAAAGAGTAGCCTAATATAAACATCAATTAAAGTTAAAAATAAAATAAAACAAAATTGATATAAAAGAAATATAATAATGGATACAAATACCGCGAGGACACACCAATCACCCGTAACCTGGAATCTGAAATGCTAACATAGCCTTTATATCCGAAATTATACACTCGCTAGCATTTACACTACGGTAAGTCATTTCAAACAATTGGGAGTTCTCTGTGTGCGATGCCATTTCAAAGTTTCGAAGGTTTGACATTTACTAAGATGTTCTTAGTGTTGAGAGAGCTACATACAGTAGATACACAGACCTAAAGGTCCACCTCCTTTACGTAGGGCACGTGGTACCCGTCTTGCAACTCAATCCCACCCCTACTCTGTGCAACTCTCCAACCCAAGAGTGAAACGTTACTCTCAAACTTTCTTCTACTCAACATCGGAGCTCTGGAACTCTCTCCCAGAATCAGTCTTTCCCTCTTCCTATGACTTAAATTGCTTCAAACTCCGTGTGTCCAGGCATTTTGGCTCGAACGTCCCTTGATTTTGGCCCTGTCACTCTTTCAACTATGGGGGAGGCACTCGCTATAGGCAGTTATGCCTTTTGCCTCCCTCAGTCACATAGAAAAAAAAAAAAAAAAAAAAAATACTAGGCAGTCTGGCCTTACAAACTATATATACAGTATATGTACATATACATATAGGCCTATATACATACTGTACAGTGTACACACATACACATACATAATTTTTTTTTTTTTAACAACACATTAAACAAGATCCCCTTTCAGCATGAAGACGAAATATAGACAACAGAATCCATGCAAGCTCGCCAACAATTTACTTGACAATTAACAAGCACAGTACCGGTACTTCACCGTAGAAATACACGATCTATATTTAGACACTCACTATCCCCGCAGCATTCAAGACTGAAACCATCTCCCTTCGCATATAGTTATTAGCCTAGTCCCACTCTTGATACTTTTAAAGCTAGACTCATCAAATATTATTAACTTACGGTACGATTTTACCTACAAGACACCCATTTGACAGGTAGGCTACCACCAAGGATTTAATACATATTTGTTTTCGGTTTCCACGCATCCAACACCAAGCTACACCCTTTTATGGTGTACGAAACACTAACAAAAAATGGGGACACTTTAATGTTAATAATAGGACACGAAATATAAAGATAACTCAGTTACGCTCGTGGAAGTACCGGCGTTACTTTGTTTACTTTACGCTGGAAGTTAGCCTACTAGCCTACTTCCCTAAGTTCCCTCCCGCCTTGGCGGTCGACTTAAAATGGCGGTGTGGAGGTGGTTTTTTTTTGCTCTCCCGCAGTACTTTTTAGTGATTTTATGTCTTCTACATCATTATTTAGAGCAGCGTGAGCGAGGGTATGGGGCAGCCCCCAGGTTAGGTTAGGTTGTTAAGTTAGGTTAATGACAATATTCTTGTCATGCATCGTCGAGCGTCCTGTAATAAACAAACCGATGATTGGAAGCGACGACGGACTCCCGGCGACTTTCGGCACAACCGCAGTTTTATTCTCATCGAAAACCACATTTAAAAAGAGATTATATCGTTTTCAATACTATTACCGGACCAGAAAAAGGTGTAAATTTGTGTTGGATGTGTGAAAACCGAAAACAAATATGTATTAAATCCGTGGTGGTACCTGTCAAATAGGTGTCCTAAAGGTAAAATCGTACCTAACTTCCTAACCCTCTTCCCGATCCTATCACCAACCCGTCATTCGCCGCACATTATGCTGCCCGAGAACAACCTTCTGTGGGTCCTCAACGTAAACGGATAAAGACAACGGAAGGGAGACAGGAGTGAGGACAAGGAGGTTAAAAGGGAGAGGTACTGAGGGAGAATAAGAGGGAGGGAGGTGGGAAAGAAAACGAGAGGCATTGCAGCTAGTACAGGGAGGCGGCGAGAACAACATGGGCCTACACATACGAGCTTGGAAACAATCAAGCAGCCTTTAAAGTTTAAACGAACATTATTCACCCTTACCTATATTATCTCCACGTCTGGTCTTCCACCTCTTCTTTCTCCTCCACTCTACCAGGATCAGATCAACGCACACATGACTGCCAAACACAGACGAAATACGAAATATTGTTGAACAGACGCACACGGATCAACCGCCACGACACACACAGTAACTCCGAATGAGGGTTCAAATTTCAATAGGGATCAGCAGGATTACCAAGTAAAAATATCAAAATGTCGCTAGATTAGTTCTACAAAAGTCGCTAGCTAATATAAACAGTAAAATATTGCTAGTGAAAGCCAGAATCTCATAAATATCGCTTTGAAATGGTTTAAACATGTAGAATATCGCTAGAAGTATGACAGGCGCTTAAGTATATTAATTAGAAATAGTTCAAATTTCCTTGATTTTGCTACAGTATAATTATGGTGTTAGCGACAGTTAGCCAATAATAGCAGCTATATCGAAGTAAGCACCTCTGGATCTAGCGGTCAAGCAGCTAGATTGGCTACCCTGAGGATTAAGCAACAAGGAGGTGTTTTGGGTCACGTGACTTGAGGTGGCGGCGATGATTTCTTTGGTCGCTTAATTTACGTTATCGAGTAATTTTAACAAGCCTTATCATTGTGCATCATGTAGTATGGTAGGCCTATGTTCAATTACAATTAATAACAGAATATTCCGCAGACCGCAGATTGTCATTGTCTCATCTCATTGGTTGTTATCGGCTACCCTGACAGTGATGCCATTCACGGAGCAGAGAATTAATGTTGTGGATTCATAAAAAATAGGAAGCGTTACATTTATAAAAAACTTATTTATTACCGGCGACTCAATTATTTCCTCTTCATTTTGTGTTGATTATCACCGCATCAAAGACAAAGGTTATAATACGATGATAGTGTCTGTGTGCGTGTTCTGATTTACTTAGGTTCAAAGTAATATATTAAGGTAATGGCAGGTGATAACACACTCCCGGACATAAATCATGGCCTTAGGTTTTCGAAGTTATCCCGAATTGAATCGAAACTTATCATTAAATCTTTACCTAATATTACAACACGGAGGTTCATTTTGCTGTTTATGGGTTCACATCTTGTAGTGTACCCTCTAAAACAAATCCCGGCCACAATGACATAGTAACCTGGCCCAATATGAACCCTTGAACAACAAAACGAACCTCTGATACACAAACAATAGGCTAGTTAAAGCATTAATGAGAAGATATGATTTAGTTCGAGAGGGCTTGGAAAACCTAAGGTGACGATTTATGTCCTATAGTGTACACTCTAGGACAGCGATTCCCAACCTTGTTTCTGTCATTTCCCCCTCCAACCAGTTCAACCATCCAGATTTCCCCCTTCATGTGGACAAGGGAAAGAGTAGTCGAAACACACTGTGACTACACTCTCTCTCACTCTCTCTCTCTCTCTCTCGGACATGAGAAAATCCATCTCAGAGATTTTTTTTTTATTGCTAGTAGTAGTTGTTGTTGTTGTTGTTGTTTTTCCCCAAGCTGCCTGGCCGAACAGCCCCAAGGCCCCGAGCAAGGCCAAGGCCATAACCGAGCGCCCCCACAGAACCCTCCCTGCCGACCACAATAAAGCCTGGGTGACCGAAGCCACTCCATGGCGGGGAGCTGAGGAGGGTGCAGAAACGCCCGGGAAACCAAAGCCCCACCCAGGGCCCTGTGCCCCTCAGCAATTATGAAGAGAAAGTTGAGGGGCAAAGGAAAGATGTGACGCTTTGGCTTCCAATCTTGGTAGATTAGGAGGTCAATCCACGCACGAGACGCCGTCACTCGAGATCTAGAAAATATATAAGTAAAAGGAACAGCCAGAGTAAGCTATGGGTATGGCAGAGATCGCTCAGTTCTCACTCTGATAGACCAGCCCATCACCAGGCTAGTAGTAGTAGTAGGCAGTGTAATCATGTAATTATTTCCCCCCTGGTAGCTTCAAATTTCCCCCCAGGGGGAAATTTCCCCCAGGTTGGGAAATGCTGCTCTAGGACATAATATATCGTGACCTACAATTCGAAGCTATCCCGAAATGAATTAAATCTTCTCATTTGTTATCTAATATTTTTTTTGGAGTTTTGCTTTGCTGTTCGAAGATTTAGGGCACGATGGTCAGAGGGAGGTAATTATATATATATATATATATATATATATATATATATATATATATTATAATATATATATATAATATTATATATATATATATATATATATATATGTTAGTAAAGCCAGGTAATAAATTTTCTTTAATACATACGAGGTTGAAAGAAATGGCAATTTCTGCGTTGGAAATGTTATTATTCAAAGTTTCCAGGTCTCCGATGAGTTTTCGCTGGGTGGCAGGAAGTAGATGAAGGAGATGAGCAAAATTCATGGTGGTACAGGGTTACATAAATGTACATGATGATACAGGATATACGACGCGTTTCACTGGACAACCAGCATTATCAAGTAAGGAAGGAATGATATAAAAGGTAAACAGGAAGGGTATATATAGAGGGTGGAGGATCAGAGGAGGCGGAAAACAGGGGGCAAAAGTCTTCTATCCTCCATCTCCGCCTATGTTAGGAGAGCCCTTACGCACTGCTCTACCTGGGCCGACACCCACCAGGAACTAGAAAGACTATCCCAAGTTTTAGTAAATAACGGATACTCCAACTCCGACATCTCCAGCACCATCAACCACCATCTTGAAAAATGGTACACCCAAAGCCCTCCCAACATTGACCCCCCCAATGAAATTAAGATCTTCTACCGCAATTACATGTCCTCTGAACACAAAAATGACGAGGCCGTCTTAAAAGAAATAATCTCCAAGCATGTCCACCCAACCAACCCGGAAAACAAAATCAAATTAATAATTTATTACAAATCCCCAAGACCTCCAACCTCGTTCTCCGCAACAAACCAGCCTCCACCAAGATAAAGAGCCCGATGACCGACGATCACGTCATTTACCAACATACCTGTAATTATGAGGACTGTGGACCTCATTCCTATATTGGTATGACGCAGACTCGTCTTTCACGTCGGTTAACTCTTCACCTTCAGGCTGGAGCCATCAAAGACCACTATCTCACCCCTAACCACCCTCACCTCACACGCAACGAGTTAGAGAAAACACAACACCATACTCGATAAAGAAGTGACCCAAGGAGATTACCTATACTCGAAGCTTTATATATCCAAGCCTTACAACCCAACATCAACAACCAAACTCTGGACCTTCAGATCCTTCCTTCTGCCAAAAGGCACTACCCTACAGGACCTAGCACCCCTCCTCGCCCCCCGGTTGCCCTTGACGCAGCCCCCCGCGCTACCTCCTTCAGCTTCGTCTTCTGCAGGCGCCACACAACTTAGGCCACGCCCCTCGACACGCAGCCAATCAGCTTCGACCCACTACTGACCACCATCCCGCATCCAGTGTGCGCATGCGTGAAGCGGTTAACCCCTTTCTCTCTCCTAATTTACGCTTCCACCAATAGCAGACTTTTGCCCCCTGTTTTCCGCCTCCTCTGATCCTCCACCCTCTATATATACCCTTCCTGTTTACCTTTTATATAATTCCTTCCTTACTTGATAATGCTGGTTGTCCAGTGAAACGCGTCGTATATCCTGTATCATCATGTACATTTATGTAACCCTGTACCACCATGAATTTTGCTCATCTCCTTCATCTACTTCCTGCCACCCAGCGAAAACTCATCAGAGACCTGGAAACTTTGAATAATAAAATTTCCAACGCAGAAATTGCCATTTCTTTCAACCTCGTATGTATTAAAGAAAATATATATATATATATATATATATATATATATATATACCGGTATATATATATATATACTGTATATATGAGAGAGTGCGAGAGCGAGTGCCTGAGAAAGTGTGAGTGAGGGAGGAGGCTTAAGAAACTAGCAGACGCAACGAGGGAGATAGGAGAAACGTAATCCACGCATGTGGGGGGGGGGGGGGGGCGCTCAGAATGATTGCCTCTATTCACCTTCACACAGCTGGGAAATATTACGTCTACCTGATTGTCTGTGTGGGAGACAGATTGCTAGATAGATAGATAAGTAGATAGATAGATGAAGAGATAAATATACAAGGGAAATAACTAACTTAAAATCTCCCCCCTCTCTCTCTTTGTAAATTCATTAATCTAGATTTTAGGAGTATGGTTGGTTGTTGGAGAGGAAACATTAAATTATATATAATATAATATATATAATTTTTATTATATCTATTTTTTTTTGGAACTCCCACTGAAACAGCTAATATACAGTAAATTTAGTTACAGTATATAAATCAGTTGTATACCTTTGGGCAAGGTGTCCGTTGCAAAACCCCAGGCCTTGAGAAGAGTGACAGAGATGGCCCTAACTTAGCACATTTATTCTTAAGTCAACAAAGGTGTGGTAGGGATCCAGTCATTATCGTCCTGTGAAGTAGTTGGGATAAGTGTACCCTGGGGTAATTGGTGTTGTGGGCTCTCTCTCGTTGATGTTAGGTGTAGTGGCTCGGAGGGTACAGGTGTGGCAGTTGTAAACAAGTCACAGTGATCAGGTAGGGAAGAGGTAACTATACCTGGTTCATAGGAGGTAGGCAAGAAATCCCTATCCCAATTTCTCATAACTTAAAACTGACTTGAGTAATTGAGCTAATATTTCTATCAGGGGATAGGTGTGAACATTGACAGCCCATTTGCTCTAGCTCATTTTCAGTTACAGAGGTTAGGGTTCACAAATACTGGCCTACTTTTAATGAATGGACTATAGATGGTTGGCAGTTGGTAATGGAACAATACCACCAGTTGGAAACAAAGTTGTATAATTCCCGCCAGTTGCTAACAAATCAGTATTTGCGCCACTTGATGATAAAGAGCTGGTGCCAGTAATGCCCTGATGCTTGCATTTAAATATGCATACGTATATATCTATCTATCTATCTATCTATCTATATATATATATATATATATATATATATATATATATATATATATATATATATATATATATATATATATATATATATATATATATATATATATATATATATATATATATAAATTGTTATGCAATTATTTTAAGGCCTGAGTTATTAAATGGTCAGCTGGATAACTCAAACAAAGGGTAAAATAGATATACAATTAGTTTAATAACATGAGGTAATAAATGTACGAAATTATATCAAACACTACACGGTAACAATATACAATATATTGTCTTCAGGATTTATTACAATACTGGACCTCTGACGATCTCAGACTATAATATTAATCCTTATTAAATACATCAGTTAGCACTTCTGGGACCTCTCTCGTATTTGTGATATAATAAGTTATTATAGAACTTCAATATAGCAATATGGCGGAGCCTGACTTGTCTGGGTCCTTATGAACAGCAGACAATAACCTTAACACTTTGGATTTTAGCAATACTAAGCTCGATCGTGCGGTGTCACGATTTCTTAACTTGCCGGAGTTCTCGTGAACAGCAAGCACTAACCTTAACACTTGGGGTTTAGCAATTCTAAGTTCAACATGCACTAAGCTAATTAAAAATAACTAGGGTCTAGCTTTCACTTCTCGAGTTCTTGTAATCAGCAAGTTTCTATCCATTAGAGTAGTACTATTTCTGGCTCGGCAACTTGAGTTCTTGTGAACAGCAAGCACTTAGGCTCTTGGGAACAGTAAGTGATTAATCTATATAATTATTGACTTATTAATTAGCTGGAATTTACAGTAAAGCAAGTTAAGTTTGTGAGCAATAACTCATAGTTCTTGTGAACAACAGATAGTTTTATCAATGCACAAATCCTAATAACACTTCTAAGAGTGTTCTGACGATCGTCTAACGATCCTGTAGCTGTATAATACAGCCAGACAAAAAAGATGATCCTCCAGGACCAGGGCAGCTCGGCAGCTTGTCATTCATTCAGTGTACTTCGTTGTCAGCTGGGCCACACACTAGGGCATTGGAGGCAGGAACGTCACCACACACAGGGCATCAACAGCGTGTAGTGGGACCTCTCAAAGCGTCATCAGGGCAGGCAGGCTCAGCTTCTGATTCCAGCAGTTTTGGCCCTTCGGTCTTCCAGTGGGTGGTGAACTCCTCAAAGTAGGGGTCAGGGTACCCAACGTGTAGCTTTCTATGAGTGCTCTCAGTTCCAGCAACTCTGGGGACTTGGATGCAAGGGGATTGCTTATTAGTGGCTATGAGAGGCACTAGGTTTGTCTAGTTTCGGTCAAGTCAGTCAACAAATAATTTCTTTCAGCATGATCTCTTTTGGTGTTCACGTCCACTCAAGTAGATCTACTGCCGCAGACCTCAAGTGCTTCAAAGTGCTTCAGGAGAAGGAGGTCTTGGCTGCTGGAACTGCAAGGGGAGGGAAGAAGCTGTGTTCTGGGTTACTGGTTCTGGGGCTTTGTATAGCTGGCTGGGCAGTTTTTTCCAGCCAGTCAGCAGGCTTCCACATTTCTTCAACTTGGATCCTGATCCTGGAATATTGGTGATGCTTTCGTGCACTTTCAGCTGCTCATCTCAGCCAATGGGAGGGAAGACCGAGTGAACGTCTTGGCCAATGGGAGGGCCGGCATTTCTCGACGTCATCAGCTGCAGGGCTCTTCCCCGGCCAATGGGAGTGGAAGAGAATTAGAGAGGCTCCACCTCCTTCCAGGAATTTCTCGGGGATGGAGGGAATCTTGAGAATGTACCTCTAGAGGTTCGGGAACGAGTGCTGATGAGCACGTCCTCTGGGGGAAGGTAACTGTGGGGGGATTATGGGTCCTCAAGGCCAGGAATCGTGTGCCTCGTTGGTCCCTTCTGAAGCTGTTTGGATGTCTTGGCCAACTTCCTAATATATATATATATATATATACTCAGATTTGTGTTGAGTGTTCCTAACCTGTCTAAAATCGTTTCACAGTAGCCAACCCCCAAACCCAAGCAGGGGTGGTAATGTAACTCCTATAGTGAGTTAAGTGAAGGTCAACAGTTAAGTTAGTCCCAAGTTTGTTGTGTTGGCTTTGTCTGGTGGTGGTGGTGGTGGTGGGAACCAATCTCCGACCACACAATATACTGTGCCTCCAACACACATACAAACGCACACATGCACACACACACATACATGCATACTCACGTACATACATACATACTTGCCCACTCATTCACATTCAAGCACAGACCGAAACCTACACACACACACACAACAACTAGAAGACACACAGAAACACACACAAACAAGACAGTATGGGGCTGAAATTGTTCTTTCTCTCTCTCTCTCTCTCTCTCTCTCTCTCTCTCTCTCTCTCTCTCTCTCTCTCTCTCCACCAATACCATTACTACGATTACCACCACCACCAATTCTCAGCGGTTTTTCCTGTGCTGCCTAAGATCAGTTGGCGGTAGTAATAAGACTTCTCCATAATGAATGCAGTGTAGGTAACAATATTAACTAGGCCTATTAAGTTTCTTGTGTTGGCTTTGTCTGGTGTTGGGAGGAAGCAATATCCGACCACTGTAGGTCCAACACACATACATACACACACAAACACACATACATATATACATACATACGCGCGCATACATTCACAAACACTTCACATACACGTACACAAAAGCACACATATATATATAAACATGAGGACATACACAAGTTAAGAGAGTATTGGGCCAAGATTGTTCTCTCTCTCTCTCTCTCTCTCTGTCTCTCTCTCTCCATATCCATCATCATTCAATCTACTGTATGTCTTTAAGGGTGTGTCTGTGTGATTATATATTTTATGTTTATGTATTCATGTACTGTATAAGGTTATGTATCTGTCTATGTATCTTTTTATTTATCTATCTATCTATCAATTTATCTATCTAGCTATCCATCTACCACACCACACAAACACACACACAAGTTAAGTCTGTATTGGGCCAGGATTGTTCCAGGTCTATGTTGGGCACTCTGAATCTCTCCCCCCCCCCCCCCCTCCCCCCCCCCCCCCACCCACCCACCTCACCTCAACCCCCTTAACATTTTGTCACACATACTTTTTATGGGCAAAATTCAATTACTATATACAAGGCCAACAAAATAGTGACTTTTCTTTACGTAAATTGGACATCTGATAATTATATGTCATATGTTGCGACATTCTAATAA
Source organism: Paralithodes platypus (assembly GCA_032716605.1). Taxonomy (NCBI): domain Eukaryota; kingdom Metazoa; phylum Arthropoda; class Malacostraca; order Decapoda; family Lithodidae; genus Paralithodes; species Paralithodes platypus. The sequence continues at coordinate 15,833,405 of CM064537.1, read as the reverse complement.
ACATTTTAACCCATTGCCTGTGGGAGACGTTCCCGAATGCCAATTTACAGCATTTTACAGGCTTTTAAATCTTCTTAAAGCCTGTAAAATCGAGTGCGACGGAGCGGGAGCACAACATGCCACACGTCCTTCCCCCAGCCAGCCGTCCGCGGCACTGAGGACTCTGAGTCAGAGTCTCGCGAGATATACAGTGCTGCCAAAGGTAAATGTAGCGCGACATTAGCGATAATTGCTAATTTTAGTGAATGCCTATGGTAGCGCTGCGGGTGAAGCCCGCAAGCTACGAAGCTCGTTTTGGTGTAATTTTGAAGATATTTTCTTCTATTCTTTGAATATGTTTTAATTTAATTCATACACTTGCTTAATCAACCAGGAGTGCCTGAATGAGCCCAAATTTGACGGAAATAGGCGGAAATATGCCCGCAGCCAAAGTGTTAAACATCCTATATTTTCATCTTTCATTAAGGGGTGGTTTTTGTATTTTCTGGATCCCGTTTCTGTTTTACCTTTGTACCTGTGTTGATTTATTTACCTGGCGAGCGATAGGAAGCCTGCACTTTAGGAGGAACCAGCCTTTCGTTGCGAAATTTTTCTAAAAACAAAAAAATAGTAATAATGATAATTATCTTGGGGTTGTTTTCTTAAGCTTGATGGAGTTTAGGGAGGAAAACATTAAATCAATAAGTTATTAAATAAACACAGACAAATACCCTTTAACTATCTATTGTACCCTAACAAATAGCTTAAATGTACGGTAATCCAAACAAAACCTAGTGAGCGTTGACCTATAGAGGTCAGTGGTAGCGATGGTATAGCTTAGTTATAAAGTCTGAAGAATGGTGGTCTCAAAATTAGCGAATATGTGTGTTTATGATATGCTGAATTGGTTTATATTGAAGTAGTCTCTCTTTGTCTGTATATCTCTCTCTCTCTCTCTCTATCTCTCACACACACACACATGCATACATACACACACACCTAATTCAATCGTTTGAAACCAGTAAAACACGGATACTACGGGCATTAGTAAAGAATACTTTGATTGTTTTTTTTTTTTTTTTTTTGTGGGGCTTCTTTGATGATGAGGGTGACTTAACTTTTACTTAGGGTTTCCCTCTCGATTAATTTATTTTGCTACCTAAACTCCCATCAAGCTTAAGAAAGTGCCCTCAACACCTCCCTTCGAGACAAATTGTTAGGTAGAAAACAGTCCCAGCCGAAGGTCTGTTCCTCCTAAATTGTACCCGTGTTTCTAAATAAACAATAATATATATATTATATAAACACACAGTGGATTGAATTTCTGGCTCTAAGAGTGTGGGCTTGATACCTGGCCCGACTAAAAAATACAAATAAATAAAAAATAAATAAATAAAGCCTCACATTATATAATACAATCAATTTGGTAAGTATGTCAACCAATTAGATAAAGAGAATAATATTTCATAGACAAATTTAGCACATACAAATGTTTGAAACAGGGGTGTGTCATGTCCCCGTGGTTGTTTACTGTATATATGGATGGAGTCATGAAAGAAATGCTATCAAGAGCAGTGGATGTTGGTGTATCGCTGAAAAGGGAGGGAAATGAGTGGGAGCTGCCTATACTGCTGTTTGCGGATGATACAGTTCTGATGAGTGATAATGAATGGGAGCTGCAGAGTCTGGTAAATGAGTTTGGAACAGTGTGCGAAAAACGGAATTTGAAGGTAAATGCGGGGAAGAGCAAGGTTATGGTATTCAAAAGGGGTGAAGTCACAGAGTGTGAGGTGAAGTTGAACGGTCAGGCTATGGAGATCGTCAGCTCTTTGAAGTATCTGGGCAATGTGTTGAGTAAAGATGGGACTGTGGATGAGGAGGTGCGGGAGAGGGTGCAACAGGGCAAGAGGGTTGTAGGAATGTTGAAAGCAGTAACAAGAAATAGGGTGGTAAGTATGGAAGTGAAGAAGTCCTTGCATGACAGTGTGGTAATCCCGACACTAACTTACGGAAGCGAAGCATGGGCGTTCGGGAAGAGTTAGACCAAGAGTGAGAGCGGTGGAAATGAGTTACTTGAGAAGTGCGTGCGGAGTTACATGGAGGGATAGACAGACGAATGAGGAAGTAAGAAGGAGGTGTGGTGTGGAGGTAGATGTGCTGGAAAGTGTGAAAAGGAACAACTTGAGATGGTTCGGCCATATGGAACGTATGGAAAGCGAGAGATTGACTAAGAGGGTGTACGAGAGCGAGGCAGAAAGACAGAGAGGGAGAGGTAGACCGAAGGAGAGGTGGAAGGATGGAGTGAGGAAGTATATGAATGAAGGCGGTGCTGGTTGGGAGGAGGGGCGTCGACTGACTGGGGACAGAGGTCCATGGGGGCGGTTCGTTCGTGGCCACCCCTTCGGGGATTGCGGCGTCAGGCAATAGATAGATAGATAGAAATGTACACATGAACTGGTGGCACACACACACACACAGACACACACATACACACACACGTGAGCCCCCAGTAATATTTTGTCGGCACAGGATATAAGAATCAAATTCATGCATGAGTACGTGTGCGATATTAAAAACCCGAATGACAATATTGAGCCATAACCTTACCTAACAGAACATCACAACCCTCTCTATTCTAACCTAAAACCTTCGATTGATTACAGAAAACTGGTAGACATTGAGGGACTTTCTTATCTATTATAATCTACTGTATTATACACAAGTATAATCAATCGAACCAACCAAATCGGATATATTTTAATATATATATTATATCTATATATTATATATATATATATATATATATATATATATATATGTATATTTACCGGTGTATATATATAATATACCGGTGTATATACAGTATATAGCACTACCTATACCCAAATCAATTCTCACTCATAAAGCATTCTCTCTCTCTATCTATATATCTCTCTCTCACACACACACACACACACACACACACACACACACACACACTGACACAGCACACTACTCACAAACTCCATCCCAACTAAAAGCAATAAGTTTCACAATTTTAATATAACAACAAAACGGCATTTATTATTCAGCTGCCTTCCTCTCTTATTTGTGTTCGGGGCTGACAATATGTTGACATTTTAATTTAGGCCTTGGTGTCTAGCTGTCTGTGTATATGAGTGTGTGTGTGTGTGTGTGCATCATTGTGTGTCTGACTGTGTGTGTGTGTGTGTGTGTGTGTTATTGTGTGTCTGACTGACTGTGTGTGTGTGCGTGCGTGTTTGTGTATGATTGTGTGTCTGACTGTGTGTGTGTGTGTGCATCATTGTGTGTCTGACTGTGTGTGTGTGTGTGTGCGTGCGTGTTTGTATGTGTGTATGATTTTGTGTCTGACTGTGTGTGTGTGTGTGTATGATTGTGTGTCTGACTGTGTGTGTGTGTGTGTGTGTGTGTGTGTGCGTGTTTGTGTGTGTGTATGATTGTGTGTCTGACTGTGTGTGTGTGTGTGCGTGCGTGTTTGTGTGTGTGTATGATTGTGTGTCTGACTGTGTGTGTGTGTGTGTGCGTGCGTGTTGTGTGTGTGTATGATTGTGTGTCAGTCGGTGTTTATTTTTCTATGTGTATGAAGGAGATCAAAGGCAAAGTTGCCTGTAACAGGTATCGCCCCCAAAGTTGAAAGAGTGATAGAGAGCCAAATTCAAGGAACGTTAGAGTCAAAAGGTTTGAGGCAGCTTAAGTCGTAGGATGAGGGAAAGACAAAACTCCCACGGCGAGTAAGAGACATGAGGGACATCTCGTTAGACAACTTCAAGAGAGCCCTAGATGTCGAACTGCAAAAAGTGCCAGACGAGCCCATCCTCGCAAGGGAGCGAGCTGTCGCTTCAAACAGTCTACTGCACCAAATCACCACCCATAACGTCGCGCTACTTGGTGCCGCTCGAAGAGTGGCGAACACATCATCATAAGGTAATCAATGTGGCTTGAAGCAATATCCGGAGAATTTCCCTGGTATAGATATCAATTGTTCGATTTCAAAATTATTTAATATTATGAAGTACGGAGTCAGAGGGTGAGTACTACTCTGCTCCTTTGCAGTGTGTGTGTGTGTATAATATAATAACAAATATTAATTGTTCGCTTGTTGTTAAATTGCAGGCGTGAGGCTGAAAATCTACACAGTGTTCATAACCTAGGCACAGTACAAGGTTCGAATAACTAACAACTAACTGATGAGAAGTACGTTTAGGCTAACACAGGCTGATAGTTGAGCAGTTTGGCTAGGAAGGGACCACGATACAATCCTCTTCATCGGGATAACTGAGAAAAACTTTAGGATGCTGGGGTATTCGAACTCTCGACCACATGGTCAGCATATAGCGCTCTAGACCACTCGGCTAACCCGACCCATATGTGTGTGTGTGTGTGATTGTGTCAGTCACTGTGTGTGTGTGTGTGTGTGTGTATGTTTTTGTGTGTTATTCAGTGCGTGTGTGTGTGTGTGATTGATTAATACTTTCAGCAATTGGGTATCATATACAGATAACTTATTCAATCCATGCGAGAAAGTAAAAATATAAATCTGATGCCAGTGGACCATTCACTGTTCCTATGAAGCAATAACAAACACAAAACAAAATATAAAAATAATCTATCGTTATTCTCGTCTGCAGGCCAAGTAAACAATTCATGCTGTTAAATGCACCTGTGGAGTTTGTCAAGGGATGAGGAAAAAATACCTGCAATATTTATAATAGACTTTGTGGAAAAATACCCGTTGCAATATTAAATTAAGAGCTTCATCTATTTATTATTTGGTGTTTTGTGGGGCTGAACTCTCCTCAATGTTAATATTTAAACCTTTCAATAGGATGTCATAATTTGGATTAGATGTCCTTGTTCGGAGGAGTGGCGTTCTCTATTCTCTCTCTCTCTCTCTCTCTCTCTCTCTATCTTTTTTCCCTTATGAAACGGATGATAAAAGGTCAATTGATAGTGTTTAAATATTCGAAAAGGAGTTAGTAACATAAACCCCGATAATATATTTAAGATATCCAAAGAGAGTTCTACAAGAACAAACAAGTTAATTTTATTAGGCAAGAAAGCGAACCTAGAGACAACAAAACATTTCTTCACCACAGTATAATTATTGAGTGAAATAAGCTCCCTACAAAAGTAATAAACAGTGTCTTAACAGATGTATTTAAAACAAGGCTAGACTCATACCACAGAGAAGTTGGGATGAAATAGGTAATAACTGTTGATAGAACAATCTGGCAGTAATGAACACTATTCCCAGTTGCAGAGAGCTCAAGGAATAACGTGTGTAGCCTATATTATATAGGTGAAGGATTGCATGACATTTTCGTTTCAGGTTTTAACTATTCTATAAATTCCTTCAGGGGGTATCCAAACTCTGCAAGATTATTCACTTCCAACTGTCTTCATGTATAAGTAAATTGCTGGAAAGAGTGGAGGGTGAGGAGAGGGCCTTCTTCGTTGCTATCCCTTCCTTTCACTTTCCCTTACTATCAGGTATGCTCTATCTACTACAATTAAGTCCTGGCCACCTCGTTTGGATTGTAAGGTCTGTGTGGCAGGTGTGGCAGGTGACACATGTGGAGGAGTGATAGTAGGTATGGATGGGAATTATCTCACTTAATCCCATATTGCTTTGTTTTGAGTGCCAGTGGGGTGTTTTGAAAGGCATTTTTTAACTCTTCAACTCTTTTCGCCTTGCCCAGCAAAACCTCTTAAGAATCCTGGCGTCTTTCCTGGGTTAAAGCCTGTAGAATCGAGTGCGAGGGATCGAGAGCGCGACAGGCCACCCATCCTTCCTCCACCCAGCCAGCCGGTGCACTGAGGAATATGAGCCATACTCTCGCTAGATATACAGCACTGCCAAAGGCAAATGTAGCGCGACATTAGCGATAAATGCTCAGTATAAGCGAATGTCTATGGTTGTGCTGTGGGTGAAGCCTGCGAGCTACGAAGCTCGTTTTGATGTCATTTTGAAGCTATTTTCTTCTAGTTTTTGGCTGAATACATTTAATTTCATTCATACACTTGCTTAATCAATCAGGAGTGCCTGAATGAGCCCTAATATGGCGGAAATAGGTGGAAATATGCCCGCAGCGTAAGTGTTAAGTTAAGGTACGTTAGGTTGTTATGGGTTACGATACATCACAATGATCGTCATAAAAAATGAATAGCATAGCACGTTTGGATTGGCTATTAGCTGGTTGGTTGAGAATGAGCCTGCCTCGATTCAATGTATGATGAACAAATTTTGTTAAAGATAAATTAACATACAGTGCCGGATAGACCAACCGTTACCACCGGCTTTTATGGGGAGGACTCTAGTTTGCTCCCTAGACCCCCACCAAGCTTTAAAAAAAAAAAAAAAAAAAAAAACACAAGATCCTCCTTAGAGATAAATTTATATATTTCTCGGTTGAAAAATATCTTGGCCTTCTTAAAAAATAAAATAAAACAGTCTCGCTATAGCCCACCAGGAGAAAATCAACACCTACTGTACAGTAAATGGCACAAAAGGCCTTAATATTGACAAAGAAATAGGGCAAAAGCCTCAACATCGCCAAACTAATAGGGCAAACGTCTTAGAATCTCAAACCTAATGGGGTTAAACATGAGGGAGAAGGAGGTTCAGAAAACACCATAATCTCCCCTTAAGGCCCTGTCACACTATGCCGATTTAAGTGCCAATCAGCCACGATTTAAGGAGTGGCGTCTATCGGAGATGATAACCAGCGATATAAGGGCCTGGTCGTGATACGGAGCACATGCTGCGTGCGCGTGCTGAGTTGTCTGTACGTAGTCGCCATAACACGCATACTGTACGGGGTCAATCAGTGGCATTTGGCGACCAGTTGTTGATTTTCCAAAATTAACGGTCATTAACGGACGGTGTCATGATGGCGCCATGCGCCACACCCCCAATAGCGCGCATACCCCATGGCGACCAGGCTGCAGATGAGCGCCGCACTGAGTGTGCCGCTCATAATAGGGCACCGACTGACGGTCACACTGTCACACTATTGCCGATGTGCGGTTGCCGACTGCACCCATACGGATCAAAGAGGGGGTGTATTGCATATATAAAGGCACCCCATATAATGTAATGTGTGTGTTGTCTCAATATAATCAATAAAGTATATAATATTATATATGGTACATACTGTATATAGTGTGACAAGTAGGCAGTAAAGACAAAATTGAAATATTCAATAAAAGATGTGCCCCTCTCATGCTTTTTACCTCAGACCATTTCACCATGAATGTGAAATATTTAAGTTATGTATGTATGTAATAAATGGGGAAAATGTATGGACAAATATCATGAACATGATTACGTTTTCTTATTGTAATCTATGAGAATGCACCTGGTAAAAACACAGTCTGACAAGTAGGCAGATAATATATTTAATATTTATAAACCTCGATGACCACTGCATGATCTTCTAACCTTTCACCATTTCATAATGGACGTTAGATATAAAGATTAAGTATACTGTATATGTGCTTAATACTGTAGATGGGGACATTGTTGTCATCATTCGAGTGACGGCGACGTTGTCAGGCCGCATACTCAAGTTATCGAAGAGCATACTCATGGTGTGCTGTCCCATACCAACAGTGACGTACCTTTCAGCGCCGTCTGGTGCCGACCAATCACCGCCCTCATACCGTCGTTAGCATAACGTATACCGTCAGTCGCCAATCGCCTCCTGTCTTCCTAAAGCAGGTGTCACACTATGCCGATTTAAGTGCCGACGCCCCACGACTTAAGGGTCGGGAGCAGGTCTTTGCCTACATCGCCGCACGACTTGAGTGGGCGCCAACTCAAGAGAGCCGTCGGGAGAGGTCGTCAGGAGCCTCAGGAAAAGTCCGACATGCACAACTCTCATAAGTTGAGTCGGCGGCTAGTACATTAACGGCACGGGGACGGTAGGTGGGGGGCGTCGGGTGGCATCCAGTAGGCGTCAGACGGTACAAGGGTGTCGATCTGTCTGCATCAGACGCCGCTTATAAGGTAGGTCGCCTTCAGGCAGCGACCCGGTAACGCCCAGGCGCCATCATAGGGGGAGGGCGTACCGTGAATCCGCGACCTGGCAACGTCGCACGGGACATCGTTGATAGATGGTTTTGGGGGTGTTTTTGTTTTAACCTTGATGGAGGTCTAGCGAGGAAATAAAAAATAAAATAATATATAAATAAATAGACCCCAAAAATCACCACTGTCCCCTTAATCCGATCCCATCAACGAGTGACTATCTATAAACCCTTTCGATAGCGGTGGCGTCTGTTTTGCCATAGTTCTGCCATACTTAGACGATTTTATGCAGCTTAAGAACGGTCTGTGGGAGTTAAGAGAGATAAATGAGAGGAATGGAGGTCTTGTGAATGCTACAGGCCCTTTGTAATTATAATACAATAACCTTATAGTTGCCAGACTATAACGAGAAAGACGTCACCGGTACTGAAAGGGTTAACTATAGATGCCTTGTTATACCAATTACTAAACAAAAATAACACTTAATTAAGGGATGGGCATTGCTCATTTATGGGTCTTTTTATTATGTTTTTAGTTTCCTCCCTAGATCTCAAGCGTAACCCCCCCCCCCCCCCTACACACACACACACACAAACGTCGCCTCCGACGGACCGGTTTGCCTCGGTCGGGATCAAGTGTGACGGAGTAGGGGTCCAGTGTGACAGAGTGGCTGTCCATCGCCGCGGTAGTATGTATCGGCGCCGCCCTACCTCCTATAGGCGCCGCTCGTCAGGAGCTTTGTCGCCAACCAGTTTGCGTGCTACGGTGCATGACGCCGCCCCAGCGGCGTCATTTATCTTCCTTAGGTCTTGCATGGTTGCTTCTCGACCCCTTCCAGTTGCCGTTAGGCTGCATGCCCGTCCATACTGCCCGCCGTGGGCGTCCCGCCCCTCTATCACCCACGATACTCGGCAGTAGTCTCCCCCTTTTAGCGCCACTCCTTAAGTCGTGGAGCGTCTGCACTTAAATCGGCATAGTGTGACACCTGCTTAACGTCCTCGGTAGGAGTTGACTCTGCGCCGACCAAAGCTCTGAAAGTTCAACATGTCGAATTTGTATTCGCCTTCCAGTCGACCTCTCCTGGGCTATACCACGTGCTACCGTCTGTTTGGGACCATTGTTGAAGGGCACCGCATTAGGTGCCGTCCTCGTTACGACTACTAGGTCGGCTAACATCGGCACTTAAAATCGGCATAGTGTGACAGGGCCTTAAAGGAACAGCACACTGCCACTCTCGGTGGCAAATCTGTCTCATTTACACTACAGTATATTTTAGCGAAGAAGAGTGTTTCTGATACCGACTGTACTTACTGAGTGTTGAAAATATCTATGCCGTATATTGATGTTTGTTGGCAACAACAAGGGTATATTTATAGCATATCGGTGGCCTTATGACGAAATACAAACAATAAAGTAAGCAAGAAATAACTACCAATAATATCTTCTAGTGTATCAAACCAGTCAGTATTATTGCAAATCCAGTGTTATGACCCGTACACCTCCTTTAAGTTAATACCTAAATTCTTATATAATATTAATTCAGAAACTGGATGACCAGAATTGAAGGAAGAAAGCTGCTGGAAAAATTATGCTCAATACTATTGATTACAGAATAGCATTAAAGCTCTTAACTCAATACGACTTTGAACCCAGTATTAATGAGTTCAACAACCCAATTGATCCTTCATCACTTGGACCACGCATTCCCCTGCTCTGAAAACAGAAATAGGCTCCTTTATATTACTAGGCTTCGAATGTCCACTTGAGAATTACAGGGTATAAGGAAGGTAGATATCAATAATTAACCAAATGGCTAAATTATAGAGATCTGTGATGGATAGGAATATAAATGAAATGTTAATAACTTACTTAAGTGCACTACAAACGTCATTTAGCTATATGTCGATGTGACCTGCTTTAACATTAATATAGGCCCAAACTCACGCACGAAAAAGTAAAATGTGTGTGTGTGTGTGTGTGAGAGAGAGAGAGAGAGAGAGAGAGAGTCGAAGTAGGACAATATATATATATACTGTATATATATGCGTGTGAGTGTATGTGAGAGAGCGTACAAGAGAATATGTGTGTGTGTGCGTATATATACAGTAATGCCAAATATTCATGAAGGGTTAACTCAACAGATTGTATTATGTACACTGAACTAATTAGCGCTTAAAGTGGCTGCTTGAAACAACTGTACCATTAATCTAAACAAAATAGCTATCTATCCTGTTCTCTCTGTCTCTCTCTGTCAGTATATCTGTCTGTCTGTCTGTCTGTCTGTCTCTCTCTCGCTCTCTCACTGTTTTTGCATGTACATTTTGTTTTATAATTTCTAGTCTCTACATACGCAGATTTTATTTTCCCTCTGTGTCTGAAATGAACAGCAAAGTCTTTGAAATATTATCCTTTGTTTCTCAGTCAGTCCAGTAAGTCTATTTTTGCTTTGCCAGGCTGACTATACCCCGTTCATTATAGGTAGGCCAGAATTCAAAATACACTAAAGTAATCGAGCTATGTTTTCTACCATTTGGGAAGCTCGGCCAGGAAATAGATCTGAAGCCCATTTGCTCTAGCTCTTTTTGAGTTATAGAAGTTAAAGACTGATTTGTGGCCAACTTATAATAAATACTGTGATTTGTGGCCAACTTATAATAAATACTGTGATTTGTGGCCAACTTATAATAAAGACTGTGATTTGTGGCCAACTTATAATAAATACTGTGATTTGTGACCAACTTATAATAAAGACTGATTTGTGGCCAACTTATAATAAATACTGTGATTTGTGGCCAACTTATAATAAATACTGTGATTTGTGGCCAACTTATAATAAATACTGTGATTTGTGGCCAACTTATAATAAATACTGTGATTTGTGGCCAACTTGTAATAAATATAATAAAGTTATCTCGGTTTGTCTCTTTGCCTATTGGGAAGCTCGCCACGAACACACTAATGGAGGGAGTGTCTTAACATATGAACACTATTAGGGCTAAACATGGGGGAGAAGGTCGTCTAGAAAATGAATACCTAACCGTCTCAGCATTTAAGGATGGGTTTTCACTTCATTTTGGTGTATAATAGTCGATGTTACGCAGCATTGGAAGGCCCCCTACGAATCAGAGGGGTAATCTCAATTAACCCACTAACTCCACCAATATAGTTCTATGCTTAAGGGGAGATTTCCACTTGAGGGATTTTTTTCTTGACTCCTTTCTCCCTCATGTTTAGCCCCATTGCTTTTTAGATTTTAAGATGCTCGCCCCCTTTAGTTTGGCGATTTTAAGAACTTTCGCCCCATTTCTGTCAATTTTAAGAACTTTCGTGCCATTTAGGTGTCGATTTTTTCCTGGGGAGCGATAGCGAGCCTGTAATTTGAGAGGAACCGGCCTTCGGCTGGGACATTTTCTACCGAAAAATGTACAAATTTATCTTGAAAGGGGGTCTAGGGGGTGTAATTTTAAGCTTGAAGGAGTTCTAGGGAAGAAACTAAAAACCTCCCCTTAATATAATCGTCTACTAATAGCAATATTAAAAGGAAGACAGACGTCCTAATATCTTGAAAGGGGTAAATGAGACGCTAAGTATTGTTTGCCACTATTTTCAACTCATTCAGTTTGGCTGTATTCATTTTCCTTGGAAATTCTTGTAGCTCAGTCAGTCAGTAGATATGTCCTCCAGTTAAGTTTTTTTTTTTTTTTTTTTTTTTTTTTAAAGGTACCGCCTTAAGACCTCCATCAATATTTAAAAAAAATACCCCGAAAACCCTCATCGAGATAAATGTTTGCATTTTTGTTGGTACCAAATTTCCCCGGAAATAGGCCGCTTCCTCCTAACTTGCAGGCTAGTCAGGAAAACATCGACACCTAAATGGCACGATGTACTTGCCAGGGCACAGTAATAATGTACTCAGTTGGTTCGTGAATATCATATTATCAAGGTCTGCCTTACAAAAGCTTATTTGCAGACCCATTGAATTATCATAGTAACTGTAAATACATCAAATTATAAATGAATATTGAAAGGAAAAATTGATAAATGAAAGACAAAGAAAAAATACAATTATGTATCATACACTATCCCATACGCACAATCTTAACATATACATGTATACACACCTGTTACTTACAGGCAACCACATAATACACATTAAATAGATGATCAATATTCCGCAAATGTGTACATGTGCAGTTAGTCTGTGTGTTCGTGTGTCTGGTTCTATCAGTCTGTCTGTCTGTTTTATATCTGGCTGTATGTTTTAATGTGTCCGTTTCTATAGGTTTGTGAGTCTGTTCTGTTCTGTCTAGGTTGCAGTATGTCTCTCTATTTCTGTCTATGCCTATTAGTCTACCTGTCCCCTGTTTCTGTCTATGCCTATTAGTTCACCTGTCCCCTGTTTCTGTCTATACCTATTAGTTCACCTGTCTCCTGTTTCTGTCTATACCTATTAGTTCACCTGTCCTCTGTTTCTGTCTATGCCTATTAGTTCACCTGTCCCCTGTTTCTGTCTATGCCTATTAGTTCACCTGTCCTCTGTTTCTGTCTATACCTATTAGTTCACCTGTCCCCTGTTTCTGTCTATACCTATTAGTTCACCTGTCCTCTGTTTCTGTCTATACCTATTAGTTCACCTGTCTCCTGTTTCTGTCTATACCTATTAGTTCACCTGTCCCCTGTTTCTGTCTATACCTATTAGTTCACCTGTCTCCTGTTTCTGTCTATACCTATTAGTTCACCTGTCCCCTGTTTCTGTCTATGCCTATTAGTTCACCTGTCCTCTGTTTCTGTCTATACCTATTAGTTCACCTGTCCCCTGTTTCTGTCTATACCTATTAGTTCACCTGTCCTCTGTTTCTGTCTATACCTATTAGTTTCACCACTACCTTTCCTGTCTATACCTATTAGTTCACCTGTCTCCTGTTTCTGTCTATACCTATTAGTTCACCTGTCCCCTGTTTCTGTCTAACCTATTAGTTCACCTGTCCCTGTTTCTGTCTATACCTATTAGTTCACCTGTCTCCTGTTTCTGTCTATACCTATTAGTTCACCTGTCTCTCTGTTTCTGTCTATACCTATTAGTTCACCTGTCCCTGTTTCTGTCTATACCGATTAGTTCACCTGTCTCCTGTTTCTGTCTATACCTATTAGTTCACCTGTCTCCTGTTTCTGTCTATACCTATTAGTTCACCTGTCTCCTGTTTCTGTCTATACCTATTAGTTCACCTGTCCCCTGTTTCTGTCTATACCTATTAGTTCACCTGTCTCCTATTTCTGTCTATACCTATTAGTTCACCTGTCTCCTGTTTCTGTCTATACCTATTAGTTCACCTGTCCCCTGTTTCTGTCTATACCTATTAGTTCACCTGTCTCCTGTTTCTGTCTATATTAGTTCACCTATTAGTTCACCTGTCCCCTGTTTCTGTCTATACCTATTAGTTCACCTGTCTCCTGTTTCTGTCTATACCTATTAGTTCACCTGTCTCCTGTTTCTGTCTATACCTATTAGTTCACCTGTCCCCTGTTTCTGTCTATACCTATTAGTCTATCTATCTCCTGTTGCTGTCTATTGTATATCTATTAGTTCACCTGTCCCCTGTATCTTTGCCTGTGCCTTAGTCTGTCTGTCTCTCTGTTTCTGTGTATACCTAATAGTTCATATGTCCCCTGTTTCTCTGTCTATGTCTATTAGTCTGTCTGTCTACCGTTTCTCTGCCTATGCCTATTAGTTTATCCGTCTCCTGTTTCTGTGTGTGTCTATTAGTCTGTCTGTCTACCGTGTCTCTGTCTATTCCTATTAGTTTATCCGTCTCCTGCTTCTGTCTGTGTCTATTAGTCTGTCTGTCTACCGTGTCTCTGTCTATTCCTATTAGTTTATCCGTCTCCTGCTTCTGTCTGTGTCTATTAGTCTGTCTGTCTACCGTGTCTCTGTCTATTCCTATTAGTTTATCCGTCTCCTGCTTCTGTCTGTGTCTATTAGTCTGTCTGTCTACCGTGTCTCTGTTTATGCCTATTACAGTATGTGTATCCTTATTCTCTGTCTATGCCTATTAGTCGACCTGTCTCGTGTTCCTCTGTCTATGCCTACAGTATGTGTCTCTCTGTCTCCCTCTATTCCCCGTCACACACCATCTATTTCCCCTTATAAACCCTCATAATATCCTACCTTAATCCTCCCCCATACTTCATATATATATATATTTTGTCTTTGGTCCTTTCATGACATTAACCCCCTCTGGGCCTGAAGGTCTTTGTTTTGGTCCAGCCAACCGGACCAGTGGGGGTACTCTAGTATGCCGGGTTCCTGGTTCATTGTCTCTTTATCCCGGGCTTGCCAGTAATGAGAGAGAGGAGGAAAGAGAGCTTAACTGGTCGTTTTGCTTACTGGTCTGTTCGTACACATCATCATTATCTGCTTTTGATGTGGGGTTCTTAGTTTGCTCCCTAGACCTCAATCAAGCTTAGTAAAGCGCCTTCCCCCCCCCCCCCCCCCCTCCCCCTAGGAAGGATCTGTGACATTTAAGGGGAGATTTCCACTTGAGGGATTTTTTTTGGACCCGTTTCTCCCTCATGTTTAGCCCCATTGCTTTTGAGATTTTAAGACGTTCGCCCTAGTAGTTTTGACATGTTAAGACATTTTGCCCCATATCTGTCAATTTTAAGACCTTTCGTGCCATTTTAAGTTTTCGATTTTTTCCTGGCGAGCGATAGCGAGCCTGTAATTTAAGAGCAACCGGCCTCCGGCCGGGATATATTTCTACCGAAAAATGTACAAATTTATCTTGAAAGGGGGTGTAATTTTAAGCTTGATGAAAACGTAGGGAACAAACTAAATACCTCCCCTTAAAGGGTTACTTGATATCCTTTTTTTCTCATTCTGATTTCTTGTCTAATGTTACCCCAAATAAACTGTTGTAACGTGTCATAATTATCAAGGGGTTAAGTCATGCTAGATTAAGATTAGCTTAGATTAGGGTAGGTTAGGCAAATTACCTCCGTCAATGAAGTTGTTGTTGTTGTTGTTTTTCCCCAAGCTGCCTGGCCGAACAGCCCCAAGGCCCCGAGCAAGGCCAAGGCCATAACCGAGCGCCCCCACAGAACCCTCCCTGCCGACCACAATAAAGCCTGGGTGACCGAAGCCACTCCATGGCGGGGAGCTGAGGAGGGTGCGGAAACGCCCGGGAAACCAAAGCCCCACCCAGGGCCCTGTGCCCCTCAGCAATTATGAAGAGAAAGTTGAGGGACAAAGGAAAGATGTGACGCTTTGGCTTCCAATCTTGGTAGATTAGGAGGTCAATCCACTCAAGAGACGCCGTCACTTGAGATCTAGAAAATATATAAGTAAAAGGAACAGTCAGAGTAAGCTATGGGTATGGCAGAGATCGCTCAGTTCTCACTTCTGATAGACCAGCCCATCACCACATGACTAGAACCCAATCCTCTCAGCATCAGCTAGGAAAGGCCCTAGAAAGCCGCCTTTGGCGGGGGGATAGCTCCCCTATTTCAACCCTTTTCGGGGTTGGGCACCCGCCCAATGAAGTTGGAGGAGGTTATGTTTTTGCCTTCCATTTGTCTGTATTCAAAATATCTAAGACAGTTATGAACCAATTGTCATGAACTGTAATGGACAGATAGGAGATGTGCCAAGGAAGAAGTGATTCAATTTAGGAGGTTATCGGTAGATCACATACCACCGCCAGTGTAGGCGGAGGAATGCGCTCTCCCGTGTGCCTCTCTATTTTATCCAAGGTTATGTTTTGCCCGGTAGGAGAAGTGATAATACACGAGAAGACTAATACAATTATTATGTTACCTCCACCAACCGACTTTACTCCTAAACTCAATTAATGAAATCAACAAATACATGTGGCAGTCCAGGGATTCGAACCTAGGATGCTCACACCGAAATTCAGTGCATTTATCCATTGCGCTACGAATAATAGACGAAAAGACTCATAAACGAAATGAGGTACGGCCATGAGAGAAGGGGATCCAAACTGAAAGACCAGTCTATTAGATTTGTTTCACGCGGCTGCGAATACAAAAGCTGCTTCTGAATACGTCTGATAATAATGAAGAAGCTGTTTAGCAATTCAGTTGGTTTGAATATACTGATAAAGCTTAACCCTTTTAAGATTATGATGAATTTTGACCGTTTATTTTGGCTATCTGTATACGACTGTATACAGTTAAAGAAGAATCAGTGGGAATTATAATGGTAACGACTATTTCAATTAACCTTCTGACTTCTATAATACCTTTCTAATCTATAATAAAATAGCATATTAATAGCATGAATACAAAAATGCGCAATCAAATCTTGAAGAGGTTAATTACTTCAGTATTGTAATAATGTCGTCTGGCATCACTGTATTCTTGTTAACAATATACAACTTACATAGATGCACTATCCTATAAAATAGGTGGTGATGGGCTGGCCTATCAGAAGTGAGCGATCTCTGCCATACCCATAGCTTACTCTGACTGTTCCTTTTACTTATATATTTTCAAGATCTCAAGTGACGGCGTCTCTTCCGTGGATTGACCTCCCAATCTACCAAGATTGGAAGCCAAAGCGTCACATTTTTCCCTTGCCCCTCAACTTTCTCTTCATAATTGCCGAGGGGCACAGGGCCCTGGGTGGGGCTTTGGTTTCCCGGGCGTTTCTGCACCCTCCTCAGCTCCCCGCCATGAGTGGCTTCGGTCACCTAGGCTTTATTGTGGTCGGCGGGGAGGGTTCTGTGGGGGCGCTCGGTTATGGCCTTGACCTTGCGGCTGTTCGGCCAGGCAGCTTGGGGAACAACAACAACAACAACAACAACAACAACAACAACAACCTATAATATAGACCATGCAAACGAGATGGTCAGGAATTAATTATAGTAGAAATAGCAGAGCCCCATTTCTAGAACAGTGGAATAAAAGGCTTATCACAGAATATAAAGAGATTGAGAGTGAGGGAGGAAGGAGCTCTAATAAAGTGGTAACCTTTAAGCCGGTATCACACGAGAGCTTTTATAGTCAACATTCGATCATCAAAATTTGTCTGGCAACATTTCTGGAATATTTTGCACTGGTATCGGAGACTAGACTGATGGTAGATGAATTTAGGCAACAGAAACCTATTTTAAATGTTTACTTTATGAGCTACCAGACCAGTGTTAAGGATAAATGTTGAGTGAAAAAGCGCTCGTGTGATACCGGCTTTAATCCCTCTTAGGCTTTTGACTTCTACAGATCCTTTATAGGCATTTTAGTAAGTTTTTTTTTTTTTTTTTTTTGGTCAATTCATTCATGCTAACACTAAATTATTCTTTACAGCTTAGGAATTACGTTTAGTAATCAAAGTGGTAAAGTTTATCCCAATGAATCTATTTTTATAAGCTGCATAATTATTAATCTATTTTTATAAGCTGCATAATAATGAATCTATTATTATAAGCTGCATAATAATTAATCTATTATTATAAGCTGCATAATTATTAATCTATTTTTATAAGCTGCATAATAATGAATCTATTATTATAAGCTGCATAATTATTAATCTATTTTTATAAGCTGCATAATAATGAATCTATTATTATAAGCTGCATAATAATGAATCTATTATTATAAGCTGCATAATAATTAATCTATTATTATAAGCTGCATAATAATTAATCTATTATTATAAGCTGCATAATAATTAATCTATTATTATAAGCTGCATAATAATGAATCTATTATTATAAGCTGCATAATAATGAATCTATTATTATAAGCTGCATAATAATGAATCTATTATTATAAGCTGCATAATAATGAATCTATTATTATAAGCTGCATAATTATGAATCTATTATTATAAGCTGCATAATAATTAATCTATTATTATAAGCTGCATAATAATTAATCTATTATTATAAGCTGCATAATAAGCCTCACAAAAGCCCCGATGTCAAAACCCGTTTACGAATGCATCCGGTGATAATGGAGAATCAGTTTAGAAATTAAGTAAGTCTGAATTTGGCGGTGGAGGTTAATTCTGCTTGAATTTACATATGCGGATTAACCTTATCAGTATCATGGCGTCTGTCTTTAACATGATTTTCCTATTATTAGATGATTTTATATAACTTAGGAAGGACCTCTAGCATTCAAAGGATGAACATAGAGTTAATAATTTTAGTCCCAAGTCCAACTCTCTAACCCAAGGGTAAACCAAGTTTCCCAGTATTATATAAATATGAAAGTAAATACAAATGTCCCCTTGCATTATTTACTCAGCTTAGGAAGGTAGGAATATATGTTTGAAAAATTAGGAATATTAGGAAGCTGTAGGAGGTAGAGGGTAGATTGGAATAAATGTTACCCTTTCTATTGTTAGAGGTCCCTCATAAGCTGCAAAACATTTTCTGATTTTTAGGTAAATTAAATGTTAAAGGCTATATCGTACACTGGACGTTCTCAGTCGTATTTGAGTAAACAGATTAAGGTTAATACTGTCTGAATAGTGGTGAAGCTTATGGGGAGGTCTACACTTGAGGGATTTTTTTCTTGACTCCTTTCTTCCTCATGTTTAGCCCCATTGCTTTTTTAATTTTAAGACTTTCGCCCCATTATTTTGACGACTTTAAGAACCTTCGACCCATTTCTGTCAATTTTTAGACCTTTCGTGCCATTTAGGTGTCGATGTTATCCTGGCGAGCGATAGCGAGCCTGTAATTTAAGAGGAACCGGCTTTCAGCCGAGACATTTTTCTACCGAAAAATGTACAAATTTATCTTGAAAGGGGGTCTAGGGAGTGTCATTTTAAGCTTGATGGAAGTTTAGGGAGGAAACTAAACACCTCCCCTTCGATATTTGATGAGGTACCGTATTTTCCATTGTATTAAGACTATTATTAGACGCTTGTTCTGCTTAGTCAGTGGGTTAATTGTGTTTACCTCCTTTTCTGATAGAGTTCCTTCCAAAACTGTATAATATCGTCTGCTGAATGACGGGAAGAAATGCGTCATCGTATACTGAAAGGGGTAAGTCGGTTTGAATACACGGATTAAGGGTGGTGACCTGCTTTTTGTTATTTCTGTCCTTTTCTCTCTTTCTCTGGCTTGTATCCATTCGGCCCCATTCAGCCAACTATTTTAAGACGTTTATCCCCATCTAGGTGTCTATTTCTTCCTGGTGAGCGATAGCGAGCCAGCATTATATGAAGAAAAGAGAAATTTTTCTATCGAAAAATGTACAAATTTAGCCTGCTGCCAAACAAAAATAAAAAATATGCTGGCTCGCTACCGCTCACCAGTAAAAAATTGACACCTGGATGGGTATAAACGTCTTAAAACAGTAGGCTGAATGGGGCCAAATGGATACAAGCCAGAGAAAGATAGAAAAGGACAGAACAAAAACAGGTCACCCCCCTTAAAGGCAAATACTGTTCGAATGGTGATGCAGCGGTATTTGATGTGTTTTCTGTTTTATTCTGACTATTATAAGACGATTACGTTTTGCTTAATCAGTGGGTTCTATCTATCTATTGCCTGACGCCGTGATCCCCGTGGCCACGAACGAACCGCCCCCATGCACCTCTGTCCCCAGTCAGTCGACGCCCCTCCCCCCAACCAGCACCGCCTTCGTTCATGTACTTCCTCACTCCATCCTTCCACCTCTCATTCGGTCTACCTCTCTCTCTGTCCCTCCACCTCGCTCTCGTACACCCTCTTAGTCATTCTCTCGCTTTCCATACGTTCCATATGGCCGAACCATCTCAAATTGTTCCTTTTCACACTTTCCAGCACACCTCCACACCACACCTCCTTCTTACTTCCTCACTAGTCTGTCTATCCCTCCATGTAACGCCGCACGCACTCCTTAAGTAATTCATTTCCACTGCTCTCACTCTTGGTCTGAGTCTCTCAACCAACATCCAGTGGGTTAATCAGTGGGTTAATTGAGTTTATACCCCTCTGATTCCTAGACTTTCTCTTCAGATTACATACAATTGTCTAATGATAGTCAGACTAATAGAGAAGCGCCATAGTATATTGTCTAATGATAGCCAGACTAATACAGAAGCGCCATAGTATATTGTCTAATGATAGCCAGACTAATACAGAAGCGCCATAGTATATTGTCTAATGATAGCCAGAACTAATACAGAAGCGCCATAGTATATTGTCTAATGATAGCCAGACTAATACAGAAGCGCCATAGTATATTGTCTAATGATAGCCAGACTAATACAGAAGCGCCATAGTATATTGTCTAATGATAGTCGACTAATACAGAAGCGCCATAGTATATTGTCTAATGATAGCCAGACTAATACAGAAGCGCCATAGTATATTGTCTAATGATAGCCAGACTAATACAGAAGCGCCATAGTATATTGTCTAATGATAGTCAGACTAATACAGAAGCAGCATAGTATATTGTCTAATGATAGCCAGACTAATACAGAAGCGCCATAGTATATTGTCTAATGATAGCCAGACTAATACAGAAGCGCCATAGTATATTGTCTAATGATAGCCAGACTAATACAGAAGCGCCATAGTATATTGTCTAATGATAGCCAGACTAATACAGAGCGCCATGTATATTGTCTAATGATAGCCAGACTAATACAGAAGCGCCATAGTATATTGTCTAATGATAGCCAGACTAATACAGAAGCGCCATAGTATATTGTCTAATGATAGCCAGACTAATACAGAAGCGCCATAGTATATTGTCTAATGATAGCCAGACTAATACAGAAGCGCAAGCGCCATAGTATATTGTCTAATGATAGCCAGACTAATACAGAAGCGCCATAGTATATTGTCTAATGATAGCCAGACTAATACAGAAGCGCCATAGTATATTGTCTAATGATAGCCAGACTAATACAGAAGCGCCATAGTATATTGTCTAATGATAGCCAGACTAATACAGAAGCGCCATAGTATATTGTCTAATGATAGCCAGACTAATACAGAAGCGCCATAGTATATTGTCTAATGATAGCCAGACTAATACAGAAGCGCCATAGTATATTGTCTAATGATAGCCAGACTAATACAGAAGCGCCATAGTATATTGTCTAATGATAGCCAGACTAATACAGAAGCGCCATAGTATATTGTCTAATGATAGCCAGACTAATACAGAAGCGCCATAGTATATTGTCTAATGATAGCCAGACTAATACAGAACCATAGTATATTGTCACTAATACAGAAGCGCCATAGTATATTGTCTAATGATAGCCAGACTAATACAGAAGCGCCATAGTATATTGTCTAATGATAGCCAGACTAATACAGAAGCGCCATAGTATATTGTCTAATGATAGCCAGACTAATACAGAAGCGCCATAGTATATTGTCTAATGATAGCCAGACTAATACAGAAGCGCCATAGTATATTGTCTAATGATAGCCAGACTAATACAGAAGCGCCATAGTATATTGTCTAATGATAGCCAGACTAATACAGAGGCGCCATAGTATATTGTCTAATGATAGCCAGACTAATACAGAAGCGCCATAGTATATGTCTAATGATCAGACTAATACAGAAGCGCCATAGATATTGTCTAATGATAGCCAGACTATACAGAAGCGCCATAGTATATTGTCTAATGATAGCCAGATAATACAGAAGCGCCATAGTAGTGTCTAATGATAGCCAGACTAATACAGAAGCGCCATAGTATATTGTCTAATGATAGTCAGACTAATACAGAAGCGCCATAGTATATTGTCTAATGATAGCCAGACTAATACAGAAGCGCCATAGTATATTGTCTAATGATAGCCAGACTAATACAGAAGCGCCATAGTATATTGTCTAATGATAGCCAGGCTAATACAGAAGCGCCATAGTATATTGTCTAATGATAGCCAGACTAATACAGAAGCGCCATAGTATATTGTCTAATGATAGTCAGACTAATACAGAAGCGCCATAGTATATTGTCTAATGATAGCCAGACTAATACAGAAGCGCCATAGTATATTGTCTAATGATAGCCAGACTAATACAGAAGCGCCATAGTATATTGTCTAATGATAGCCAGACTAATACAGAAGCGCCATAGTATATTGTCTAATGATAGCCAGACTAATACAGAAGCGCATAGTATATTGTCTAATGATAGCCAGACTAATACAGAAGCGCCATAGTATATTGTGTCTAATGATAGCCAGACTAATACAGAAGAGCCATAGTATATTGTTAATGATAGTCAGACTAATACAGAAGCGCCATAGTATATTGTCTAATGATAGCCGACTAATACAGAAGCGCCATAGTATATTGTCTAATGATAGTCAGACTAATACAGAAGCGCCATAGTATATTGTCTAATGATAGCCAGACTAATACAGAAGCGCCATAGTATATGTCTAATGATAGCCAGACTAATACAGAAGCGCCATAGTATATTGTCTAATGATAGCCAGACTATACAGAAGCGCCATAGTATATTGTCTAATGATAGCCAGACTAATACAGAAGCGCCAGAATATTGTCTAATGATAGCCAGACTAATACAGAAGCGCCATAGTATATTGTCTAATGATAGCCAGACTAATACAGAAGCGCCATAGTATATTGTCTAATGATAGCCAGACTAATACAGAAGCGCCATAGTATATTGTCTAATGATAGCCAGACTAATACAGAAGCGCCATAGTATATTGTCTAATGATAGCCAGACTAATACAGAAGCGCCATAGTATATTGTCTAATGATAGCCAGACTAATACAGAAGCGCCATAGTATATTGTCTAATGATAGTCAGACTAATACAGAAGCGCCATGTATATTGTCTAATGATAGCCAGACTAATACAGAAGCGCCATAGTATATTGTCTAATGATAGCCAGACTACAGAAGCGCAAGTATATTGTCTAATGATAGCCAGACTAATACAGAAGCGCCATAGTATATTGTCTAATGATAGCCAGACTAATACAGCAGCGACATAGTATATTGTATAATGATAGCCAGCCTAATACAGAAGCGCCATAGTATATTGTCTAATGATAGCCAGACTAATACAGAAGCGCCATAGTATATTGTCTAATGATAGCCAGACTAATACAGAAGCGCCATAGTATTGTCTAATGATAGTCAGACTAATACAGAAGCGCCATAGTATTTGTCTAATGATAGCCAGACTAATACAGAAGCGCCATAGTATATTGTCTAATGATAGCCAGACTAATACAGAAGCGCCATAGTATATTGTCTAATGATAGCCAGACTAATACAGAAGCGCCATAGTATATTGTCTAATGATAGTCAGACTAATACAGAAGCGCCATAGTATATTGTCTAATGATAGTCAGACTAATACAGAAGCGCCATAGTATATTGTCTAATGATAGCCAGACTAATACAGAAGCGCCATAGTATATTGTCTAATGATAGCCAGACTAATACAGAAGCGCCATAGTATATTGTCTAATGATAGCCAGACTAATACAGAAGCGCCATAGTATATTGTCTAATGATAGTCAGACTAATACAGAAAGCGCCATAGTATATTGTCTAATGATAGCCAGACTAATACAGAAGCGCCATAGTATATTGTCTAATGATAGCCAGACTAATACAGAAGCGCCATAGTATATTGTCTAATGATAGCCAGACTAATACAGAAGCGCCATAGTATATTGTCTAATGATAGCCAGACTAATACAGAAGCGCCATAGTATATTGTCTAATGATAGCCAGACTAATACAGAAGCGCCATAGTTATTGTCTAATGATAGTAGACTAATACAGAAGCGCCATAGTATATTGTCTAATGATAGCCAGACTAATACAGAAGCGCCATACGCCATAGTATATTGTCTAATGATAGCCAGACTAATACAGAAGCGCCATAGTATATTGTCTAATGATAGCCAGACTAATACAGAAGCGCCATAGTATATTGTCTAATGATAGCCAGACTAATACAGAAGCGCCATAGTATATTGTCTAATGATAGGCCAGACTAATACAGAAGCGCATAGTATATGTCTAATGATAGCCAGACTAATACAGAAGCGCCATAGTATATTGTCTAATGATAGCCAGACTAATACAGAAGCGCCATAGTATATTGTCTAATGATAGCCAGACTAATACAGAAGCGCCATAGTATATTGTCTAATGATAGCCAGACTAATACAGAAGCGCCTTAGTATTGTGGCTAATGATAACCAGACTAATACAGAAGCGCCATAGTATATTGTCTAATGATAGCCAGACTAATACAGAAGCGCCATAGTATATTGTCTAATGATAGCCAGACTAATACAGAAGCGCCATAGTATTGTCTAATGATAGCCAGACTAATACAGAAGCGCCATAGTATATTGTCTAATGATAGCCAGACTAATACAGAAGCGCCATAGTATATTGTCTAATGATAGCCAGACTAATACAGAAGGCCCATAGTATATTGTCTAATGATAGCCAGACTAATACAGAAGCGCCATAGTATATTGTCTAATGATAGCCAGACTAATACAGAAGCGCCATAGTATATGTGCGCCATAGTATATGTCTAATGATAGCCAGACTAATACAGAAGCGCCATAGTATATGTCTAATGATAGCCAGACTAATACAGAAGCGCCATAGTATATAGTCTAATGATAGGCAGACTAATACAGAAGCGCCATAGTATATTGTCTAATGATAGCCAGACTAATACAGAAGCGCCATAGTATATTGTCTAATGATAGCCAGACTAATACAGAAGCGCCATAGTATATTGTCTAATGATAGTCAGACTAATACAGAAGCGCCATAGTATATTGTCTAATGATAGCCAGACTAATACAGAAGCGCCATAGTATATTGTCTAATGATAGTCAGACTAATAGAGAAGCGCCATAGTATATTGTCTAATGATAGCCAGACTAATACAGAAGCGCCATAGTATATTGTCTAATGATAGCCAGACTAATACAGAAGCGCCTAGTATATTGTCTAATGATAGCCAGGACCTAATACAGAAGCGCCATAGTATATTGTCTAATGATAGTCAGACTAATACAGAAGCGCCATAGTATATTGTCTAATGATAGCCAGACTAATACAGAAGCGCCATAGTATATTGTCTAATGATAGTCAGACTAATACAGAAGCGCCATAGTATATTCAGTGGGTTAAATTAAATCAGATTTGGATGCACATATTAAGGTTAATACTGTTGGAATACTGATGTAGCTTAAGGGGAGGTATTTAGTTTGTTCCCTAGACCTCCATCAAGCTTAAAATTACACCCTCTTGAGTCCCTTTCAAGATAAATTTGTACATTTTTCGGTACAAAAATGTCCCGGCCGAAGGCCGGTTCCTCTTAAATTACAGGCTCGCTATCGCTCGCCAGGATAAAATAGACACCTGAATTGCACGAAAGGTCTTAATATGGGGTGAAAGTTCTTAAAATCGCTAAACTAATGGGGCAAACGTTTTATAATATCAAAAGCAATGGGGCTAAACATGAGGGAGAAAGGGGTCAAGAAAAAAATCCCTCAAGTGGAGATCTCCCCTTAATTAACTCTTTCGGTATATAATCATGTATTTTTAAAATATAATTACAATTTTGGTATTAGGGGGGTGTCTCAAATGTGGTTTAATAGGTATTTAAGCAATAGGTCCCAGTATGTGTCTTACAATAAAACAGAGTCTGATACTAATAATGTAAATTGCGGTGTACCACAGGGTCCCATTCTCGGACCCTAATTGTTTATTATCTACATTAATGATATGGTTAATGTCTCCACGTCACTAATACCAATATTATTTGCTGATGACACCAACTTATTCCTAATTGGTAAAAATATCAATGACCTTTTAAATGCAATGAATATTGAACTAGAACAAATATCAGATTGGATTAATTGTAATAAACTATCTTTAAACATATCTAAAACTCAGTATATGATATTCAAAACAAAAGGCAAGCAATATATAGAAAATGTAAAGCTCCAAATCGAAGGCATAAACTTAAAAAAAGTACACTGTACCAAATTTTTAGGAATTGATATGGACTCTAAATTGTCTTGGCATGAACATATTGGTAGTATACGAGGGAAAATTGCTAAAGGTGTCGGGATTTTATGCAAAGCCAGGAAATGACTGAATATCTCTACGATGGTAACATTATATAATGGTTTTGTTTTACCATTCATGACTTATGGTGTAGAGGTCTGGGGATCGGCCAATGAATGCCATATAAAATATATTATTACTCTTCAAAAAAGGATTATTCGAATGATTTCATCAACATAAAAGTAGAGAACATACCGATTCACTATTCAAGTCGCTAAATATATTATAATTTCCAAAATTATATCAGTATTGTTTATCCAAAATGATGTTCCGATTCACTAAGGGGTCTATACCGGTTGGTCTCAGTGATATGTTTGTTAGAAACGAGGAGGTACATAACTATCCAACGAGACAAAGGAACCAATTACGTGTACCAATGGTAAGATCAACCATGGTACACAAAACCTTTAGACATAAGGGTGTCACTGTGTGGAACAACTTATCACAGGTAATAGATCATCAGTGTTCACTATCTGTTTTCAAACATAAAGTTAAAGATTATTTCCTAAGAATGCAAAAATGGTATCCAATTGAAATTGGTGGCAACTTAATTTATTATTATTATTTATTTTGTATGTTTTTTTTTTCGATTAATTTGTTCTTGTTTCTTTTGTTTCTTGGGCATATATCTTATTGTTTTGTGCAGCTAGCAACATAATAATGAAAATATAAAGATGACATATTAGTCCAGAGGCCAATCAAGATATTGGTACCACCGAAGGGGACCAAACAATTTGTTTTGTTTCATCTTTATATGTCTCTAGAAAACAACAAGACATGATAACCCTACCTAATAAGTAGCTGTTTAGTAGTTATCACTCCTTGAAGACACCCACCCCTATAAGCTGAGCCACTAAGTGTAATATATGCCTAAATCATGTATTTAACAATACAGTCACCAACTTTGGACCAAGCAGTTCTTGGAAGTCACTTTAAGGAAAGAAAATATTGGCCCCTTGACTAATTTATAAAAAAAACAAAAAAAAAACACACATTTTATAACCTGGCCATAATTTTAAAGATGGCCGCCATTTACAATTCAGATTCAAGGCATCCTGGCCAACTTTATCCAATGTTCATGATCTTGGTGTCTATTTCTATGTTTTTGGACATGCTGAATGGATTGAGATGGTTTCCAAAGCTCTATACCTAACCCCTAATGTAGAATAACTTGCAGAAGATGCGAGGAAATTACAAGACTTTCTCACAACTGATTGAGGCAACATTTGATCAGGTCATCTATGAGGGGGGTCGGAGTAAGCGGACAAATGTAGTCTTTGATGTGTATGAAGATATGTCTATCAAAGACTTAGAGAGAGCAAATTGAGGCAAAAGTTCAGGAATCCAGCTTAGACACATTGCTCTTGGTCAGCATATACATCAGTGGAAATAGATCTTGTGTGGCTCTTCCAAAAAAAATCAGCTCATCCAATTCTAGGTGGAAGAATGGAAAGGTCATTTTGGAAAGCTCAAGGACAATGTGTTGTATGTCACCTGTGGGGAGAAATGCTTCAAGCTTACAAGGCAGCAAAGCACAAAGGCTACAGAGCTCACCAGCACCCAGGAGGAAGCAGATACCCGCCTACTTCTACATGCTGATCATGCAGCTAAAGTTGGATAAAAGGCATTAGTAGTTACAGCAGAATATACAGATGTGATGATCATATGCATAGGGGTGAGCAAGAACATTCAAAGTTCTACCTACCAGAAATGTGGAACCAAGAACCGCATGAGGTACATTGATATCCAGAGTCTGAGGCATGCCATTGGAGACACAGTCTCAGAAGGGCTCATAGGTCTGCATGCCTTTACAGGCTGCTATACAGTGAGTGCTTTATCTGGACGTGGAAAGTCAGCTACGTTCAAGCAACTGAGAAACAACAAGAAATGTCAGGATACATTCAAAGAGTTGGGAAGCTTCTGATGGCCTATTTGGAAAACTTCAGGAAGTCACATGTAAAATGTACCTGCCGTCGTCAAACACAACAGTAGTTAACAAACTGAGATACCAGCTTTTCTGTGCAAAGCGTGGAGAGGTGGGCTCCAGTCAGCTTCCCCCTTGCGAGGATTGCCTCTTTATGCATGAACTAAGAGCAAATTATCAGGCTGCTATATGGAGGAGGTGCTTGGAGGGCAACCCAAACATACCAAATCCCACGGATTATGGCTGGAAGATCGACAATGGGAATTTGGTGATTGAGTGGATGAAAGGAGCCCCTGCCCCAGAGAGTGAGTTGGACCTTCTAGCCTGTTCATGTGCAAGGTCATGCAAGCTACCAGGCTGCACATGCCTTGGAAATGGTCTTAAGTGAACAGACATGTGTAAACTACAGACCTGCAGCAACCAAGCAAACGAACTGGAACAGATGGACCTGAATGACAGTGATGTAGATGAGAGTGATACAGAATAAACTGAAAGGACCTGCTAGTGCTCTGAGACAATGAAAGGCTAGCCTTTCTGACCTATATGAATGGTATCTATCCCCATGTATACCTGAAGTGTTGATAACAAAGACTGTAGATTATTAATTCAACAGTAAGCACAAATAACTACATCCCATTGGCTAAATATTGTTAGGTAAATATTGCATGCCCTTTCCTGTTGTAAGTAAAATAGTCTTATATTCTTGAGTCTGTTTGCAAAGATTAAGTATAGTTGACAAGAATTTGCTGTTCTAAAGGCAATATGATTTGAAAAATAATATTTAGAAGTTTAAATAAATTTAATTCAGGAAAATAGAGGTTCTTTTTACTTCATGCATGGGGTGGGTGTGTTGATGCAGTGATAACTACTAAAAAGCTACTCATTAGCCAGGGTTATCATACCTTAATATAAACTAGAGACATTTATGAAGATAGAAATACCAAAATTGTTTGGTCCCCTTGAGTGGTAGCAATTTGTTAAAAATCCATCTTGGCCTCTGAACTATACTGTATATACCTTTCGGTATCAGTCCTCATTGGCATGGACACAATAACCTTTCGGTATCAGTCCTCATTGGCATGGACACAATAACCTTTCGGTATCAGTCCTCATTGGCATGGACACAATAACCTTTCGGTATCAGTCCTCATTGGCATGGACACAATAACCTTTCGGTATCAGTCCTCATTGGCATGGACAAAATAATATATACTTTTCTGTTGCGACCATTGAATATATTTGTAAATTTGTTTATGACAATAAATGTTTTGAATTGAAAAAATGAATTGAAATTGACGAAATAGATTTTTATAAGCATTGTCTCATTTTTCTCGCCATGTTAATTTTCGCGCTTGGGTAATTTATTGTGACTGAATATTAGCCAAAGCACCCTTCAGTGGCTCTGGCTTTCTTATAGAAAGAGTAAAAGACTATCTGAACATACACATGAGGATTAATATTGTTTGACTAAACTGATACGGATAATATCGTCACATTAGTGTTGGGCAATTGTAATAAACACAATAGAGATACGGAATTATACCTGCATTGTTGTTGTGTTTAAACATATATAATTATAGACTAAATAATATATACCATGAACTGTTTAATTATGACTGGGATTCCAAAATGCACGCTCTTGCTCTCTCTCTCTCCAATTCTCTCGCTGACTGTTTCTACTTAAATTTCTGTCACTCCCTCTTCAGTCTCAGTCTCAGTCTCTCTCTCTCTTTAGAATTTGAATATGCTGATACTGATAATACCTTCCCTTCAGAATTTAGCAATTGTATGAAACACAGAGACAATATACGAAATAATATCCTTGTATTGTTTTGTATTTTAATGGCGATGTAGGGAAATTAATCTGTTCTATGAACTTTCTGATTAAGTAATGACTAGGCATCCTAATTTATCTCTTCTTCACACACACACTAACTTACTCACACTCTCACTCTATATATCTCTCGTGTTTCAATATGCTAATACGGGCAATGATTCCTAAATTTACCGTACATTAATCAAGCACACAAGAGATATGAAATAATCCTATTATACGTTTTGATTAAATAATTTATACTGTATAGGGAAATTAATCTCTCTCGCTCAATTTCCAGTCTCTCTCTCTCTCTCTCTCTACCACATACCTGTCCATTCCCTTGCCACTGAGAGAGTTGTGGAATGCTAAGTATGTCGTCAACCTGAATGAGGAAAGGCGCATTTTACGGGGATGTCTTTATTGCATTCCTGGCCTGTCGGAAGTTGACGGTCGCAAGCTGGAAAATTCACCGTGGGGACAGTGCCATCTATCGGGGGTTATGTTGTTTACTTGTTTACAGTAACGTCCATATTGCAGGTCATTGCACGGTATATTGCCATTGCAGTACTATAATGCCTATATTCTTTTGATTCTGGTCCTTATTATACGATTATATTCAGGTTATAAAGAACAAGTGGATGTCAATACATTTAATTATTTACCTTCGCACCCTTGTCATTTATACACCGAACAATGTTTACGTTCTAATGCGATACAAATTAAGCATATACCAAGTGTATCATTTGTGTTCATCTAAGCATGCCGGTACATAGTCGGTTGAAACTCGTTTTATGTGTATAATTGTTTGTTCTACGTGTAAAAAGAAAACAAAGGGCAGGCTGCTTGTAACGAGTGTCTCCCCAAAATCCATAAGAGGGACGGAGAGCCAAATTCAAGGTACGTTGGGGTCAAAATGCCTGGACACACGAAGTTTAAAGCAGCATAAGTCATAGGATACTAATAAGCGTTCAAATTGTACTGTGTATGATGAGTAAAATCTAGTAAACAGCTTCATAATTAATACAAAATATGCCTATGTATTGAAGGGGTTACGTTTTCGGTTTTCCTGATTCCTACATTTTCTTTACAAACACAAACTATTATATCAGAGACTAAAGACAATTTATTTTCTGATCAAATTAAATATGAGAGACGTGCACTATAAACAAAATATATTGGTTCATTATATATACCGGTATATATATATATATATATATATATATATATATATATACTGTATATATATATAGGTCTACAGTATATACTATTTTTCAGTCCGATATTTCCGGGTGAGGTCGGAACAAATCCTATTCTATGACATCCAAAACAAAGTGGACATGAACTTTGGAACGGTGGGACGATACTCATTACTGAACAATGTGTGTGTGTGTGTGTGTGTGTGTGTGTGTGTGTGTGTGTGTGTTGGGGGGGGGGGGGGGGGGGGGGGGGGGGAAGGGGAGGGAGAGAATGTGGGGATGATGATGAAGGAGGAGGAAAGGGGTGGAGCTGCTGATGACAATTGCTATAATGATACTGAATTATTTTGAAATGTGTTTGAAGGACACAAAAGGCAAGGCTGCCTGTAATAAGTGACCCCCCCCCCATAAAAAACACACATAAATGAGTGGTAGAAAGGTAACTTGAAGGTACGTTGGAGTTAATGTGTTTGGATACACGGATATGGAAGCAGTTTAAGTCACAGAACGAGGAAAAGATAGATCGAGGGACAGATGTCCAGATGGTGGTGCTGGTGGTGATTGTGAGGGTCTATCTATCTATCTATTGCCAGACGCCTTACTCCTCTTAATGAGGGTGGCCATACACAGAAGGCCCCAAGCGGACCTATTCCCAGTAAGAGAGACAACCCGAGCCAGTTTACTGAAGAACTTAATTTAGGATCCGTCCGACTCCGAGGCCCTCTATGTATCTTGTTGTGAAGGTATTGATTATAATTATATTGGTCTATCATACAGGTATCCCCGAACAACGGCAACCAGTTATTTTTACATTACCTTTTGCCTTATACTCTTGCTAAGACAATTTATTATAGTATTTAGATTGAAATCTCGTAATGGTGATTTAACAGGTAGTACCTGAATCACACAATAGTTTAATACTATCAACTTTTCTGACCGACTTGCTAAACAGAGAAAGACTAATACTCAATTAAATTCAAGCGAAAACATCTTAAATATTAGGGCACTGTATAGAAATGTAATTAATGCAACTAAAGTCAAACAAATATAGTGGATAATATATCGTAGGTTTGTGCATAAACTAACTGCCTTGATAGCGTAAAGCCGGTATCACATAAGAGCTTTTATAGTCAACATTCCATGATCAAAATTTTTCTAGCAACATTTCAGGACTATTTTGCACTAGTATCGGAAACTAGACTGTTGCTAGATGAATTTACGCAACCGAAATATTTAAAAGGTTGACCTCATAAGCTGCCAGACCAGTGTTGAGGATAAATGTTAAGTGAAAAAGCGCTCGTGTGATAACGCCTTTAGAGTTAGTGCACGGAATTTCTGTGTATCCTAGATTGGAATCCTTGGAGTACCACATGTACTCATTAGCTTAATTGATTTCAGTAATTAGGTTTATTTTAAAGCTAATTGGTGGGTTGGTAATAATATGAATAGTATAATTTTAGGGAAGATTTGTACCTATCTATCTATCTATTGCTTGACGCCGTGATCCCCGAAGGGGTGGCCACGAACGAACCGCCCCCATGCACCTCTGTCCCCAGTCAGTCGACGCCCCTCCCCCCAACCAGCACCGCCTTCGTTCATGTACTTCCTCACTCCATCCTTCCACCTCTCATTCGGTCTACCTCTCCCCCTCTGTCCCTCCACCTCGCTCTCGTACACCCTCTTAGTCATTCTCTCGCTTTCCATATGGCCGAACCATCTCAAGTTGTTCCTTTTCACACTTTCCAGCACATCTACCTCCACACCACACCTCCACACCACACCTCCACACCACACCTCCACACCACACCTCCACACCACACCTCCTTCTTACTTCCTCATTAGTCTGTCTGATTTGTAGTATGTATTTGTTTGTTTATGTTTTGTATTTATTATTCTGTCTTAGTTTCTTCCCCACACCTCCATCAAGCTTAAAGAAAAACACCCCCAAGACCCCCCCCCCCCCTTCGAGATAAATATGTGCATTTTTTGTATATACAAATTATCCACCTTTCTTCCTAAATTGCAGGTTCGCTCTCGTTTGTCAGAAAGAAATCAACACGTAAGTGGCACTAAAGGTCCTAAAATCGTCAAACTAATGGGGCAAACCTTAACATTTTAAAACGAATAGGGCTAAACTAGCGGGAGAAAGGGATCCAGAAAAAACCCCTTAATCAGTGACCCACGACACAAGGACCTCCACCCCCCCCCCCCACCAATGCCCCTCCTTTTACTCCTTCCAATTCAGATTTCGAGCCCTCCCTCTTACCGTGAGAAGTTTTAATTCAAAGTGGAGAAATTCAGACCACCAACTCAAGTAAACTAACTTTTTTGGGGTCTCTCTTGCTTCGCACTGCTTGTTTGTTGTTCTTCTTCATCGTCCTCTTCCTCCTCCTCCTCCTCCTACTCTGACTCTGACTCTGATCCTCTCTCTCTCTCTCTCTCTCTCTCTCTCTCTCTCTCTCTCTCTCTCTCGCTCTCTCTGTGCCCCATATAATATTTATCCTCTCCCACTTTTCTCAATCTTACTGAAGCACCCTCACTGCCTTATACCCTTCTCTTTGACAATTCTGCCTTCCCGTGCTGCTTAATAAAAACAAAATCATACAATAAAGAAAGAACAGAAAGAAAGAAGGAAATAAATAAATACAAAAAACAAGGAAAACTAATGAAGACAAATAATATTAAAACAAAAAACAAAACAAAATATATATATGGTGGGTAATTGTTTATTAAGGTAACCCCTATCACATTAAGGGGGGTGACCTGCTTTTTGTTATTTCTGGCCTTTTCTCTCTTTCTCTGGCTTGTATCCATTCGGCCCCATTCAGCCAACTATTTTAAGACGTTTATCCCCATCTAGGTGTCTATTTCTTCCTGGCGAGCGATAGCGAGCCAGCATTATATGAAGAAATCCGGCTTCGCCGGAGACATTTTTCTATCGAAATATGTACAAATTTAGCCTGCTGTCAAACAAAAATAAAAAATATGCTGGCTCGCTACCGCTCACCAGTAAAAAAATGACACCTGGATGGGGATAAACGTCTTAAAACAGTAGGCTGAATGGGGCCAAATGGATACAAGCCAGAGAAAGATAGAAGAGGACAACACAAAACAGGTCATCCCCCTTAAGCTGGGTGGACTTGTTTTTCTTCTTCAATCTTTACTATACATTTCCCAATGGAATTTACGTAGAGGCTATTGGGGTCGTCTTTTTTTTCTGGACCCTCTTCTCCCCCATTTTTAAGACGTTCGCCCCATTAGTTTGGCGATTTTAAGACCATTTGCCCCATTTCTTTGTCGGTTTTAAAGCATTACGGCCCATTTAGGTGTCATTATTTTTTCCTAGCGAGCGATAGCGAGCATGCAATATATTAAGAACCGGCCTTCGGCCAGCGTATTTTGCTTCGAAAATGGAAGTCTAGGAACGATAACAATTAAATGGTTATTATTGGGGAAAAGTCTCACATCAATAATAAAAGTCTCACATCAATAATAAAAGTCTCACATCAATAATAAAAGTCTCACATCAATAATAAAAGTCTCACATCAATAATAAGTCTCACATCAATAATAAAAGTCTCACATCAATAATAAAAGTCTCACATCAATAATAAAAGTCTCACATCAATAATAAAAGTCTCACATCAATAATAAAAGTCTCACATCAATAATAAAAGTCTCACATCAATAATAAAAGTCTCACATCAATAATAAAAGTCTCACATCAATAATAAAAGTCTCACATCAATAATAAAAGTCTCACATCAATAATAAAAGTCTCACATCAATAATAAAAGTCTCACATCAATAATAAAAGTCTCACATCAATAATAAAAGTCTCACATCAATAATAAGTCTCACATCAATAATAAAAGTCTCACATCAATAATAAAAGTCTCACATCAATAATAAAAGTCTCACATCAATAATAAAAGTCTCACATCAATAATAAAAGTCTCACATCAATAGTAAGTCTCACATCAATAATAAAAGTCTCACATCAATAATAAAAGTCTCACATCAATAATAAAAGTCTCACATCAATAATAAAAGTCTCACATCAATAATAAAAGTCTCACATCAATAATAAAAGTCTCACATCAATAATAAAAGTCTCACATCAATAATTTTCATGTTTTTCCCTCCAGATTTTGAGAAACGAGTGTTTTCATGGATTTAAATATAATTCCAACATGGGATACAAGATGGGTTGAGGGGTGACGTGGCCCCCCCTCACCCGCCCCCTCTCCCCTCCCCCCATGATTTATTGAAATCATCATCTATGTTGCCAGCAGGGGGTAAATATTAACCCTCTCCGACATATGACGCGATTTTGAGCCTATTGGGGATACTTTAAAGCCTTTGTTACCATCAAGGGTATTTAGAAACCTTTAGCTTTGTTACTTCAACCTCTGCAGTTGTCTTTGAGTTAGCTGTGGGCAGAAAACTAATTTTGGAGAGGTAATTATAAGAGTGAGAGAACTCTATTTCTTATTGCTAATCTGGCAACCTCTGCGTCATATGTGCGTGCAAGGGTTAATATCGGGTTTTATAAAATGTGATCAAAATTATTCTCCCTCAGTGGATCATACATGAGTAGCCTACAGTATAAGGATTTCATAGACCTGCATTGATCCTAACCAATTATTTATGATAAGGTGGCGAGCTTTTTCTAAATAATTATATAAAACAAAGAACAACAATAATATTCATGAATAAATAATTAAAACAAAACTTACTTAGCTTATAATATATGGCGATGTTACTCTCAAAATGTGTTATTGGACGACGGCATCCTTATTACGCTGTAAACAAAATTTAAAACGCACCAGTTTTCGGATGCAATGAACAATTAGGTGGCATGTATCCATACCACCTCCCCTTCCATGTGCCTCACCCCCTCATTCTACCCCCTTTCCATGTGTCTCACCCTCTCTCCTCCCCTTTCCATGTGTCTCACCCCCTCATTCTACCCCATTTCCATGTGTCTCACCCCCTCATTCTACCCCATTTCCATGTGTCTCACCCTCTCTCCTCCCCTTTCCATGTGTCTCACCCCCTCATTCTACCCCCTTTCCATGTGTCTCACCCCCTCATTCTACCCCCTTTCCATGTGTCTCACCCCCTCATTCTACCCCCTTTTCCATGTGTCTCACCCCCTCATTCTACCCCCTTTTCCATGTGTCTCACCCCCTCATTCTACCCCCTTTCCATGTGTCTCACCCCCTCATTCTACCCCTTTTCTCCCTCAACCTTCCCCTCCTTTTTCTAGTTCTCCTCCACTCCCTATACTTCCTCCCCCCCCCCTCAAATACCTTCAATTCCTCCCACCCCCCTCAAATACCTTCAATCCCCCTCCTCTATCCTTCCTTCTCTTGAACATGGGTGAGGGAGGGGGGCTCCCTCACCCATGTTCAAGAGAGTTGCTAGAGCGACTCGGAGTCAGTGTCAAGAGAGCCTCGGATGAGAGAGGATGTATGCCACGCCGCCGCTCACCCATCATTCACGCTCCCATCACAATAAACCAAATGTTCACTGGATATTTGCTCTTTACACCTATTTTCCAGTTCTTTAATATTCACATCTTCCTTATACAAGATAAATATATGGTAAATATAACAAATTCTTTCTGATCTAAAGCAAAATCTTTTGCACTGGTGGCACTGTATTGAACAGGCCTATCACATTCTCAGGGTTAAGGGGAGGTATTTAGTTCTTCCCTAGAACTCCATCAAGCTTAAAATTACACCCCTAGACCCCCTTTCAAGATCAATTTGTACATTTTTCGGTAGAAAAATTTCCCGGCCAAAGGCCGGTTCCTCTCAAATTACAGGCTCGCTATCGCTCGCCAGAAAAAAATCTACACCTAAATGGCACGAAAGTTCTTAAAATTGACAGAAATGGGGCGAAAGTTCTTAAAATCGCCAAACTAAAGGGGGCGAGCGTCTTAAAATCTAAAGAGCAATGGGGCTAATCATGAGAGAGAGAAAGGGGTCTAGAAAAAAATCCCTAGAGTGGAAATCTCCCCACCTTAACTTGATATCCCGGGCATGTAGTTGGAGGGATTGGAGGGTACGGAAAGCTTTCCTATTTATTATCCAGTTCTTCTACTCACAAGAACTAATACTCACTTCAGAATTAAGGGGAGATATCCACTTGAGGGACTTTTTTCTGGACCCCTTTCTCTCTCATGTCTAGCCCCATTGCTTTTGAGATTTTAAGATGTTTGCCCCATTAGTTGGCGATTTTAAGAAGTTTCACCCCATTTATGTCACTTTTAAGACCTTTCGTCCCATTTAGGTGTAGATTTTTCCTGGCGAGCGATAGCGAGCCTGTAATTTAAGAGGAACCGGCCTTCGGCCGGGAAATTTTTCTACCGAAAAATGTACAAATTTATCTTGAAAAGGGGTCAAGGGGGTGTAATTTCAAGCTTGATGGAAGTCTAGGAAACACACTAAAAACCTCCCCTTAACACCCATCAGGAATCATAATATGGTCGGTGTAGTCCTTGTTTCTGTGTAACTCTATGTCACTTTCTCTAACTCTAACTTTTTCTCGCTCTCGTTTGCTCTCTCTTTTCTCCCACTTTTCCTTGCTATCGGGTTCACTATCTCTACTAGAATTAAGTCCTGACCACCATGCTGGGATCGTAAGGTTTGTGTGGCCAGCTTATCTATGTAAATCTCTCTCTCTCTCTCTCTCTCTCTCTCTCTCTCTCTCTCTCTCTCTCTCTCTCTCTCTCATGATTGACCAACCCTGCAGATGACCCAATAACCTTTTAGAACCAGTATTCATTAGTCTGGTTGACGAAGCAGAAAAACGCAACAAAGAAAAACTTAAAAAGACCAATATGTCACAGGTTATATATCTTTCTGTGTTTGTCTGTCTGAATGTCTGATTTGTTCTCTGTTTGTTTGTTTGTGTCTGTCTGTCTGTCTGTTTCTCTATAGGTTTGTTTGTCTCTTTGTCTGTGTCTTTCTGTCTGGTTCTCTGTTTGCTTGTTTGTCTATTTGTCTCTGTGTGTGTGTCTGTCTGTCTGTCTGGTTCTCTATTTGTTTGTTTGTCTCTTTGTCTCTGTCTGTCTGTCTGTCTGTCTGGTTCTATATTAGTGTGTTTGTATCTTTGTCTCTGTGTGTCTGTCTGTCTGGTTCTCTATTTGTTTGTTTGTATCTTTGTCTCTGTGTGTCTGTCTGTCTGGTTCTCTATTTGTTTGTTTGTATCTTTGTCTCTGTGTGTCTGTCTGTCTGGTTCTCTATTTGTTTGTTTGTATCTTTGTCTCTGTGTGTCTGTTTGTCTTTCTGTCTGGTTCTATATTTGTTTGTTTGTCTCTGTGTGTCTGTCTGTCTTTCTATCTTGTTATCAATTAGTGTGTTTGTCTCTTTGTTTATGTCTTATCTCTATTTATCTCTTCTCTTCCCCTTCCCTTCCCTTCCCTTCCCTTGTTCCAATCCTCTTTCCCTTCCCTTCCCTTGCCCCAATCCTCTTTCCCTTCCCTTCCCTTCCCTTGCCCCAATCCTCTTTCCCTTCCCTTCCCTTCCCTTCCCTTCTCTCCCTTTCTTCCTTTTCCTCCCTTCCCTTCCCTTCCCTTCCCTTCCTCCTTCCCTTCCCTTCCCTTCCCTTCCTTCCTTCCCTTCCCTTCCTTCCTTCCTTCCCTTCCCTTCCTTCCTTCCCTTCCCTTCCCTTCCCTTCTTCTTCTCTTCTCTTCTCTTCTCTTCCCTTCCTTCCTCTTCTCTCTAACACCTTTACTTCTCTTCTCTTCTCTTCTCTTCTCTTCTCTTAATTCCCTTCTCTTCTTTCTTTTCTTCTTCTCTTCTTCCCTTCCATTCTCTTCTCTTTCTCTTCTCTTCTCTCCTTTCTCTTTACTTCTCTTCTCTTCTCTTCTCTTCTCTTCTTCTCTTCCCTTCCCTTCCCTTCCCTTCCCTTCCCTTCCCTTCCCTTCCCTTCCCTTCCCTTCTCTTCTCTTCTCTTCTCTTCTCTTCTCTTCTCTTCTCTTCTCTTCCCTTCCCTTCCCTTCTCTCTTCTCTTCTCTTCTCTTCTCTTCTCTTCTCTCCCCATCCCTTGTCTTCTTTAAATCTCCAAGCTAACAGAGAGAAACAGGGGGAGGTCCAAAAACACCACCCTGGGACCAAATAAGGTTAATGTAATACTATGTTTCTGTATTGACGTGTGCAGTAGTGCGTCACGGGTGTACGATTGCTAAGGGAGCCCACCTCCCTTTGTTTCTCTTTCCCTCCCTCTCTCTTTGGCTTGTATCCAATCGGCCCCATTCAGCCTACTATTTTAAGACTTTACCACCATCCAGGTGTCAATATTTTCCTGGCGAGCGGTAGCGAGCCAGCATATATATATTTTTGTTTTGACAGCAAGCTATATTTGTACATTTTTCGATAGAAAAATTTCTCCGGCGAAGCCGGATTTCTCCATACAATGCTGGCTCGCTATCGCTCGCCAAAAATCGACACCTGGATGGGGATAAACGTCTTAAAACAGTTGGCTGCATGGGGCCGAATGGATACAAGCCAGGGAAAGAGACAAAAAGGAGAGACAGATAATAAAACAGCCGGTGATCCCCCTCAATATTCAACACCCGTCAATAATATTAGTTTCACACCCGTAGACTTTTTAATACCCGGCTGGCTCAATACGTCAGAGGGGATGCCAATTATACTAAATCAACTTTTATGGTCTGAGTTTTAAGTGGGTTGCAGGAAGTGGAAGTTATGGTAATAGATGTGTGTTAATGTTTCAGTTCATCTCTTTATTGTTTTATCTGTCTACAGTAGGTTGTATATCCCTCGGGCTGTGTTGTTTCATAATAGGCAGCTGCTAAAGTTCCTGTTAATTACCTCCACCAACGAAGTCAGAGGGGGTTATGTTTTTGCCTTCGTTTGTTTGTAAACAAAAATATCTCTACAGTTATAAACTGATGTTCACAGAACTTACCGGCAGATAGCATTATGTGCCAAGGAATATGTGATTGAATTTAGGAGGCAATCGCTAAAGCGCATACCCCCGCCAGCGTAAGTAGAGGTATGCACTCTCCCGATTGTTTCTCTGTACTATTTATGTATTTGGCAGTCTGTCTATCCCTCTACCTGTATATACTGTATTTAGGAACTGTATTCATTATTTAATTATACTGTACGTAGCTGTCAATGATTCAGTCTCTCTCTCTCTCTCTCTCTCTCTATACGGACACGGACATTAGTTCCAGGGCAGTAATTCCCTTCCAATGTTCCCTTACCCACTCTAAACCACTGTTTGGACACTTGATCCTCAGTGTTTTGGAGGACAAGCAACCTAGAAGGATCACTAGATATGTTGTTGCTTGATTTCCTTTGTACTCCTTTGTACTCCTTTATTTATATATATATATATATATATATATATATATATATATATATATATATGATGTTTTACCTGAGGATGGCTGCTTGAGCAAGCGAAAATTCGAAATAAAGATGGTGCTTCATGGAGTTATTTCCCCATTTTTCCTCATATATATATATATATATATATATATATATATATATATATATATACTGTATATAATTATACTGTATGTTAGTCTGTACAATCCTCCATCTGTCCGGGTAGTGTACAATCGTGGTCTGGAACTATTTAACATATTTCAATTATATTCATTATAATCAGGCCAAAAAAATGACCACTAACTTCTATAACTAAAATACAAGAGTAATCGAGCTGATATTTTTATCACTTAGGAAGGGTCAACCAGGGAAAAGGGTGTGAATTATTCCAACTCATTTGCCCCAACTCTTTCTTAGTTACAGAGGCTATAGGGCTCACGATATCTGGCCTACCTATAATAAATGGACTATAGGAGGCACAATTATGACACACTGACGAACTGTTTTGAATTACTGCTTGAACCACACCAAAGCAATTGTTAACATTCACTAGTTACTGTTCATCGTCCCTTTATATATCATTAGGTGTTCAAGTATTTATGACCACGACTGTACACACGTTGTTTCAGTCTTATGGGAAGCTGTAAAGGGGAGGTGTATTTTTACTTAGTTAGTATATATATATATATTTTTTTTTTTTTTTTTTTTTTTTTTTTTAAGTTTGCTTCCCCTAGAGTTCCCCATCAAGGTTAAGGGGAGGTTTCCACTTGAGGGATTTTTTTCTTGACTCCTTTCTCCCTCATGTTTAGCCCCATTGCTTTTGATATTATAAAACGTTTGCCCCATTAGTTTAGCGATTTTAAGAACTTTCACCCCATATTAAGACCTTTCGTGCCATTCAGGTGTCGATTTTATCCTGGCGAGCGATAGCGAGCCTGTAATTTAAGAAGTACCGGCCTTTGGCCGGGGCATTTTTCTACCGAAAAATGTACAAATTTATCTTGAAAGGGACTCAAGGGGGTGTAATTTTAAGCTTGATGGAGGTCTAGGGAACAAACTAAATACCTCCCCTTAAGCTTGATGGAGGTCTAGGGAACAAACTAAATACCTCCCCTTAAGCTTGATGGAGGTCTAGGGAAAAAACTAAAAACCTCCCTTAAGCTTGATGGAGGTTAGGAAACAAACTAAATAACTCCCCTTAAGCTTGATGGAGGTCTAGGAACAAACTAAATACCCCTACCTTGATGGAGGTCTAGGGAACAAACTAAATACCTCCCCTTAAGCTTGATGGAGGTCTAGGGAACAAACTAAATACCTCCCCTTAAGCTTGATGGAGGTCTAGGGAACAAACTAAATACCTCCCCTTAAGCTTGATGGAGGTCTAGGGAACAAACTAAATACCTCCCCTTAAGCTTGATGGAGGTCTAGGGAACAAACTAAATACCTCTCCTTAAGCTTGATGGAGGTCTAGGGAACAAAATAAATACCTCCCCTTAAGCTTGATGGAGGTCTAGGGAACAAACTAAATACCTCTCCTTAAGCTTGATGGAGGTCTAGGGAACAAAATAAATACCTCCCCTTAAGCTTGATGGAGGTCTAGGGAACAAACTAAATACCTCCCCTTAAGCTTGATGGAGGTCTAGGGAACAAACTAAATACCTCCCCTTAAGCTTGATGGAGGTCTAGGGAACAAACTAAATACCTCCCCTTAAGCTTGATGGAGGTCTAGGGAACAAACTAAATACCTCCCCTTAAGCTTGATGGAGGTCTAGGGAACAAACTAAATACCTCCCCTTAAGCTTGATGGAGGTCTAGGGAACAAACTAAATACCTCCCCTTAAGCTTGATGGAGGTCTAGGGAACAAACTAAATACCTCTCCTTAAGTGTCATTATTCACGTGAAACCCCGCTTAGGGGGTAATTTGTACTGATTTGTTTATTTTTTCTTATTTTTGTTAGTAGCCTCCTCCCTTCATCTCCATCAAGCTTACACATATAAACCCATCAACCATCTTCAAGATAAAGTTGTAATTTTGTTGGTAGAAAAATGTCCCGGTTAAGGGGAGGTTTTTAGTTTGGTCTCTGGATATCCATCAAGCTTAAGATTACACCCCCTTGAGCCCCTTTCAAGATACATTTGTACATTTTTCGGTAGAAAAATGTCCCGGCTGACAGCCGGTTCCTCTTATATTACAGGCTCGCTGTCGCTCGCCAGGATAAAATCGACACCTAAATGGCACGAAAGGTCTTAAAATTAAGAGAAATGGGTCGAAGGTTCTTAAAATCGTCAAAATAATGGGGCGAACGTCTTAAAATTAGAAAAGCAATGGGGTTAAACATGAGGGAGAAAGGAGTCAAGAAAAAATCCCTCAAGTGGATATCTCCCCTTAAAGATTGGTTCTTCTTAACCCTCTCCGACATATGACGCGATTTTGAGCCTATTGGGAATACTTTAAAGCCTTTGTTACCATCAGGGGTATTTAGAAACCTTTAGTTTAGTTACTTCAACCTCTGCAGTTGTCTTTGAGTTAGCTGTGGGCAGAAAACTAATTTTGGAGAGGTAATTATAAGAATGAGAGAACTCTATTTCTTATTGCTAATCTGGCAACCTCTGCGTCATAAATGCGTGAAATTAATTTCCCGGCTGGTGATCGCATACCGACAGCATCAGAGCAAAGGCCAACAAGGCCCTGGGGTGTCTGTGATGGAATCTAACAAAGTGTAATGCAAACATCTTTATTTTAGCATCTACAGTATAACATGTATTCAAACACACCATGAATACGACAACACCGTCTGGGATGAAGACGGTGTAAGATGGATACAAAATGATCACAGACACAACATCTCTCACTTTGCTCAAATTAGACCTACTTGCAACAACAATACAGACAAACAAACATAAAATGTTGCATAATATGACTAACAACTCAGTAACAACTGTTGCATCTCTCACTATTCTATCGCTACTACAATAATCAGTGTTCCCCTCGGAGCTTTCCCAATGTATACCACCTCCTCTACGTAGGGTATGTAGTACCCGCCTTGCAACACAATCCCACCCCTACTCTGCGCAACTCTCCAACCCAAGAGTGTAACGCTATTCTCAGACTTTCTTCTATTCAACTGCTGAGCTCTGGAACTCTCTCCCAGAATCAGTCTTTCCCTCTTCTCTTCCTATGACTTAAATTGCTTCAAACTCCGTGTGTCCAGGCATTTGAACTCAAACGCCCCTTGATGTCAGCCCTGTCACTCTTTGAAATCTGGGGGAGGCACTCGCTGCAGGCAGTTATTCCTTTTGTCTCCCTCATTCACATAGATTTTTTTTTTTTTTTACACCCAACAGACCGAACAACGCGACACAGTCACAGCCTAAAATACACTATGTAAGCACGTACATATTTTGGTACGCATTTTTCCTCGCAGCATTTATGAGTGGATTAATCTCCCATTTAATGTACTTAATAGCCCCAATCATGATTATTTTAAAACTAGGATCATCAGTCATTATTTTGCTAGGCTATACCTACTCTTTCTCTCGCTCCTATTCTTAATCCGTCATCTCCCTGCACAAGCCCCACATATTATGCTGCCAGAGAGCGGTCGTCTGAGGACAACATTATGTAAAAGTAAACACATGTCCCTCTCTGGGGATCTTTTAAGGGGAACTTTATACACGTCCTCCCCACTGTGTCCTGTAAAACACACACACACACACACACACACACACACACACACACACACAGCCCGTAGCCTAGTAGGTAGAGCTCTCGTCTCACACACGAGGGGTCGGGGGTTCAATCCCCGGCCGGGCGGAGACAAATTGGGCTTGTCTCCTTTCATGTGTTGGCCTCAGTTCACCTAGCTGTAAATAGGTACCTGGAATAAGTGGACGACGTTGTGACGTCCCATCTGGGGTTGGCAAAAATGGTACACGAGATGGATATCATATGGTTCACCTAAGCTGATGGCTACCTAAGCCTTCGGGCGAGACGGTACCGTCTATAGTGAGAATGGTACCATACAGATCCACCCTAAGCCTTCGTGTCCGATGTCGCCAATTGGCTAAAATACAGACTACACACACATCCACAGCCATTCCAACGATACATATAACAGCTACACATATAGGAGGCGGGAAATAACGAGCATGCTCACTCCCGCAATACAACTAGAGTAAGTACACACACACACTCCCACACCCACACCCACACACACCCACACACACACACAGAGGTCCCTCCCCCACTGCGTCCTGTAAGGGTCACTTCAGCTGTCCAAAACTGTTAACAAAGTTGGGGTCAAAGTTTGGCCGAGGTGACACTGATCCGGAGCACTTATTGTTTCTCAAAACAATACCGCACTCCAATAGAGTTTCCCCGAGGATGTCACCGGGGAATGGGTGTGAAATCACTGGGGACATATCATATCCCCTATCACAAAACTACCCCACTCCAATATTGATTCC
Organism: Paralithodes platypus; assembly: GCA_032716605.1. Classification (NCBI taxonomy): domain Eukaryota; kingdom Metazoa; phylum Arthropoda; class Malacostraca; order Decapoda; family Lithodidae; genus Paralithodes; species Paralithodes platypus. The sequence continues at coordinate 15,788,523 of CM064537.1, read as the reverse complement.
ATGATTTCACCGGGAGTTAAGGGGAGATTTCCACTTGAGGGATGTTTTTCTTTACCCCTTTCTCCCTCATGTTTAGCCCCATTGCTTTTGAGATTTTAAGACGTTTGCCCCATTAGTTTAGCGATTTTAACAACTTTCACCCCATTTATGTCACTCTTAAGACCATTCGTGCCATTTAGGTGTCAATTTTTTCCTGGCGAGCGACAGCGAGCCTGTAATTTAAGAGGAACCGGCCTTCGGCCGGGACATTTTTCTACCGAAAAATGTACAAATTTATCTTGAAAGGGGGTCAAGGGGCTGTAATTTCAAGCTTGATGGAAGTCTAGGAAACACACTGAATACCTCCCCTTCATGTAAACACGGTGAGGTGATACGTTTCGTTCCATACCAAAAAAAAAAAAAAAAAAAAAAAAAAAAAACCAACAACACTACTGTACTTTGATATTGTTGTCTCGACGATTATCCTGGGAGTGGGTATATTATCAAGAGCGGGGTTATACACGAGCTATATCACAAGAACTACTGCACATCAATATTGTCCCCCCGATGATTCCACGGTGGAGTAGGTATTAAATTTAGTGGGGTTACGTAAGAGCTATACCATAAAAATACCACACTACAATATTGTTGGCCCGAGGATTTCATCGGGCAGTAGGAGTGCAATTGTTGGAGCTACACGTCATACATACATAAACAAACTTCCGCACTTCAATATTGATTCAGCAATATCACCGTCAATTGCTCTAACAATCGTGGGGTAATACACGTTGCCCTAGACGAACTAAACTCCTGCACTTTGATATTGCTTTCCTGGCGATTACAGCAGAGAGGGAGTGTGAAATAATTGGGGTTATAATTATTATGTTCCTTCCAACAACCAACCATACTCCTAAAATCGATTAATGAAATTTACAAACACATGTGGCAGTCCGTGGATTCGAATCCAGGATGCTCACACCGAAAATCAACACCTTATGCATCGCACCACGAAGACAGTTAGAGAATGGTGGACACTGCCTATGATTTATTTAAAAGAGCTATACCACGAAACTACGACACTCCAATATTGTTTCCAAGAAGATTTCCCCGGGGTGTGGGTATGAAATCAGGGGGGGGGGGGGGGGGGGGTGTATATACTGTATATATACGAACTGAAACCCCAAAACTTCTGGATTTTAATACGGTTTCCACGGGGATTTCCTTGGAGAAATAAAATCCGTGGTGTTATTATGCGACCTATACCGTATACCTTTTGTTTGTAGAGATTGTTTATGTGCTTTCAATGTTGACTGCTCAAATGAAGCTGGCATTTACGAATACTGTAGATATTATAAATACATAAATGCAATTTTCAAAACATGAGTGAAATCAGCACAGCGAGGTTATATTACGGGGAGTTTTTTAGTTTGTTTCCTACTCCTCCAGCAATCTAAAAATGTCACCCCCTTGACCCCCTTTCAAGATAAATTTGTAAATTTTTCGGTAGAAAAATTTCCCGGCCAAAGGCCGGTTCCTCTTAAATTACAGGCTCGCTATCGCCAGGATAAAATCGACGCCTGAATGGCACGAAAGGTCTTAATACGGGGTGAAAGTTCTTAAAATCGCTAAACTAATGGGGCAAACGTTTTATAATATCAAAAGCAATGGGGCTAAACATGATGGAGAAAGGGGCCAAGAAAAAAATCCCTCAAGTGGAGATCTCCCCTTAAATAGTGGAGAATGTGCATAATATGAGATAATAGGCGAATGAGCACTTTTGCATGCATCAATGTAATATATCGTATTAATATTATGACTATTGCATAATACTGATGCTTAGAACACACGCGTTCATTCGGCTCTCTCATTAGTACATGTAACATTAGTACACTAGTAACTTCCTAATCCTGCCACGGACATTAGTTCCAGGGCAGTAATTCCCTTTCCAATGTTCCCTTACCCACTCTAAACCACTGTTTGGACACTTGATCCTCAGTGTTTTGGAGGACAAGCAACCTAGAAGGGTCACTAGATCTGTTGTTGCTAGATTTCCTTTGTACTCCTTTGTACATTCTCCACTTTTCAGGCTCCCATAAGACCAATAAGAATCAGCTCTCCGGATTGTTGATATGGATTACCAGAACGTGGTAACCGACGGACACAAATTAAAATTCTAAATCTCCCACCTCCTGGTTAGTTTGCCCTACAGTTATCACTATCTGGTCCGACGTCTTGTGGGTTATTATGATATTTTGTTTAATTATTATCAAGGATTTTCTTTCTTTTTGCCATTTTTGAACATGTATCTAATTTTTTCTCCTAGGTTAAATACAACGCTTTCTCAGACTTCTTTCATACTAACAAATGTCCTGGAGAGCAATAGCGAGCCACCATATACATACGATACATATGATACGAGCAGAATTAGCTGAGAAACGAGAGACCACCACCAATCTCCGATATGAACGTGACGCCCTGCTACAGAAATGGGATGAAGAAGAAACCACCCCTAACCACATCAAAACAGAAATCAACCAAAAACTCCAACAACTCAACGAACAACACAGACGACAAACAGAGAACACTACCATCCAAAAACTCTCCCGTCTATATGGTGGAAACATAAAACTTCCCAAGCCAACAAAAGGATATATTAACCTCACCAACACCACCCTAACGCCGGACCAAGAAGACCTCCTGAACAAAGGCTTAAATTGCCACTACATTTCCAAGCCGGGACCCCACCGAAAACGCCTTGAAATTGAAGTCCTACTGGATGACGTCCTACGATTCCAGAAAGACGGCAAGATCACCACCACCCCAGCCCTACAACCCACCCTAATAGCAGAAGCCGCCAAAACCAGGGGATCCCACCAAAGCAAGCTCCTCAACAAACACCACTTCAAAGCCGCTAAACAACTTAAAGAGAACCCCAACATCATCATCCGACGAGCTGATAAGGCCTCCTGCCTTGTGATACACGGAAAAGAAGAATACCTACGGAAAATGGACGACATTCTTAGTGATAAAAACAAATTCAAAAGGATCACTCGCAACCCTACTGACGAAATAAAAAGGAAAGCCAACACCACCATCACTGCTATCAACGCCAAAGCCGATGGCGTACACCTGAAGAAACTCATCGGCGAATTCACCCCAGGTTATGCTTACGGTACTATAAAAACCCACAAACCCGGGAACCCCCTCCGCCCCATCATATCACAGATCCCTACTGCTACCTACCAGACCGCCAAGGCCCTGAACAAACTCCTCACCCCTTTTGTTCCTCGGCAATACAACATCAACTCTGCTTATGACTTCCTAGAAATTCTACGAGATGCCCCCCCAGCTAACGACCACATCATCGCCTCCCTCGACGTAGAGAGT
>CM064537.1:15632657-15780157 GCA_032716605.1 Paralithodes platypus | reverse complement strand
TGTATCATCAATTAGTGAATAAATTAGCGGTGTATCATCAATTAGTGAATAAATAAGCGGTGTATCATCAATTAGTGCATAGACCTAACCAAGTCATGGATGAATATTATTTATAATCACGTTCTTTAAAATATAATCGTGAATAATCTAGTCACAGAGTATGGAGCTTGTACGGTATAATAGTTAACTGTAATCAACATTGTGTAGAAGAGAGGCGTGTGCTATTATGTTTTCCCTATGTGTTGTCTATGAGTAGGAAGGGGTTAAGGGGAGGTTTTTAGTTTGTTTCCTACTCCTCCAGCAATCTTAAAATGTCACCCCCTTGACCCCCTTTCAAGATAAATTTGTAAATTTTTCGGTAGAAAAATGTCCCGGCCGAAGGCCGGTTACTCTTAAATTACAGGCTCGCTATCGCTCGCCAGGATAAAATCGACGCCTAAATGGCACGAAAGGTCTTAAAATTGACAGAATGGGGCGGAAATTCTTAAAATCACCAAACTAATTGGGCAAACGTCTTAAAATCTCAAAAGCAATGGGGCCACACATGAGGGAGAAAGAGGTCAAGAAAAAAGTCCCTCAAGTGGAAATCTCCCCTTAACAGGCAAAGCTGCCTGTAATGAGTGTCCCCCGCAAATTCAAGAGTGCCAAATACAAGATACGTTTGAGTCACACTATCTGGACACACAGAGTTTGAAAAAGTTTAAGTCGTAGGCTGAGGGAAAGGTTGGTTGAGGGAGAGTTCCAGAGTTAGTTTACTCGTTGTTGTCTGGTGCGAGGTGAATCATTATGGGCCCTCCATAATTCACTCCAATAATGTGGAAACTTTAAGACATTTCACCTCATTTGCTTGGCGTTTATAAGACATATCACCCATTTTTTGTTTGGGTGGGGGGGGGGGGATAGCGCGTCCTTCTCATACTCATAAGATGCTTACCTATTGCTGTCACCATAATTAAGATGCTTACCTATTGCTGTCACCATAATTAAGATGCTTACCTATTGCTGTCACCATAATTAAGATGCTTACCTATTGCTGTCACCATAATTAAGATGCTTACCTATTGCTGTCACCATAATTAAGATGCTTACCTATTGCTGGTCACCATAATTAAGATGCTTATGCTGTCACCATAATTAAGATGCTTACCTATTGCTGTCACCATAATTAAGATGCTTACCTATTGCTGTCACCATAATTAAGATGCTTACCTATTGCTGTCACCATAATTAAGATGCTTACCTATTGCTGTCACCATAATTAAGATGCTTACCTATTGCTGTCACCATAATTAAGATGCTTACCTATTGCTGTCACCATAATTAAGACTACCGCAGCCCACACACATACAGTAGCTCTGTCATTGTGTATCCTAACCTTAAAAGCTCAATATTAAACCATCAAAGACAATGAGGACAAGTACAGCCTACACAGGGGTCACAGGGGTCACATCAATTACAAATCTACCAGTAGCAGGCTGACACATAAAGTGAATCATTGTAGCAGGCTGACACATAAAGTGCACCATTGTAGCAGGCTGACACATGAAGTGCACCATTGTAGCAGGCTGACACATGAAGTGCACCATTGTAGCAGGCTGACATATAAAGTGCACCATTGTAACAGGCTGACACATGAAGTGCAACATTGTAGCAGGCTGACACATGAAGTGCACCATTGTAGCAGGCTGACACATGAAGTGCACCATTGTAGCAGGCTGACACATAAAGTGCACCATTGTAGCAGGCTGACACATGAAGTGCAACATTGTAGCAGGCTGACACATGAAGTGCACCATTGTAGCAGGCTGACACATGAAGTGCAACATTGTAGCAGGCTGACACATAAAGTGCATCATTGTAGCAGGCTGACATATAAAGTGCACCATTGTAGCAGGCTGACATATAAAGTGCACCATTGTAGCAGGCTGACACATGAAGTGCACCATTGTAGCAGGCTGACACATGAAGTGCACCATTGTAGCAGGCTGACATATAAAGTGCACCATTGTAGCAGGCTGATACATGACGTGCAACATTGTAGCAGGCTGACACATGACGTGCTACATTGTAGCAGGCTGACACATGAAGTGCAACATTGTAGCAGACTGACACATGAAGTGCAACATTGTAGCAGACTGACACATAATGTGCACCATTGTAGCAGGCTGACACATGAAGTGCACCATTGTAGCAGGCTGACATATAAAGTGCACCATTGTAGCAGGCTGACACATGACGTGCAACATTGTAGCAGGCTGGCACATGACGTGCTACATTGTAGCAGGCTGACACATGAAGTGCAACATTGTAGCAGACTGACACATGACGTGCAACATTGTAGCAGGTTGACACATGAAGTGCAACATTGTAGCAGACTGACACAAGTAGTGCAACATTGTAGCAGACTGACACAAGTAGTGCAACATTGTAGCAGACTGACACAAGTAGTGCAACATTGTAGCAGACTGACACATGAAGTGCAACATTGTAGCAGACTGACACATGAAGTGCAACATTGTAGCAGACTGACACATGAAGTGCAACATTGTAGCAGGTTGACACATGAAGTGCAACATTGTAGCAGACTGACACATGAAGTGCAACATTGTAGCAGGTTGTTACAAGAAGTACATCATTATAGTGGACTGACTCATGAAGTACAGAATTGCAGCAAGCTGACATAAGAAGTGCAGCATCCACCAACACAATATCAACCACCTGTAGTGAGCCACCATCTCCACTCAGCCACAATGAGGTCCAAAGTAGACGACTTGCCTTCCAAATTCCACAGTGGTCAGCCATCTATGTGGTTTACCTACTACACAGAGGTCCATGAAGAACCACCACCTTTGTCACCATCACAGACTTGGACACGTCTTGGTCCGCGTCAAGAGCGTCATCAGGGCAGCCTTCGGGCACCTGCGGTAGGACTGCTGCCCACATAAATGTACTAGACTCCTATGTCCTTTATTCAACTATTGTACGGTTGGCCACGTGAAATTGTATACCCTCATTGATATTATATATGGAAGGTAAACTATTATGTGTGAGCTAAAAGTGTATTTTCTTATATAGTTGACTATACTATTATGCACAATTAACGGTTTTATAAAAGCAAAACTATTCAGGTAAGTAAATCTTACTATGTTTCCTTCCATACATATAATCACAGAGTGGAACAAATTCACATTGCCACCTGTACAATGAACTAGTCTAATCTGCTCTAGCGTATTTTAGCACATATGCATAACACATATGTCAATTATATTCAGATCAGAAAGGACCTGTGGGCAGCCAGAAATTTAACTGGAACATTTGCTAGCCCTTAACCATTTCACGCTCATATGACGCAGAGGTTGCCAGATTAGCAATAAGAAATAGAGTTCTCTCACTCTTATAATTACCTCTCCAAAATTAGTTTTCTGCCCACAGCTAACTCAAAGACAACTGCAGAGGTTGAAGTAAATAAACTAAAGGTTTCTAAATACCCCTGATGGTAACAAAGGCTTTAAAGTATCCTATAGGCTCAACACAGCTAACTCAAAGACAACTGCAGAGGTTGAAGTAACTAAACTAAAGGTTTCTAAATACCCCTGATGGTAACACAGGCTTTAAAGTATCCCTAATAGGCTCAACACAGCTAACTCAAAGACAACTGCAGAGGTTGAAGTAACTAAACTAAAGGTTTCTAAATACCCCTGATGGTAACACAGGCTTTAAAGTATCCCTAATAGGCTCAAAATCGCGTCATATGTCGGAGAGGGTTAATATAAAGATGTCCGTCCTAAATAAAATAAAATCGACTATCTTTAGCCACAATAAAAGTAAAAATGAGTCATAGTACCGAAAGGGGTTAAAGCCAGGCAAAATTATGATTAGATTTCTGAATACTTAATGAGAGAGAATATTAAAGTGTCAGGGGCGGGAGGCCAGAAGAGGGAAAATAAATTGAGAAAAAGAACTCTGGAGAAAATTATAACTATGAAAACCTACTAAATCACCATCATTTCCATATCCAACACTTTGCTTCCTCCTGGGTAATCCGACTAGGAGGTGGATTCTCTGGGCCCCCTTCTCTCTCATGATTAGCACCATTAGTGTTTAAGACTTTAAGACATTCTCCCCATTAATTTGGCGATTTTAACCCTCTCCGACATATGACGCGATTTTGAGCCTGTTAGGGATACTTTAAAACCTTTGTTACAATCAGGGGTATTTAGAAACCTTTAGTTCAGTTACTTCAACCTCTGCAGTTGTCTTTGAGTTAGCTGTGTTGAGCCTATTGGGGATACTTTAAAGCCTTTGTTACCATCAGGGGTATTTAGAAACCTTTAGTTTAGTTACTTCAACCTCTGCAGTTGTCTTTGAGTTAGCTGTGGGCAGAAAACTAATTTTGGAGAGGTAATTATAAGAGTGAGAGAACTCTATTTCTTATTGCTAATCTGGCAAGCTCTGCGTCATATGAGTCTGAAGGGGTTAAGACCTTTCCTGCAATTTAGGTGTCGATATTTTTTTCCTGGTGAGCGCTAGCGAGCTTGCAATTTAGGTGTCGATATTTTTTTCCTGGTGAGCGCTAGCGAGCTTGCAATTTAGGAGGAACTAACCTTAGGGCAGAACATTTGTCTACCGAAAAATGCATACATTTATCTCGAAGGGGGTCTTATTCATGATTGATGGAGGTCTAGAGAGGAAACTAAATTAAAAAAAAATAATACAAATTATATATAAAGAAAAATAGATTATAACTTAAGACTCCCTTAATAGGCTGGCCATGACAGAAACGCTCCCTCTGCCAATAAATGGGAATGAGGTTATGTTTTTGCCTCCGTTTGTTTGTCTGTTGTATTGTTTTTGTGTGTTTGTCTATACACAAGATCTTAAAAGGTTATGAACCGATATTCACATATAATGGTGGTCAGATAGGATATGCGCCAGGGAAGTAGTGATTCCATTTATGAAGCGATCGGTAGAGCGCTTACCTCCGTCAGCGTAGCCGGAGGTATATTATGATCTCCCGAGTGCCCCTCTAGTTGCATTTGAATTTGTATTATTATGTAAAAACAGTTTTCATCATACAGTTATCACTTTGTCTTCTTAATACAGCTATAGTAAGTAGATACAAATAGAGTAACAATTGCATCCACTATGTAGCTTAACGATATGGATAAACACACACTACACTTAATACAAATAATACAATTGTTTTCGCTCCGTTGGATAATTGTATCTATTCGTGTGTGTATTTATTTATTTACTCTTCTTCAGTTTCCTCCCTAGGCCTTCATTAACAGAAATCCCTATAACACCTGCTGTATGTGATCAAACAACTCACAATAGGTGTGTCTGTAGTTATTGCTGAAAACATTTTATATATTTTGTGTATTTTTGGATTTAGGTGATTATATTAAGGGGACCATCCAAACTGAAAAACTAGAAATCCTGAAAATACCATTAGGTGTTTACTCAACAAGAGTAAACATCCCTTCATACGTCAGTGAAAGGTTATTAGTGAAAACCCATTGGATTTTTTGATGTTTTCCAAATTTGTCCTGTAATTCTAAAAACGTTATATAGCGAACTTTGAAATTGACATGCTCAGTAACTACTGGTCGTACGAGGAGCATACCTATATAAATGGAAAGAGCGTAAGCTACTCTACAACCTCCCATACGCTTTATCTTCTACTTTGCCGTGTTTCTGCGTAAAATATTGTCAACATAAAAAAAAAAAGTTAAAAATGTTTACCTAATTACCTTGGACTTTCACATGTTTTTCTCAAAGACTGTTTTGTCGCATTTTGGAGTCTTATAATAAATGCATTATTGGACCTATAGGAATGGTGTATATACCATTGGAAAGGGAATTAGAAACACTACATTTGCCGCAGGGCTAATTTAATCTAGCTAACTTTGTTTGGTTGCAGCATGTCGGCACAATCGTATAATTCACCCGAAAATTTTCATCTTAATATAATCACCTAAATCCAAAAATACACAAAATATATAAAAATAAATCAGCAATAACTACAGACACACCTATTGTGAGTTGTTTGATCACATACAGCAGGTGCTATAGGGATTTCTGTAGGAGTTTAATCGTCATATAGCTTTCAACATATTTTTTACCTAAATTGAAAGAAAGAAAAAAAATGCTCGTTTTATGGTCACATACACCTGTGCCAAATTGCATTTACGTGTTGGGTAATAAAACCTGGAAGTTGGGTAATAAAATGGACGGTCCCCTTACGCAAAAATACCCTCAAAACCCACCCTTCAGGACAAATACCCTCAAAACCCCCCCTTCAGGACAAATACCCTCAAAACCCACCCTTCAGGACAAATACCCTCAAAACCCCCCCTTCAGGACAAATACCCTCAAAACCTCCCCTTCAGGACAAATTTGTGCAATTTTCGGTAGAATAATGTCTCGGCAGAAGGCCGCTTCCTCCTCCTAATATGCAGGCTTGCTGTAGCTTGCCATGTAAAAATCGACACCTAAAGAAGACGAAAGGTCTTAAAATTGTACTAATGGGGTGATGTCTTAATATCTCAAACTATTGGGACGGAGCATGAGGGAGGAGGGGGTCCAACAACCCCAGCCTTAAGGGGAGGTTTTTAGTTGATTCCTAGACTTCCATCAAGCTTAAAATTACTCCCCCTTGACCCCCTTTCAAGATAAATTTGTACATTTTTCGGTAGAAAAATGTCCCGGCCGAAGGCCGGTTCCCCTTAAATTACAGGCTCGCTATCGCTCGCCAGGAAAATATCGACACCTAAATGGCACGAATGGTCTTAAAATTGACAGAAATGGGGCGAGGGTTCTTAAAATCGCCAAACTAATGGGGCAAGCGTCTTTAAATCTCACAAGCAATGGGGCTAAACATGAGAGAGAAAGAGGTTCAGAAAAAAATCCTCCAGGTGGAAATCTCCCCTTATATTCTCCACAAATTGCTGGAATAAGAAAAACAAAACTCCGTTCACCACGGGGGCCTCAATTCTCCAAAAACTCTCAACATTATTAAAAATGTATGGAGGAGAGGCAAGGAGGGTGGAGGCTTTTAGCGAGATGAACAAACCTAATTGAAACCCCTAAGGGTTTCTTTCTCTTCCCTGCCTATAGTTAATGGGAGGTATTTAGTTTGTTCCCTAGACCTCCATCAAACTTAAAAATTACACCCCCTTGACTCCCTTTCAAGATATATTTGTACATTTTTCGGTAGAAAAGTGTCCCGGCCGAAGGCCGGTTCCTCTTAAATTACAGGCTCGCTATCGCTCGCCAGGATAAAATTGACACCTGAATGGCACGAAAGGTCTTAATATGGGGTGAAAGTTCTTAAAATCGCTAAACTAATGGGGCAAACGTTTTATAATATCAAAAGCAATGGGGCTAAACATGAGGGAGAAAGGGGTCCAGAAAAAAATCTCTCAAGTGGAGATCTCCCCTTAACCCCTTCTGTACCGGCACCGTCCTTTTAACTTGATTCTGGCTACTATTAGACGATTTTATTCAGTTTAAAAAAGGGTCTCCAGCAATTAACAGGTTTCGAACTATCTCACTTGACCCTTTTTAATACCACAGCTCCTTCTTCTATCTATCTATCTATCTATATGCTCAGGCCCAATCCCCATTTTGGGGGTAGCCGACTCAAGACAGAGCAAGAACAGGGAAAACACACAAAAACAACATAAAACAACAAATAAACACAGATAAAAAGCACAAACTCTCACACATCCAGGTCACCCAGGAGAAGACCCAGAGACCAGGGTCACCAAGGTCGCTCCAGCACTCCCCCGGCTCCTTCTTAAGGGGAGATATCCACTTGAGGGACTTTTTTCTGGACCCCTTTCTCTCTCATGTCTAGCCCCATTGCTTTTGAGATTTTAAGATGTTTGCCCCGTTAGTTTGGCGATTTTAAGAACTTTCACCCCATTTTAAGACCTTTCGTGCCATTCAGGTGTCGATTTTATCCTGGCGAGCGATAGCGAGCCTGTAACTTAAGAGGAATCGGCCTTCGGCCGGGACATTTTTCTACCGAAAAATGTACAAATTAATCTTGAAAGGGACTCAAGGGGGTGTAATTTTAAACTTGCTGGAGGTCTAGGGAACAAACTAAATACCTCCCCTTAAACTGTACAAAATCGTCTAAATATAGCTAGAAAAAAAATACAAAAGTCGCCGTCGGTACAGAAGGGTTAATAGTATCTGTCTGGAAGAGGGCTACATAAGGAAGTGAGGTGAGATTGGTTTGGCGCTCGTTCAGATTGGTTTGGCGCTCGTTCAGATTGGTTTGGCGCTCGTTCAGATTGGTTTGGCGCTCGTTCAGATTGGTTTGGCGCTCGTTCAGATTGGTTTGGCGCTCGTTCAGATTCAACCAATTGGACTAAATTTCCCAAGGCCCGATTCAACCGCTCGGCTAGATGCAACTGCGCAGCCAAGTCTGACCATTCAAACGAGTTCAAATGCCCATCCTAATTTTAAGGGCTGGTTTTCTGGGCTCCCTTCTCCCTCATATTTAGCCCGATTAGTTTTTATATTCTTAGACATTCACCCCATTAACTTGGAGATTTCAAGACCTTTTGCCCCATTTCTTTGTTAATACTACTGTATGATCAATCATGCCATTTAGGTGTCGATTTTTTCTTGGCGAGCGATAGTGAACCTGAAATTTAGGAGGAACCGGCCTTTGGTCGGAACATTTTTCTCCCGTAAAATGTCAAAGATTATGTCAAAGGATTTTTTTTTTTTTTTTTTTCTTTTTTTTAAACCTTGATATAGGTCTAGGGAGCAAACTAAGAAAAGAAAACCTTAACTTTGAATAACATAATTATAGAGTACCAATATTCAGTTAAAACTTTATGATTAAGCTTCTATGACACACTTGCGAGAGGGATTGTATTTATGTAGGCCCCCCGCCTATATTCTTTACAGGGTTCCCATCTCTAGAAACCAATCTGAGGTAGCTGGAGCAAATCCTCCGCCAACGAATTCCAATCGTGTGTGCAAACTAGGTGAAGAGGAACGACGAGGATTTGAAGGAGTTTGGTTGGTTGGGAGCGAACGGGCGACGGAGGTGTTTGTTGTTATGCAATGCACAGACAGATACACACAAACAAAAAAACATACTCTTAAACAAACACACACGCACATATACTGAGAGAAAGAGAGTGTGTGAAGAGATTAAGAGTGAGTGCCTGTGACTGTTAGAGTGCGAGTGAGTGAAGGGTGAGTGAAGAGTGAGAGTGACTGTGAGAGTGGAAGTGAGTGAAGAGGGCGACTACGAGTGAAAGTGTGTGAAGAGTGTGAGAGTGGAAGTGAATGAAGAGTGTGCGAGTGAAAGTGAGTGAAGAGTTTGAGAATGGAAGTGAGAGAAGAGTGTGAGAGTGGATTTTTTTTTTTCTGTGATTGAGGGAGGCAAAATGCAGAACTGCCTATAGCGAGTGCCTCCCCCATAGTTGAAAGAGTGACAGGGCCAACATCAAGGGACGTTCGAGCCAAAATGCCTGGACACACGGAGTTTGAAGCAATTTAAGTCATAGGAAGAGGGAAAGACTGATTCTGGGAGAGAGTTCCAGAGCTCAGCTGTTGAGTAGAAGAAAGTTTGAGAGTAACATTTCACTCTTGAGTTGGAGAGTTGCACAGAGTAGGGGTGGGATTGTGTTGCAAGACGGGTACCACGTGCCCTACGTAAAGGAGGTGGTATACACTGGGAAAGCTCTGAGGAACACTGATTATTATCGTAGCGATAGAATAGCGGGAGGAAGTCAGTGAAGAGTGTGAGAGTGGAAGTGAGTGAAGAGTGTGAGTGGAAGTGAGTGAAGAGTGTGAGAGTGGAAGTGAGTGAAGAGTGTGAGAGTGGAAGTGAGTGAAGAGTGTGAGAGTGGAAGTGAGTGAAGAGTGTGAGAGTCGAAGTGAGTGAAGAGTGTGAGAGTGGAAGTGAGTGAAGATCTGTGTGAGAGTGGAAGTGAGTGAAGAGTGTGAGAGTGGAAGTGAGTGAAAAGTGTGAGAGTGGAAGTGAGTGAAGAGTGTGAGAGTAGAAGTGAGTGAAAAGTGTGAGAGTGGAAGTGAGTGAAGAGTGTGAGAGTGGAAGTGAGTGAAGAATGTGAGAGTAGAAGTGAGTGAAGAGTGTGAGAGTAGAAGTGAGTGAAAAATGTGAGAGTGGAAGTGAGTGAAGAGTGTGAGAGTGGTAGTGAGTGAAAAATGTGAGAGTGGAAGTGAGTGAAGAGTGTGAGAGTGGAAGTGAGTGAAAAATGTGAGTGGAAGTGAGTGAAGAGTGTGAGAGTGGTAGTGAGTGAAGAGTGTGAGAGTGGAAGTGAGTGAAGAGTGTGAGAGTGGAAGTGAGTGAAGAGTGTAAGAGTAGAAGTGAGTGAAGAGTGTGAGAGTGGAAGTGAGTGAAGAGTGTGAGAGTAGAAGTGAGTGAAGAGTGTAAGAGTAGAAGTGAGTGAAGAGTGTGAGAGTAGAAGTGAGTGAAGAGTGTGAGAGTGGAAGTGAGTGAAGAGTGTGATAGTAGAAGTGAGTGAAGAGTGTGAGAGTAGAAGTGAGTGAAGAGTGTGAGAGTGGAAGTGAGTGAAGAGTGTGAGAGTCGTAGTGAGTGAAGATCTGTGTGAGAGTGGAAGTGAGTGAAGAGTGTGAGAGTGGAAGTGAGTGAAATATGTGAGAGTTGAAGTGAGTGAAGAGTGTGAGAGTAGAAGTGAGTGAAAAGTGTGAGAGTGGAAGTGAGTGAAGAGTGTGAGAGTAGAAGTGAGTGAAGAGTGTGAGAGTGGAAGTGAGTGAAGAGTGTGAGAGTAGAAGTGAGTGAAGAGTGTGAGAGGAAGTGAGTGAAGAGTGTGAGAGAGGAAATGAGAGTGAGAGTGCGAGTAAGTTAGAGAGTGAGAGAGCGAGTGAGTGTGAGAGTGCAAGGGAGTGAAGAGTGTGCGGGAGTGAGGAGTGCAATGAGACCTGAAGCGGAAACATTTAACAAGGATGATGACCTTTAAACTCAAGAGATCAACATGATCACAAAAAATGGAGAGGTAGATAGAAATAGATAGATAGATTAGATAGATAGCTAGTTAGCAGTGTTATTAAACTGAAACATACATCAAGGATGATGATCTTCAAACTTAGAAGTCAATAACTATCACTTAATTAAAGAGAGAGAGAGAGAGAGAGAGAGAGAGAGAGAGAGAGAGAGAGAGAGAGAGAGAGAGAGAGAGAGAGAGAGAGAGAGAGAGAGAGAGAGAGAGAGAAGAGAGAGAGAGAGAGAGAGAGAGAGAGAGAGAGAGAGAGAGAGAGAGAGAGAGAGAGAGAGAGAGAGAGAGAGAGAGAGAGAGAGAGAGAGAGAGAGAGAGAGAGAGAGAGAGAGAGAAGGTGAACCATTTAACAAGACTGATGACCTTTTAAACTCCGAGGTCAACATAATCACTAAAGATAGTCTAACATGGAAGCAGGTCAGAAGGGCCACACTCCTGAACGGCCAAACTCCTACATGTCCTCATTCCTAAACAGTCCTGACTTGAAACGAGTAACACGATATATATGAGTTAGTGCTTCATAATAACTCAGGTAGCCTAAAATAATATAATTTTAGTTTAGTTGTAATTACCGATACAACCGAGCCAAGACCATGTGCTGATGGATTATTTCCAAGAAAGGGGTTCACATAACTGTCCCATAGTTTACGAATATCTAAATTAACCCCTTGACTACCGGGGATGTCTTTTTCTCTTATTTCAGCTATATTTAGACGATTTTCTACAACTAAGGAAGGATGTGTGTTAGTTAAAATAATGAATTGGGATACTTGGAAGCCACATTTTATTTAGTGCATGCCCTTACTAAGCTAAATAAAATCGTCTAATAATAGCCAGAAAAGAATGCAAAAGACGACCTCGGTAATGAAGGGGTTAACTATGATTTCGAACATTCAAAGTGTTTTACGAACATATTTATGGACGAACCATATAGCATATATTGTGCAGGCAAAGAGATAGATAGAAAGGTAGGTTAATAGATACATAGATAGGCAGATACATAGATATACAAAGTTCATCTAAGCACTAAGTGCGATGTTGTGTCAATTATCCCCAAATTGGTAACGGCTCACAATAAAAGCATATTGGCATTACATTCCATTATCTTTCTCTCAGACTAATGCAAACAAATCTTGGTTTACTCACGTCTGCTCTACTGCTGTCCGCAACAAGGAGGAAGCATTCAAACGGTACCGACGCCTTACAACTCAAGAATCTCATTCTTCCTATGTTTCTGCCCGGAATCAAGCCAAATCTGTTCTTCACACTCTTTCATCAATAATAAATGCACTGAACTATCCAACTCTAGCTCTTCCCAAGCTTTCTGGCATCTAGCCAAAAACCTCTCCAACAATTTCTCTTCCTCGTCTTTCCCTCGCCTTTCCCACTCTGATGTCACAACCGTCACTTCTTCCTCTGACAGAATACACCCAATTGGGGACGAGCAAACTACCGAGCCAGACTCAGCTGGTAGGGACGATTTTTTTGTGTGTGACATAAAAAAGTGTGGTGTGCTTGTTTAGTGTAGTGAAGTAGATAGCAAAAGGAGGTGTTTGTGAGAGTTAGTGGGATCACTCTGTGTAGGTAATGCACAAACAGAAACAGTAAGGGAAGCCAGACAAATGAAACAGGATTTCCAGCAACTCCTTATCATATGCCTATAGGCCTCCCCTGGGTATTGCCTTGTTCGATTGGTGCCTGATATTTCGCAGTAGTATGATATGTGTTCGTGTGTGTGGGGGTGGGGGAAGGGGGGGGGGGGGGGGGGGGGGGAAGGGGGGGGGGGGTCATCAGGTGATTTTCCTTTTACAAATCTTATAAAATATCGCCAAAAAATAAATAGACAAACTACCAGATCGGCAAACTACCAGGCAGAAACCTAACAGACCAACTATCATACAGACCAACTATCATACAGACCAACTATCATACAGACAAACTTATCATACAGACCAACTATCATACAGACCAACTATCATACAGACCAACTATCATACAGACCAACTATCATACAGACCAACTATCATACAGACCAACTATCATACAGACTAACTATCATACAGACCAACTATCATACAGACAAACTTATCATACAGACCAACTATCATACAGACAAACTTATCGTACAGACCAACTATCATACAGACCAACTATCATACAGACTAACTATCATACAGACCAACTATCATACAGACCAACTATCATACAGACCAACTATCATACAGACCAACTATCATACAGACCAACTATAATACAGACCAACTATCATACAGACCAACTATCATACAGACTAACTATCATACAGACCAACTATCATACAGACTAACTTATCATACAGACCAACTATCATACAGACCAACTATCATACAGACCAACTATCATACAGACCAACTATCATACAGACCAACTATCATACAGACCAACTATCATACAGACCAACTATCATACAGACCAACTATCATACAGACCAACTATCATACAGACAAACTATCATACAGACAAACTTATAGTACAGACCAACTATCATACAGACCAACTATCATACAGACCAACTATCATACAGACAAACTTATCGTACAGACCAACTATCATACAGACCAACTATCATACAGACCAACTATCATACAGACCAACTATCATACAGACCAACTATCATACAGACCAACCTAACAGACATATGAAGGGGAGATTTCCACTTGAGGGAGTTTTTTTTTTACTCCTTTCTCCCTCATGTTTATCCCCATTGCTTTTCAAATTTTAAGACGTTCGCCCCATTATTTTGACGATTTTAAGAACTTTCGACCCATTTCTGTCATTTTAAGACCTTTCGTGCCATTTAGGTGTCGATTTTATCCCGGCGAGCGATAGCGAGCCTGTTATTTAAGAGGAACCGGCTTTCAGCCGGGACATTTTTCTACCGAAAAATGTACAAATTTATCTTGAAAGGGGCTCAAGGGGGTGTAATCTTAAGCTTGATGGATATCTAGAGACCAAACTAAAAACCTCCCCTTAAACCCCTGTATACACAAACTGGTGATGGGAAGGAAGTAACTATGGATTGTATCAGGATATACTGCAACCCATTAATACCACAACCAGGAATTACAACCACTATAATAAACAGTGATGGAGGCCTCTTAACCCTTTTATTACCGGGGATGTCTTTCTTACATGATATCAGCTTCATTTAGACGATTTAAGAAGCTTAAGAAGGATATTATTACCATCTATCCTTCTCAAAGTATTATATGATATAGTTTATAGCCCAATTCATCTATTTTTTATTAACTACACCACAACACCAAACATCTCCAATGAAATTAATCAAAGCACATGTACGATCCACCAGGATTCGAACCCGGGTTATCACACACAGATTTTTTACACCTTAACCATTACACCACTAAGACGGTTAAAGGTTTATCCACACGCCTACGACTTATTATCCATTCTCGAATACTGGATATTAATCTAATCATGTTCATACTCCCACCGCACCATGGTAGCCTAATGTTTAAGTGAGAGGAAAGAATATTCATGGGGCACAGATGTTAAAGGTCCTTCCTAAGCTGAATAAAATCATCTAAATATTATCAGAATACAACACAAAGGACGTCAGCAGTATTGAATGGTTTAGACCTCCTTCAAGCTAAATACACGCCTCCTCAGACCCTAATCAAGCTAAAAACCAAACCCCCTTCAAGCTAAAGTGTACATTCTTCGGCCGGTTTCCTCCTAAAGTGCCGGCTCGCTATGGCTCGTCAGGAATAAAATCGACACCTAAATGTCACGAAAGTTCTTAGAATTAACAAGGAAATGGGATGAAAGGTTTTGAAATCGCCAAACTAATGGGGCGAACATTTTAAAATCTCAAAACTAATGAAGCTAAACATAAGGAAGGAGGGGATCCAGGTAGATATCCTTAAGGGGGGGGGGGGGTCACCTTTTTTTATCTTTCTCTCCTTTTCTCTCTTTCCCTGCCTTGTATCCATTCGGCTCCATTCAGCCAATTGTTTTAAGACGTTTATCCCCATCCAGGTGTCGATATCTTCCTGGCGAGCGATAGCGAGCCAGCATTGTACGGATGAATCCGGCTTCGCCGGAGACATTTTTCTATCGAAAAATGTACAAATTTAGCTTGCTGGCAAAACAAAAATATATATATGCTGGCTCGCGGTAAATATTGACACCTGGATGGGGGTAAACGTCTTAAAACAGTAGGCTGAATGGGGCCGAGTGCATACAAGCCAAAGAGAGAGGGAGAGAAAGTGAAAACAGCGAGGTAGACTCCATCAGTGTGAATTACAGTGGATGTATTTCCCGGTATTGGTATTAATGGGTTGTAGTATAACGTGATAGTATCTATAGTTACTTCCTTCCCATCACCTCGAAGGGGGATTGTGAGGGTATTGTTTTAACCTCGGCTAGGCTCCACCTTGGTCCATGAAAAATATGGAAATGTCCGATTTTGTGTTTTTTGTCTTTTATAAGCTTCCTATAACACTGTACTATAGTGGCAAGCATCAAATGTCCATATCTGACACCTATACTCTCCAGGATACTCCCAGGATTCCTTAGAAACTTCCATTATATCGAGTAAATAATAATATTTTCGAAAACAAAATATTTTAGTTTACCATTTATTTCGTTTTCCTTTATACGGCGTGGTCACTAGCCGAAGAAAACTGATATTATCGCGGTAACTAAACTATTTCAACCGGATATATCAAGGTAGGTGCTCAAAATGTCAATGTCGATTTCTGAGAGATAATCTGAGGTATGGTATATCTACATCTAAAATACTAATCTCAGCTGATTATTACTCTATATTGTTCATACTTTGCAGACATGTTCCATAGACCTCTACGCAAGTTTCTATTGAGGGAATTTGTGTTTACATATATATTTTTTTTTCAGCAAATATTTGTTGGTCATTATACAGGGCCCTTTTCCCATACACATACTTAAATAAGTATTTTCACAGCCTGTATGCAGAATTTGGGAAAACTGCTCAATGAGGTTGTAGGTGATATAGTTAGGCTACTGTACCAGAAAAACTGGGGATTTCTATGTGAAAATTTAGGAGTTCTATAATTTAGAGTCGCGAACACTGAATTTCGCGGCTACGCGCGCGCGCGCGCACATAGGGTTATAAAAATTGCACCATATATTCCTTACACCATTGGGATCAAATACATATACGTGTTTAAACAATCCTGGGTATATAGCTGGGATTAGCCTACAAACGTGGAGCCTGGCCTTAAGGGGAGGCAGTTGGTTTTTTGAGTCCTCCTCCTCCCTCATGTTTAGCCCTAATAGCTATGAGATTTCAAAACATTCGCCCCATTAGTTTGGCGATTTTCAGACCTTTTGCCCCATTTCTTTGTCAATATTAAGACCTTTCGTGCCATTTAGGTGTCGATTTTTTCCTGGCGAGCGAGGAATCGGCCTTCGGCCAGGACTTTTTTCTACTGAAAAATTTACAAATTATATCGAAGGGGGGTCTTGTGGGTGTTTTTTAAGCTTGATAGAGGTTTATTGAGCAAACTAAACCCCTTCCTTAAACCATTGAGCCGAACCAGTAAATTATGCTGCACAATACCGTCTGAGACATATGAGCACTAAGCTGCTCAAGATACTGTTACACTTTTTGATTAGAAGACCTCTTTCTTAACTTGAATAATCTACAATTAATTAGAAACAAATATAAGAACAATATAATATCAACGCATTCCTTATTGAGAGAGTAAAACATTGCTACTGTGTACGCTAGGTCTAAATATATCACACATATATATATCAGTCTAAAAATACATTGTTCGCTAGGTCAAAATATGTAACAAGTCTAAAATAGTCGAGAAGAGCTTGAAGAATATTTTATGAATGAGATACACCGAGTGGAGAAAATCAGGAGACAATTATACTCTGAGGTTGTGTAAGAGAGAGAGAGAGAGAGAGAGAGAGAGAGAGAGAGAGAGAGAGAGAGAGAGAGAGAGAGAGAGAGAGAGAGAGAGAGAGAGAGAGAGAGAGAGAGAGAGAGAGAGAGCTACTAACTTATGCATCACTCTGGCCTTCCACTATCAAATCTAACATTTACAATTGTATTGGTGTTGGTCTCAGTGGTAGTGGTAACCATGTTACTGGTAGTAGTAGTAGTAGTGGTAGTGATGGGATCGTAAGGTACACCAAAAACAACAAATTATTACAGTTCATATTGTCGATGCCTTTCATGATTTTGAAGACTTGAATTACAGTAGGTCACCACTTACTCTGTGCTGGGTTAAAGAAAATAAACTTAATTCTCTAAGACGGTCCTCGTATGGTTTGTTTCTTAGATTAGTTATCATTATGGTAACTCTACGTTGAACTCATTCAAGTTTATATAGAAAGGTAAAACGGCATGCTAGTGCTGAAGGGGTTAAGCTGAGTGTCATTCATTGAATAGTTTACTTTCTCATTTCGGGTGCCGATATGGAGTACTTTACATTTATCCGCATTAAAACTAATTTGACAAATTTGAGCCTAACTTGACAACTTGTCTATGTTATTGTGCATATCTTCTACATGTTTGTCTGAGAGTACAGTATTTGCAATTTTTGTATCGTCTGCAAACTTTGAGATTGTACAGGTGAGGCCCTCATCTATGTCATTTATATAAACTAGGAAGAGAACTGGCCCTAAAACCGATACCTGGGGTACCCCACTAGTTACATTGGTCCATTTCGATGCTTTACCGTTCATGACTACCCTGGGCTTTCTTTCACTGAGCCAATTGTCCATCCACTTCAACACTCCCCCTTGTATTCTATGCGCTTTTAGTTTTTTCAATAAACGGTTGTGGGGTACTTTGCCAAAGGCCTTTTGATAATCAAGGTATTTAACTCTTTCACGCTTTTATGACGCCGAGTTTGCCAGATTAGCAATAAGAAATAGAGTTCTCTCACTCTTATAATTACCTCTCCAAAATTAGTTTTCTGCCCACAGCTAACTCAAAGACAACTGCAGAGGTTGAAGTAACTAAACTAAAGGTTTCTAAATACCCCTGATGGTAACAAAGGCTTTAAAGTATCCCTAATAGGCTCAAAATCGCGTCATAAGCGTGAAAGGGTTAATATCTGCAGCTTACTCTCGTCAAATAGGTTGAGAATATCGTGGAAGAAGTCTAGGAGGTTCGTGAAGCAGGAGCGTTTGTTATGGAAGCCATGCTGAGTATCTTTGAGTATGTTATTTTCCTTTAAGTGATTTACGAGTCTGTCTCTTATGAGTGTTTCTAGCATTTTACAGACAACTGAGGTTAAGCTAATTGGACGATAGTTACTAAGTATAGATTTGCTGTCTTTTTGTAATATTGGTGTTACGTTAGCGAGCTTTCACACTTCAGGCATAGTCCCGGACTGCAAGGATATATTTGAAAGTAATGTCAGTGTTTTGGAGAGCTCACATTTAGCTTCTTTTTGAAACTCTAGGTGATATTGTGTCGGGTTCAGGTGATTTGTTTGACTTAAGTTTCTCCAAACATTTAAGGGGAGATTTCCACTTGAGGGAACTCTCTCTCTGTAATGTTGATATTTCTTAATTGTCTAACTGAACTGGCGGTGCTGTAGTGGTGATAGTACTGGTAGTGGTGTTTTTTTTATTTTACTTTTTTCAGGAGTGTCCACAAGGGAATTACAGAAGGCGGGATTCTCTACTACATCATTACAAACAGATGTATAGGATGGTGATGGGTACCAAACGAAAAGACTGGCCAAATTTCGTCAAACTTCTCTGGCAAGGAATTTAAAAATTCGAATTCACAAATACATAACAGACAGATACAAAAAAGGACGAACTAGCACGCTAACTTAATCAAGCGTTGACAATGAAAAACAAAAAACTGTTAACATATATAATAAAACTTTAACATGGAAAGTTAACTACTAGACAGTAAAACCCCTTGCCTAAATTCCCGAATTTTCTTCTGAGCCGCTACGATATCGAGATCGTAAGAAATGGAGGGAGATCGCCAAGACGTTCGTCAGAATATGTATGGATGGTTGCGGTTCAGGAGAAATCGTAGTTTTAAAAAGAAAAACATTTAAAAATATATAAATATATTATTATGTTCCCTCCACCAACCGACTTTACTCCTAAACTCAATTAATACAATCAACAAATACATGTGGCAGTCCATAAAATATAAATACAAATATATGAATAAATAAATAAAAAGAGCATGCTCAAATAATTGAATTAAGCTCCTTTCCCCAAATTCCCGAAAGGAAATAACTATATGAAGGAATAACATGTAAGCATTTAGTATAATAAAAACCTAATGTTTATTTTTCGCAAGAAATCGTGCATTTGTTCGGGCTTTAGGGACATAATATAATCTAAATATAATAACAATACAAATATGAATATACTATAACACAATATAAGTATGTATGTATGTATGTATGTATGTATGTATGTATGTATGTATGTATGTATGTATGTATGTATGTATGTATGTATGTACTCAGACACATGCCCCATAGCTGGGGATGGCAGACTTGAGACAGAGCACGAACAGGAAAAAAAAAAAAATCACAAACATCTAGGCCGCCCAGGAGAAGACTCAGAGACCCAGGCCCATTTGGGGTCTTCCAGCAACCAGGTCCTAGACCTCCCGGAGAGATTCCGATCTCATCAGGCAGACACGCAGCGAAGCTTTACCACCACAATTCCCGCTCACCTCACATCCGGGCATGACCCTTCATATATACCGGCTCCCCGAGTCAGGCCCCTGACGGACTATTATCTAGTCCAACTGGCGCCTGACCCCCTCTCCCAACGACCGCGTTATCACTCATCTATTCACAAGCATTTTCTATTAATTCCTATTCATTATAATTTCTCTTGCCTGATCTATATTAATTTTTCCATCTTCCAACGCTTGTACTACACAATCTCTCCATCTCAATGGAGGTCTTCCTACCCCTCTACCTCCCCTTGTATCTGATCATATATTCTCTTTGTAAGCCTTTCATATCCCATTTGCTCAACATGTCCATACCAGCACAGCACCCTTCTATCCATTCTGGCCGTCAAAAGTTCATGCTGTCCTACTCTCCAACGTACCTCTTCATTCCGCAATCTGTCTCTACGAGTCACTCCACATATTCTCGTCAAGCAGCTCATCTCCATCGCATCCAGCTTTCGTCTCTCTTTTGCCTGCAGAGCCCATGTCTCAGCCCTCTACACTACTGTTGGTACAACTATCCCTCGATACATTGCACTTTTACCTTTAATTCCGAAATGTCTCACCTTCCACATACTTCCCATTGCTCCGAAAACATTCCTTCCCTCACACACTTTCTATTTACCTCCATTTCCATACCTGCGTCACTGCTTATCACTCCTAGATATTTAAAACACTCCACTTGTTCCAGTATTGCACCATCCAACCGCAAATTTATATTCATCCTACGAGCACCTCTATTATACACCATCACTTTACTTTTATTAACGCTCACCCTCAGCTTCCTTCTCCCACATACCACACCAAACTCTTCGATAACTCACTGCAGCTTCTCAGGTTCCGCCACCAATGCTGTTTCATCAGCAAACAGCAACTGGATCAAATCCCAATCTCTACCATTCATTCTTACTAAACCCAATCTTCTACCCATAGTTCTCATTTTCACCTCCCTCGGAACTCAAAATCCATTTTATATGCATTAAACAACCACAGTGATATTACACAACCCTGTTGCAGACCTACATTTTCCTCAAACCATTCACTTAACTCATTAATTCCTACTCTAACAAGCACTCTGCTCACTTCATACATTTTTTTTGTCTGCTCTTAACATATTTCCTCCAATTTCATAAATCCTTAGTATCTTCCATATTGCTTCCCGATCCACATGATCATACGTTTTTTCTAAATCCATAACAGCCAAAAATATATCCTTATGCTTCTTTAACCGTTTCTCTGTGGGGTGTTTTGGGCTATTTAGGGCATATTCAGGCACTCCTGAATGATAAATCAAGCATCTGCATTACATGAACTGTATTCTGCCGAAAACTAGGCGAAAATAGCTTCAAAATGAGACCAGAACGGGCCTCGTACGTGGCTTGGTTCACCCGCAGCGGTGCCATAGAAACGCAGGAAACCCGCTATTTGTTAGCACTCGCTCGCTCGGCAACACTGTTATGAGAGGCAGTCAGAGACCCGCGCGAGACACAGTCTACCTCAGTGAGCCGCTCGCTGCTCTGAGGGTCGGAGGTGGGTCCCTCACGCTCCCGCCCACTGACACTCGATTTCTACGGTTTTTACAGGCTTTTAAAGCCTGGAAATTGCTGTAACTTGCCAAAACATTCCAGAACGTCACCAGCAGCGAAAGGGTTAAATAATTCTCGCATAGCTGTCTTACTGCAAAAATCTGATCCACACACCCTCTTCCCCTCCTAAAATTGCACTGCTCTTCTCCTATTGCAACTTCCGTACCTTTTTATGTCCTCTCTATCAACACCCTGCCATACAGCTTTCCAGCCACTGATAATAAACTAATACATCTATAACTTGAACACGCCTGCCGTTCTCCCTTCCCCTTGTACAACGGCACAATACATGCACTCCTTCAGTCTAGTGGTACCATTGACACAACAAAGCACACATTGAATAGTATCACCAGCCATTTTATTATCACATCTCCTACCTTCTTAATACACTCTATATCAATACCGTCCATAACTTCTGCTTTTCCCGCATTTGTCTCACTGCTTCATTCATCTAATTCTTCCTAATCCTTTCATTCATTACCTGCCATCTGGCTGGCCTGGGTAATCTATCTCTATCAACCACTGCCTCCCTCCCATCTCTTACATGGGTAGAGAAAGTTGGGGGATGATAATTCTATGATAATTTAATTTTCTTAAAAAGTGCAGTTTGGCTCCCTATGATTCTAAGCGCCTCAAATATAAATATAATATATATATATATATATATATATATATATATAAACATACAGTAAGCATAATGTCATGATTCTATATATATAAATTTTATATTAATATACAATAATAGTAGAGAACACTGATATCAACCCCAGTCATTTCAGCCAGTCCTATTTACACTGATAGAGCCATAGATTCTCATAATTGACAAACTTTTCACATATTGATTTATTTAGTCAGGTTAGTTTGTATAGTGTGGCCATAGACCCGATGCGAGCTATATAAACGCCGCAACCATTATAAATCCTTTAAGGGGAGATTTCCACTTTAGGGACTTTTTTCTTGACCACTTTCTCCCTCATGTCTAGCCCCATTGCTTTTGAGATTTTAAGACGTTTGCCCCATTAGTTTGGTGATTTTTAAGAATTTCCGGCCCATTCTGTCAATTTTAAGACCTTTCGTGCCATTTAGGTGTTTATTTTATCCTGGCGAGCGATAGCGAGCCTGTAATTTAAGAGTAATCGGCCTTCGGCCGGGACATTTTTCTACCAAAAAATGTACAAATTTATCTTGAAAGGGGGTCAAGGGGGTGAAATTTTAAGATTGCTGGAGGAGTAGGAAACAAACTAGAAACCTCCCCTTAAACTAACAAAATAAATAATAACAATAAAAATAACACAACATTTACATCCTCCCCCCCCGCCCCCGCCACCCCCCCCCCCCCCCCCCCCCACCCCCCTCACACACTTCCTTTTCCAACCCCCTCAAGCAAAATGTATACATGTTTCGATAGAAAAATGTCCCGGTCTAAGGCTTCATATAGCTTCTCCTAAATTGTTGGCTCGATATCGCTCGCCAGGAAAACATCGACACCTGAATTAAACTAACGCCGTGAACGTCTTAAATTTTCAAAGCTAATGGGGCTAAACATGAGGGAGAAGGGGTCCAGAAAAAGAAAAAAATCCCCTTAAACTTGTAACACAAATAATCATTCCCTTACATGATGTAAACTCAATATTGCTTCTATCACTAATTATAATGTTACTTAGGCATAGTTTTGTCACAGTAGCTATTTCTTGTTTACACACATTAACTGGCACGCACACACACACGCGGCTAGCTCAGTGGTACTGTCCCTGCCTGCAACCCAGCAGACCGGGGTTCAAATCTCGCTCAGGTTGATGAAGGTTTTCTGAGACATAGCCGGCGGTTATCATCTCCCTTTAGCAAGGAGATGGGTAATTGTCATTGATGATAATGTCTAGGAAGCGGGACAATACGAGTCAAAAAGTCAATTCCTGTTAAACTACAATTATGAATACAATTATGAACACACACACACACACACACACACACACACACACACACACACACACACACACACACGGTTATTCATACAAACAGGAACGCAAACAAATTCTGACTTACACACACATTCATCACAACAATATATCTCTCCTTTCACACCACACGTCATACTGTAGACCCTTTGGCACACACAAACACGTCTCCTCCTTCTTCCACCTCCCTTTGTTTATGCAATGAAAACAATATGTATAATCAATAGCCAGAGAGATAGGCTTACTCGTTCCTGAAAACCTGAAAGCATTGTATCTGTATTCAGCAGCAGGTAACAGAGCATCCCAGACGCTGGGATTTAATTAAGGGGAGGTATTTAGTTTGTTCCCTAGACCTCCATCAAGCTTAAAATTACACCCCTTTGAGTCCCTTTCAAGATAAATTAGTACATTTTTCGGTAGAAAAATGTCCCGGCCGAAGGCCGGTTCCTCTTAAATTACAGGCTCGCTATCGCTCGCCAGGATAAAATCGACACCTGAATGGCACGAAAGGTCTTAATATGGGGTGAAAGTTCTTAAAATCGCTAAACTAATGGGGCAAACGTTTTATAATATCAAAAGCAATGGGGCTAATCATGAGGGAGAAAGGGGTCAAGAAAAAAATCCCTCAAGTGGAGATCTCCCCTTAATGCACCTTCACTTTTTTATAACGAGAGCATCATACCGCCATTATATAAGAGCGTTGTTATGTGATACCAGGAATATACGTCATGTTTTAAGACCTTTATAACTATACAGTAATTAACTCTTAGCAGATTATGACGCATTATGACATTCTGGCTATCATAGACAATGTTAGGCAATTTAGGTAGGTTTTGTGGGCAATATAAGGGTAATGATTATCGCAATTATCCCTCTGACTTTCATATACCCTTTCAAATCTGAATACAATCATATAACAATAGCCAGAAAACAGAACATAATTGCGTAAGCGGACCTTGAAAGGGTTAAGGGGAGATCTCCACTTGAGGGATTTTTTTCTTGACCCCTTTCTCCCTCATGTTTAGCCCCATTGCTTTTGATATTATAAAACGTTTGCCCCATTAGTTTAGCGATTTTAAGAGCTTTCACCCCATATGAAGACCTTTCGTGCCATTCAGGTGTCGATCTTATCCTGGCGAGCGATAGCGAGCCTGTAATTTAAGAGTAATCGGCCTTCGGCCGGGACATTTTTCTACCGAAAAATGTACAAATTTATCTTGAAAGAGGGTCAAGGGGGTGAAATTTTAAGATTGCTGGAAGAGTAGGAAACAAACTAGAAACCTCCCCTTAAACACATGGAAGAGTTACAGTAGAACACAGAACAATACAAATAATCCCAATTATCAGAAGTAATTTGTACCGAGAAACTGGAGGAAGTATATTTACGTTCTCTACAATAGATTGAAGTGTAATCAAGCCGTGGAAATTGGTTGAAATGGAGATGTAGAAGGGCAGGTCTGATCATAAAACACATTATCACCTACGTGCTAATTAAGGGGAGGTTTCCACTTGAGTGATTTTTTCTTTACCCCTTTCTCCCTCATGTTTAGCCCCATTGCTTTTGAGATTTTAAGACGTTCGCCCCATTAGTTTCGCGATTTTAAGAACTTTCACCCCATTTATGTCACTTTTAAGACCTTTCGTCCCATTTAAGAGGAAACCGGCCTTCGCCCGGGAAATTTTTCTACCGAAGAATTTACAAATTTATCTTGAAAGGGGGTCATGGGGGTGTAATTTCAAGCTTGATGGAAGTCTAGGAAACACACTAAAAACCTCCCCTTAATGAAATAAACTGACTGAAGAAACACTAGACATAACTATCCATTCTGAGCAGGTTCGGCATTGAATAATAACTGAATATTTATTGCCCCGTAACATTTGAAGTCCTTAATATACTTAGCCTATGTATATTTCCTTCCTACTGAGGCATCATCTATCGTGTTGACAATGTAATTACCTGCCATTAGCGGTATACAATTATTATTTACAACAAGTTTTCCAGTGTCTATTATTTTACTATGGGACGTCTGGGGTGCAGTTAGTCTTTACTGTTCATTGTATGTCAGACGTACTGTATATTTTGAGGGATTGGTTGGTAGGGAGAGAGCGGTCTGCTTTATTATCCTGTTCCCATACTCAGTACTAACTACTCATTACCTTGCAGGGACCACAGGGGCTGTGTGGTATGTATATCAATGTATTACAGTGCCTCTTTCACTCTGTCATATTCTGCAACTGTAATTCATAGTTCTCTCTCTGTCTAGCCATGCAGATCAGTTGAGAGGTCCTGGTTGCATTTCTTTGGAATAGCATAGACTACGAGGTCAACTCATTGGTGTTCTTAAAATACTTGACAAGTTTGATGAAGTGGATAATAACAATATGCTTAGCCTTAATATGAATACAACATACAACCATGGGTTTAAAATAATGTAAAATTGGTTGAACTTTAGTATAATTGGACAGTATTTTCCATGTAAGACATGTTCTACCGGGAACAAACTTCCCACAGAATGTGTAAATACCGGTAGCTTTTTCAGTAGTTCAATTCTAGAAGAGAGTAGATAGGTTGCATGTTCTGCAACGAGTATATTGCATTCCAGTTTCTCTCTAGTAAAACTCCGGAAAGACGGCAAGGTCTTCAAGATACTAACTATTCCTTGTAAATGGTTGTAACTGTGGATGAAGCACTTAAGCCTCCAAGCAGCCTGCCAGCCCCATCACTCATCAGGGCCACTAATGTATATTACGTGTTGAAGGAAGTCATCTTTCAACCCTTCACCTCGTGAATTATATAATTTTAGCGAATATGTAAAGTATCTGGAACTTAACTCATAATAGCGATGGTAGCATATTTTTGTTTATTATTGCTAACATTCACACAGTCCAATATTAAATAAGGTACCCTTTCCATCCCTAGTAGCACTCAACATGATCACCTGACTGGCCTCATGAGACATCATTTTCATAGAGTAGAGGTTTTGCCTGTTTGTCTTTCTCTATTTCTACAGACATTTAGCACCAAAGTAGTTGATGCATCTATCCAAGTCACTGCTAAATGTCCCATGTCTGGTAACCAGGGGACCATGACAGGGAGCATTAGTGTTTGGAAGATATGTAACTATGTCCATTTCCATAAATACCGACTGCACCATATACTATATTAGAGTACAAAGGAGTACAAAGGAAATCAAGCAACAACAGATCCAGTGACCCTTCTAGGTTGCTTGTCCTCCAAAACACTGAGGATCAAGTGTCCAAACAGTGGTTTAGAGTGGGTAAGGGAACATTGGAAAGGGAACTACTGCCCTGCCACTAACGTGGCAGGACTAGGACAGTAGGGGACATATGGGTTAGTAACTGAGGGAAAGATACAGTTATTCATTTACAACGCAGTCGTCGCTTGGGTTTGATGCGAGATATTTGTCTAGGCGGAATTTAAAGGAATCAACGGTGCGCTGAGTTCTATAACATCTCGAGGAAGCCCATTCCACAAGCTCACATCTCAATTGAAGACGAAATTCTTAGACTCGTGCGATACAAAAGATTTACCAATAATTTTGCAACCGTTCCCCGCGGTAATTAGATGGTCGATAGTGAAGTACTTACTACACTTCATATTGTCGATGCCTTTGATGATTTTGAACACTTGAATAGTCGCCTCTTAATCTGCGCTGGGTTAAAGGAAAGGGATAGATTTAATTCTCTTAAGACGCTCTTCGTATGGTTCTTTAGGCTAGGTATCATTTTGGTAAACTCTACGTTGAACTCGTTCTAGCTTGTTATATCTTTTTGGTAATAAGGGCACCAGGATTGATCACAGTATTCCAGAAGAGGGCGGACTAAGGAATTGTAAAGGGTTAGGGTAACTTCTTTTGGATTTATGCTCAAATGACCTGCCTATATAAAGCCAATTATTTTGTTGCCTTCTTAACAACTTCGGAACATTGTTGACTCGGTTTTAGGTTACTCGATATTGTTACTCCCAGATCAGTTTCTCTGTTTACATTCTTAAGCTGAGTGCCATTCATCGAATAGTTTGCTTTCTCATTTAGGTATCCGACATGTAGTACTTTACATTTATCCGCATTGAAAACTCATTTGCCAAATTTGGGCCCAACATGACAATTTATCTAGATTGTGTTGCATATCGTCAACTGTTCTTTTGAGAGTACGCTATTTGGCAATTTTTGTATCGTCAGCAAATTTGAGATTGTGCAGGTGAGACACCTCATCTATGTCGTTGATGTAATTAGAAAGAGAACTTGGTCCTAGTACCGATCCCTGGGGTACCCCGCTACTTACATTGGTCCATTTAGATGCCTTACCGTTTATGACTACCCTTTGCTTTCTGTTGCTGAGCCAATTTTCTATCCATTTCAACACACCGTCTTGTATTCCATGCGCTTTTAGTTTTAGCAGTAAACGTTTGTGGGGAACTTTGTCAAAGGCCTTTTGATAATCACGCTATTCTATATCTACAGCTTTACTCTCATCGTAGAGGTTGAGGATATCGTGGAAGAAGTCTAAGAGGTTTGTTAAACAGGAACGTTTTTTACGAAAGCCGTGTTGAGTATCTTTAAGTATGTTATTTTCCTCCAAGTGATTTACGAGTCTGTCTCGTATGACCGTTTCTAGCATTTTACATACAACTGAGGTTAAGCTAATTGGACGATAGTTACTGGGTAGGGATTTGCTGCCTTTTTGAATATCGGTGTTACGTTGGCTAGCTTCCACTGATCAGGCATAGTTCCAGACTGCAAGGATTTATTGAATAGTAATGTCAGTGGTTTGGAGAGCTCATTCTTAGCTTCCTTTAGAACTCTAGGCGAGATTGTATCAGGTCCTGGCGTTTTATTTACCTTGAGTTTATCTAAACAATTCAATACTTCTCTCTCTGTAACGGTGATATTGCTTAGAACATCTGAATTATCAATCTGAATCGGCGATGGTGTAGGGATATCACTGAGGTCTTCTGTGTAAAAAACTGTGATAAGAAGGTATTGAGGGCATTACTCATTTGTACTTCGTCTTTGGTGTATTCTCCTTTTTCATATTGAGAGAGTACATAACCCCATGTGCTAGGCTAAGGTGATAACTTACTTCGTGAACTATGCAACCATTGTTATGAGCCTTGCTAGCAATTGGATTTATTAAAGATCGTTATGTCTTTACTACATGCATGAACAGACTACAGTGCCTCATCCAATAAATCACCAAGTACTTAGATTTTAGTTTTAGTTCAAGAGGCTTTTGGACCTAAGGGTTCCGTCCTCTTGTGGAATGCCTCAAAATCCGTTATGTGAATATATGACAACTCAGTTATGAATGACCTTTAACATCAATGTCAGTGATTCTGAAAATGCCAAAGTACGCAGTTGAACGGGTTTCACTTACATCTAAATCCGATGCTACTCTCCCAACTGGGATACAAACTGAACTGACATGAGTGGCATACATGTAGAGGAGCTAACATGAGTGGCATACATGTAGAGGAACTAACATGAGTGGCATACATGTAGAGGAACTAACATGAGTGGCATACATGTAGAGGAACTAACATGAGTGGCATACATGTAGAGGAACTAACATGAGTGGCATACATGTAGAGGAGCTAACATGAGTGGCATACATGTAGAGGAGCTAACATGAGTGGCATACATGTAGAGGAGCTAACATGAGTGGCATACATGTAGAGGAACTAACATGAGTGGCATACATGAGTGGCATACATGTAGAGGAACTAACATGAGTGGCATACATGTAGAGGAACTAACATGAGTGGCATACATGTAGAGGAACTAACATGAGTGGCATACATGTAGAGGAACTAAACATGAGTGGCATACATGTAGAGGAACTAACATGAGTGGCATACATGTAGAGGAACTAACATGAGTGGCATACATGTAGAGGAGCTAACATGAGTGGCATACATGTAGAGGAACTAACATGAGTGGCATACATGTTAGGGAACTAACATGAGTGGCATACATGTAGAGGAGCTAACATGAGTGGCATACATGTAGAGGAGCTAACATGAGTGGCATACATGTAGAGGAACTAACATGAGTGGCATACATGTAGAGGAACTAACATGAGTGGCATACATGTAGAGGAACTAACATGAGTGGCATACATGTAGAGGAACTAACATGAGTGGCATACATGTAGAGGAACTAACATGAGTGGCATACATGTAGAGGAGCTAACATGAGTGGCATACATGTAGAGGAGCTAACATGAGTGGCATACATGTAGAGGAACTAACATGAGTGGCATACATGTAGAGGAACTAACATGAGTGGCATACATGTAGAGGAACTAACATGAGTGGCATACATGTAGAGGAACTAACATGAGTGGCATACATGTAGAGGAACTAACATGAGTGGCATACATGTAGAGGAACTGACATGAGTGGCATACATGTAGAGGAACTAACATGAGTGGCATACATGTAGAGGAGCTAACATGAGTGGCATACATGTAGAGGAGCTAACATGAGTGGCATACATGTAGAGGAACTAACATGAGTGGCATACATGTAGAGGAACTAACATGAGTGGCATACATGTAGAGGAACTAACATGAGTGGCATACATGTAGAGGAACTAACATGAGTGGCATACATGTAGAGGAACTGACATGAGTGGCATACATGTAGAGGAACTGACATGAGTGGCATACATGTAGAGGAACTAACATGAGTGGCATACATGTAGAGGAACTAACATGAGTGGCATACATGTAGAGGAACTAACATGAGTGGCATACATGTAGAGGAGCTAACATGAGTGGCATACATGTAGAGGAACTAACATGAGTGGCATACATGTAGAGGAACTAACATGAGTGGCATACATGTAGAGGAACTAACATGAGTGGCATACATGTAGAGGAACTAACATGAGTGGCATACATGTAGAGGAGCTAACATGAGTGGCATACATGTAGAGGAGCTAACATGAGTGGCATACATGTAGAGGAACTAACATGAGTGGCATACATGTAGAGGAGCTAACATGAGTGGCATACATGTAGAGGAACTAACATGAGTTGGCATACATGTAGAGGAGCTAACATTCAATGGCATACATGGAGAGGACGCTAACATGAGTGGCATACATGTAGAGGAACTAACATGAGTGGCATACATGTAGAGGAACTAACATGAGTGGCATACATGTAGAGGAGCTAACATGAGTGGCATACATGTAGAGGAGCTAACATGAGTGGCATACATGTAGAGGAGCTAACATGAGTGGCATACATGTAGAGGAGCTAACATGAGTGGCATACATGTAGAGGAACTAACATGAGTGGCATACATGAGTGGCATACATGTAGAGGAACTAACATGAGTGGCATACATGTAGAGGAGCTAACATGAGTGGCATACATGTAGGAGCTAACATGAGTGGCATACATGTAGAGGAACTAACATGAGTGGCATACATGTAGAGGAACTAACATGAGTGGCATACATGTAGAGGAACTAACATGAGTGGCATACATGTAGAGGAGCTAACATGAGTGGCATACATGTAGAGGAGCTAACATGAGTGGCATACATGTAGAGGAGCTAACATGAGTGGCATACATGTAGAGGAACTAACATGAGTGGCATACATGTAGAGGAACTAACATGAGTGGCATACATGTAGAGGAACTAACATGAGTGGCATACATGTAGAGGAACTAACATGAGTGGCATACATGTAGAGGAACTAACATGAGTGGCATACATGTAGAGGAACTAACATGAGTGGCATACATGTAGAGGAACTAACATGAGTGGCATACATGTAGAGGAACTAACATGAGTGGCATACATGTAGAGGAACTAACATGAGTGGCATACATGTAGAGGAACTAACATGAGTGGCATACATGTAGAGGAACTAACATGAGTGGCATACATGTAGAGGAGCTAACATGAGTGGCATACATGTAGAGGAACTAACATGAGTGGCATACATGTAGAGGAGCTAACATGAGTGGCATACATGTAGAGGAATTAACATGAGTGGCATACATGTAGAGGAACTAACATGAGTGGCATACATGAGTGGCATACATGAGTGGCATACATGAGTGGCATACATGAGTGGCATACATGAGTGGCATACATGAGTGGCATACATGTAGAGGAGCTAACATGAGTGGCATACATGTAGAGGAACTAACATGAGTGGCATACATGTAGAGGAACTAACATGAGTGGCATACATGAGTGGCATACATGAGTGGCATACATGAGTGGCATACATGAGTGGCATACATGAGTGGCATACATGAGTGGCATACATGTAGAGGAGCTTCTTAAGGCGAGATATCCACCTGGAGGATTTTTTTCTGAACCTCTTTCTCCCTCATGTTTAGCCCCTTTGCTTGTGAGATTTAAAGACGCTTGCCCCATTACTTTGGCGATTTTAAGAACCTCGCCCCATTTCTGTCAATTTTAAGACCATTCGTGCCATTTAGGCGTCGATTTTTTCCTGGCGAGCGATAGCGAGCCTGTAATTTAAGGGGAACCGGCCTTCGGCCGGGACATTTTTCTACCGAAAAATTTACAAATTTATCTTGAAAGGGGGTCAAGGGGGAGTAATTTTAAGCTTGATGGAAGTCTAGGGAATCAACTAAAAACCTCCCCTTAAAACTCGTCTAAACTTACTCATCAACTACTGCAGGAACCTCAATTTATTTAAGCATAACAGAACAGAAGGTAAGAAAGCTAATGAAAATAATGGTTCATACATTTAATGGGTTTCTCTATTTTTAAGAGATTCGTAACAATTAGCTTTGAGCTATTGTGGATTGAAGTGCAATATAGAACACTACTCCGAGGAAGTTAATTCCAGAGAGTATTCAAATATATATTTGTTGTCGTACCATTGTACTGTAATAGAACACTGCACTCTCTCTCTCTGTGTGTGTGTGTTACTCAGTTACTTGTTCGTCAAGGGGAATCCACGCAATGCGAGCTAAGCTCATTATTATCGCGCCTCCTTAACTGAGAATGTATTGCGTGAAATGCATGTTAAGTGTTTTATGTACTGTTGGAATGGCTGTGGATGTGTGTGTAGTCTGTATTTAGCCAATTGGCGACATCGGAAACGAAGGCTTAGGGTGGATCTGTATGGTACCATTCTCACTATAGACGGTACCGTCTCGCCCGAAGGCTTAGGTAGCCATCAGCTTAGGTGAACCATATGATACCCATCTCGCCATGTACCATTTTTGCCAACCCCAGATGGGACGTCACAACGTCGTCCACTTATTCCAGGTACCTATTTACAGCTAGGTGAACTGAGGCTAACACATGAAAGGAGACAAGCCCAATTTGTCTCCGCCCGGCCGGGGATTGAACCCCCGACCCCTCGTGTGTGAGACGAGAGCTCTACCTACTAGGCTACGGGCTGTGTGTGTGTGTGTGTGTGTGTGTGTGTGTGTGTGTGTGTGTGTGTGTGTGTGTGTGTGTGTGTGTGTGTGTGTGTGTGTGTGTATTTACAGTATGTATGTACGTGATAATGTATATGGTGGTCGCAAGCCCGTCCCATAACTCCCCATCAAGCCTCCCTGCCTCCCTAAATATCCCACCAACTAGGCCAAACTCTCCCGATCAAGTTAGTGTACGACGGAAGGGGAAGCAGGGGCGAGGAAAGGCCGAAGCAGAGGAATAGATAGGTGATTTAAAAGTAAGAAAATTACGAAAATAAGGAACATATAAAGAAATATTTGACGTAAGAATTGTGTATATGGAAACAATGGCTGTTAGAAAACAGGGACGATTTATATTTTTTAGAAAGTAAGGTATCGGTGTAGAAGAAGCATAATACAAAAATAAAAACACAATACTAAAATCATTAAGAGATGCAATTGAATAACTTAAGCATTTTGTGAGTGTAATGGGATGGTTTGAAGAAAGCATTTTTTTTTTTTTTTTTTTTTTTTTTTAATATATATATTCCAACTTACTTCCTCTCGGGCATAGGCTGAGAGCCTTAACATTCACCGCTTTACAATGAACAGTGAAGCCCGTGAGGTCTTGTTCCAGTCTAGGGAGTGAGACATGTGAAGCACGTAGAGTACAACGAGCACCTGCCATCTTGCCTTCACATGAGGCACGGTGCTCACTCATGGCCCGAAACGACCCCATCTCTGAAGCCACCTCGTTCCCGTGCTTCACTGTCTCACCCCCTACACTCGGACAATACGAGGTATTGGTGTAGAGGAGGTATAATACAACACTAGGATGTAAAACTTGGATGTAAAACTAGGATGTAAAACTTGGATGTAAAACTAGGATGTAAAACTAGGATGTAAAACTAGGATGTAAAACTAGGATGTAAAACTTGGATGTAAAACTTGGATGTAAAACTTGGATGTAAAACTTGGATGTAAAACTTGGATGTAAAACTTGGATGTAAAACTAGGATGTAAAACTAGGATGTAAAACTAGGATGTAAAACTTGGATGTAAAACTAGGATGTAAAACTAGGATGTAAAACTAGGATGTAAAACTTGCCTAACAAACAAACCAAAACCAGAAATCGCACAATATGGACACATTTCTTCAATCAAAATCGTTATAAATAAGAACAGTAAGATAACCAAGATTAATAAATGATATAATCTCGATTGGTGAAACGGAGATATTTCCTAATTGAAGCAAGCATATGAAAACTGAAAGAAACGCAGTCAAGCTTAATTTGAATAACTAAAATATTTGTCGATATTAAGGGGAGGTTTTTAGGGTGTTTCTTAGACTTCCATCAAGCTTGAAATTACACCCCCTTGACCCCCTTTCAAGATAAATTTGTACATTTTTCGGTAGAAAAATGTCCCGGCCGAAGGCCGATTCCTCTTGAATTACAGGCTCGCTATCGCTCGCCAGGAAAAACTCGACACCTAAATGGCACGAAAGGTCTCAAAAGTGACATAAATGGGGCGAAAGTTCTTAAAATCGCCAAACTAATGGGATGAACGTCTTAAAATCTCAAAAGCAATGGGGGTAAACATGAGGAAGAAAGGGGTAAAGAAAATAATCCCTCAAGAGTAGAAATCTCCCCTTCAGGAGGAATACTCAGAAGAGGATATCATTGCTGTAGAAAAAAAATGGCCAAACTTATAATTTAAATGGTGTTGGGCTGTACAGAACATATGTTGTTATAGGAACAAATTTATGAATGTGTTTTCGAAGCAAGTTGGAGTTTCTCTCTATTTATGCGTGACTGAAGAAGGCAGCAGAGGAGGCTATAGTCTATTTATTTCCAGCTGATGGCAAATTGAATACTTTAGCTGCCGATTTCTCGATACTTAATGATAAAATATGAAACTACTATGTCTCTGTATCATCGTATTGCCAAGTTTTCACAATCAGCAACACATTTCGCTACAAAAAGTTCGTAATAGCCAAGTAATTAAGATGAATATGTGGCAATTTATCATCAGCTGGAAAAAACCCGACTTATAGTACTAGAAACTTCCAGCTCGGTATCATAGCTCTATTGTAATATCAGGTGTTCGTAACAATTATCCCAATTTTGATATCATACCATCTGTTGCACAATTGATCATTGGTCTGTCATGTTGACTGTAGTTTTGGCAATGGCGTTTTTGTCTTCAATGTCCTTTGTATATAATATGGATATTAATTATAATTACTTATATTATATTTTTGTATCTGCATGGCCTTCAGCCACAACTAATTGCCCCTTAGTCTAATGATATGTCGGACAGGTTAGGAGAGAGGTATCCTGACCAGGATTCGAACCCTCTCATGGCCGAGTGGTTACGGTGCCCAGCTTTCCCATATATACCTGGGGTGAGTGTGTTCGAATCCTGGTCAGGATGCCTTTCTCCTTACCCCTTAGTGTTGAGTTTTATACTGAAAAATATATACAGAATATAAAATAAACAAAGGCTAGGTGATGAAACCGGAGTTACAGCATTTAGTGTTTAGAAGTATGTATAAACAGAGACTATACATACACAGAGACTATACATAATTTAACTACAATATTTGTAGGAGTGGTTAAACACTCAGACCCACTTCAGTAGGGTAAACAAAATACAAATGATTAATGCTAATAAAATATTGATATTGAAAACAAACTAGATTAGGAAAATTATATTAGGGAATAAGAACATAAGAACATAAGAAAATGGGAGTCTGCAAAAAGACGATTGGCCCACACAAGGCAGATCCCTGTCACACCCAACCCCAATTACAAGGCCCAATTATAGGCCCAACTCAC
Source organism: Paralithodes platypus (assembly GCA_032716605.1). Classification (NCBI taxonomy): domain Eukaryota; kingdom Metazoa; phylum Arthropoda; class Malacostraca; order Decapoda; family Lithodidae; genus Paralithodes; species Paralithodes platypus. The sequence goes on along the minus strand of CM064537.1, from coordinate 15,744,622 downwards.
TAATACCTTGAGTACTGACCCCACCAAAACGGTCAGAGATTAACACAAGATGCCCTTCCTCCCATCTAAGATCTCTTTCACGCATATACTTCTTCACTTCATCCTTCCACCTCACTCTCAGTCTGCTCTACCTCTCTGTCCTTGCAACCTCACTCTCATACACTCTCTTAGTCACTCTCTCGCTTCCCATATGTTCCACATAGCCGAACCATCTCAAGGTGTTCCTTTTCATACTTTCCAGTATATCCACATCCACACAACACCGCTCTCGTACTTCCTCATTCGTGTCTATCCCTCCATGTAACTCCACACGCACTTCTCAAATAACTCATTTCCACCCCTCTCAGTCTTGATTTGTGTCTCTCCAACAATATCCATGTTTCACTTCCGTACATCAATGTTGGGATTACCATACTATCGTGCAACACATGTTTTACTTCCATGCTGACCACCCTATTCCTTGTTACTTCTTTCAGCGTTCCTACAACCCTCTTCCCCTGTTGCACCCTCTCCCGCACTTCTTCCTCCATACTCCCATCTTTACTCAACACACTGCCCAAATACTTAAATGAGCTGACATTCTTCACGGCCTGAATGTTCAACCTCAGCTCACACTCTGTGACTGCACCCCTTTCAAGAACCATAACATTACTCTTCCCTGCATTTACCTTCGGATTCCGTTTTTCACACCCTGTTCCAAACATATATACCAGACCCTGCAACTCCCACTCACTATCACTCACCAGAACTGTATCATCAACAAACAGCAGTACAGGCAATTTCCACGCATTCCCTTCCCTTATCAGCGATACACCAACATCCACTGCTCTTCCTTGTGTTTCTTTCATGACACCATCCATAAATATATTGAACAACCATGGGGACATCCCACATCCTTGTTTTAACCCAACATTCAGATCAAACAACTTGCTCTGTTCATTCTCCACACACACTGCTGTCTTTGCACCCTCATACATTCAATAGGTTGACCTGTGGTGTTATGCTAATCGTGTTCAGCTAACAACCCAAACTTCCTGAGTTCGATACCTAGAGAGAGAGAGAGAGAGAGAGAGAGAGAAAGAGAAAGAGAAAGAGAGAGAGAGAGAGAGAGAGATGATATACATGAAGCCTCCCAGCCTCACTAAATATTCTATCAACTTGTCTGAGCTTCCCTGATCAGGTTAGGGAGGGAAGACAAATTCGGGCGAGGAAGAGAGTGTAGAAGAGCAACACATTATTAGGAAGGCTTATGTTTTTTCTGGACCCACTTTCTCCTTCATGTTTAGCCCCATTAGTTTTGCGATTTCAAGATTTTCGCACCATTAGTTTAGAGATTTTAAGTACTTTCACCCCATATCTTTGTCAATTTAGGTATTGATTTTTCACTGATGGGCGATAGCGAGCCTGCGTGAGAAGTTTGGATATGAATTCCAGGTTGCGCACCACTATTAAGAGCAGTGATGCAGTGGGAAGGATTGTACGCTAGAGTTGCCTTACTGCCAGACCATCAACAACATCTTAACCCTTTCAACATCCGATGACGCATTTCCCTTTTTGTTTCCTGGCTTATAATTATACGATTTTCTCCAGATTAGGAAGGGTATATGGGAGTCAGAGGGTTAATTGAGACATTTTTCCATATATAATTCACCCAGATCCTTCCTAAGCTGCATAAAATCGTCTAATGATAAGCAGAAAAGAAAACATAAAAAGGAATGCATGGTCGGATCTTAAAGGGTAAAATGAACTCCAAAATGTTGACAGAATGAATAATAACACCATTTGAGGAGCATCACTTTATTGGCAACATTTCGCAGACAGTTTCTTAAACGTTAGTGACCTAAAGAAGCTAAGCGTTGTCAATAAAGTGGTCCTCCTCAAACGGTTGTTTTATTCAACCTGAACAATATGTTTGTATTCCTTATACAGTACATAGGACTACAAACTTCAAACACAAGCACAGTTACATCAAAATCACAATAACGTATTCCACAAACACTCCTCACCTCTTACACACAGCCTCACCAAGCCATAATAAGCCACCATGGTGAGCTACAGTACAAGCGCTTGCATAAAAAAGGTGTTACATTAGTTTATGGTAATTATGAAACATTGGACATTCTTCAATGAAATACATTGGTTCGGTCAAAATATTACGCGAATGTGTCAGAACTAATACCAGGTACATTATAAAGTGTGTCAGAACTAATACCAGGTACATTATAAAGTGTGTCAGAACTAATACCAGGTACATTATAAAGTGTGTCAGAACTAATACCAGGTACATTATAAAGTGTGTCAGAACTAATACCAGGTACATTATAAAGTGTGTCAGAACTAATACCAGGTACATTATAAAGTGTGTCAGAACTAATACCAGGTACATTATAAAGTGTGTCAGAACTAATACCAGGTACATTATAAAGTGTGTCAGAACTAATACCAGGTACATTATAAAGTGTACCAGTTACTAGTACAGTTGATTGTTGGGTCTGGAGTGGACTAATAAACAATGATGATGATGACAATAATAACGATGATGATGAATATGGTGATGTTTATGACGATACTTATGATGATGATGATGATGATGATGATGATGATGATGATAATGTGATGATGATAGTGATAATGATAATGATGTATGATGTTGATGATGATGCTAATGATAAGATAATGTGATGATGATAGTGATAATGATAATAATGATAATGATGACAACGATGTATGATGATGATGATGATACTAATGATAAGATGATGTATGATGATGATGATGATGATGCTAATGATAAGATAATGTGATGATGATAGTGATAATGATGATAATGATAATGATGTATGATGATGATGATGAATATCAAATTGATGATGACCACCAGGTTGACCGAGGGTAGGAAGTGGTTTTGACCTGTGTCGGCGAATTATTAATGACGTCCGGCGTTGGGGTGAGGGTGTGTGAATGATTTACTGGTGTGGGGGACTGATAGCTGTGTGTATGTGTGTAAGAGAGAGAGAGAGAGAGAGAGGTCTCCATACTCACTATACTAAGCCTCCCTCGATCTTTCTAAACATCCCACCAACTAGGCCAAACTTTCCTGATCATGTAAGTAGGAGGGTAATTAATTATAGGCCGGGGCAGAGAAAAGTTGTAAAGAGGAACATATAGTTATGGAAAGACAAAAAGAGGAACAGTGCCACACATAAAAAACAACAACAATATAACACAAATTAAACTAATAAAACGCCTTAAAACGATGATCATGTTATGATAATTATGTATGATATGCGATGCACGATATGTTACGTATGCTTGGTTAATCATGTTATGTATGCTATGTTCTGTATGCTATGTTACGTTACATATGCTAAACTATGTTAGGTCTGCCATGATATGTTATGTTATATATGCTATGTTGCATTATGTTACATATGCTATGTTATGTTACGAATGTTGTGTTATATTACATATGCTAAACTATGTTGTGTCTACTGTTATGTTACGTATGCTATGATATATTGCGCATTTTATGATATGTAATGTTACGAATGCTATGCTACGTTATGTTGTGTATGCTATGCTATGTTATGGTGTGTATGGTTTGTAAAATGATAATTACTACCGATACAAAACCAATTTGTTTTAAACTTATATTACCCCATCCTCCTCAAAACTTATATTACCCCACCCTCCTCAACACTTATATTACCCCACCCTCCTCAACACTTATATTACCCCACCCTCCTCAAAACTTATATTACCCCATCCTCCTCAACACTTATATTACCCCATCCTCCTCAACACTTATATTACCCCATCCTCCTCAACACTTATATTACCCCACCCTCCTCAAAACTTATATTACCCCATCCTCCTCAACACTTATATTACCCCACCCTCCTCAAACCTTATATTACCCCATCCTCCTCAAACCTTATATTACCCCATCCTCCTCAAACCTTATATTACCCCATCATCCTCAAACCTTATATTACCCCATCCTCCTCAAAACTTATATTACCCCATCCTCCTCAAACCTTATATTACCCCATCCTCCTCAAAACTTATATTACCCCACCCTCCTCAACACTTATATTACCCCACCCTCCTCAACACTTATATTACCCCACCCTCCTCAAACCTTATATTACCCCACCCTCCTCAAAATGAATGTCAAGATTCCTTTAGATTGCATTATAATACACCACTGTCCCACTATCTCGCTGTGTGACCGCTCATTGTGTGGAACTTTATTTTCGTATATTTATGAATAAAGTGTTGTTTTGTACCTATTGTATAACTCACCTTGTATTATATTGTATAACTCACCTTGTATTATATTGTATAACTCACCTTGTATTATATTGTATAACTCACCTTGTATTATATTGTATAACTCACCTTGTATTATATTGTATAACTCACCTTGTATTATATTGTATAACTCACCTTGTATTATATTGTATAACTCACCTTGTATTATATTGTATAACTCACCTTGTATTATATTGTATAACTCACCTTGTATATTGTATAACTCACCTTGTATTATATTGTATAACTCACCTTGTATTATATTGTATAACTCACCTTGTATTATATTGTATAACTCACCTTGTATTATGTTGTATAACTCACCTTGTATTATGTTGTATAACTCACCTTGTATTATGTTGTATAACTCACCTTGTATTATGTTGTATAACTCACCTTGTACCATGTTGTATAACTCACCTTGTATTATGTTGTATAACTCACCTTGTATTATGTTGTATAACTCACCTTGTACCATGTTGTATAACTCACCTTGTATTATATTGTATAACTCACCTTGTATTATATTGTATAACTCACCTTGTATTATATTGTATAACTCACCTTGTATTATGTTGTATAACTCACCTTGTATTATGTTGTATAACTCACCTTGTATTATGTTGTATAACTCACCTTGTATTATGTTGTATAACTCACCTTGTATTATGTTGTATAACTCACCTTGTATTATGTTGTATAACTCACCTTGTATTATATTGTATAACTCACCTTGTATTATGTTGTATAACTCACCTTGTATTATGTTGTATAACTCACCTTGTATTATGTTGTATAACTCACCTTGTATTATGTTGTATAACTCACCTTGTATTATGTTGTATAACTCACCTTGTATTATGTTGTATAACTCACCTTGTATTATGTTGTATATCTCACCTTGTATTATGTTGTATAACTCACCTTGTATTATATTGTATATTTTCTATGAACTAGTTTCTCTCCATTAAACAAATTCACAAATACCTGTTTTGTCTAGCATAACAGTATGTATGTACATATGTATGTCAGTATGTGTGTATGCATGTCTGTCTATCTGTCTGTCTGTCTGGGGGTGATGGAAGGGTGTTTTCTTTCCTTATATTTATGAGGCTTTGACCTTTGTCTACCGAACACTGGTCACGTCGGGTGCTGGAAGTGACATACGTGAGAGAGAGAGAGAGAGAGAGAGAGAGAGAGAGAGAGAGAGAGAGAGAGAGAGAGAGAGAGAGAGAGAGAGAGAGAGAGAGAGAGAGAGAGAGAGAGAGAGAGAGAGAGAGAGAGAGAGAGAGAGAGAGAGAGAGAGAGAGAGAGTCCTGTGTTTTGGCATACTCAAATATGACGGTAATTGGTAATTCAAATTTTGTAGCAATATTAATATATGGATAACAAAGGGACATTTCAAACGCGCCTGATATCTAATTATAGTCAAGTAGGTAGACAGTATAGACATTAATTATAACTTTGGATAAACAAAATGTAAGTATAATTGAGGTAACGTTTTACTTGATACTCATGTTTAACACGAAAAGTGAATGTTTTGTTTAATTGGCTTAAGTAATGTAAGTTTTGCCATAATTGACCCTCTATTTGAAATTAGATACTTGTTACCTAAATACCCAATGTTCATATAATAGCATTAACCTCCCCTCCCTTGCAATATTACCTGTCCCAATATGTTGCCATTTCCAGACATGCCAACCCGCCATCCACACATTGTCTACCCATATTTCAATCTCCCTTAATAATTGTTTCTACCCATATTTCAATCCCCCTTAATAATTGTTTCTACCCATATTTCAATCTCCCTTAATAATTGTTTCTACCCGTATTTCAATCCCCCTTAATAATTGTTTCTACCCATATTTCAATCCCCCTTAATAATTGTTTCTACCCATATTTCAATCCCCCTTAATAATTGTTTCTACCCGTATTTCAATCCCCCTTAATAATTGTTTCGGTCAAATTGGATTTTAGGTCACGTATGTGTTTTTTGTATTATAATCCTTTCTCTCATCAGTTCCTTCATTGATTAGTGTGTTTTAAGGTGTTTTTCCTTGTGGAAATTCATATTTACCCATTGTTTTGCAATATTCAAACATGCCCCCTAAAACCATATTTTGTCATTACCCTAACCTAACAACCTAACCTAACCTGGGGGCTGCCACCCCCAGAACCCCGCAGGGTTAGTATTGATATAGAATATGACAAAATAATAAAACTACGGTAACAAAATGAAAAATATTCGTTCTCAGCTGATCCAAGATGGCCGCCATCACCCTTATTTAAGCCACAAAGTCTAAGGAAAATTAATTTAATATGCAGCGGTAAAGACACATATTGTGGTGACTAACACTCTATGACAGAGCTATAGTACACATTTAGAACATTATATCCCATACGTGACCTAAAATCCAGTTTGTCCATTGTGTCTCTCCTATCACTCCCTACTCACTCTTTGTCCCGGTCTACCCCTGCTTTCACTCCCTTTACTCCTCTACCGTCCCCTCCCTACCTCTGCAACACACGCCACCCCCTCCCACACTCCCCCTTACCATCCCTTTCTCTCTCTTCTCACTCCCCCACTAGCTCAGTCACTCCCTCCCCCACAATCCCCCTTACCATCCCTTTCTCGCTCTTCTCACTCCCCCACTAGCTCCGTCACTCCCTCCCCCACAATCCCCCTTACCATCCCTTTCTCACTCTTCTCACTCCTCTTTTATGTCCTCCCATAACCCTAATTTGCTTGTTATCCTAGGTATTTCTTTTGATAATCTTCAAGGACACTACATCCGCCTTATTAGAAACAATTTATTAGGGAAAATAGGCACCAATAGATTCGCCATATTTTTCTCCCTATAGTCCGCATGAAGGATTTTCGTTATCAACAAATTGAAAAATACCCACTTCACAGACAAATACACCAAAACTCTAAGTCAAAGCGGGGGTGTGGGGGCGGCAACCCCCACCTATAATACTAGGATAGGTTAGGTAAGGTTGTTAGGTTAGGCTAATGTCCTTTCAAAGGGGTATAGGCAAGTAAACATTAGGATAGCCTATACCCGGCCAGAGGTAAGAAGAAGAAGAAGAATCCTGCAGTAGTCTCCTTGAATGCTACCTTTCTTTTTAACCATTACTTTGTTGCCTTTTACGTATGTTTACACCGATTAAGACAAACGTTTACTTTATGCACCTAGAAAGGTAAATTACATAATACAACTTTGTACGATAACTGCTGTCTGTGGTTTCCAAGCGCTGTAGGTATTGTCAGATCAAATATATTTATCTCTCTATATACATATCTACATGTCTCCACGAATTAACCGAGTCAACTGTACCCTCCCATTTTCCTTTGCGAACGTGCTGCCATCTCTCGAATGCGCGAATCACTATTTTAAGATTTGTGACGTCACTCTTTCGATTCTATCTAACTTTACTCTATGATGGTGGGGACGGGAAGTACAAAGGGAGTACAAAGGAAATCAAGCAACAACAGTTCTAGTGACCCTTCTAGGTTGCTTGTCCTCCAAAACACTGAGGATCAAGTGTCCAAACAGTGGTTTAGAGTGGGTAAGGGAACATTGGAAAGGGAATTACTGCCCTGGAACTAATGTCCGTGGCAGGATTAGGAAGTTAGTAGGGGACAGATGGGTTAGTAACTGAGGGGGGGATAAAATAAAGTTATTCATTTACAAACGCAGTCAGTCGCGGGTTTGATGCGAGGGAGGTAGCGAGGGGTAGTTGGTAAGGAAGGAGTGGGGAGGGAACAAATGAAGGAGGTGATGAGGGAAGGGTGGGAAGTAAGGAGGGAAGGGAGGAGGGGGTTTGGGGAGGGACGAAATGAGGGAGGGAAGGGAGGAGGTAAGGAGGGAAGAAATGAAGACGGTGGAGAAGGAAGGGGGGTAAGGAGGGAAGGGAGTAGGTAAGGAGGGGGTGGGGAGGGAAGCAATTAAGGAGGAGGGGGTAAGGTGGGAAGGGCGTAGGTAAGGAGGGGGTGGGGAGGGAAGCAATTAAGGAGGAGGGGGTAAGGTGGGAAGGGAGTAGGTAAGGAGGGGGTGGGGAGGGTAGCAATTAAGGAGGAGGGGGTAAGGTGGAAAGGGAGTAGGTAAGAAGGGGGTGGGGAGGGAAGCAATTAGGGAGGGGGGGGTAAGGGGGGAAGGGCGTAGGTAAGGAGGGGGTGGGGAGGGAAGCAATTAAGGAGGAGGGGGTAAGGTGGGAAGGGAGTAGGTAAGGAGGGGTGGGGAGGGAAGCAATTAAGGAGGAGGGGGTAAGGTGGGAAGGGAGTAGGTAAGAAGGGGGTGGGGAGGGAAGCAATTAAGGAGGAGGGGGTAAGGTGGGAAGGGAGTAGGTAAGAAGGGGGTGGGGAGGGAAGCAATTAAGGAGGAGGGGGTAAGGTGGGAAGGGCATAGGTAAGAAGGGGGATGGAGGGAAGGCATGAGGGAGGTTGGGAGGGAAAGAGGGAGGTAAAGAGGGAAGGGAGGAGGTAAGGAGGGGGGTGGGTAGGGTAGAAATGAGGGAGTTGGAAAGGGAAGAAGAGATACAACACTTAGGAGAACATGGATCGAGTGTGATAATTCTAAATTGAAAGATCATGATAAAGAAACAGCAAACAGCATCACTTACCTCAATTCCTCGATCGTCTCCTCTCTTCCCTCTAGCTCCTCTTCATGGATTAACACGCTATTACGCACGGCCACACGATCAACATGACGAATAAATCCCCCCAAAAGAGAATAAGGCGATCACACACTACCACCATGGATATAAACTCGAAAGTGCTGACGAAATTCTGACCCACGTGACTGTCTTCTGGCTAGAGGTTGCCGACGAGGATTTTCTAGATACCTTAAGGCAAAGTTAATAAGAAGCCCGATACTGTCTCGAACATATATAGACATTATTAACGATTGCAACTGAGCACTTTAGGTCTTAAAATAATATTCGAAGCTATCCAAAACCGAATCCTCTTATTAGTTTGTACATTTCGGAGTTTTGTTCGATATAGGGTTAGAGAAACACTTAATTGTTGTTTTAAAATACGGGGGTAACACTTGTATTTGAAACATGAGGGAAAGGTGTAACCAATATTATATCGAACAAAGATAAAATAACTTGGTGCTAATTTGAGATATAGGACTAAATACCATTAACTTTCAGAAAGATCACTTCTTGTTTCTGCTTATTTTATTTGTTAAGGTTAAGGAACCACTTTACTGAGGTTTATTAATATGGCGATAACCTATCTAACACCACTAAAGTAGTTTTTGCAACCTTCATACACGAACAAAGCAGAAGCAAATGGTGATCTTTCTTTAACTTAATGGTATTTTTTAATCCTTCATCACAAATGAGCAACAAGTTATATTATCTTCGTTCGATATAGTATTGGTAACGCCCCTCCCACATGTTTAAAAATACAGGGTGTTAGACAGTCATGGCCCTACAGGACACTTTCAAACTGTGTACACAAATAATGAGACGATTCGTTTCCCTTCGGCATAGTTTCAACAACTGAATTTCTCGGCTAATGATCCTGAGTAAACACTCTAGGACATAAATCATCAACGTGCTGAAGTAGTTAGGAATACAACATAATGTACACTCTAGGACATAAATCATCAACGTGCTGAAGTAGTTAGGAATACGACATAATGTACAGTTGTGAACAGATGAAACAGATACAGCCTTGGTCTGTCCAAGACCTCAATAGAGGGCAGCACAATTAGTGCCTATAAATTATCTGGTAACAGTGATGGTGTTGGGGTAGAAGGTGAAGGTATGGGGTGGAGAGAGGGAGGCGAGGGAGGGGGAAGGAGGGTACAGGAGTGGGAGGGGTAACCAGGTGGGGGTGGAGGGAAGTGAGTGACCAACTAATTTACTGTGAAAGAATGATTAATTTTGAGTTTTGATCATTATGTGGTATTATGATTGGAAAATATTGGATTGCTGGTATGAATGAAACATATAATACTGCTGAAGCTGTAGCAAACTCAAACAGAGTCACCCTCCAATAAGAAACTGTGTGTTTCTACCTCGAGAATCATAGATGGGGGAAGGGAGAAGGTATTATTATTATATAGACTAGCACCAAGCCCATGAAAACTATGTGGCACTAAAACTCATGATTAAAACGGCACAGGTAAGCTAGGCGAATTCAAGAGAGATACAAAGCTATGGGAAAAAAACGTTACAGAAAGGTAAAAGACGAGCACGAGACAGAACATGCATAAAGAGATCCAGATACAAAGTGGGGAGTGACAAACTATAGAGGGCAACCTAGCAGTAGTGTAGGATAGGGGTAGGTGGTGGTGGATTACAAAGAAACCTGCGGCTGTAGCGTGAATTATTATATGAAGAACAACTAATTTAAACTTTGGTAATGGCATAATAAATAAGTTGTCTAACATCTCGCTCACCCATATTCGATTGTGATAGTAATATAACGTATTCTTATGCATTAAATATTCAACTATGAAAAACATCTTCGCAGAGCCTCATAATACCATAAGCCTTGATAAGATTAGGTAGAGGTGTACTGTGTATAGCATGATAAACGCGCTATAGGCAACTTGCTCTCTCTCTCTCTCTCGCTATTGGAACATAACCACACACCGTTTGTCGGTTGTATATCTAATTTACTTTGAAACATTATATATATATATATATATATATATATATATATATATATACAGTATTTCAGTAAATGAAGCAAGCTTTATCTACCTATTTATCTTTCCTATATTCATTATATGTTTTAGTTTGCAGTTTACAAAGACCTTGAATAACACATTACATAATGTCTGGCATGCTCCTATATGGCTAGCTAAAGGAGCATCTACATATGACAAAAACAAATTCATGTAGTTGCGACAAAAAAAAAATTCGAGTCTGAAAAGTGATAACACTACATACAGTCGTACAGTCGCCGCGCTAATAAGTCATTTCTCAGCTGTCATTACGTTTGACTCGCTCTGTGCTGTCAGATATTGAATAGGGTGGGTAAGTGTAGGGACATGTTTGTTTATCTCACTCAAAACGAATAAATCAAGTTTTAGATATTGCCGATACCAATTATTTATCAAAACATAATTGGCACCGAGCCATCACTTATTAGCGCCACTGTACAAAAAAAGACAGTAGCCAGTGTGGCCATACTCAGTACACCTTGACTGAGCTCAGTCACAAACTCTGATGACAAGCATTACCCAGAATCTACTTCTGGCTGTCCATGTTTGCGAGTTAAAAATCCTGTTATGTTTCAAACTATCATCTGAATCGAGAAGGAGTTAAGTGTCCTGTAATGTCAGCTCTTCCAGGATTTCTAAATCACCCTCATCTATTGCTGCTTTACACAATTCACAGCTTACTTCATTGGTTCTGTCATGTTTCATAAGGTGATGCAACTGTTGTACTTTGGATGCTGCGTGTATGTACCCAATGTCAATGTAAAAGTTTCCTCCACTGCGTTGTGACCAAAACAAAAATCTAGGGCTTTTTGTGAAAAGACAGCAGGTAGAATGTCAGCAAAATTATGGGATTCAAGAAGGTATTGTGCTGTTTCTATGTTATATCTTGTTGTGGTAACAAATGCATCTGCTGTTGGCTGTGTTAGCTTCTTCTGTCTGTCATACCCACCAGTCCATCGACAGCTTGATACAACTGTACACATTTCCCACAGATCTTTGAAGTTCAATGTCCAAGGTTCACAATGTTGGTCTCGTAACTGAACTGAGCTTATACTTGCTTTTAACATTCATCATTTTAAACCAATTTGTTACTAGTGTGATGTACACCACTGTTCCATTCTGAAAGTTAACAGTTCTTTTAAGACCTTTAAATGCCGCTATTGTTTTCTCATGGAACACTTGGCAAACTAAGGGCACGCTCTAACGTTGCAAAGGTTTAGGAAATACAGACAAGCCTGTGAGTTTTGTAAGAGGAGTGGTGTTTTATGATCTTCATTGTAAAGGGCTTTAACATCACTACAACATGCCAAATATTCTGTACCGTCCTTGGTAAAGTGTAATTGTTGATATTTCTCTGTGATCCAGTTGTTTCTCATATTCTTTAGGATGTGCACATAATCATAGACAAGGAAAACACTTAGGCCATCTGGTGCTAGTGTTACTTTCCAAGCAATGTGTAAACAGCTTGATTCAGTGGACAGTTGTCAAAGACAAACGATACTGGATGGCCACTGCTAGCTTTAACAACATAGACACTTAGACAGCTTCAAACAATATTTCCTTCAGCTGAACAGCATTCAACCTCGATAAGGGATGAATTCGTATGATGTACCGTGGTCCTCCATAGTGTCAAATAACATTAATAACAAGAGCTGATGTTGCTAGATTTCCTGGTCTATTTGTTGCATAGCCTATTATATGCTCTCTCTGTGAAACCTCTGTAACTACCAACTGCAGAAAACCAATATGAGACTGTACCTCTCTAAAATGAAGACACTCTTCAACTGCTCTCCCATTACTGTCTGTCTTAATAAACATTTTCAGTTCTCTATAATTTTGTATTATATAAAAATCAGGGAAGTGTTTTCCAATCTAGCCAGCAAATTTATCATTGCTTTGAATTTTGTCTTGTTCATTTTCCAACTCGGTTTGTTTTTTAAGTTTTGTTTCACTTATCACTCTTTTAGTTACACTAGGAATAGATGTAACTTGTTTGAAGCAAGGTTTGGGCACATCTATAAAAACTATAGGAGGCCCAACTGGTCGTTATCCTCCCCGAACTGTGACCCAATCGCAGTTGAAGGGTGATGCACAAATCTATATTTCCGACCTGTCTCTCAAACTTTCAGGAGTTTTTGGCATTGCGCTAATCCATACATGATGCTCTTGTTCTTCGTTAGGGTAACGCACCATAGGACTGTACGGCTCTCCCTTGTAGTTCCCACAACAATTGAATGCAGCACATCTTTTAGGCATTGTTCCTGGGAAAATAAGTACAAACCTTCACAAAATGGTTACATATCAATGCATACTCTTGACATCTGTAAAAATATAATATTCATCATCTCAGTATGTTGGTAACATAGATTCCTTTGTGGTTGATAAGCATTCTTAAGAAAATTGCTTACAATAACGTGATGAATAATGAAAAGCATGACAGATTTATATAACACGTATTCCCACTACCGGGACTCGTTGTCAAACGGCGTGAGTGACTAAGTGGCATCGTCCGAGGGACCCAGGGTGGTGTCTGGGCGAGATTTTCCCTGTAAATGGCGCCAACATGGCGAGGGTATGAGGGATAGTGTGTTAAACTAGTTACATTTATATCTGAATTTGTTTAGTTATAGATGTTTTTGTGTTTAAGTTAGTCAGAGAGACCACTGCATTCATTACACTACTTTGAAGCAATGAACCCAAGTTTCAAACCCCAAGATTGCTCGTTTCCAGTCCTTATTTGAAGGGGTCTATGATATATATATATATATATATATATATATACCTCCCTCTGCTACTAAACATATTTGGTACTGAACTGACAAGATCATGTATTCAATTTCCTACTGTCGTTTCCAGACTGGGGCCTTCCATATTGACTGTTGCCCTCTCTCTCTCTCTCTCTCTCTCTCTCTCTCTCTCTCTCTCTCTCTCTCTCTCTCTCTCATTTGTTCTAAGTTCTCTCTCCATTTTTTCATTTGTCGCACACATCTCAACCTATATCATTTCATATTTTCTGTCGTAACCTGTTTGCCTATTTTTTTGTGGTTTTTGTATGTCATAATTCGTCTGACTAATTTCATGTTTCGTAATTTACTCATTTACTAATTAACACCCTCACAAAAGAACAAAACATAATTATTATAGTATGTTTTTACTTTCATCTTTAGAAGATTGTTGTTGTTGTTGTTCCCCAAGCTGCCTGGCCGAACAGCCCCAAGGCCCGGAGCAAGGCCAAGGCCATAACCGAGCGCCCCCACAGAACGTTCCCTGCCGACCTCAATAAAGCCTGGGTGACCGAAGGCACTCCATGGCGGGGAGCTGAGGAGGGTGCAGAAACGCCCGGGAAACCAAAGCCCCACCCAGGGCCCTGTGCCCCTCAGCAATTATGAAGAGAAAGTTGAGGGGCAAAGGAAAAATGTGACGCTCTGGCTTCCAATCTTGGTAGATTGGCAGGTCAATCCACGGAAGAGACGCCGTCACTTGAGATCTAGAAAATATATAAGTAAAAGGAACAGTCAGAGTAAGCTATGGGTATGGCAGAGATCGCTCAGTTCTCACTCTGATAGACCAGCCCATCACCTCATCTTTAGAAGTTTAGTTAATTAGTAAATCACGGATTGAGTAATTTATCACTACAGCTTCATTTTCGGGTGTCAGACACATTGTATAATCGTTTATGCTGTATAATGTTTTGGGTTCCTAGAAAACATTCTCAACATTTATAGCTAGGCTAATATGTTACAGAAATAATTAGTTATCCATGCTTGTGTACAAACAGTTTGCCGCTAATAACGATACACTTTATTGACTAATTCAATGATTCACCTCATTGTCTTGATGAAGCAGTAAGCGAAACGTTGAACTTGTCGATGAAATGTTCCTCCTTAAATGGTGTTAACAAAAATGCATTTCTCATTTTACCCTTTGGCTCCCATAAGCCCTTCCAAACCTGAACGTAATTTTCTAATGACTAAATTGTGTTTTGTTCTCCAGTTGACGGTAAACTTAAGGGTATAGTCCACTGCACCATCAATATTTGTCATTCTATTAATCCATATATTATGTATGTATCTATGTATTCTTATTTACATAATATCCTAGCCTTTCAGAGTTTGAGAGCACAATGGAAGAGCAGGCTTGACAAATAAAGAATATATATATATATATATATATATATATATATATATATATATATATATGCCCAGTCAAAGGTGACAGGTAATGAACGGTCGTATTGCCAAGGAGAGAGAGAGAGAGAGAGAGAGAGAGAGAGAGAGAGAGAGAGAGAGAGAGAGAGAGAGAGAGGCATATATAGATGTACAATAATTGTTGTCGATCTTTGCCTTGCGAGCAGCTGCGAAATATCTATTCACTCTGACACGGAGATAGTAGAGAAGCTGCAGCCACCCATGTGAATAGAGAACATAGGGGAGAGAATGCATAGTGAATGGTGGAGGAGAGGAAGAACATAGGGAAAGAGAGAATAAGGAAGCAGTGCGAGGCATGTGAAAAAAAGAGAGAACACGACCTCATGGAAAGAGAGAGAGAGAGAGAGATATAGAGGGAGGGGGGGGGGGGGGAGAATGGTGGTTTTCTGTGAACGTAGTAAAACCCATTTTTTATAAATCACCAGTGATGTCACTTCTCTCCTCAATAGGGAGCGCCACTCGTATTCAATTTCATGGCCCAGTATGAAGCCTCGAACAACAAAGCGAACCTTCGAACCAACCGTAAATAGTAGGTAAGGAACTAATAAGAAACTTTAATTCAATTCGGGATAGCTTCAAAATCCTATTGTCACGATATACTGTATGTCCTCGAGTGTACATTATGTTGTATTCCTAACTACTTCAGCACGTTGATGATTTATGTCCTAGAGTGTTTACTCAGGATCATTAGCCGAGAAATTCAGTTGTTGAAACTATGCCGAAGGGAAACGAATCGTCTCATTATTTGTGTACACAGTTTGAAAGTGTCCTGTAGGGCCATGACTGTCTAACACCCTGTATTTTTAAACATGTGGGAGGGGCGTTACCAATACTATATCGAACGAAGATAATATAACTTGTTGCTCATTTGTGATGAAGGATTAAATACCATTAAGTTAAAGAAAGATCACTATTTGCTTCTGCTTTGTTCGTGTATGAAGGTTGCAAAAACTACTTTAGTGATGTTAGATAGGTTATCGCCATATTAATAAACCTCAGTAAAGTGGTTCCTTAACCTTAACAAATAAAATAAGCAGAAACAAGAAGTGATCTTTCTGAAAGTTAATGGTATTTAGTCCTATATCTCAAATTAGCACCAAGTTATTTTATCTTTGTTCGATATAATATTGGTTACACCTTTCCCTCATGTTTCAAATACAAGTGTTACCCCCGTATTTTAAAACAACAATTAAGTGTTTCTCTAACCCTATATCGAACAAAACTCCGAAATGTACAAACTAATAAGAGGATTCGGTTTTGGATAGTTTCGAACATTTAAGACCTAAAGTGCTCAGTTGTAAATCGTTAATAATGTCTATATATGTTCGAGACAGTAACGGGCTTCTTATTAACTTTGCCTTAAGGTATCTAGAAAATCCTGGTCGGTAACCTCTAGCCTAAAGACAGTCACGTGGGTCAGAAATTCGCCAGCACTATCGAGTTTATATCCATGGTGGTAGTGTGTGATCGCCTTATTCTATTTTTTGGGGGATTTATTCGTCATGTTGATGATCGTGTGGCCGTGCGTAATAGCGTGTTAATCCATGAAGAGGATTTAGAGGGAAGAGAGGAGACGATCGAGGAATTGAGGTAAGTGATGCTGTTTGCTGTTTCTTTATCATGATCTTTCAATTTAGAATTATCACACTCGATCCATGTTCTCCCAAGTGTTGTATCTCTTCTTCCCTCTCCACCTCCCTCATTTCTTCCCCCCATCCCCCTCCTTACCTCCTCCTTTCCCTCCCCACCCCCTCATTACCTCTTCTTTTCCCTCCTTAGGTTTATATAATTGATCTTTTAATTTTGGATTATCACACTCGATCCATGTTATCCTGTGTTGTATCTCTCCTTCTCTCTCCACCTCCCTCCCCACTCACTCCTTACCTATTCCCGTCCCTCCTTACTTCCCCCTTTCCTACTTACCTCCTTCATTTTTTCCCTCCCACCCCCCTCCTTACCTCTTCCCGTCCCTCATTACCTCCCCCTTCCCTACCACCCCCTCCTTACCTCCTCCCTTCCCTCATTACCTCCCCCTTCCCTACCCACCCCCTCCTTACCTCCTCCCTTCCCTCATTACCCCCCTTTCCTCGCCACCTTCTTAATTTCTTCCCTCCTCAACCCCCCTCCTTACCTCTTCCCTTCCCTCCCTCATTTCGTCCCTTCTCGCTTTACCTTCCCCCCCTTCCCTCCCCACCTCCTTCATTTCTTCCCTCCCCACCCCCTCCTTACCAACTACCCCTCTCTGCCTCCCTCTTTCCGTCCCCACCATAGAAGTAAAGTTTGAGTCGAAAGATAATAATAATAATAATAATAATAATAAAAAGTTTATTTCCACCGACAGTGGTTATTCTTCTTACATAGTATTTACAAATATAATTATATACAGTTGGGGGTTTAGTGTTTTCAAAGTAGTTACAAAGTAGTTTCAATAGTTAGTAACGTCACAAATCTTAAAATAGTGATTCGCGCATTCGAGAGATGGCAGAACGATCGCAAAGGAAAATGGGAGGGTCCCTATTAATTTGTAATAATCCCTATCTTTTACTAAAAACGCTATGAATAATCAATTCAACGCTATCCAAAGACTCTGTAAACATGACATAGATCATCGTGAAATTGTCGTCATTATGAGGAGATTCGCAGTCAAGTCTCCTCTACCCCCCCCCCCCCCCCCGCCATTGTTGTTGTGAGATTCGGGAGTTGCCAACGTCAAACAGGCTGGGACAAAATATCCTTATATGTTATAACCTAAGTATGTATTTCGTCTAAATGTCCAGTTTTAGTGCAACTTTACAATTAAACATCTACATAACATGTAACTAAAAAAATATATTCAAAATTACATTTTCATTCTTGTTGTGTTGCTTGGAGTTATACAGCTTGCATCATATATAAGTATGTTTTATATTGGATAATATTCAAGGACACTAGTGCGACGTTATGAGAAACAATTTATTAGGGAAAATAGGCACCAATAGATTCGCCCTATTTTTCTCCATTTAGTCCGCATGGAGGATTTTCGTTATCAACAAATTGAAAAATACCCACTTCACAGACAAATACACCAAAAATCTAAGTCAAAGCGGGGGTGTGGGGGCGGCAGCCCCCACCTATAATACTAGGTTAGGTTAGGTAAGGTTGTTAGGTTAGGCTAATGTCCTTTCAAAGGGGTATAGGGTAGTAAACACTAGGATAGCCTATACCCGGTCAGAGATAAGAAGAAGAAGAAGAAGTCCTGCAGTAGTCTCCTTGAATGCTACCTTATATTGTACTGTATAATACTGTATACTTAATTTTTTCCTTTTTGCTTTTATATATCTATTATATTTTTTATTAATTTACAAGTGTTTCTACCCACATTAATTGACTCTTAAAGACGTTCCCTCATTATGCGGACCTTCCCTAACTGTGGCAACACTGCAGACAAGCCAGGCTGTAATACTGTAATAACTGCATGTGAAGGTTTAATCGTCAAAGTCGAATGAATCCATCTGTATATGTTATTACCGTCGCAAATGCATTATAAGGGAGATTAATTAAAACCAAAAAACAGCTGGTAGGCAAGGGATCAGCTGGTAGGCAAGGGATCAGCTGGTAGGCAAAGGGATCAGCTGTCAGGCAAAGGTTAGGTTAGGTTAAGTTAGATTAAGTTAGGTTGGTTAGATAGGATCAGTAAAGAAAAGCAAATATCTATAAAATAACACTACCGATACTAAAAATCGTGACTAGACAATTCTAGATGTTTTACCAAAGAACCTATTTATCAATACAAAATCAGTGGAATATAAACGGGCCGAGTTCGGGGTGGGGCGAGTTCACTAAACTGGACGACTTAGTTTCGGCTCAAGTAAACGTTGGGGCGAGTTGTTTTCGGGGCAAGTCCTCCAGTAGCCTCTTCTGTCAACATCTCTGTCGAGAGCCACATTTTCGGTGGAAAATATATTCCCATTGTTGATCCATGGTCTGCCAACATGTTGAAAAAGAAAATGTTGACCTTTCGCTAACTTCCACCGAAAACATTTAATAAACAGCGCATCCTAGCGGACAATGTTAAGGGGAGATCTCCACTTGAGGGATTTTTTCTGGACCCCTTTCTCCCTCATGTTTAGCCCCATTGCTTTTGATATTATAAAACGTTTGCCCCATTAGTTTAGCGATTTTAAGAACTTTCACCCCATATTAAGACCTTTCGTGCAATTCAGGTGTCGATTTTATCCTGGCGAGCGATAGCGAGCCTGTAATTTAAGAGGAACCGGCCTTCGGCCGGTTCCGGCCTTCGGCCGGACATTTGTCCCGGCCTTCGGCCGGGACATTTTTCTACCGAAAAATGTAAAAAATTATCTTAAAAGGGACTCAAGGGGCTGTAATTTTAAGCTTGATGGAGGTCTAGGGAACAAACTAGATACCTCCCCTTAAATTCAGAGATTGGGACTAGATAATAACTACAGATAAACACTAATCATGGCGATGGCTAATGCTAAGTATGGAATTATCCAATCGGTGTTATTCAACCCATCTGGAAAATGATCATGCATTAATGTGATCTATGATTTTCTATCTACACCAATGTTTACAGAAAGTCAACATTGACGTCATACGTCAGTCAACACGATTTCGGATCACGGTTGACCTGGATCAACATTGTTTGTCCGTAATTTCCACCCAAAATAGGTCTGTACATCCGAAAGTCAATTCATTGTTGGACCATTGTCCGATAATGGGGCTTTTAATGGCAACCGAAAAAATGCGGCTTAAGTTTCTCTCTAACTCTCTACTCGGTTGTCTTGTCTTTCTACTAAACTGCCTGCTCATGTATATGCGCTTTTCTGGTTTCTATCTGCCTGTCTGTCTGTTACCCGTATACTTTCTGTCTGTCTGTCTGTCTGTTACCCGTATACTTTCTGTCTGTCTGTCTGTCTGTTACCCGTATACTTTCTGTCTGTCTGTCTGTCTGTCTGTTACCCGTATACTTTCGTATATTTTCGTATACTATCGTATTATCGTTTTTCTGAAACTAAATTTAACACGTTGAGGATTATGTTGCGTTTTAACAGTTTATTATGGCTATCAATAGACTAGTTATATGGCTTAGGGAGGTTCTGTGGGGGTTAAAAGGGTAAAGATGGTCTCAATCAATCAATTGCCTGCCATATACCCTTCTGAATCTGAATGAAATCATCTAATACTAGCCAGAAACTAGAAATATATGGATACTGAGAGGGTATTCTTATATTAACACTCTCTGGTCCGACGTCTTGCGGATTACTATGGTATTTAGTTTAGTTAAAATTGAGGATTTTGCTTTCTTTTGCCATTTTCGAGTATTTTATTTCAGTTTGTGTCTTAGCTTAAGGGGAGGTTTTTAGTGTGTTTCCTAGACTTCCATCAAGCTTGAAATTACACCCCCTTGACCCCTTTTCAAGATAAATTTGTACATTTTTCGGTAGAAAAATGTCCCGGCCGAAGGCCGGTTCCTCTTACATTACAGGCTCGCTATCGCTCGCCAGGAAAAAATCGAGACCTAAATGGGACGAAAGGTCTTAAAAGTGACATAAATGGGGTGAAACTTCTTAAAATCGCCAAACTAATGGGGCAAACATCTTAAAATCTCAAAAGCAATGGGGCTAGACATGAGAGAGAAAGGGGTCCAGAAAAAGTCCCTCAAGTGGATATCTCCCCTTAAGACCAATAGCCAGTCTTTCTTCAAACCAAAAACTGCTCACCCAGATCCCCTTCAAGCTAAACTTGTACATTTTTTCGATAGAAAATTATCGTGGCCAAAGGCCGATTTCTTTCATAATGCAGGTTTGCTATCGCTCGCCCACAAATATATTCGACACCTGAATGGGATGAAGTGGTTTAGTATCGTCAAACAAATGGGGCGAAATGCCTTAGCTTCTCCAAACTAATGGCACGAAACAGGGGAAACACCGAAAAACCTCCTTCCTACCAAACAAAGTTAACTGTAGCTTAATTTTGCAAACATATTGGAATATTGACACTAGTGTCAGTAGGCTTTTTAGATATTGTCCACTAAATCTTAATAATAAACTCGACACTAGACATTCATGACGCCCTGGTGTACCTTCATTCCTATATATTTCTTTATTGGGTGCAAGGATTTATATGCTTGCTGAGTTTGTTTTACACACACACACACACACACACAAACACACCCACCCACAAACAAACACACACACACACATATATATATATATATATATATATTAATGATGATATCAGTGAGTTGTCCTCCAGGATAACGTATTTTCAAAAGGAAAAGGGTGGCCAACACAAGGCAGATCCCCATCTTCATATTTATTGCAATATTTCGGACTCTGCGTCCATCATCAGGTCAGTACACGATCCTATAAAATGAAATTACCATACATCAAATTTCGTAAATAGAAGGACCCGTAAAATAGTTTAAATACAAAGTAAATAAGGGTATAAAATACCTAAATGAAATTAATTCGTTAACAAACACCAGTACCGCATGAATAAAAGGAACACTAATGCGATATGACTAAATAATAAAGACCAATCCCTACCCACCTAGATCCAACCCCAAGCCCACCTCGAGTACAACTGAAGACCATTATTTGATCATTTAACACTAACACCGACAACCCCAAAGACACAAAACAAAAGAACATCTGAAAATGATATATTCTGACTGGGCGTACAATGTGAAAAACTCCTAATGAATTTGAAATTAAACGAAACAAATATGAAACAATTAAAACTAAACTATTTAAACACTGACTAAACAATTGAATCAGTTCATAGTATTTAGTTCCGGCTTGAGTTGTTGAATTAATATTTTTTCCCCTAAAAAAGTATCTTGTTCATTATTGAATTTACCTATTATTTCAAAATAATTCTCTGAGAAAAGATGGTCATTCTCATGTGAATGAGATAAATAAAATGCCTTTTTCGGCCATAAGAAATAATTCACATGAGAATGACCACTTTTCATTACTTTGGTGCCCCAAGTGTCACGGCTTAGGGCTCCATTTCATTACTCAGATGGGTCTCATATTCTCTTCTTTTCATGACAAAGGGCCTTCTTTACAATAGTTTACTCAGGAGTCTTACGGCCACCTTGTCATTACTTTGGGCACCCTATTTCATTACTCAGGGCCTCCTTTTCAATAGTTTACTCAGGAGTAACTTCCACCTTTCATTACTTTGGGCACCCTTTTTTCATTACTAGGGAACTCCTTTTCATTACGTTGACCTTTTTATATTAATACTAAACATTATTGTCGAATGTTTTCATATAAATTTAATAAATATATTTGGTTACATGCAATCAAATGTAAATCACAATCTGATGAGACCGAAGACAAAATGTTTTAGGTGCTTACGAGTCTCAACAACAATATAACCATAGTTATTTAATCAACCCTCCGTGAGTTAATTAAAATAGGACTTCAGAGGCTATCAACCATTCTGGATTATTAAACAAGCACAGTATAAGTCAATAATTGTATTAAACTGGAGTCCGATTTCGAAAACTCCAGTCCGTACAACTCTCTGAACAATAATGCGATGTGTCTGTCGAGTCAATTGCGGTATTTTTTCCTTGGTATATTTTCTGATAAGAATAATATCGTAACAATTCTGGGTAGGCCTATCACTTTAAATATGAATAATAATGATAAATATATAAAATATTTAATTAAAATTATTCAGTCACCCATATAAATGTAGCCGTTTTCTATAAACGGCTATCAAAGAAAATATTTTTCAAAGGCTAACTAAATTAACATGAGTGTATATGTATTGAAGGTTCTTTATATTTTGCTTACGAGAATCGTTGCAGTTTAACGTTTACGTTAAGAACCCAAAGAGGGCTACTCTCAGGCAACATAATGTGCAGGGGATCACGGGATGGAGACAGGAAGAGGAAAATAATAAAATGGTTGGTGATCCTAGTTTTTGAAGTATCAAGGGTGGGACTATTAACCCCTTCTGTACCAGCGACGTCTGTTTACATTACTTCTAGCTAGATTTAGACGATTTAGGGCAGTTTCAGAAGGATGTGTGGTAGTAAAAGGAGTTAAGTGAGATAGTTCGAAGTCTGTTAATTGTTGGAGGCCATTGTTAAACTAAATATAATCGTCTAATAATAACTGGACCTATAATATACTGTAATTGAAAAGACGTCGCAGGTACAGAAGGGGTTAACTCATTCAGAACCGGTGACGTCTTTTAAAACTATTAGACGAACTTAATCAGTTTAGGAAGGATCTGTTGTAGTTTAAAGCATTAAATGAGATAGTCTGTAGCCTTTAATTGCTAGAGGTCCTTCCTAACATGAATAAAATCATATAATAGTTGCCAGAATATAAGGAAAGGTACTGAGTGGGTTAACTGGTGATGGGCTGGTCTATCAGAGTGAGACCTGAGCGATCTCTGCCATACCCATAGCTTACTCTGACTGTTCCTTTTACTTATATATTTTCTAGATCTCAAATGACGACGTCTCTTCCGTGGATTGACCTCCCAATCTACCAAGATTGGAAGCCAAAGCGTCACATTTTTCCTTTGCCCCTCAACTTTCTCTTCATAATTGCTAAGGGGCACAGGGCCCTGGGTGGGGCTTTGGTTTCCCGGGCGTTTCCGCACCCTCCTCAGCTCCCTGTCATGGAGTGGCTTCAGTCACCCAGGCTTTATTGTGGTCGGCAGGGAGGGTTCTGTGGGGGCGCTCTGTTATGGCCTTGGCCTTGCTCGGGGCCATGGGGCTGTTCGGCCAGGCAGCTTGGGGAACGACAACAACAACAACAACTATGCACGAGATGGGAGAATATTGCACTCTTGGATGACAATGAACAATGGAGAACACATCGAAGGATTTTGATAAGGTCATCATAAGGGTGGGTGGGACTCGTTAGCCTTGGTCGGCAACTCATCTAGGGGAGACAACCTTATACAAATTCGGGTGGATGGGACTCGTCAGCCTTGGTTGGCAACCTGTCTAGGGGAGTAAACCTGATACAAATCCGTACTGCTTACCTAAGGGTAAGGCAGGTTAGTGGATGGATTAGCCGAACACCACTGTAGAAAAATAGTGCTAACAAGATACACAGAGGGCCTCGGAGTCGGACTGATCCTAAATTGAGTGGTCAATCCTGTAAGTCCTTCACTAAACTGGCTCGGGTTGTCCCTCTCACAGGGAATAGGTCCGCTTGGGGGCATTCTGTGTATGGCCACCCTCGTAAGGGGAGTAAGGCGTCCGGCAATAGATACATAGATAGATAGATCATATGTGTCACCATTTCAGGCACCTCGATTATAATGTCATATTATATAGGCTATACAATCTTTATGGCCCATGTATCATTACAATAAATGTCATTACCACCGGAAATAAAAATACAAAATAATTAGACTGTGGGTTATATAAGGGTGGAAGCAAGAAAGACAGCCATCTTGAATCAGTGGAGGTCAAATTTGTTTCATGTTTCCAGTGTATTTCAGTATTTTGTCATCCTCAACGTCAATGCAAAGACCAGCGGGGGGCATGTTAGGTTAGGTTGTTAGGTTATTGGGTTAGGTTAATGACAAAATATGGTTTTCGGGCGGCATAACTTAACATTGTTGGATAATTTGAAAATACTAATTTCTGATGGTAGTTGTTGTTGTTGTTGTTGTTGTCATTGCTGTTCCCTAGGCTAGGCTGCCTGGCCGAACCGCCCCGAGTCCCTAAGGAAGGCCATGGTCTCATATTCTCTTCTTTTCATGACAAAGGGCCTACTTTTCAATAGTTTACTCAGGAGTCTTATAGTCACCTTTTCATTACTTTGGGCACCCTATTTCATTACTCAGGGCCTCCTTTTCAATAGTTAGTCAGGAGTAACTTTCACCTTTCATTATTTTGGGCACCCTGTTTTCATTACTAAGGAACTCATTGTCATTACATTGAGCTTATTTGTCAATACTAACTATCAGTGTGGAATGTTTTCATAGAAATATAATTAATAGATTGTGTTACATGCAAACCAAGGTAAATCACAAACTGACAAGACAAAAGGACAATATATCCAATGTTAGGAGAAAGAGGAGGATCAGGGTAATCGTCTTTCCAAGGAACAAGTCAGTTTTTCAAATAACCAATGTTAATTCATCAACTCTCTAACTGGTAGTTAATTAAAATAGGACTTCAGAGGCTATCAACCCTTCTGGATTATTAAGCAAGCACACTGTAAGTCAATAATAGTGTTAGAAGTGGAGCCCGAATTCGAAAACTTCAGTCCGTACAACTCTCTGAACAATAATAGAAATGTGATGTCGAGCGTTGGAATATATATCCTTCTATCAAAATATTTACATAACCTTTATTTTTTCTAATGTTGATTTAAATTAAGTCAATTAAGGTATTTTTTCCTTTGATATATTTTATAATAATAATAATAATATCGTAATCATTATGGGTATCACTGAATATGAATAATATTGATAAATATGTAAAATGCTTAATTCAAGTTATTCAGTCAACCATAAAAATGTAGTTGTTTTCTATAAACGGCTATCAAAGAATTTGTTTGTCAAAGGCTAACTAAATTAACATGAGTGTATTTTGTATTGAAGGTTCTTTATATTTTTCTTACAAAATTCGTTGCAGTTTATTAACGTTGAGAACATAAAGAGGGCTACTCTCGGGCAACATAATGTGCAGGGGGTCACGGGATGGAGACAGGAAGAGGAAAATAATCGTAATGGTTGGTGATACTAGTTTTTGAAGTATCAAGGGTGGGACTATTAACCCCTTTAACGGGAACGTATTCTAAATATTATTCTATCTAGGCCTATGTTTAGAGGATTTTGTGCTGATTTAGAAATATCTGTGGTAGTAAAAAGGGATAAGTGAGATAGTTCAAAGTCTGTTAATTGTTTTAGGCCTTAAGAAACTGAATAAAATTGTCTAATAGTAGCCAGCATAAAGTTAAAAGACGTCACCGGTACAAACTTCAGGTCACTCAAAATAAAATGGTTAGGTTCATGCTGAACCTAGGACCCAGATCACATATTGGCCAGGAACAACTTCAGTCACTAGGTATGCTCAATGTCTCTGACAGGGCCAAACAAATCAGGCTCACTAATGCCTTCAAAATTTTCTATGACAGAGCTCCAGAGTATCTAAAGAATTATTTTGTTAAAGCAAATGAGAGGAGTGGACATAATACAAGAAACAGGATGTTTAATTTTAAGGTCCCGAGAATCCAAGGACAGGGTAAGCAAAGATTCTTCTTCACTGCCATCAAAGACTGGAACGACCTACCCCAGTCAGTCCGTGAAAAGAGAATACTGTATTCCTTCAGACGTAGCCTGAAGGAACACCTGAACCGGACAGCTGCGAGAAGGGAGCACCAAGCTTATGTCTACTACTAAATACGACATAAGAGATAGACAAACCAAACTGAAATGATTACTGATTACGGATTACTGATATTTACTATAGGATGTAAGGTATCTTAAAATAACCCCCTAGAAATACTTTCTCTAAAGTATCTATTTCTTTATCCTCCCCATTTCCCCAGCTAACCTAATCCCACAAGGACCCCAATGGAAATACGCCTAACGGCCTTATTGGGCTATCCTTAGTTGGAATTATGCAAGGCTGGTACATGTCATATATATTTGTAACATACTATGTGGTACCAACTCTGTAAATTGCTAACTGAATAAATATTATTATTATTATTATTATTATAAGGGGTTAACTCATTCAGAACCGGTGACGTCTTTTACAACTATTAGACGATTATAATCAGTTTGATAAGGATCTGTGGTAGCTAAAATGATTAAATGAGATAGTCTGTAGCCTTTAATTACTATAGGTCCTTCCTAACATTAACACCCCGGCTGCGGGACCCCACATATGTCGGGCGAGAGAACCATGGCCACCCCTGCGGGCCCCGACAATATCGGGGCGGGATGCTGAGCACATTATCAGCTCTGAGAGAGAGTCCAC
The DNA here is from genome assembly GCA_032716605.1 of Paralithodes platypus. Taxonomy (NCBI): domain Eukaryota; kingdom Metazoa; phylum Arthropoda; class Malacostraca; order Decapoda; family Lithodidae; genus Paralithodes; species Paralithodes platypus. The sequence continues at coordinate 15,717,434 of CM064537.1, read as the reverse complement.
GCGTTGGGAGGACAATAGGCGGGCTCTGACCGCTCGGCATGGACCTAGTCCCGCCACTGACGTAACCTATGCACACAGCCCAGGCCTCGCGAGAACAAGGGAAAACTCAAGATATTACAGTATTTTAGGGAATTTCCCCTCGTGTTGCACAAACGTTGCAAGAGAACCCGTGGTCGTACAAGGATGATTCGGGTGTCATTGGAAAGCTCTATTATCGCCCTTTCACAGATACATAATTGTATTACGCTCTGGCTCTTTTTTATTCATGAAAAAGAGCATGGAATGAAGCCCGTTTAGGGTAAATATGCCTGCCAGGCAGGTAGTATAAGTTACAAACATCCCTGTCCGTAAGGGGTTAATAAAATCATACAATAGTTGCCAGAATATAACGAAAGGTACTTGTTATGTCCTGATTTAATTCAGGGTTAACTATTATTTAGGTTGAGTTCTTTCGAGACTAGGATATCCAAGTTCATAAAAATACATAATAATAAAGAAGACAATAGGGATACAGATAATATTGCCATATGGTTTGTAGTACAGTTTATTCACTTAGTTCCTAAATATATAAAACTGAGGGCTAAAGATGCTAACATAAGAATTTCATAGGGTACAACTTAATTAACTATCTTCTAGCACGATCGCGGATCTAGATGGAGATTAGGTATGCTCAATGCGGCTTAATTTGAAATCCTTTTCTGGAGAATCAAAACATTATTCTCTTATTGAAAGATTTGTATAAACACTTAATCAGGTTACCTTAATGTTCAATATATCCCTTGACTTAGGTTTAATTAGCTACTAGTATTTGACGAGGTGAATGTAAGTTAATATATTTCTTTTCTATGAATATATAATCTTATACAATGGTATACTTCATAAGATTGAATTTAAGTTGTGTGGACTCTAAAATATTTTCACTGGTGGGTATTATTTCAGAGTTCGTTGAGGTGAGAACCTGCCTTATTTGGATTTAGTTCCTTATTCAAGTTAGGGAGGTGTACTAAACGCATTTATCATTGGTACACGAATAGAAGTAATCTGTTTCTATAGATTATCTTAAATGAACACTGAAGATTTATTCCAAAATAAGGAGTATATGGACTACTTATTTTCTCATTGGGCGGAAATATGACAGAGTTATTTATGCACAAAATCCGTCTTATTTGGATTTAATTCCTTATTCAAGTTAAAGAGGTGTACTAAACGCATGTGTCACTGGTACACGAATAGAAGTAATCTGTTTCTATAGATTAGCTTAAATGAACACTTTGATGATTTTATCTTGAATAAGGGGGTTAAGAGTATTTTTATCACTTTTTGAACTCTAACTTATTTCTGCCTCGTCACTGGCATTGATTTCGGTATCTTTCTTCAATCTTTCTTTTCTAAAAAATGTAGAACACTAGCTGCTTGATGTCTTCTGATTCTCCTAGGCCGTCCAGGTTGGCCGGTCGTGTGAAGTAATGTTACAGATGGGTTAATGGGCGAGGGGTCTTAAATATGGCTCCATAACTTGTAATGAAACAGTTGGGCACCATATCGGACTAACGCGAGTATTTGAGCCTATAGCATTATCAAGTATACTCGTCTATCCTGACCTTTATAGTAACCGGTAATGAAGTTCTGTTAAGGTACTCTTGTAGTGGGGTTTTAATATTGTGCCTCAGTATGACGTATTAACACAATATCGGACAAACGCAAGAAGAGTTTTAGTACTGCTCTTCTTGACTGTCTCTAACCATTTTAAGAGGTTCAAAGAACTCGGGGTGGTGTTAACCTTTTAGTTGCAAAGTCTAATGGGGTGCCACAGACAAAACGCACCTAGGATTTATATATGCAGAGTCCCCGTGAGGGTGTCTCGCTAAGCCCTTATAATACAAAAGATCGTTAGAACTCAGATCGTCTGTGAGAAATGGTAGTGTAACTTTTAGTAGTAAAATGTTGAAGGGTAGGGGTGCCTGTGTCCTTCAACTTTTAACTAGAAATAGTGTAACCTAAAGAAGGTGACTATATTAATCACTGGGGTGCCAGTAATAACATAGTTCCTTTTATAGGGCACAATTGCCATACCTACAATATTAAAATAGAAGTGAAGGGGTGCCTACACACTTCAAACGTTCGTATTGGCGATACAGCCTATTAGAGGTCTCTATGTTAACTGATTGGGTTGCCACAATTAACAAAGATCCTATAATAGGATTTCTTACTCACAGACAGTATAAGGACTTCGGGGTGCCGTGCATCCAGACTGTATGGAGGGGTAAAAATAATGTTTCTCAAAGTGACCTGTGACCTTGACTTTTCATATGGAATTGTATATTTTCTTGTATAACCTTGGCCTAGGTATTTCTAATATACATGGTAAGCCTAGTGAGAATCTAACAGTTAGCATACGAAATACTAGTAGAAAAACTATTTTGACATTTGACCTTGATATTTGACCTTACCCTTTAGAATATTTATCTAAAATTTGGGCAATACGATAACAATGTTACCAATAACTTGTATAGTGAAAATGAAGACATTTGAGAAAAAAGTAAAATAAATAGTAAAAGCTGACCTTTGACCTTGACCTGTGACCTTGACCTTTATGTAAGAGCAACATGTTTTTTTTTGCAATGACATTGCCCCGGAAAATCAAATAAGCATGCCTAATTTCATTGAAACCCATTAGTTAGTTTCATATATATTAATAAAATAGTTGGCCTTGACCTTAGACCTTTATCTTGACCTTCATGATATGTGTCCAAATGTATAATTTCCCATTTCATTTAAAGTGGAACTATCCCACCAAATTTTGTGAAGTTTGCATGAAAAGTAAAGAAATAGTATATTGACCTTTTATTTGACCTTGACCTGTGACCTTGACCTTTCATATGGGATTGTATAATTTTTTGTATGACCTTGGCCTAGGTATTCCGAATATACATGGTAAGCCTAGTGAGAATCTAACAGTTAGTATAAGAAATACTAGTGAAAAACTTATTTTGACCTTTGACATTACCCTTTAGAATATTTACCTAAAATTTGGTCAATATGATATCAAGGTTAGCAGTAACTTGTATAGTGAAAATGAAGACATTTGAGTAAAAACTAAATAATATGAAATACTGACCGTATTTTTAACCTTGACCTTTGACCTTAACCTTTAAGTTAAATGGATAATTTCTTTTTGACTGACCATCACATTGACCAAATGGATATACCTGTGAAATTTGGTGAAAATCCATCAAACAGTCGAGGAGGAATTTCCGGACAGACAGACTGACGACGACGACGATGACAACGACGGACGATGACGACGACGACGGACAACGACAGACAGGCTGGCTGGTGGTGCACAGTATAAGGGCGGGATCTGTTTGCATGATACCACTCTGCTTCACAAAGTTGATAATAATAAATAATAATACAAATAATAAAAAAAAACAATATTAATAATAATAATAATAATATCATTAGACAATTGTATGCAGTTTAGGAAGGATCTGTGGGACTTATAAAGGTAAATACTATAACAATTGAAGACGAGAAAGACTATAACTGGCTATATAAACTAAACAATGTCCATCCAGGCTAATTCCCTTCAAGCTAAATTTGCAGGTATGGAAGTCTGGGAAGGTGTTTTGGTTAGCCTCGGGGACAAACTAAATTACATCTAATAAAGTAAAATGAATAAATAAAGTAAAATATATATAAATTAACCCTCTCCGGCATATGACGCAATTTTGAGCCTATTGGGGATACTTTAAAGCCTTTGTTACCATCAGGGGTATTTAGAAACCTTTAGTTTAGTTACTTCAACCTGTGCAGTTGTCTTTGAGTTAGCTGTGGGCAGAAAACTAATTTTGGCGAGGTAATTATAAGAGTGAGATCACTCTATTTCTTATTGCTAATCTGGCAACCTCTGCATCATAAATGCGTGAAAGGGTTAAAATAACGTAAATATAGTAAAATAAAGTAAAGGTAAAAGTAAAAAAAGGTAAAATAAAGCAAATAAAGGAAATAAAACAACGACTATGCTAGTTAGCTCATTCAGTACCGGTGTCGTCCTTTTCACTTTATTCTGGCTACTATTAGACGATTTCATTCAGTTGAAAAGGGTCTTCAGCAATTAACAGGCTTCGAAAGTCTCACTTAACCATTTTCACTACCACAGATCCTTCTTAAACTGTACAAAATCGTCTAAATATAGCCAGAATATAAATAGAAAGACGTCGCTGGTACAGAAGGGGTTAAACTGCACAAAATCAACTGAATATAGCAAAAAGAAAATATTAAAGACGTCGCCGGGACAATAGGGCTTAACCCATTCAGTACCAGGGACGTCCTTTTTATCATATTCTGGCAATTATTAGACGATTATATTCAGCTTAAGAAGGACCTCTAGCAATAATAAGGCTTCAAAATATCTCCACCAACCATTTTAACTACCTAATATCTTTCCTAAGCAGCATAATATCGTCTAAATATAGCTAGAATAAAATATAACAAATATCGCTGGTACTCAAAGGGTTAACAAGAAATACCATAAGCTACACCTTCGTGTGGAGTTTAACACCGTAAGTATCACTCGCAAGTTGGACGTAAAGAATGTTGTATTTGTAATCATAAAAGGATGAATATTTACATAGCATTCTACGGCCAATCACCAAGTCAAACGACCCTTTACCATTATAATAGGTGATTGAATGGTCGATATATTTACCCTTGTCTATTTCAAAGCTAAATGTTTCGGGGACCTGTTTGTTGGGCGCTTCTAACCTCTCAGAACAACTAGGCAACACACAAAGCCCATGCCCCATCCCTGAGTCCAAGAGAACATCAAAGGTTGCTTTACCAATGCAGTGCCTCTCTTTGCCCACGATTCTTCCTTTCAGTATCGGTTGTTTCAAAAGGCCCTTATGAGTGGTAAACTTTTGGTGGCGTAGTGGCCTATCAAATGCGTGTAGGCTTTTGAAATAAAGTCTCGGGGAAGTGTAGGAGAAGTGCTGGACGGCATTTAAGCGAGCGAGAGTCGGACGGCCAATAATATCAAACTCCGTTATGTACGAATCCGAATTCACAATTACCATGACTTCCATGTAAAATTTCTGCCCATTTTTGAGACAGACATCTACATTGGGGAATGTTAAAATATTACAAGTTTTCCATCCCGTCCAACATTCAATTTTACATATTCTCAATCCGTAGGGATATTTGTCTACAAGTCCTAAGATCTTTGCGGTTTTCATTGAAACTAAATTTGCGCTAGAGCCAGAGTCAAGCAGGAAATCTACATTATGCTTGTTTATGTTAACTGGCAACGTGCTCAGGCTCTGTAGGCTCTGTAGGCTACGCACGTCGGTGAAATCTAATGGGCAAAGATCTACTGCCGAAAGTTTGGACAATTTCACCAGAGGATCGCGGGTTACTTTCTTAGGTTTGGGCGTTATACGGAAACGCAACCCTTGACCATGTTTCTCACCCGTACCGCCAACCCTCGAACGGCATCCGATGTTTAGCTTTCTGTCCATTGCTTTGGTTGCCCGTTGCTCTCCCTTCTTCCACTGTTTCTTTTCCAGCATTTTCATATCCATAATCTTGGCCCTTTCTGCTGCCCGCTTCTTAGCTCTCGCATCCCGTCGTAGTGCTTCTATTTTGACGTCCATATTACAGTTTTTGTCAAAATATGTTACATTAGCAATGTCCCGGGAGTCGCGGTCAGCCAATGAGCACATTATTGTTGATTAATTAACTTTAAATTATCAGCTTTATATGACCAAAATACAGTGAGAGAGTCTATTTTCTAACTTACTATGTTCTCTCACTGATGTCCGCACAGGAAGTGTGTGGTTGTGTGTCACTTCAAAAGGTTTGGGAGGATATGCCAATATTTTGTTATTTTACCCACGCCAATATTAGTGGTGAGGGAAGAAAACCACTTCTAAAAATAGTATAACGTTGTCTATACCACCATACTAATGGTGTGTGTGTATATAGATGATTTGTAATGTCGATAAAATAGAGAATTTAGCTTGCTAATAAATTATATTAAAGTTACTCCTATATTTATTTGGTTTTCTCGGAAACACTATCATAGAAAATCAATACAATTTTAGTGGGTAAACTATTATAATTCCTTGTAACAGCAAAATTTAGCAAAATATATATTTAATCAGTTACAAAATTAACTTTCAACTATTTATAAGGATATAATGATTATACACACACATACTACACATATATATACATATATATATATATATATATATATATATATATATATATATATATATATATATATATACAGTATATATACAGTTCATATATATATATTTATATATATATATATATATATATATATATATATATATATATATATATATATATATATATAATCAACAGTGCTAAAAGTCAAGTATTTCCTTACTATAGTCCATTTTGTTCCAGCTGAGGGTAAATTGTCATGTTTCTATCTTTGTTACTCAGCTATAAAGTAGATTTTGTAGCGAGACATGATGTTAAATATGAAAACTTGGCATTACTATGATGCAGAGCCATAGTAGTTTCATATATTTCCATTAGGTATCGAGAAATCAGCTGCTAAGGGATTCAATATACTATCAGCTATAGTAGCCTATATTGTTTGCTAGCCTACATGTTGATTCATGTAATAGAAAACAGTGCTTCTGCTTATATACGGAACTCAGGCACCTTCTAGGGCGCCAAATGTCGAATGTGACCACATAGTTAAGTTCTATTAAGTATTATATGCTACATAGGATTAATAAAGTAGATTTTTCATCATTAAAGGAACAAATCAACATTATTGATTATTATTATAATAAATTATTATTATTATTATTATTATTATTATCATAGTCGAAGTTTAGTAATTATAATATCCATAATAATTACAATCCTATCAACTAAAACAATAATATAGAGATGAATAAATTAGCAAATATATACACCCATCCCCCTTTAAGGGGGTACTACTTGCTTGTTATGGACCTCCTTCTCCCTCATGTTTAGCATATTAGTTTTGAGATTTTAACACTCAAACCGCAGTGCCCGTCATATGATGGGCAAGAGATAAATGGACTATCCTCTGGTACCAGTCATATGACGGGCGGCATTTTAGGGGCTCTGAGAGAGAGTCCGCGCGTTGGGAGGACGATAGGCGAGCCCTGACAGCTTGGCACCACCAATGGGCCGCGACTGGGACCACCGCCTCCTTCCTACACACACCCAGCCTCGCGAGACAAGGAAAAAACCAAGGAAATAACCTTATTTAGGGAATTTTCACCTCCGGTTGCGCGATCGCTACAGGATAAGCCGTGGTCGTACAAGGATGATTCAGGTGTCATTGGAAAGCTCTATTATCGCCCTTTCACAGATACATAATTGTATTACGTTCTGGCTCTTGTTTATGCATGAAAAAGAGCATGGAATGAATCTCGTTTTCGGTAAATATGTCCGCCTGGCAGGTAGTTGATGTTACAAACGGCACCGTGTTTTGGGGGTTAAGACGTTCCTTTCATTCATTAGTTTGTCGATTTAAAGACCTTTTCACTTATGTTCACCTACCTACTTATGTTCACCTATGTGGAGTTTGCCACTCGTGCTAGTGGCACCGAAGAGCGCACCGCCCTTCGTTGTTGTTTGAGAATTGGTGCAGCAGACTATTCGAAGAGGTGGAACGCACCCTTGTGAAGATGGGCTCGTCTGGCACTTTTTGTAGTTCGACATCGGGAGCTCTCTTGAAGCTGTCTAACGAGACACCTCTAATGTCTCTCACTCGCCACGGGAGTTTGGGATTGAAGAGACGTGCTCCTCTATGTGATAACCAGCCCTCTCGCATAGAGCCCATAGCTCCCCGATTTATCATCTTGGGGATATCGTATTCCCAGCCTCTCCTATCATTGAATTTCATTGCTATTGGTGTATGTAGATTTGGTACAAAACTCTCTGCGATTTTCCACGTAGATATTATTCAGTATCGTTCCCTTCTACGTTCCAACGAATACAGTTTGAGTGATTTTAAGCGATCCCAATAGTGTAACTGTTTTACTGAGTTAATATGTGAGGTGAAGTTCCTTTGTACACTTTCTAAGTCATTAATTTCACCTAATTTGTATGGGGATGTTAATACGTTACAGTATTATAGCCGCGGTAGCACCAGGGATTTGAAGTGTTATCATAGGCAATTCACCGCGAGTTTTAAATGTTCGTAGAATCCAACCTGTTAGCCGTTTCGCAGCTGCAACTTTGATCTGGTTATGTTCTTTGAATCCCATATTTTCAGACATTATCACCCCAAGGTCATTCACATTGTCTTTACGTTCTATTATGTGATTGGATTCTGTTATGTAACTTGTGCTCTCTTTAACGAAATCCTTATCTCCGTATCGTATTAATTGAAATTTGTCTTCATTAAACTGCATGTTATTTTCCCTGGTCCACTGGAACACCTTATTTATGTCCTCTTGCAGCCGGCCCGTGTCTTCCTGTGTCTTTACTATCATACTCAGTTTCGTGTCATCCGCAAAGGAGGATACTGTACTGTGTCTTGTGTTCCATCTATGTCGCTTATTGCCGCCTTTGTCAATATTAAGACCTTTCGTGTCGATATTTTCCTGGCGAGCGAAAGCGAGCCTGTAATTTTAAGATAAACTGGCATTCGGCCGACAAATTTTTCCGCCCAAAAATTTACAAATTTATCTTGAAGGGTCTATGGGGTGTTTTTCTAAGCTTGATGGAGGTCTAGAGAGGAAACTAGAACACATAATGAATACATGAACAAATTGACCAAAAAGTGAACCATCTCTCTCTCATTTCTTCCTTGGCACAAATCGCTTATAACTTTTTGAGATATCTTGCTTACAGCCACACAAACAACAGACAGACAAACACACGGAGGCAAAAACATATCCTCTTCCAACTTCTTAAGGGGACAGTGGTTATTTGTTCGGTATTCATATATTTCTTAGTTTCCTCGCTAGACCTTCATCAAGCTAAAAAAAAACCACCCCCCTAGACTCCCTTTCAAGATATATTTGTACATTTTTCGGTTGAAAAATTACAGGCTCGCTATCGCTCGCCAGGAAAAAATCGACAACTAAACGGCACGAAAGGTGTTAATATTGACAAAGTAATGGGGTGAAAGGTCTCAAAATCGCCAAACTAGTGAACGAACGTCTTAAAATCGCAAAACTAATGGGTCCAAACATGAGGGAGAAGGGGGTCCATAAAAAGCGAGAACCTACCCCTTTAAGCTATCTTGTTTACAGACACAACAACAGACAGACAGACAGACAGACACACGAAGACAAACACATAACCTTCTCCAACTTATTAAGGGAGGTTAATTGTTTCTGGACCCCTTTCTCCCTCATATTTAGCCCCATCAGTTTTCAGATTTTCCGACGTTCGGTCCATTAGTTTGACGATTTTAACACCTTTTGTCCCATTTCGTTGTCAATAATAAGACCTTTCGTGCTATTTAGACGTTGATTCGGCCTCATTCAGCCTACTGTTTTAAGACGTGTAACCCCATCCAGGTGTCAATATATTCCTGGCGAGCGGTAGCGAGCCAGCATATATATATTTTTTTGTTTTAACAGCTAACTAAATTTGTCCAACTTCTATCCTCCGTCTCCCCCCCTCCCCTCCTCTCCTCTCCCACCTCTATCCTCCCTTCTCCCACCCCCCGCCTCCCCTATCCCCCTATAGCGCACACCCCTCCCTCCTACCTCCCTTCTCCCCCCCTCCTCTCCTGTCCCACCTTTATCCTCCCTTCTCCCCCCTCTCCTCTCCTCTCCTACCGCTATCCTCCCTTCTTCCACACCTCCTCTCCTCTCCCACCTTTATCCTCCCTTCTCCCCCCCTCCTCTACTCTCCCACCTTTATCCTCCCTTCTCCCCCCCTCCTCTCGTCTCCCACCTTTATCCTCCCTTCTCCCCCCCCTCCTCTCGTCTCCTACCGCTATCCTCCCTTCTCCCCCGTCCTCTCCTCTCCCACCTTTATCCTCCCTTCCTCCCCCCCTCCTCTCCCACCTTTATCCTCCCTTCTCCCCCCCCCTCCTCTACCCTCCCTTCTCCCCCCCCCCAACCTATCCTTCCCTCCATCTCATTCCTCCTCCCCCTAACACCTCCCTCCACTCCTTCTCTCTTTCCTTGATAATAAGTGTGGTCGAAACTTCCTGACTCGTGATCGAAGATTCATTATTTAGAAACACGTATGGTATGCTAAAGAAGTACCATCATATTACATTTACAAAGAAGTACCATTATAATACATTTACAAAGAAGTACCATTATCTTACATTTACAAAGAAGTACCATTATATTACATATCCGGTATCAGTATTACCGACTGTTTATTATGGTTATTGACAAGTGAAAGCAGCGACTAATGACACCAGTGGTAACAATATGGCGGAGTTTGGTCGAGAGTGAAAGCAGTGACTAATGACACCAGTGGTAACAATATGGCGGAGTTTGGTCGAGAGTGAAAGCAGCGACTAATGACACCAGTGGTAAAACATATGGCGGAGTTTGGTCGAGAGTGAAAGCAGCGACTAATGACACCAGTGGTAACAATATGGCGGAGTTTGGTCGAGAGTGAAAGCAGCGACTAATGACACCAGTGGTAACAATATGGCGGAGTTTGGTCGAACTGTTGCCATAGGGTTGCTACTCCGATTCCAGTGTATCATATGAAATATATTTTTTATTAATTTCTCCACTAACACCAAACACCTCCAATGAAATTAATGAAAGCATATATATGATCCACCAGGATTCGAACCCGGGTTATCACACACAGATTTGTAGACACCTTAACCATTACACCACCAAGACGGTTAAAGGTTTATGCACACGCCTACGACTTATTATCCATTCTCGAATACTGGATATTAATCTAATCATGTTCATATTCCCACCGCAAGACAGAACAATACAGAGGCACTTACTTTATTCATTCTAACGTATATTCTATAGCATACTGCTAAATAACCCACAATGTTACGGTAAATAAAGGAGATATTTAAGAGGAGGTTTTTAGTTGATTCCCTAGACTTCCATCAAACTTAAAATTACTCCCCCTAGACCCCCTTTCAAGATAAATGTGTACATTTTTCGGTAGAAAAATGTCCCGGCCGAAGGCCGATTCCCCATAAATTACAGGCTCGCTATCGCTCGCCAGGAAAAAATCGACACCTAAATGGCACGAATGGTCTTAAAATTGACAAAAATGGGGCGAGGGTTCTTAAAATCGCCAAAGTAATGGGGCGAACGTCTTAAAATCTCAAAAGCAATGGGGCTAAACATGAGGGAGAAAGAGGTCCAGAAAAAAATCCTCCTGGTGGAAATCTCCCCTTAATATAAATGGTTCACAATTACCGGTATCGGATCTTCATTACTGCTCGCATAAGTGGTTCATCGGAACTTTATTACTGCGCGCATAAATGGTTCACCATTACGGGGTTTCGGATCTTCATTACTGCACGAATAAATAGTTGACTATTATGGGGTTCCGGAGCTTCATTACAGCGCACCATGTTGTCTCGAAGCCTTGGAGTCGGTGGGTTGGTGCGAGCAACGGAAACCAATGAGAGACTTCCAGCAGAGCCCGTCCCTCACTCTGTACTGAACCGGCTTTGGGGACGAGTGGGGGTGCTGTCCGTGGAAAGGTAAATATAAGTTTCCTTCGATATAATTTATAAGGATTATAATTATTGTGTTATGTGTTCTGTTCGCTCTTGCCTGATCCTCCCTACCCTTTGTGGGAGATGGGGCTGGCTACGGACGGACTGAATATTCGTGTTTAGCCTGCGAAAAAGAAAATAAATTTGGAACATTATACATTCCTCTGTGAATACTACATGTGCTCCCTTTGATGTATTCTAAAGCTAGGGACTGGAGTACTCGAAAAGTGCTGACGCTATTCGTGACTTGGTGTGTTGGCTTATTAATCCAGGAGGGTTGATAGCGGTAAGAGCTTGTGTAGCGGGAGGAACCGTTTTTCAGATGCCGATTTATTAAGAAACTCTGAACAATATCTTTAACCTAACCTAACTTAGTATATTAGTGGACTATTTATTAATGTAAAATGTAAAAATATATTTTAGCATTACCAAATTATTGAGATATATGTAAATGTCCACCCGCTACACAGGATTATACCCCAACTAATTCTGTAGTATTTTTTAGTTCCGAATATCTTTCGAAATTAGTGTTTAATATATATTCGGTTTTGCGACTTTGCTTTGAACGCAGTACGCAAGCTATATGCTGCTGGTAGATTTTTTGTTTTTTTATATATATGTTTGTTTTTGGATTAATCGCTTATACTTTGCGTAAAATACCAATGCAATTACTCTGTTAATTAATTTCGCAAAGAGATTGTCAATAATTTCTCAGACAGGTATTTTAACCCCTTGAGGATTGACGCGTTTTGACATTTTATTATGGCTATCATTAGAAGATTATATGATGATATTCAAGGACACTAGTGCGACGTTATGAGAAACAATTTATTAGGGAAAATAGGCACCAATAGATTCGCCATATTTTTTTCCATATAGTCCGCATGGAGGATTTTCGTTCTCAACAAATTGAAAAATACCCACTTCACAGACAAATACACCAAAAATCTAAGTCAAAGCGGGGGTGTGGGGGCGGCAGCCCCCACCTATAATACTTGGATAGGTTAGGCAAGGTTGTTAGGTTAGGCTAATGTCCTTTCAAAGGGGTATAGGCTAGAAAACACTAGGCTACCCTATACCCGGTCAGAGGTAAGAAGAAGAATCTTGCAGTAGTCTCTTTGAATGTTACCGATTATATTCTGCTTAGGAAGACCTTTTGGGAGTCCGTGCTAATTGGGATAGATTTGTCCCATTTGATTCCTAGAGGGCCTTCCTAATTGAATATATTAGTCTAATGATGGCCAGAAAATACGGTCAAAACGAGTCTTGATCCTGAAGGGGTTAAAGAAAAGTTTTCTTGAGGCGTATTTTTGTTTAGAGCCTTTATCTAAATTTAGTTCTAGATATATTTGTCTGCATGCCATCGCAATTTTAAATTTTAACCTCTTCGAACTTGTTTGGTTTGCTTATTACTAGTGTTCCTGTTGACAATGCTATCATTTGAGTTTGCTTAACTTTTTCTTATAAGCGATATTGGAAATTTGGCTTTGGTTTTAACTAAGATAGACCAACTTTGTATTGCTCTAATTTGACATTCTGCTTAAACACTTTAATACATTACATTTTGGCCTGTCGGATTTATTTTTATTTTAGCGTTTGGCTTTTTCTTTTTGGTCATGTTACCGTAACTTGCACTTAGTGAAAAGTATTTTTTATAATTTAATTTTGGCTGGCTTTTTTTATTTGCGGATTGAGTTTGTCCTTGATTTAAACTTTATGATTTTGGCGTTGCTGTTATTTCAGCTTTAGTATTTGAGCTTTTGCGATGTTTCTTTGTTTCTAACACTGCTGGCTTTTGGCGTTACATATAGCCTACAATGAGTTTTCGTTTCGGTAAATCTAGTTATACTACCCCTACTCCACTATCCCCTCCCACCTCCCCCTTCAAAACACACCTTTTAGCGTGTTTTTGGATGGTTCAGCAGACGCAAAAAATAAGTACGCCGCGGCCAAACTCCCTGTACACCCAGGTAAACTAACTTTCCTTTGCCAAGGTTTGTAATACTGCAATGTATCTATTTAAAGTCCAATAAATTTCCGCATCATCAAACCATACTAAGTCTACTACTAACAATATTAACCCATTAGTACCAACAGAATAGCGACAACATAGGGGTTGGTATAACTGTAGATATATCTTACTTTTGGCTTTAACTTCTGGATATTGAGTTTGGCTTGGCATTGTGCACATATCTTTGCCATTTTGCTTGTTGTTGGGTGTATTTTGGGCTTGTCTATGAAATTAGCATTAACCCTTTCACGCATATATGACTCGGTGGTTGCCAGATTAGCAATAAGAAATGGTTCTCTCACTCTTATAATTACCTCCAAAATTAGTTTTCTGCCCAGTTAACTCAAAGACAACTGCAGAGGTTGAAGTAACTAAACTAAAGGTTTCTAAATACCTCTGATGGTAAGAAAGGCTTTAAAGTATCCCTAATAGGCTCAACACAGCTAACTCAAAGACAACTGCAGAGATTGAAGTAACTAAACTAAAGGTTTCTAAATACCTCTGATGGTAACAAAGGCTTTAAAGTAACCCTAATAGGCTCAAAATCGCGTCATATGTCTGAGAGGGTTAAACTGCATTCGTTGACCTGTTGAGTTCTACCCCTCAAGTTTCTGGACTATCACATTTCTGTTTGTGGTTACAGCTTTGGCATTAGACTAGTTTGTGGTTACAGCTTTGGCATTAGACTAGTTTGTGGTTACAGCTTTGGCATTAGACTAGTTTGTGGTTACAGCTTTGGCATTAGACTAGTTTGTGGTTACAGCTTTGGCATTAGACTAGTTTGTGGTTACAGCTTTGGCATTAGACTAGTTTGTGGTTACAGCTTTGGCATTAGACTAGTTTGTGGTTACAGCTTTGGCATTAGACTAGTTTTGTGGTTACAGCTTTGGCATTAGACTAGTTTGTGGTTACAGCTTTGGCATTAGACTAGTTTGTGGTTACAGCTTTGGCATTAGACTAGTTTGTGGTTACAGCTTTGGCATTAGACTAGTTTGTGGTTACAGCTTTGGCATTAGACTAGTTTGTGGTTACAGCTTTGGCATTAGACTAGTTTGTGGTTACAGCTTTGGCATTAGACTAGTTTGTGGTTACAGCTTTGGCATTAGACTAGTTTGTGGTTACAGCTTTGGCATTAGACTAGTTTGTGGTTACAGCTTTGGCATTAGACTAGTTTGTGGTTACAGCTTTGGCATTAGACTAGTTTGTGGTTACAGCTTTGGCATTAGACTAGTTTGCATTGGCTCTTGTTTCGGCTTTACTTTTAAATACACTTAATAGTTTGGCTTTAATATATATACTGTATATATTGAATAGTCTTTGTTTTTAATCTTTTGTCATATATTTTGGGATTTTGTGCTTATGCTGCTTTCTTTGGTTATGCGGATATTTTGGCCTTGTGCTACTGGCTTAAAGGGAGGCAGCCCGTTTTTCTGGACCCCCTTCTCCCTAATGTTTAGCCCCACCTAGTTTTGAGATTATAAGACGTTCGGCCCATTAGTTTGGCGATTTTAACACCTTTCGTCCCATTTCGTTGTCAATTTTAAGACTTTTCGTGCTATAAAGGTGTCTTATTTTTGTCCTGGCTCGCGATAGCGAGCCTGCAATTTTAAGAGTCCGGGATATTTTTCTACCGAAAAATTTACAGATTTATCTTGAACGGGGGTCTAGTGGGTGTTTTTTTAAGCTTGATGGAGGTCTAGGGTAGGAAGTCTGCTTCTCTTTAAGGCTTTGATATTGTCTTTGATTTAGTCTGCGATAGATTTCAGTTTATATTTGTCTATGCTTCAAACTTTGCTGTAGAGTATGGCCATAAGTATAGGCTCTGCTTAAGGGAGCCCACCTCGCTTTTTTTCTCCCTCTTTGGCTTCTACCCATTCGGCCCCATTCAGCCTAATGGTTTAAGAAGTTTAACCCCATCCAGGTGTCAATATTTTCCTGGCGAGCGTGAGCGAGCCAGCATATATACAGGGTGATCCAGAAATATGTGCCGAAAATCGGGGGATATATTCCTGACACATAATTGAATGTAAATTACGAAATGACCATATTGGCAATTCTCAATAGTTTTCAAGTTACAGCACCTAACAGGTCTGCCAGGAATGTGTTTAAATCCAGGGATTGTACAACATGTCAGACAGATGCGAAATTACTTAACGACCGTAAAGTAATACAGCACAGTAAATTTTATTGTCATACTGGAAATACTGTTTTATTTTGTTAATACATCACGTTGTCCTTGGTAAATGTTTCATTTACAAGCAATTCCCGGAGTAAAACACATTCAAGCAGACCTGTTAGGTGCTGTAACTCGAAAACTATTGAGAATTGCCAATATGGTCATTTCGTAATTTACATTAAATTATGTGTCAGGAATACATCCCCTGATTTTCGGCACATATTTCTGGATCACCCTGTATATTGTCGACAAAGCCCCTCTTCAACCCATCCTGTATCCAAAGGCAAAACACATTTTATATTTACTCTGAAAATGACTTGCATCCGAGTGTTTTAAGATTGCTGGATAATGGGAGAAATAACATTTTCCGTGGATTGTAACTAATTTCAACTACTGTATAATGATGCAACGTACCTAAAACCAAAACCATGGGAAAATTAGTGGTAGTTTCGGTAATATTCCGAACTTTACAATTCGCCTTCACTTAGTTATTTGGCTTAGGCTTTATTTAAATGTTTGTTTTTGCTTTTAAATTATTTTAGGCATGGAGTTAACTTTAGGTTATTCTATGCTTCTGGGTTAGCTTTTGTTTATTGGGGTTAATTTAATTATTTTGAATTTGCTATACTTTGTCCTTAAATTTCGTATGTTTTCCTATTAAATTCTGAATTATAACTTAGTTTGTCTTTAGCCTGTTTTAAATATGCCTTGAATATGGACTTTGGTTTGCTTCTGCAGTTATTTGTTATGAACGCTTTGCTTTTAAATTTAGGCTTATATATTGCTTTTGGCTTTCACTTTATATTTAGTTTTCGCTTCTAACTCATTCAGTAACTCAGTGACGTCCTTTTAGAATCTGGCCTCGATGTTTTACTAATCTTGGGAAGGACTTCTACCAATTAAGTTTGCAGACTATATCAAACGACCCTTGTAGCTGCCATAGATCCTGCTTAAGGGGAGGTTTATAGTGTTTCCTAGATTTCCATCAAGCTTGAAATTACACCCCCTTGACCCCCTTTCAAGATAAATTTGTACATTTTTCGGTAGAAAAATGTCCCGGCCAAAGGCCGCTTCCTCTTAAATTACAGGCTCGCTATCGCTCGCCAGGAAAAAATAGACCTATATGGCACGAAAGGTCTTAAAAGTGACTTAAATGGGGCGAAAGTTCTTACAATCTTCAAACTAATGGGGCGAACATCTTAAAACATAAAAAGCAACGGGGCTAAACATGAGGAAGAAAGGGGTAAATAAAAAAATCCCTCTAGTGGAAGTCTCCCCTTAACCTAAAACAGATATAGGACTAAGCCGGTAATGTAAGAGTCAAAACATAATTTTTGGCTTCGGTTTTGAATCATCGCTTAGGTTACCAATTTTATAGCTGGATTTTGGGTATTGCATTTTGGTAGTTTGTTTGCAGTTAATGTTTGCTTCTGGATTTCATTTTAACCTTCGCTTTTGGATTATAGATTTATTAGACTTCAGGTCGGTTATAAGTCACTCCGGTCAATTTAATACTTTAGCGGCTGATTTATCGATACCTTATTAAATTTGCTCTATAACCCTGCCTAACTTTCATAATTAACTAACTTATTTCGCTAACATATCTTAATTAATTCAGTAAAGATAGGACCATTTAGTTATCTTAGGCAGCACTCTTGAATCAGCGGAGCAATATTATTTTAACTTCACCATATTGCTACCTCCACCAACCAACTTTACTCCTAAACTCAATGAAATCAACAAATACATGTGGCAGTCCAGGGATTCGAACCTAGGATGCACACACCCGAAATTCAGTGCATTTATCTATTGCGCTACGAAGACCGTAAGAATGGTGGACAAGCCTACGATTTATTATGCAGTTTCGAATCCTGCATATTAATATAAGCATGTACACACTTATAGTAGATCGATTCCCTATATTAATGGAAAGACCAGCGGGAGTGTCCCAGTTCAGCTTAGGTTGTTAGGTTAATGACTAAATGGTTTTCGGGGGACAAGTATAAATATTGCTAAATAATGGCTAAAAGTGCTTTTGCCAAAGAACCTTAAAACACACTACTAAATATTAGGTTGAAAAACATGAATGAACTAAAATCCATATTGACAGCCTGCTTTTTTCCCCCTTTGGCTATTTAATGTCTTGGCTTTTTTGGTAGCTTCGGTTTTGCTTTTATAGTTGTCATTGTTAGCTTGCGGTTTGCTATTTTCGTTAACTTTTGCTTTAAATCTAGTCTATTTTAAATCTTCTTTTGGGTAGGATTTAGTATTAATTGTTTTCTTGGTTTTGCTTCTGCTTTGCCTTTAAAGTTTGCATGTTAACTATTCAACGTTTGGATATTTATGTGCGCAGGCTCCGGAGTTTGGTTTTGACCTTTACATTTAAATTTTTTTTTTTTTTGTGTTTTTTTTTGGCTGTTATTTCCTTGGATTTTGGCTGTGCTTATAATTTGTGTTCGATTGTGGCGTAAGTTTTTTTTCCTTTGCATTTGCTGTATGATTTTGAAAGTAACTATTTTTGGGTTTAACGCTTGCCTTTTGTAAATGTTGATGGCATTGTATTTAGTCTTTACTCCTGATTTAGCCTTGACTGGTTCGGCTGTTTACTTCTATGGCCTTGGTATGTGCCTTTGGTTTTCAACTTTTAGATGTTCTTGTATTTTTAACTTGGCTCGGCATTTTCTAAATGTTTGCTCTTCATTATACTGAATATTGCCTTTGCTTTAATTTATTCTTTTTCTCCTACAGAGTTCCTGAAGCCGGGGAGGTTTGGCCGGATATAACGTCCCCTCGCTGGGTTCACCACAACGCCCAGCACCCATCTTCTCTTCAGGCAAGGTTAGTACATTAAAGGTGTAACTATAAGGAAACTGTAGACTATAATTCAGAGCAAAGGACTGAAGTTAACTGGCTGTAAAATATGGAATCATGGATTGGGATTGACCTTTAAGGGCTCCAAAGAGCTGGAGAGAATATAAATTAATGGTAAATAATATTGGCAGTTTCAATAGGCCTACATATCAATGTAAGGTACGGTACCGGTATTAAGGATAATGGTTTAATATTTGCCGAATATATACCACCAAATGTAGATAAATGGAAGGACCGAGGGAGAGATAAACAAAGGTGGAAGGATGGTGTTAAGGGGAGATCTCTACTTGAGGGATTTTTTTCTTGACTCCTTTCTCCCTCATGTTTAGCCCCATTGCTTTTGATATTATAAAACTTTTCCCCATTAGTTTAGCGATTTTAAGAACTTTCACCCCATATTAAGACCTTTCGTGCAATTCAGGTGTCTTTTATCCTGGTGAGCGATAGCGAGCCAGAAATTTAAGAGGAACCGGCCTTTGGCCGGGACATTTTTCTACCGAAAAATTTACAAATTTATCTTGAAAGGGACTCAAGGGGGTGTAATTTTAAGCTTGATGGAGGTCTAGGGAACAAACTAAATACCTCTTTAAGTATATGCATGAAAGCGGTGCTTGGATGGGAGGGGGTGGGCGTTGAATGACTGGGGACAGAGGTGCATGGGGGCGATTCATTGGTGTCTACCCCTTCTGGGAACACTGTCTAGCAATAGGGAGATAGAAATTTAGCGGACTGAATAGGATCTAGTTGTGCTAGTTAGAAAATATCAGAAGCCTAGAAAACTATATGAAGTTCTAAACTGGGCGAACAGGGATTAATGTCTAGTAGTATAACAAGACTGCTAAAGTTAATTGAAAAGTTTACTCAGCATTGGTGAGACTTCAATTAGACTGCTGTTCGGTTTGAGTGTCGCTTATTATATTACGGTTGGACTCGGGAGGCTAGGTAACTAAGAATGACTTAAATGACTATTAGATATGTAGAGGCTGAAAAACCTTCGCTTGCATTAAATAGCCTAAGATGAAATAAGATAAAAACTAAGTGGACGCAAGTACCGATATTGATGAGGGTGTATCGAGGTATAAAAGGGGTAAAACGGACAAGACTGGTTCAAATGGCTTAAAATTATATATTCTGCTATATAAATTCTCTAGATGTAAAGGCATTGGTTTGGAAACTGTTTTAGATGTGCGAAATAGATTTCATACTAGTTTGATCAGCTCAAGAACTGTATACAATTTATAGAAGTGGATAATTATGAATGTGGGTCGTGCGAATGGGCTCGGCCTTCTGGAGAATTAAGTTACGTTAATTTAGCTTAGTTCCTATAAGACTTAATATCCCCTGGCAAGCACAAAATTGGCAAGGGCTGTACCTAGTTTATTCTTTAGTTAAACTAGGGCATTTGGGTTTAAAGACTTGGAGAGAATACAGTAAAAGGAAAGAAAAACTGTAAATGAAACTTAATACAAAACTAAAAACGAAACTATAACTAGACTATTTCATGTTCACGACTAAACGGTTATATTTTTAGCTCAGCTTAAAATAGTCCCGCGTGTGGCATTGAGCATATTTGTTTTTAAATTATATGAGAAATGTTCAGTTTGTTTGGCGGGTTTGAGAAATGTTCACCCCCCATTTGTCAATATTTAAAACTTTCGTGCCATTTACAGTAGGTGCCAGTTTTCCTAGCGAGCAATAGCAAGCCTGTAATTTTAGAAGGAACCGACCTTTGGCCGCGATATTGATGTGTTGATAAATGTAGGCATTTATCTTGAGAGGGGCTCTAGGGTGTGTTTTTAAACTTAATGGAAGTAGCGAGGAAACTCTAAAATAAATATAGATACAATAATATAATAAACTATTGATAATGCCAAATACGATTATGCGCACTTTAAAGATGGAATAAATTAAAAGAATGTTCATATATTATTAAATTAATATAGACTGTAGGGGAAGCATTTGTTTTTCTGAACCCCCTTCACGTTTAGTCTCATTACTTTTAAAAATTTAAGACTTTCGGAATTTTTGTTTTCAATATTAAACTTTCGTGCCACTTACTGTAGAAGTGTCTATTTGTTCCTGGCTCGTAATAGCGAGCCTGTAATTAGGAGGAACCGCCCTTTGGCCGGGATATTTTTCTACCGAAAAATCTCCAAATCTCTAAGGGGGGTCTTTGGGATGTATTTAAATATGCTAGATTGATTTCTATGGAGCAGACTAAAACAAATCTAAATTTTTTTCAACCAACCAATTTCACCTCTAAACTCAATTAATGAAATAAACAAATACATGTGGCACTCAAAGGACTAACCTAGGATACTCCCATCGAATTTCGCGCACTTGTGCATTACGCTACAAAGACAGTTTACCGGTAATAATAACAAAGATATACAATAACGTCCCCTTAGGTTTGAGCAGAGAACCTAGAGTATAGTACGGACGCCTTGGAACGTATTGTAGGCTACATTATAATGGTGTTCGTTAAGGGAGGATGGCCTCTTCTCACTCATGTTTAGCAGATTAGTTTTTGGGATTATAAGACTTTCGGCGATTTAAAAAAAATTCGCCCAATTTAATTTCAAATATTAAAACCTTTCGTGCAGTTTACGTGTCCTATTTTCTTCCTGGCGAGCGAAAGTGAGCCCGTAATTTGAGAGGACCCGGCCTTCGGCCGTTTGAAAGTGCACGAATTCCATAAAGAAATAAGTTTGAAAAACAAAATTCATAAATATGATCATATCAATACTGCATACTGTACATCACTTCTTACTGGTTAACTTACCAAAAATAAGTACTTGTTCAAACCGGGTTAAAGGTGGTGGGGGGTGGGGGGGGGGTATATTTTTCTGGACTCTCTTCTCTCTAATGGTTAGCCCCATTTAATTTTGAGATTTTAAGACTTTCGACAAATTAGTTTGTCGATTTAAAGAACTTTTGTTCCAGTTAGGAGTATTTGTTTCCTGGCGAGCGATAGCAAGCCTGTAATCTTGGATGAGTCGGCCTTCGGCCGGGATGTTTTTCAACCGAAATCTTTTAAAAATTAATCTCAAAGAGAGTTCTTGAATTTGTTTAAGCTAGATTGAAGTATTGAGAGAAAACTAAAATAGACCAACGCTTCTTAAACCATGAAATTCACTGTGCTGTAAATGTGCTTCCCTTCAAAATTTGTATAAGTTTGGAACGGATATTCAAACATTAAATGGTCTTGAATGAACGGTATACCAAAGTCCTTAAAGAGAGATTTCCACTTATGTTTATCCCCAGTAATTTGGCGATTTTCAAAAATTTCGCCCAATTAGTAGATTTTAAGATCTTTAGTGCCATTTAGGAGTCTACTTTTTCCTTGCGAGCGAAAGAAAGCCTGTAATATAGAATGAATCTGCCTTCGGCCGGGATGTTTGTCAACCGAAATTTTTTACAAATTAATCTCAAAGGGGGATCTTGGATTTGTTAAAAGTTAGATTGAAGTTTTGGAAGTAAACTAAAAACAATAATACAACAAATAATAATAATAAATGTCTGTATAATAATAAATGCCTGTATATGTCCACAAACGCACTCCCTTTAATCACCAATGTTCGGTATAA
This sequence comes from Paralithodes platypus, assembly GCA_032716605.1. Lineage (NCBI taxonomy): Eukaryota > Metazoa > Arthropoda > Malacostraca > Decapoda > Lithodidae > Paralithodes > Paralithodes platypus. The sequence continues at coordinate 15,695,091 of CM064537.1, read as the reverse complement.
TGGCTAAGTCGGTAAATTATGCAAAGTGGCCTGTGGGAACTTATTAAAATACAATATTTCAAAAGTTTCGGACCTAATGCTACCTTCATTTCTATCGCTAATCTCTAATATAACTTAACTGACTCACTAACTACTAACCTGACTAACCTAGCGAGATAAATGAAGGCAATGTTAGTTCTGAAGTCATTTGTTATAAAAAGTTAAAATTCCTCTTTGGGAAAAATTATGCCACTTGCTAACTCTTGCTATACCGGCGAAGTCTGTTTAGTTCTATTCTAGCTATATTTAGACAATTTTTCTAGCTATATTTAGACAATTATTCTAGCTATATTTAGACAATTTTGTGCAGTTTAAGAAAGACTTGGTAGTAAAGAGTTTTAAGAAAGTAAAAAGCTTGTTTATTGCTAGAGGCCTTTTTGTGAACTGAATAAGATCTAATAATAGTCTGAATAAAGTTAAAAGGAAGTCACCGGTACTGAAAGGGTTAAGGGGGGTGACCTGCTTTTTGTTATTTTTGTCCTTTTCTCTTTCTCTGGCTTGTATCCATTCGGCCCCATTCAGCCAACTATTTTAAGACTTATTCCCATCTAGGTGTCTATTTCTTCCTGGCGAGCGATAGCGAGCCAGCATTATATGAAGAAATCCGGCTTCGCCGGAGAAATTTTTCTGTGAAATTTTTACAAATTTAGCCTGCTGTCAAACAAAAATAAAAAATATGCTGGCTCGCTACCGCTCACCAGTAAAAAATTGACACCTGGATGGGGATAAAAGTCTTAAAACAGTAGGCTGAATGGGCCCAAATGGATAAAAGCCAGAGTTAGATAGAAAAGGACAGAACAAAAACAAGTCACCACCCTTAAACACTGCCGCTCACCAGTACACTGAAGCAAGTGATCAAAGTTAGTGCATTTCCCAATTTAAAGTAGGCAATGAATAAGTGGTTACTCTGAACCAATCGCTGAATATTTTACACCGTTAACGACTCCCTGTTCTCATTGATTCTCAAAATTTAAGACGTTCGCTCTATTCTTTTGGCGATATGAGAACCTTCGCCCCATTTGTTTTAATTTCAAGAACTTTAGCGCAATTTAGGTAGTTTTTCCTGGCGAGCGATAGCGAGCTGCCGGGATTTATTTGTCTACAGAATAATTTACTTATCTTGAAAGGGGGTTTAGGGGGTGTAATTTTAACCTTTGTGAAAGTCTCAAGTCGGCCCCCCCCCTCCAAAAACCAAACTAACAAAACAAAACAAATATAGAATAGATGGGGGTCTAGGGAACTAACTAAAAAAAACTCCATAGCACAGTGAACTAAAAAAAATGCCTCCCCCCCCCCCCCCCCCCGTAAGGATAATTGTATCTACCACCAGTACTGTATTCTGTATTTGCCTCCCCCCCCCCCCCCCCCCCCCCCCCCGTAGGGATGATTGTATTTACCACCAGTACTGTAATGCCTCCCCCCTCCCCCCCCCCCCCCCCCCCCCCCCCCCCCCCGTAAGGATAATTGTGTTTACCACCAGTACTGTATTCTGTAATATTAGTTTTATAAAACCCTAAAATATATAAATAATGCATAACAGTTTAATGTAAAGAGACCGCCGTGTCGATTAATTGATAATGATGGCTGGCGGAGTTATTGCTCCTGATGCATTTATATTTGAGACCATTCGCCCAATTTTGTTAATTTTGAGACCTTTCGTGCCATTTAGGTTTTTCTTGGCAAGCGAAAGAGCCTGTAATTTTAAGAGTTATCGGCCTTAGACCGGGAAATAAGTCTACCTAAAAAGTATAGATTTATCTTGCAAGGGGGTCTAGGGGCTGTTTTTTTTAAGTTTTATCTAGCGAGAAAAATTTATATAAACTTTAACAAAATTAATTGAAAACATGGGATGTGCCAGAGTATAGATAGATAGATAGATAGATAGATAGATAGAAAAAATACCCAGTACCCCATAAACATTCGTATAGGCCAGTCAAGAACCGGCCTTCGGCCGGGGAATTCTGATTTCTAAAAATTTAGAAATGTATGCAAGGGTTTAGGGCCGTCTTATAAGCTTGATGGAAGTCTAGGGAGGAAACTATAAAAACCTAATTTATAAATAAGCAATTATATACGCCCCCCCCCCCCCTTAATTAGGTTACAAAAGTTGCATAATTAACACAACTGGAATCCATACAATGCAGAGAAAACTTGCCAATACCACAAGGGGCAGAATTCTTTAAAGTTTTGTATTTATAGTTCTAGTTGAGGAGATTTTCACTAGAGGGATTATTTTCTGAACTGTTCTATCCCTCATGTTTAGCCTCATTGCTATTGAGATGAACCGTTCTCCCAGTTATTTTTGCGATTTTATGAACTGTCAATTTTAAGACCTTTAGTGTCACTTCGGTGTCTATATTTTCCTGGCAAGCGATAGAGAGCCTGTTATTTAAGAGGAACCGGGCTTAGGTCGGGATTTTTAGTTTACCGAAAAATGCAAACATTTATCTTGACATGGAGTCTACGCGGTGTAATTTTAAGTTTGATGGAGGTATAGGAAAACAAAAATAAAGTTTATAATTATATTGCACACTTAAAATGCCGATCGATAAGTACGGGGTGTATAGACAGGAGCGTTTTCAGAAGCTATAGTAAAGTGCCATGCCAAAAGGAATATAAAGTTAAATCCGTATCTCGCCTGTATAATTGTTTTAAAGTTCCTGAGAGAATGGTGGTGTACAGTAGGCAAGGAAGTTGAAAGTATTGGGTTCTTGTGTGTGTAGCCTACACTTAACCCTATCAGACCTCACGCGATGTTGAGCCTATTTGGGATACTTTAAAGCCTATGTTACCATCAGGGGTATTTAGAAACCTTTTAGTTTAGTTACTTCAACCTCTCCAGTTGTCTTGAGTTAGATGTGGGCAGAAAACTAATTTTGGAGAGTTAATTATAAGAGTGAGAGAACTCAATTTCTTATTGCTAATCTGGCAACCTCGGAGTCACAAATGCGTGAAAGGGTTAATTTTAAGAAAATGGGAAGCTATACTAAAATAAATCTAGGTGTATGGAGTAGTCAAACTTACCTGTAGTCTCGACCAAAGTTGAAAGACTTAATTTGTATATATTTTTAAATTTTACTTTAATTTTGATATTGGAAAGTGTGCTTGTTTAGTGTTGTGAGAACTAGCTGGATTACTGTGTAGGACAGACTCAAAAACCGGAGGAGGCCAGACAAATGAAACTAGAGCTGTAACTGACAAGTACTAGAGGCGATATACACTATAGCCTAGAAAACGCTTTGTAACCTTGAACAATTATAGGAAGTTCCATTTTTAAGTTAGTCTACCCTATTACGTAACTACGATAAATTGGGTCACTGCAATCGATGTGAATGGATTAAACCAAAAGACCAACGTATAGCTCAGTGGAGTTGTGCCTTGACTAGTTTATATATATAACTTGTTTTAAGGGGAGATGGGCAGTTTATTTGACTTTTTATTGATCTTTGTTATGGCTTTCTTAGTTTCCTCCCTATACTTCCATCAAATAAAAAGAAAAAAACATCCATTACATCCCCCTTCTAGATTAATTTGTACATTTTTCGGTAGAAAAATTTCCCAGCCGAAGGCCGGTTCTTCAAACGTTACAGGCTCACTATCGTTCGCCAGGGAAAAAAATTGACACCGAAATAGCACTAAAGAACTAAATATTGATTAAGAAATGGGGAGAAAGATCTTAAAATAGACTAAATAATGGGGCAAACTTCTTAATATCGGAAAACTAATGGGGCTAAACATGAGGGAGAAAGTAGTCCAGAAAACCGGCTCATCTCCCCCCTTAAAGGCCACCAGTCACGGATGTCACCTTGATGTTGAACAGGTAGGCTAAGTAGTGATACTTAATCCTGCAAGAGAGTCTAAAGTAAAATTGTCTATTGCATCCTAATTTTAGAAAGACTATCTTCGTTGGTTGACTATTGGGACCTGTGTCAAATTTGCAAGTTGAAGTTAAGGTGGAGAGGATAGTTCATATCACTCCTTATACATGAAATGGAATTTGACTAGACTAGCAAGAAACTGGCCGTACTAGTCTTCAAATAATTTAAATGGCATTTTGTGCTTGACTCCTTTCATGAGGAGTAAAGTTACTTTAATTCTGGGTATCCGTGGACTATAGTTTAAAGAGATTTTAAGTCTTTAGTTAATGCATACAGATTTTTAGAGCCTTCCAAACTGGAATAATCTGTTGGTGTAATGGTTTAGATGCTTATGTTCTGGGTTTGGTGTCCCGAGTTCGAATCCCGGGAGGACTATATGCTGAATTAGTTTATTAAAGTGCATTGAGGTTTGTAATCTATTTAATGTTCAGAATGGGGCGTTACTTAATCAAACTAGATCCTGAAAAAAAGTCCTAGGCCTAATACTGGAAGTGTTAAAAGTTAGGATGGATACAGTAAAGTTTTAACGTCAACGTGTAAGTTAGGGTTGATATATAAATTTATCTAATGTATCTATAATCTATAATTTATATATAAATTTATCTAACTAGATTCTAATGTTTGGTTTTTCTTTTGCAGGTAAGGAGGATGAACTTGCTGGTATTAAGTTAGGTTTTTTCAAATTCATAATTTTCAAAACATAACTGCTTTAAAAGCTTAAATGTAATCCCAGTGGTTTCTTCATTAGATTAGAAAGAGTTGGCGACCTTAAATTGAAACTTAAATTAATAATACTAGTAAAACTAGTAAATGTTTTGTTTATAACTCTTGAAAGAGAAACTAAAAGGTCCGTCCACTCTGATAATTACGTGCACCGTGTAAGAGTTGGGTTTGTAACTGGGCACTCGTATCGGCCCATCGCGAAGCGTATCGAACGAAACTTGCGAAGGGGAATATGCGAAAATATCTGCGTATGTATTTTGTGTACGGTGTATTATTATTTGTGTATTGTATGTCGAAAGAGATTCACTGGGAAGACTGCTTGATAACGAAAAACAAATGCTAGATAACGAAAAACAAATACTTAAACCAGCAAATTCTAAACTCATTCTCTTCGCGGGACAACACCCTTCAATCTTCAGGTCCACTACAGCTTCAGAAGACACCACCACTAAGAGACTTCCTACTCCCACCAGGTGCACAAGTCCTCCCTCCACTACAGCACACAACAGGTCATAATGGACTTGTCAAGGTTGGAGTCTGAATTTCCCCCCTCTATCTCTTACTACGAGCATTACTCTTCTTTCCCACTATATTATTGACTGTCTCTTTCTGTTAGGCCAGCTAGCTAGGATGTACTAAAATGTTGCCATGAACCTCCACTGATGCAGTATTCTCTTTCACAGATCCCATCGCTTCAATTATTAGCCCTGCATTTGAAGAGTGAGGACATGGCCGTTCCCAGTGTGTGTGGGAGGCACATCCGTTGCCTGATTTAGCGAGAGATGAGGGGGCACCTATGTTATGTTGCCCAATTTAGCGGGAGAGCTATATATATATATATATATATATATATATATATATATATATATATATATATATATATGGGAGGGCACCTGTTGCCCAATTTAGTGGGAGATGAGGGCAGTTTAGAGAGATGTATGAGAGGGCACATCCTTTGCCAGATTTAGTGAGTGGGGAAGATGGGAGGGCAAATCAGTTTCTCAATTTAGAGGGAGGGAGAGATGGGAAAGGCACATCAGTTGACTGATTTCGTGGGAAAGGGAGAAGAGCGGGCACATCCGTAGTCAGATGTAGCCGATGAAATGGGAAGGCACATCAGTTTCCAATTTAGCGGGAGAGCTATGAGGAGACACCCGTTGCTCGAATTAGTGGGAGCACATCTGTTGCCCGATTTAGAGAGAGGGAGAGATGGGACCGCACATCAGTTGCTCGATTTAGCGAGAGGGATGAGAGGCCACATCGGTTACTCTATTTAGCGGGAGAGGGATGAGCGGGCACATCCGTTGTCAGATTTAGCGAGCGATGGAAGAGAGGTGTAGTTTGAAATGGAGGGAGTGTGGTTGGGCACTGCAGTTTGCATTAGTTGGTTTGGGGGGGGGGGGGCAGACTTAGACGGAAGATATGTTAGTTCCCAATGACTGTCTAACAGCCACCACAGACTGGAGGGACGTGGATTAGGGGTGATTGTTCTCAATCATCGAACCACGTTAAAAAAAGCGAGGCTCTTGACAAAAACCTCCTGGGTGGGCCATGGAATATTTGTCGGTGCTGTGGCTGCACACCTTTTTTTCTTCCTGTAGAGGACTACTTTTTGTAAAGTTATATTTTAATCTGTTTGATAATTACCTAGAGCATAAATTTCTAAAATTTAGATATCATAAAATGAGACTGTTTTTCTTTTTTCTTTTCAAACTTTTTTTCGTAGAAATTTATAGTTTGGCAACTTTCACAATCTAATTTCAGTTGGTCGCAGTGAGTTCCAGAGCCGTTGTGGGGGCTAATTTTGTAGTTAATAACTCTGCATGACAGAGATTTTTTCCTACCAGTGTGTATTAAATCAAATTAGAAAGTGCAGCACTGATTGAAATGTGAGCAGCGATGACCACGACAACTGTAGGCTATACGGCATATTGCAGTGGTCGATGCATGCGAAAGCCTGCATGAAAGCGTACCCATGGGTATTAAGGGGGTGACTTGTTTTTGTTCTGTCCTTTTCTATCTTTCTCTAGCTTGTATCCATTTGGCCCCATTCAGCCTACTGTTTTAAGACTGTTATCCCCATCCAGGTGTCAATTTTTTACTGGCGAGCGGTAGCGAGCCAGCATATTTTGTTTTTGTTTGACAGCAGGCTAAATTTGTAAATTTTTCGATAGAAAAATTTCTCCGGCAAAGCCGGATTTCTTAATATAATGCTGGCTCGCTTTCGCTCGCCAGGAAGAAATAGACACCTAGATGGGGATAAAAGTCTTAAAATAGCTGGCTGAATGGGGCCGAATGGATAAAAGAGAGAAAGGGACAGAAATAACAAAAAGCAAGTCACCCCCCTTAAAGAGGACAGTGCAGAAAGTGTCGCCCAGTGAGTAGATGTCTGAAAGGAGTCTTGCCCACATGAATGTGTACCCTACATAATTTTGTGTAAGTTAAAATATGAATAAATTTTAATTTTGGTTAATTAGCTCAATAGAAGTGTTTTATAAAACAATTAGTCTAACTAGTCGATCTGACCATTGTAACTTCCACCCATAAAATTGGAATAGGTTCTATTGCAATATGTACAGTCCATGGTACTAATTTATACGCTTTTCAGCACAAAAACTAAGCTGAAACTAATTTTAATGAATTCAGTTAGATTCAAATAGATTTATAATTATTATAGCGATGACAAAGAATGTATTAATTTGCTTTCAATTGTGAAGTAAATTGGTTAAAATTAGAGAACCTTAAATTCCTCTTTAATCGCACTTGCATTCATAATCCGCACAGTTGATCTTTTAGCTCTTGTGCTAATTTTCAAAAGACCATTTGAATGTTCGCTAAATATTAATTATGTTTGTACAGGGTGTAGTGGAGCCAATGAAAGTCCTGCGCGCAAGCATCTCTAGATTCCTGTGGCAGTTCCCAATTGACACGGGTCAGCATGCATGAACAAAATTTAGTTTAATCTCTCCGAAAGAAAAATATATTTAAGCTAGACTTAGTTTTTGCAGAACTATTTTTGCTGCTCTGTGAATGAATTTAACCTTTTAGTCCTGTATATAAATGTTATTCCATAAATCTTGCAGTTGGCAACATTTGAGTTTTTTCCACCATGCACTCACTGCTGAAGAGCTGGGCTAGGCTAGGCTGGGTGCCCTGATGATCAGGGACTTCAGTGAATAGTTGCCACGGTGACAAGTCAGTTGAACCAGTGCCACTTCAACCAGTGATAACTCAACCAGTGACTATTTCAACCAGTGACCATTTCAACCAGTGACCATTTCAACCAGTGACCATTTCAACCAGTGACCATTTCAACCAGTGACCATTTCAACCAGTGACCATTTCAACCAGTGACCATTTCAACCAGTGACCATTTCAACCAGTGACCATTTCAACCGGTGACCATTTCAACCGGTGACCATTTCAACCGGTGACCATTTCAACCGGTGACCATTTCAACCGGTGACCATTTCAACCGGTGACCATTTCAACCGGTGACCATTTCAACCGGTGACCATTTCAACCGGTGACCATTTCAACCGGTGACCATTTCAACCGGTGACCATTTCAAACCGGTGACCATTTCAACCGGTGACCATTTCAACCGGTGACCATTTCAACCGGTGACCATTTCAACCGGTGACCATTTCAACCGGTGACCATTTCAACCGGTGACCAGGACCGATGGTCCTGATGTGGCGGCGTCTACGCCGTGGGACCACCTCCCGGAGCTGCCAACCGCGGATGGCTGCCGACCCTCCACGGCCGGAGACAAGATCAATCGACCAGTGGAGGACAACCGGCCGCGGGGAGCAGTTTCGGGAGCCAAACCGTCACAACTATCCCCTGCCCACCCCCTGGGGGCACGGGTTCTTGGAGTGGCTTCGGTCGCGCCGGGAATTTCCACACCTCTCACACACTTTTTCCTACACCGAGAAATGACTCTCCGGCTGTCATTTCTCGAAGACTTCTTCTAGCCGGAGACATTGAGAGCAACCCAGGACCCACGTACACATACATATGTCCAACTTGCTCAAAACCCATCACTTCGAGTCGCCACACTAAGGGTTCAGTTCTCTGCAATTCATGCAGGAACTGGACCCACTTCACCTGTACAACACTTGCCTCCAAGAAACACTACACGAACACCTGGACCTGTTCCTCATGCCCCTCCCTCTCCCAGTCAAATCCCTCGCCTAAAACCCATCCACCTCTCCTCCCCAACCCACCTAGCCTTCCCATATCATCCACTCCCCCCCCCCCCCCCCTAAAACCCGTCCACCTCTCCTCCCTAACCCACCTAACCTTCCCATACTATCCACATCCTCAATTCAACACACCACACCCCTTCCTAATCCATTCCAACCCCCATCTCCTGCTCCCCAATCCCCATCCCCACCTCACCCATCCCAACCTCCAGCTCCTCCCCCACCCCATCCTCGTGCAGCAGCACCCAACATACATCGCGCACATAACCTTAACATTCTCCAATTGAACATAGATGGCATTAACACAAAGAAACACGAACTCTCACACTTCATCAAACAACACAACATACACATTGCCATCTTACAAGAAACAAAACTCCGCACATCACAAAAAACACCCACATTTCATAATTTCACCACCATCAGACAAGACCGGGCTGTTGGCGGAGGCGGTGGACTCATCACCCTGGTACACAATGAAATATCATGCATAGTAACCAGTGTACAAACCAAATCCCTCCTCCCCCCAAATGATAACACAACAGAAATACAATCAATTAAAATACGCACTGGCAACAACTCCATCATAAACACATACATCCCTCCCCAAACATCCCCTACAGTACCAAATGAATACAGACCACACTTACAACACATCACAAACACCCCACACATCATCCTGGGTGGTGACTTCAACGCCAAGACGTCGGCCTGGTTTGTCGACAACCCCGACACAGACAGAGGGCTGGTACTACAAAACCAAACAGATAACCTCATCATCCTTAACGACATCCATCAACATACCCATATTCCTCACCAAGCCCTCTATAACCCATCATCTCCAGACATCACCTTTTGCTCCCCAGATCTCGCCCCCACAACATCCTGGAGGGTGGTCAGAACCTTAGGCTCTGACCACCTCCCGATCATTATCACCACCAAAACCAGACTCACCCCAGCTAGCCACAAATACATACACATACACCAATTATAAAAGAGCTAACTGGGAAGCATTCACAAATGAGACCGAACAACACTTCACAACTCTAAACAGTACACCCATCACTAACATCAACAATGCTGTACACATACTCAATAAAACTATCCAAAACGCTGACAAGAAACACATTCCAAGAGGTAACCGAAAAAGACACAACCCCAACTTCACACCAGAAATTCAAAACCTCATCAGACAACGCGACACACTGAAACACTCCCCAGCACCCCACACACAAGACATCACACAACAAATTCAAGCACTCAACACCCAAACTAACAACAAAATACAAGAACAAACAAAAACTAAATTGGAATAACTTCCTACAAACACTTGATCACAAAACAAACTCCAAAAAAACTCTACAAAACACTAAACTGCATCACACTTTCCAACAGCAACACCACACAATCACGTGCTGCAATCACAACAACAGACTCTACTCCTTCATGTAAACAACAAGCAAACGCTCTTCAATCACTTCTCACATGTCAGCCACCTAAAACCTCACAAAGACGACAGACGTGTCATCCGACGTAAGAGACAATTCCCCACAGACCCTGACTATACACCCTTCACCAGACAAAGCATATCATCAACAATCTCAAGCACTCACCCGCCTGTGGCCTAGACAACATAAGCAACATACACTTCAGACACTTGGGACCACAAGGCATACAAACACTCACTAACATATCAAACTACAGCTATTCACACAACACAATACCAGACATTTGGAAGCATGGTATCATCATCACATTCCCCAAACCCAACAAAGACCCCACACTACCCTCCTCGCACCGCCCCATCACACTCCTTTGCTCCCCCTCCAAAGTCATGGAACGCTTAGTATTACAACTAATTACACCCGACCTACCCCTAGCTCCAACACATGGCTTTAGGCCACTGCACTCCACAAACACTCTTCTCACAGACCTTACATAAAGAGCTTTTGACGGCATCAACTCCGCTAGACCACCACACAGATCACTATTAGCCACACTCGACATTAGTAAAGCCTTCGATGCCATCCCACGCCACAACCTAACAAACAAAATGTACAACACAAACATGCACAAAAAGGTGGCTGGCCAACTTCCTAGCAGGCAGATGTGCACACGTATCTTTTGCCGGTCAGTCATCTAAAATCAGAAACTTTCCAAACGGAGTCCCACAAGGATCCGTCCTATCGCCCGCACTCTTCAATCTGTACATGCACGATATAACTACACCCAATACTCTCCAAATAAACTTAGCCTCCTATGCAGATGACATAACGCTCACATGCACACACCATGACCCAAGAAGAGCAACGGATCTCTTTCAACCCTATCTCAACACACTACATGGCTGGTGCACTACAAACAGACTTAATCTAGCCCCAGCCAAATCCACCGCAACCCTGCTCACAAGCTGGACAGGTGAACACGAATACATCCCTCAACTCACCATAAACAACACACCCCTAACACATACACACACACCCAAAATCCTAGGAGTAACATATGATACTCATGACATTCAAACAGCACACCACAAACATTAAAAAGAAACTGACACCCAGACTTAACGCCCTCAGGTCACTTGCTCACACAAAATTTGGACACCACAAAGAAACTACCACCACAGTATATAAACAATACACAAGATCAGTAATGGAATACGCAAGCCCAGCCTGGGCTTCTAACCTAGCTGAAACAAATAAGACTTTACAGACTATTCAAAACAAAGCCCTGAAGATCATTACAGGCTGCACAGCTACTACACCCACAGATCCTCTACATCAAGAAACACAAATCCTCAAAGTCAAAGACCATCTGGACATGAGAGGCACTCAATTCCTGGCAGCAGCCTCCACGAACCAAGACCACCCACTAAACTACATGGCAACACACCCACAGACACCAAGAAATATCAAAACAACACCCAGCACACGGTATCACACACAATTATTGTCCTCTCTCCCTCCCTGCCCACCCCGAACCAACTTCCAGAAGCACATCCATACTCATATCTCTCGCCAATCCATCCACTCACTCACAGACAACACGCAGCTGCATGCACGACCTCCCGAAATCCATCCTTCCGAATCCTCCCTCCCTCCCTCGCGAGGACAGAGTCCACCTGGCCAGGCTGAGATGTGGACACCATCCAGCTCTCCTGAGCTATCAGAAGAGACTGGATGACTACGTTGTCGACGCCTGCCCGGGATGTAACACGGCACCCCATACCATTAAACACATCATAGAAGACTGCATTTCACACAACCACTTACGCCAACAACACAACCTACGCTCAATGAGAGCTCTGTGGGAAAGCCCGATCGTGGCCATGGCCTTCCTCAGGGACTCGGGGCTGTTCGGCCAGGCAGCTTATGGAACTACAACAACAACAACCGGTGACCATTTCAACCGGTGACCATTTCAACCGGTAGGTTAGTTTTTTTTTTGTTTTTTGTTTTTTTTTCCCCCTATGTGATTGAGGGAGGCAAAAGGCAGAACTGCCTATAGAGAGTGCTTCCCTCATAGTTGAAAGAGTGACAGGGCCAAAATCAAGGGATGTTCGAGCCAAAATGCTTGGACACAGAGTTTGAAGCAATTTAAGTCATAGGAAGAGGGAAAGACTGATTCTGGGAGAGTTTCAGAGCTCGGCTGTTGAGTAGAAGAAAGTTTGAGAGTAATGTTTCACTCTTGGGTTGGAGAGTTGCACAGAGTAGGGGTGGGATTGAGTTGCAAGACGGGTACCACGTGCCCTACGTAAAAGAGGTGGTATACACTGGGAAAGCTCTGAGGAACACTGATTATTATAGTAGCGATAGAATAGCGAGAGATGCAACATTGCGGCGGACAGAGATTGCAGAGAGTTAGTGAGTGGACGGGAGTTAATGATACGAAAGGCCTTCCTTTCAACTTTGTCTAGGAGAGTGGTGTGAGAGGACCCTCCCCACACATGTGAACAATACTCAATACAAGGACGCACCATGCCACTGTACAGAGCAAGAAGCTGTGCAGGGGAAAAGAACTCTAAGGTGGTTGAGCACACCCAGCTTCTGGGAGGCTGCCTTAGCAAGACTGGAAACTTGGTCCTTCCAACTGAGAGCAGAAGAAAAAGAGACACCAAGAATATTGAGAGCAGATGAAGGGTTGATATTTGTATTGTTGAAGAATAAGGGATAGTCCGCTGGGAGATCCTGACGGGTAGATAGATGGAGAAATTGGGTTTTGGAAACATTAAAGGTAACCAGGTTTTCTCTGCCCCAATTGGAGATTGTATTTAGATCAGAATTTAAGAGTTCTATGGCTTCATTAAGTTTGTCAAATTGGCATTGAGGGATTGGGGGCTGGGGCGTTCTGAAAAACTAATGGAGTAGTGTAAGGTTGAGTCGTCTGCGTATGAATGGATGGGAATTGAGGTACAGTAGAGATAATTTATAAAAATTAGAAAGAGAATAGGAGATAGGACAGAGCCCTGAGGAACACCGGAGTTTATAGGGTGAGGAAGTGAACAATGGCCGTCCACAACCGCAGCTATGGAACGGCCGGAAAGGAAATTAGAGACTAAAGCACAGATGGAGGGATAGAAACTGAAGGAGGGTAGTTTAGAAATTAAAGATTTGTGCCAGACTCTATCGAAGGCTTTCGATATGTCTAGTGCAATAGAAAAAGTCTTGCCGAATTCCCGAAAGGAGGATGACCAAGAGTTAGTAAGATATGAAAGAAGATCACCAGTAGAGCGACCCTTAAGGAAGCCATACTGGCGATCTGAGAGCAGATTATGAGAAGAGAAATGCTTAAGAAATTTGGAAGCAAGAATAGTTTCAAAAAATTTAGAAAGACAAGAGATGAGAGCAATTGGACGATAGTTGGAGGGTTGAGAGTAGTCACCCTTCTTTGGGACAGGATGAATGTGAGCAAATTTCCAGCATGAAGGGAAGACGTTAAGAGGATAGACCGAGACGAAAGAGTTTGCCTAGGCAGGGAGTTAGCACAGAAGCACAGTTTTTGAGAACAGGAGGAACACCGTCCGGACCGTACGCCTTATTAGTATTAAGCCCAGAGAGGGTAGAAAGTATATCTTTAGAAGAGATTAGGATATTAGGCATAAGTAAGAGAGGAGGGTAGAGAGGGAGGAATAGGTTAGATTAGGTCACTGGTTAAAATGGTCACTGGTTGAAGTGGCCACTGGTTGAAGTGGCCACTGGTTGAAGTGGCCACTGGTTGAGTTAGCACTGATTGAGTTAGCACTGGTTAAAGTGGCACTGGTTCAACTGACATGGAACCAGTTGCCACAGATTGCTAGACCACGCCGTCCACCAACACCGGCGTCTGCCAATAACCCACACTGGCTGGCCTGAGACTCGAACAGTCAACCTCGCGGTTTGCAGAAGTGTTCTAACCTGTAAAATAAAATTTAAAACTATTATAATATAATTAGTGTTGACTACTTATTCAAACTATATTTATTAAATGCCTAGCTATGAATCACCTATGAAAAATATAGGAATTTAAGTTTCATGGTCGGAGGAAAGTCTGAAATTGTTAATACAACAACTTATTGGATTGATTGTAGAGATTAATTGACATAGTTTTTAACCCCTTACGGACGGGGATGTTTGTAACTTCTACCTGCCTGGCGGGCATATTTACCCTAAAAGAGCTTCATTCCATGCTCTTTTTCATGCATAAACAAGAGCCAGAGCGTAATACAATTATGTATTCGTGAAAGGGCGATAATAGAGCTTCCCAATAACACATGAATCATCCTTTTACTACCACGGGTTTTCTTGCAACAATTGCGCAACACTAGGGCAAATACCCTAAAATACGGTAAATTCCTGAGGTTTTCCTTGTCTCGCGAGGCCAGGGGTGTGGGATGTTGTGGTGTTGAGCTCAGTCACCTCGCTCGATGCCGAGCGGTCGGAGCCCGCCTATCTTACACCCAACGCGTGGACTCTCAGAGCCGATAATGTGATAGACATCCTGCCCGGATATTGTCTGGCCCCGCAGGGGTGGCCATGGTTATCTCGCCCGACATATGTGGAGTCTCGAGGCCGAGGTGTTAAATGACTTGCGGGAATTAGGAGATAATATTAATTAACCCTTTCACGTCCTGATGCAATAACCTTGCTCTTTCCCGCTTTTACCTTCAAATTCCGTGTATCGCACTGTTCCAAACTCATTTACCAGACCCTGCAGCTCCCATTCATTATCACTCATCAGAACTGCATCATCCGCAAACATCAGTATAGGTAGCTTCCACTCAATTCCCTCCCTTTTCAGCAATTTTCAAGTAATTTTGTTCAAATATTTCCTTCAAATTGTCCCTGCCTCTCGGATCTTTGTATAGGTTTTCGTATGATTCGCAGTTGAACAGGTGCATTTGATTTTAATTTTGAAAAATATCACTCAATAGGTTAGGTTCGAATTTGTTTTTGAAGTTTTCTTTTACTTCTATCGTTCTTGTTCTTGTCATAAAATAGTTCTAGCATTTTCAAAGCTTAAGTCTATCTTTCTTGATCCCACTTTGGCGCTTGGTAGCCTATTCCACATGTCTACAACCAGCATTTTCTTGTAGATTTCCTGAAACTAAATTTATCCAATTTGAAACTATTTGTTAGTTCTCTCGCAATCACTGAGCATCAGTACATCTTTCATATCCCCTTTATTAATCCCACTAACCAACTTGAACACTTATCATATCCCCTCTAACTCCGCGTCTCTCAAACTTATTTTCTTCAAACTTTTCTCCATATGAAAGATTTCTAATATTATGGATAATTTTTGTAATTTTTCGTTGTACCCACTTTAAGGAATCTGTCCATGTTCATTCTGTAATAGGAACACAATTGAACAGCATAATCCATTTTGTTTATTTCCTATATTCCAACTACTCCCTCTCGGGCATAGGCTGAGAGCCTGTACATTCCACCACTCAACACGGTGAAGCCTGTGAGGTCTTGTTCCAGTCTGGGGAGTGAGACATGTGAAGCATCCATCATGGCTCGAAGCAGCTCCATCTCTGAAGCGGCTGGTTGCTTCGCTCAAGTGCTTCACCGTCTCACCTTCCAGACTCAGACCCTCACTCTCAGAACGCCACCTATTGAGCAGTGAACTTACTAGGCATTGTCCCCCTGTAACATATTTTGAATATGGGAATATTCAGTGTTATTTAATCAGGGAACAATGAGGGTATTTTTTTGGCATTTCGGTGGGCTTTGTGGCAATTCACTGATACTAGGTACAGCACAAATTCAATCTCAATATTTTCCCATTGACATATCGGGATTTGAACCCGGGTCCATTGGATTACCAATCCAGTGGCATGACCACTCCACCTCACTAACGTTAGATAAAGTTTCAAGATTACGTCTGCTGTTCTGTTACTCACACTTAAAGATATAAATCAAAGTACTCGATTTGCCTTATTTCGAACACTGATTCATTGATTATTTGGTTTCAAATATTCACCTTTAACATTTAATGTGCTTTACTTTCTTCAAACAAACATACATCACGTGGATAACACAATTGCCTTGCAATAAATTGTGAAAACTAATATTTACCGATTTTATTCCTTTGGATTTTGAATGCCTAATGAATTGGTTATTTATATCCTTTCTAAACTAATAAGATAATGTTAAGTTATATATCCAGCCAGGTAGTAATCAAAGGGCGGGGAGGGCATGGTGAGAATTCTTTTATTAAGTTATCCTTTGTTTGCTATAACAGATTATTTCGCAAACATAAGAATTCAAGGAAACGGGGGTCTGCGGAGAGCTGCTTGGTCCACACGGTAGATACGCAGCAAATCCCTTTAACACTCGACCCATTCTCTCTATATACTTATCTAATTTTATCTTGAAGCTCTATTGTTATTGATCACACAATAGCACTCGGTTGCCTAGTCCACATATCTAAAACTGTTACCAAATCAATATTTGCCTATAACTATTCTGAAACGAAGCATATCTAATTTGAAACAATTTGTTCGATTTCTTTCGCTATCACTGAGCTTCAGTGCATCTTTAATGTTCCCTAAATTAATCAGACTAACCCCCTTGAACACCTATCATATATCTTCTAACTCTGCGTCTATCTAACGAATGTAAGTCCAATTTCTTCAAACTTTCTTCATATGCAAGATTTCTAATATGGATAATTGTCATTCTTCGTTGTAGGCTACTCTTTCCAAGGAATCTACTGTATGTCCATTCTGTAATAGGGATACCAATCCCCCTTTCTCTTTCTTTCTCTCTTTGTCTGTCTGTCTCTGTCTGCCTCTCTCTCTCAACAAAGATTAAGTTAGGTTACTTTAGACGCTATTGGGTATGGCTAGGTTCGATTGCTAGGTGTTCATATTGTGAGTTACGTCTGCTTGGGTTTCGTTAGTTAGTGTCAAGTTGGGTTAGTTTAGGTCGGTTTAGTTTTGGTTAGGGTATGTTTTTATATGTACAAGAGTCCATTAAAGCTGTGATATACAACACATGCAGTATTTCAACCTGTCCCAAAGAAGGGTGACCGCTCTCAACCCTCCAACTATCGTCCAATTGCTCTTATCTCTTGTCTTTCTAAAGTTTTTGAAACTATTCTTGCTTCCAAATTTCTTAAGCATTTCTCTTCTCATAATCTGCTCTCAGATCGCCAGTATGGCTTCCTTAAGGGTCGCTCTACTGGTGATCTTCTTTCATATCTTACTAACTCTTGGTCATCCTCCTTCCGGGACTTCGGTGAGACTTTTTCTATTGCACTAGACATATCGAAAGCCTTCGATAGAGTCTGGCATAAATCTTTAATTTCTAAACTACCCTCCTTCGGTTTCTATCCCTCCATCTGTGCCTTTGTCTCTAATTTCCTTTCCGGCCGTTCCATAGCCGCGGTTGTGGACGGCCATTGTTCACTTCCTCACCCTATAAACTCCGGTGTTCCTCAGGGCTCTGTCCTATCTCCTATTCTCTTTCTAATTTTTATAAATGATCTCCTTAACTGTACCTTAATTCCCATCCATTCATACGCAGACGACTCAACCTTACACTACTCCATTAGTTTTTCAGAACGCCCCAGCCAGCAATCCCTCAACGACAAACGTAATGAAGCCATAGAACTCTTAAATTCTGATCTAAATACTATTTCCAATTGGGGCAGAGAAAACCTTGTTAACTTTAATGCTTCCAAAACCCAATTTCTCCATCTATCTACCCGTCAGGATCTCCCAGCGGACTATCCCTTATTCTTCAACAATACAAAAATCAACCCTTCATCTTCTCTCAATATTCTTGGTGTCTCTTTTTCTTCTGCTCTCATTTGGAAGGACCATATTACCAGTCTTGCTAAGGCAGCCTCCCAGAAGCTGGGTGTGCTCAACCGCCTTAGGGGGTTCTTTTCCCCTGCACAGCTTCTTGCTCTGTACAGGGGCATAGTGCGCCCTTGTATTGAGTATTGTTCACATGTGTGGGAGGTTCCTCTCACACCGCTCTCCTAGACAAAGTTGAAAGGAAGGCCTTTCGTATCATTAACTCCCGTCCACTCACCAACTCTCTGCAATCTCTCTCTCTCCGCCGCAATGTTGCATCTCTCTCGCTATTCTATCGCTACTATAATAATCAGTGTTCCTCAGAGCTATCCCAGTGCATACCACCTCCTTTACGTAGGGCACGTGGTACCCGTCTTGCAACTCAATCCCACCCCTACTCTGTGCAACTCTCCAACCCAAGAGTGAAACGTTACTCTCAAACTTTCTTCTACTCAACAGCTGAGCTCTGGAACTCTCTCCCAGAATCAGTCTTTCCCTCTTCCTATGACTTAAATTGCTTCAAACTCAGTGTGTCCAGGCATTTTGGCTCGAACGTCCCTTGATTTTGGCCCTGTCACTCTTTCAACTATGGGGGAGGCACTCGCTATAGGCAGTTATGCCTTTTGCCTCCCTCAATCACATAGAAAAAAAAAAAAAAAAAAATACTAGTTCGCAGTATACAATGGGTTAGAAGAAACATATCCGGTAAGAATTTTTCTATTTTTTATTATACCGAGCGATTTAAGTGAACATTTATTGTCTGCAAGTCTTTTTTCTATCTAGTTATTGTCCTACAAGCCAAAGATAATGGTATTGATGCTCTTTAATTTGGTTATGGATAACATAAGTAGTTATGTAAATTGTTCTATAATTTGTAAAATCCATATTCAGAGTGCTATTGAATAATATGAATCTAAGAGAATGGGAGTCTGCATAAAGCCGATTTGCCCACCAAAGGCAGATCCCTTTCACATCCCACCCAGGAACTACTGTATGTGTTTTTATTTTTATTAAAAGAGAAATAAAAAATCAAATTTTTAAGCGAAATTTATCCAATTTGAAACTATTTGTTAGTTCTCTTGCTATCACTGAACTTCAGTACATCTACTGTATAATGTCCCCTTTATTAATCCCACTAACCCACTGGAACACCTATCTTATTCCCCCTAACTCTGCGGCTCTAACGACTGCATGTCTAAATTCTTCAACCTTTCTATTATGGATACTGTTTGTCATTCTTTGTTGTACTGTCTCCAAGGAATTTATGTCCATTCTGTAAAATGACACCAACATTGAATAGCATAATCCATATGTGGCCTCACTAACGATAGATATATTTTCAAAATGACGTAAACTGTTCTGAATAGGGGAACTCTATTAAGTTAAGATGGATTTGGTTTATGGTATGAAGCAAAGAGTTCGCATAAATGGTATACAATCAGACTGGGGTATAGTTAAGAGTGTAGTCCCACAAAAATATGTTTTAGGCCCTCTGATGTTCGTAATATATATTAGCGACCTTGATGTAGGAATAAAAACTAAACTAGTAAATTTGGTGAAGACACTAACATAGGAAGAGTGATGCATTCAGATCATGATATTCAAGCTCTCCAAAGAGATCTAGATACACTACACACATGGGCAGTAAATTGACAGATGAAGTTCAATATAAATACATGCAGTGTAATACAAAATTGGGAAATCGGTAAAAAATGCAGGATATGGGTTAAATAATGTGAGCATAAGAAGCTTAAATAATAAAACGGATTTGAGTCATCGTCAACTGTGATTTGAAACTTAGAACTCGATGCATTAGTGCTCGAAATAAGGCAAATAGAGTTCTCGGATTTATATATAGAAGTGGGAGTAATACAACAGCAGACTTAATCTTAAAACAAAATCTAGCGTTAATAAGACTACATGGATTACACTGCCCAATTTTGGTGTCCACATTACAGAATGGAAATAGATTCCTTGGAGTGGGTACATCGAAGAATGACCAACAAATATCCATAATATTAGAACTCTTCCATATGAAGAAAGGTTAAAGAAATTAGGCATGCATTCGTTAGAGAGATGCAGAGATAGGATATGATAGAAGTGTTCAAGGGGGTTATTGGGATTAACCCTCTCCGATATATGACGCGATTTTGAGCCTATTAGGGATACTTTAAAGCCTTTGTTACCATCAGGGGTATTTAGAAACCTTTAGTTTAGTTACTTCAACCTTTGCAGTTGTCTTTGAGTTAGCTGTGGGCAGAAAACTAATTTTGGAGAGGTATTTATAAGAGAACTATTTCTTATTGCTAATCTGGCAACCTCTGCGTCATGAGTCTGAAGGGGTTAATAAAGGGAACGTGAAAGATGTACTGAAGCTCAGTGACAGCGAGAGAACTCTAACAAATGGTATCAAATTAGATAAATTTAGTTTCAGAAAATATATATGCAAATATTGGTTTGGTAACACTTGTAGATTATGTACCATTGGCTACCGAGTGCTATAGTGGGATCAAGAACGATAGAGAGCTTTAAGATATAATTATATAGGCATATGGAAGAGATGGGTTGGGTGTGAAAGGGATCTCCCGTGTGTGGGCCTGTCGGCTCTGTAGACTCCCGTGTTCTTAAGTTATTCACGCCTCTAAATATAGATCCAAGAACTCTATTTGCCTTATTTCGAACACTGATGCATTGATTTCTTGGTTTCAGATCACAGTTGACGATGACTCAAATAATATTCTTTATCCTAGTTACTTATATCCATGTTATCGAATTTATATCCTGCATTGTCTATATATTTCCCAAATAGTAATACACTGCATTTACCTACACTGAACTTCATCCGCCAATTTCCTTGAGAGCCTGAACGTCATTATCATAATTTATCACTTCCTATTTTAGTGTCATCTGCAAATTTACTGATCTTTCTAGTTATTCCTACATCAAGATCGTTAATATACATAATTACCTTGCATAATTATGGCTTCCTTTTAATCATATTAATGCTTAGCTAAATATTCTTCTTAGCATTGAGATCCATTATTCAGAGAGGAGAGAGAGAGAGAGTTAAGATTTAATTAGATTAAAGGAAAACAGATGAGGCTTGTGATTGCTAGGATATATTTCACACCTGTGGTGATTCTACAAACATTTCGATATACAGTACAGTAGTTTACGTGATTCAGTCGTTACAGGAATAACTACATTACTTGAAGGTAAAATCGTAACACATATTCTTTTTAAAATTATATGCACATGGGGATTGTTATCTAGTAATACGTGACATTAAATATGTCTATAGGTTATATATGTCTATAGGTTATATATGTCTATAGGTTATATACTGTACATACATGCAAAGTTTCAGCTTAATATCTTCAGGGGAGATATCCACTCGAGGGATTTTTTACTGAACTCCTTTCTCATTCAGGTTTAGCCCCATTGCTTTTGATATTATAAAAAGTTTCCCCATTAGTTTAGCGATTTTAAGAACTTTCACCCCATATTAAGACCTTTCGTGCAATTCAGGTGTCGATTTTATCCTGGCGAGCGATAGCGAGCCTGTAATTTGAGAGGAACCGGCCTTCGGCCGGGACATTTTTCTACCGAAAAATTTACAAATTTAGCTTGAAAGAGGGTCGAGAGAGTGTAATTTTAAGCTTGATGGAGGTCTAGAGAACAAACTAGAAACTTCTCAACAGTTTCATGGAAAATTCACTGCTGTTATTTTTGCATGTACTGTATGTAAGGCTAGTTATGCATTTTATTTTTCCAGTAGATAAACAAAACAAACACAGTTGAGGATACCCTATGGCCCTTTCTAGGTTCGAAAACAATAGAGAGCAATACCTCATTAGAAACTGGCATATATAAATAAATATTTTGTCCTCGCTGTTTACATGGTTATGTGTATAATTTGTTAGTTTAATTAAAAACTATGCATGGGCACGTTGCTATACCATTTCTAATTTATATATCATACCCAACTCATTAAATTTCAGAATCTCAAAACATACTGTGATAAATGAAAGTGTTGTTACCTATTCATGCCATATCTCTTCTTCTAGCATTCTAGTACTTGTCTGGTAATAGGTCATATTTATTGTACACGCTATGGTTGGCAAATCTCAGCAATATTGACAAATTAAATACCCCCCTCCCATCCCCCACTGTTCAACAGGTCCCTCGAAACTCTTCTCGTTCACCCTTCCTTATTTGCAAACAATATTGGACTTGCTGGGGTGAATGAACTTTAACTATTATGAGCAGTGGTGTTAGGCCATGACTTTAAATAGAACGACCGATTGAGGCGACAATTTGGGGCATGTGGGAGCGGTCAAGTTTGGCTAAGCAAATATTTTGGGCCCAGCAGCCAATTTTTCCTAAGCAACCAATTTGGGCCAAACAATTTTGACCGACCAACTGTTTTGGGACAACTGTGAGATTGGAGCCGTAGGTCGAACATCTGTTTTGGGCTTGGAGGTATATTTTGGTCAAATGACCATTTTGGGATGAACAGCCAATTTTAGAAAAACAGTACATTTGGTTGAGTGCCAACTTATAGTTTTGAGCGAAGTAGCCATTTTGGGTGAATGGCCAAGAAGATCCAAGCGAATGACTGGGGCAGAGTAGCCAATATGGGTTGAGAAATATATCATGGCCGAGTAGCCCTTTTGGGTGAGCAATGGATAAATGCACTGAACTTCGGTGTGAGCATCCTAGGTTCGAATCCCTGGACTGCCACATGTATTTGTTGATTTCATTAGTTGAGTTTAAGAGTATAGTCAGTTGGTGGAGGTAACCTAATAATTAATATTGGCTGTTTTGAGTTAGTAGATATTTAGGTCTACAGCTTTGTTTGGCAAAGTGGCCATGTCCATTCAGGATCATTAGGAGTTGAGCGGCCCATTTGGCCCATTTTGAGAAGAGTTATCGGTTATGATTTAATTCAACCATTTTGGGCCATGCGTCCATCTGGGACCTAACAAATGGATTGTGTCGAGTGGCAAATTTAGGCAGTTTATATATTTAGGTTAAATAACGATTTTTTCCTGCAATCGAATAATTACTTTAAATGGTCAAATCTAAACTCCTATAAACACATCCTCTCCCCATCATATAATCTTCGCTAAGAGAACTTTTTCTAATCCTGATCGATAACTCTTTCTAAACTGTAAAAAAACATAAGAGAAGAAAAGTAAAACTGATGTTTCGAAGATACATATACCTTCCACTCTTTTTATGTGATTTTTTTTTTTTTTTATATTCCAACTTACTTCCTCTCGGGCATAGGCTGAGAGCCTTAACATTCACCGCTTTACAATGAACAGTGAAGCCCGTGAGGTCTTGTTCCAGTCTAGGGAGTGAGACATGTGAAGCACGTAGAGTACAACGAGCACCTGCCATCTTGCCTTCACATGAGGCACGGTGCTCACTCATGGCCCGAAACGACCCCATCTCTGAAGCCACCTCGTTCCCGTCCTTCACTGTCTCACCCCCTACACTCAAACTCTCACACTTACACACGCACAAAGCCACCTGTTGAGCAGATAACTCACCAGGCATTGCACCCCTATAGCATGGAGATAGCATATAGATGGAGATAATAGCCCTCTTAAGGGGGGATGGTTGCTTCTTCTGCCCCTTCTTCTGAGGGAGAAGGGGGGGGGGGGGGCCCCCCTTCTCCCTCATGTTTAGCCCCATTAGTTCAGATATTCAGACTTTTGGTCCGTATGTTTGGTGATTTTAAGATTTTTCACCCCATTTCTTTGTCAATATTAAGACCGTCCGTACAATTAAGGTGTCGATTTTCTACTGGAGAGCGATAGCAAGCCTGTGATATATTAGTAACCTGCCTCCGGCCGGGATATTTGTCAATAGAAAGTTATGCAAACTTAGCTCATTTTCCGGAGCAGAAAGTCTTGGTAAAAATGTATTCATAATGTAGGAACTGTTTAGCCGTGTTGAAATTTAATGAAGTGGCACAATAGGCTGTTTGTTGACGGTGGAAATATTGGTGTTTGTGTTTCTGGACATAATTACACCCGCGAGTGAATTCAGTCAGGTGGGTAGCTTGGTAGGGTTATAGTTGTTGTGTACTTGGTCTGTCTATCCTCACACACACACACACACACACACACACACACACACACACACACACACACACACACACACACACACACACACACACACACACACACACACACACACACACACACACAGTGTCTCTGAATTTGCTCCACCACATTATACTTACTACACTTTACCCACACCATTTCAAACATCACATTTCACACACCACATTTCCTCCACCACATTTCAACATTTCACCCACCACATTTCACCCACCACATTTCAACATTTCACCCACCACATTTCACCCACCACATTTCACCCACCACATTTCAACATTTCACCCACCACATTTCACCCACCACATTTCACCCACCACATTTCAACATTCACCCACCACATTTCACCCACCACATTTCAAAATTTCACCCACCACATTTCACCCACCACATTTCACCCACCACATTTCACCCACCACATTTCACCCACCACATTTCACCCACCACATTTCAACATTTCACCCACCACATTTCACCCACCACATTTCACCCACCACATTTCACCCACCACATTTCACCCACCACATTTCACCCACCACATTTCACCCACCACATTTCACCCACCACATTTCAACATTTCACCCACCACATTTCACCCACCACATTTCACCCACCACATTTCACCCACCACATTTCACCCACCACATTTCACCCACCACATTTCACCCACCACATTTCAACATGCCATCTCAACCATAACATTCCCCCCCACCACACTTCATACATATTTGCACATACTCATAATTCTAAAGGTTTGCTGCGAGCGCCACCAGTTTTATGTGAATGTAATTCCAAGCTTGTGTGTAAATATTCAAACGCGTTCAAACTCTCTCTCTCCCTTTCTCCAACCTACCTGGGTTTGACAGAATTCCGTGATGTAAAGGATAAGTGATGTGTTGTGTTGCCGTTTATTGTGCTGCACGGGGAAGTCTTGTGTTGTGGTACAGTTTACTGTGTTGCATTTAGTGGTGTTGTGTTATGCTCAATTATGTTACAAGTAATAATTGCGTTGTGTTGTGGTGTATTGTAGGTAGTGTTGTTGTGATGTATTGTGTTGCAGGTAGTGGTGTATTGTGTTGCAGGTAGTGTTGTTGTGATGTATTGTGTTGTAGGTAGTGGTGTTGTTGTGCTGTATTGTGTTGTAGGTAGTGTTGTGGTGCATTGTGTTGTAGGTAGTGTTGTTGTTGTGGTGTATTGTGTTGTAGGTAGTTGTGTTGTTGTAGTGTATTGTGTTACAGGTAGTGGAGTTGTGGTGTATTGTGTTGTAGGTTGTTGTGGTGTATTGTGTTGCAGGTAGTAGTGTTGTTGTGGTGTATTATGTTGCAGGTTGTGGTGTATTGTGTTGCAGGTAGTGTTGTTGTGGTGTATTGTGTTGTAGGTAGTTGTGTTGTTGTGGTGTATTGTGTTGCAGGTAGTTGTGTTGTTGTAGTGTATTGTGTTGTAGGTAGTTGTGGTGTATTGTGTTGCAGGTAGTAGTGTTGTGGTGTATTATGTTGCAGGTTGTGGTGTTGTGGTGTATTGTGTTGCGTGTTGTGGTGTATTGTGTTGCAGGTAGTGTTGTTGTAGTGTATTGTGTTGTAGGTAGTGGTGTATTGTGTTGTAGGTAGTGGTGTTGTTGTGATGTATTGTGTTGTAGGTTGTGTTGTGGTGTATTGTGTTGCAGGTAGTGGTGTTGTGGTGTATTGTGTTGCAGGTAGTGGTGTTGTGGTGTATTGTGTTGCAGGTAGTGGTGGTGTTGTGGTGTATTGTGTTGCAGGTAGTGGTGTTGTTGTGATGTATTGTGTTGTAGGTTGTGGTGTTGTTGTGGTGTATTGTGTTGCAGGTAGTAGTGTTGTTGTGGTGTATTGTGTTGCAGGTAGTGGTGTTGTTGTGGTGTATTGTGTTGTAGGTAGTAGTGTTGTTGTGGTGTATTGTGTTGTTGTTGTTGTTCCCCTAGCTGCCTGGCCGAACAGCCCCAAGGCCCCGAGCAATTCCAAGGCCATAACTGAGCGCCCCTACAGAACCCTCCCTGCCGACCACAATAATGCCTGGGTGACCGAAGCCACTCCATGGCGGGGAGCTGAGGAGGGTGCGGAAACGCCCCGGAAACCAAAGCCCCACCCAGGGCCCTGTGCCCCTCGGCAATTATGAAGAGAAAGTTGAGGGGCAAGGGAAAAATGTGACTCTTTGGCTTCCAATCTTGGTAGATTGGGAGGTCAATCCACGGAAGAGACGCAGTCACTTGAGATCTAGAAAATATATAAGTTAAAGGAACAGTCAGAGTAAGCTATGGGTATGGCAGAGATCGCTCAGTTCTCACAATGATAGACCAGCCCATCACCACATGACTAGAACCCAATCCTCTCAGCATCAGCTAGGAAAGGCCCTAGAAAACCGCCTTTGGCGGGGGGATAGCTCCCCTATTTTAACCCCTTTCGGGGTCGGGCACCCGCCCGGTGTATTGTGTTGCAGGTAGTGGTGTTGTGGTGTATTGTGTTGTAGGTAGTGGTGTTGTTGTGGTGTATTGTGTTGCAGGTAGTTGTGTTGTTGTGTTGTAGGTAGTTGTGTTGTGGTGTATTGTGTTGTACGTTGTGGTGTTGTTGTGGTGTATTGTGTGTAGGTTGTGGTGTATTGTGTTGCAGGTAGTTGTGTTGTTGTGATGTATTGTGTTGTAGGTAGTTGTGTTGTTGTGATGTATTGTGTTGTAGGTAGTGGTGTTGTTGTGGTGTATTGTGTTGTAGGTAGTTTTGTTGTTGTGGTGTATTGTGTTGTACGTTGTGTGTTGTGTTGTGGTGTATGTGTGTTTGTGGTGGTAGTAGTGGTGTTGTGGTGTATTGTGTTGTAGGTAGTGGTGTTGTTGTGGTGTATTGTGTTGTAGGTAGTGGTGTTGTGGTGTATTGTGTTGTAGGTAGTGGTGTTGTGGTGTATTGTGTTGTAGGTAGTGGTGTTGTGGTGTATTGTGTTGTAGGTAGTGGTGTTGTTGTGGTGTATTGTGTTGTAGGTAGTGGTGTTGTTGTAGTGTATGTGTTGTAGGTAGTGGTGTTGTGGTGTATTGTGTTGCAGGTAGTGGTGTTGTTGTGGTGTATTGTGTTGTAGGTAGTGGTGTTGTTGTGGTGTATTGTGTTGCAGGTAGTGGTGTTGTTGTGGTGTATTGTGTTGTAGGTAGTGGTGTTGTTGTGGTGTATTGTGTTGTAGGTAGTGGTGTTGTTGTGGTGTATTGTGTTGTAGGTAGTGGTGTTGTGGTGTATTGTGTTGCAGGTAGTTGTGTATTGTGGTGTTGTTGTAGTGTATTGTGTTGTAGGTAGTGGTGTTGTTGTGGTGTATTGTGTTGTACGTTGTGGTGTTGTTGTGGTGTATTGTGTTGTAGGTAGTGGTGTTGTTGTGGTGTATTGTGTTGTAGGTAGTTGTGGTGTATTGTGTTGTAGGTAGTTGTGGTGTATTGTGTTGTACGTGGTGGTGTTGTTGTGGTGTATTGTGTTGTAGGTAGTGGTGTTGTTGTGGTGTATTGTGTTGTACGTTGTGGGGTTGTTGTGGTGTATTGTGTTGTAGGTAGTGGTGTTGTTGTGGTGTATTGTGTTGCAGGTAGTGGTGTCGTTGTGTTGTGGTATATTGTGTTGCAGGTAGTTGTGGTGTATTGTGTTGTGGTGTTGTGGTGTATTGTGTTGCAGGTAGTGGTGGTGTTGTGGTGTATGTGTTGTACGTTGTGGTGTTGTTGTGGTGTATTGTGTTGTAGGTAGTGGTGTTGTGGTGTATTGTGTTGTACGTTGTGGTGTTGTTGTGGTGTATTGTGTTGTAGGTAGTGTGTTGTTGTGGTGTATGTGTGTGTTGTGGTGTGTTGTGGTGTATTGTGTTGCAGGTAGTAGTGTTGTTGTGGTGTATTGTGTTGTAGGTAGTTGTGTTGTGGTGTATTGTGTTGTAGGTAGTGGTGTTGTGGTGTATTGTGTTGTAGTTGTGGTGTTGTGTGGTGTAAGTGGTGTTGTGAAGGTAGTGGTGGTGTTGTGATGTAGTGTGTTGTAGTGGTGTTGTTGTGGTGTATTGTGTTGTGTGTTGTGGTGTATTGTGTTGTAGGTAGTGGTGTTGTTGTGGTGTATTGTGTTGTAGGTAGTGGTGTTGTTGTGGTGTATTGTGTTGCAGGTAGTGGTGTTGTTGTGGTGTATTGTGTTGCAGGTAGTTGTGTTGTTGTGGTGTATTGTGTTGTAGGTAGTTGTGTTGTTGTGGTGTATTGTGTTGTACGTTGTGGTGTTGTTGTGGTGTATTGTGTTGTACGTTGTGGTGTTGTGGTGTATTGTGTTGTAGGTAGTGGTGTTGTGGTGTATTGTGTTGCAGGTAGTGGTGTTGTTGTGTATTGTGTTATAGGTTGTGTTGTTGTTGTGGTGTAATGTGTTGCAGGTAGTGGTGTTGTTGTGGTGTATTGTGTTGTAGGTGGTGGTGTTGTGGTGCATTGTGTTGTAGGTAGTAGTGTTGTTGCGGTGTATTGTGTTGTAGGTAGTGGTGTTGTGGTGGTGTATTGTGTTGTTGTTGTGGTGTATTGTGTTGTAGGTAGTGTTGTTGTTGTGATGTATTGTGTTGCAGGCAGTGGTGATGTTGTGGTGTATTGTGTTGCAGGTAGTGGTGTTGTGGTGTATTGTTGTAGGTAGTGGTGTTGTGGTGTATTGTGTTGCAGGTAGTGGTGTTGTTGTGGTGTATTGTGTTGCAGGTAGTGGTGTTGTTGTGGTGTATTGTGTTGCAGGTAGTGGTGTTGTGGTGTATTGTGTTGCAGGTAGTGGTGTTGTTGTGGTGTATTGTGTTGCAGGTAGTGGTGATGTTGTGGTGTATTGTGTTGCAGGTTATGGTGTTGTTGTGGTGTATTGTGTTGCAGGTAGTGGTGTTGTGGTTTATTGTGTTGCAGGTAGTGGTGTTGTTGTGGTGTATTGTGTTGCAGGTAGTGGTATTGTTGTGACGTATTGTGTTACAGGTTGTGGTGTATTGTGTTGCAGGTAGTGGTGTATTGTGTTGTAGGTAGTTGTGATGTTGTGGTGTATTGTGTTGCAGGTAGTGGCGTATTGTGTTGCAGGTAGTGGTGGTGTGTTGCAGGTAGTGGTGTTGTGGTGTATTGTGTTGTAGGTAGTTGTGTTGTGGTGTATTGTGTTGCAGGTAGTAGTGTTGTTGTGGTGTATTGTGTTGAAGGTTGTAGTGTTGTAGTGTATTGTGTTGTAGGCAGTGGTGTTGTTGTGGTGTATTGCGTTGTAGGTTGTGGTGTTGTTGTGGTGTATTGTGTTGCAGGTTGTGGTGCATTGTGTTGCAGGTAGTAGTGTTGTTGTGGTGTCTTGTGTTGTAGGTAGTGGTGTTATGGTGTATTGTGTTGTTGTTGTTGTTTTTCCCCAAGCTGCCTGGCCGAACAGCCCCAAGGCCCCGAGCAAGGCCAAGGCCACAACCGAGCGCCCCCACAGAACCCTCCCCGCCGACCACAATAAAGCCTGGGTGACCGAAGCCACTCCACGGCGGGGAGCTGAGGAGGGTGCGGAAATGCCCGGGAAACCAAAGCCCCACCCAGGGCCCTGTGCCCCTCAGCAATTATGAAGAGAAAGTTGAGGGGCAAAGGAAAAATGTGAGGCTTTGGCTTCCAATCTTGGTAGATTGGGAGGTCAATCCACGGAAGAGACGCCGTCACTTGAGATCTAGAAAATATATAAGTAAAAGGAACAGTCAGAGTAAGCTATGGGTATGGCAGAGATCGCTCAGTTCTCACTCTGATAGACCAGCCCATCACCACATGACTAGAACCCAATCCTCTCAGCATCAGCTAGGAAAGGCCCTAGAAAGCCGCCTTTGGCGGGGGGATAGCTCCCCTATTTCAACCCTTTTCGGGGTTGGGCACCCGCCGGTGTATTGTGTTGTAGGTAGTAGTGTTGTTGTGGTGTATTGTGTTGCAGGTAGTTTTTTTTTTCTGTTAAAGAGTCAAAAGGCAGAACTGCCTTCAGCGAGTGCCTCCCCTAGAGTTGAAAGAGTGACAAGGCCAAAATCAAGGGGAGTTCGAGCTAAAATGCCTGTACACACAGAGTTTGAAACAATTTAATTCATAGGAAGAGGGAAAGACTGATTGTGGGAGAGAGTTCCAGGGCTCAGCTGTTGAATAGAAGAAAGTCTGAGAATAGCGTTTCACTCTTGGGTTGGAGAGTTGCACAGAGTAGGAGTGGGATTGTGTTGCAAGATGGTGACTACGTACCCTACGTAGAGGATGTGGTATACACTGGGAAAGCTCCGAGGAACACTGATTATTGTAGTAGCGATAGAATAGCGAGAGAGATGCAACATTGCGGCGAAGCGAGAGATCTCTCAGAGAGATGGTGAGTGGACGGTAGTTAATGATGCGAAAGGCTTTCCTTTCTGCTTTGTCTAGAATGTGGTGTGAGAAGATGCTCCCCACACATGTGAACAATACTCAATACACGGACGCACTGTGCCCCTGTATAGAGCAAGAAGCTGCACAGGGGTAAAGAACCCCTTGAGGCGATTGAGCACACCCAGCTTCTGGGAGGCTGCCTTAGCAAGACTGGTAATATGGTCTTTCCAAGTGAGCGCAGAAGAAAAAGAGACACCGAGAATATTGAGAGAAGATGATTGATTTTTGTATTGTTGAAGAATAAGGGATAGTCCTCTGGAGGTTCCGAACGGGTAGTAAGATGGAGAATTTGGGTCTTGGAAGCATTAAATGCAACAAGGTTTTCTCTACCCCAATTGGAAATCGTAGCTAGATCAGAAGATAAGTGTTCTATGGATTCATTACGTTTGTCTTTAAGGGATTGCCGGCTGGGGCGTTCTGGAAAACTAATTTAGTAGTGTAAAGGGGCCCTCACACAGTCAGGAGTGCGAGCTAGAGTCACTAGGAGTAGGGGAAAATTCGGACTTGCGGGCCTATTCGCGGTGAAAATCGATGACTCTTATTGACTCTAGCGACTCCTGTTAGCCTCCCACTCGCTCGCGGTGAAAATCGATGACTCCTTGTGACTCTAGCGACTCCTGTTAGACTACCACTAGCTCGCACTCCTGACTGTGTGAGGGTTTAAGATAGAGTAGTCTTCGTATGAATGGATGGGACTGGATGTACAGTTGAGAAGATCATAATTATATGAAAATTAGAAAGATAAGAGGAGATAGGACAGAACCCTGTGGTGTATTGTGTTGCAGGTAATGGTGGTGTTGTGGTGTATTGTGTTGCAGGTAGTGGTGTTGTGGTGTATTGTGTTGCAGGTAGTGTTGTTGTTGTGGTTTATTGTGTTGCAGGTAATGGTGGTGTTGTGGTGTTGTATTGCAGGTAGTGTTGTTGGTGTAGTGTATTGTGTTGCAGGTAGTGTTGTTGTGGTGTATTGTGCTGCAGGTAGTGTTGTGGTGTATTGTGTTGCAAGTAGTAGTGTTGTGGTATATTGTGTTAAAAGGTATAGTGTTGTTGTGGTGCATTGTATTATAGATAGTGATGTTGTGTTGTGGTGTATTGTGTGGCGGTATATTGTGTTGTGGTGTATTGTGTTGCAGTGTATTGTGTTGTTGCTAGCTATATGTGTCATAGTTTCTGTATTATTAGTCAGTAAGTATGTCCAAGCACTTTAGCGTCCATTATATGTCTTAATTATTTTTACCAAACACTCACATCAGCCAACAAACACATCTCTGTCTGTTTGTCACACAATTATATTAAAATCTTACCTGTTGTTCATGTAATCCCTCGGGCCAATATTCACAGGAAACAATAGAGCGAACACTTATATCATCTACATATACAGTATATGGTGTTATCACTCGGTCTTGTATATTATGTGTTGTTATCGACGAACAATGTATATTTCTTATGACAAAACGAAATAATTCATTGCATTTTAGCATTTTCATTAACCTTTCTCATTTGTTTTCTGACTCTCATTAGTCGATTTTATTTAGTTTAGTAAACACCAATTTTAGTCTGGTTTTCGTTGGTATAATTATAATATTAAATTACACTAGAAAACTCTGTGGAATTCTCAGGATTAAGTATGATAGGTTGTACCCTTGTGATACTTAGGTGTCCTATTGGAAGTATGCAATGTAAATAGGTATTTCTGAAGCAATACAAGAATCCCCTTGGCTCAGGGTTTGGTGAAAGTATACAGTATGTGATATATATATACTGTAATACCACCATAAGTAATTATTTGGAAAAATACATTTTAGGAAGTGTGGTATATATTTTGAAAATACTTATACTAATAGGGTTGGACTGATTCGACAGTTGTTTGGAAGTTTGTTCTTTATTTAGCAAGCTTAATAGCAATTCAGTATTCCTCATAGCGATTGATTCTCGGTCCGGGTCGAAATACTTTCAAACTGAAGAGTTGAATACTAAGGCCTACTATAATACAGTATACATTGCACCTCGGAATTTTAAGTTCCCATTACAACCTATCTGTATGATCACTATTCAGAGCTTTGACCTACTTCGACTCTAGGCCTAAGGCACAAGGACTATATATTATTATTTGCGATAACTGAAACTATAGTGAAACAATATATCCTTTAAGGGGAGATCTCCACTTGAGGGATTTTTTTCTTGACCCCTTTCTCCCTCATGTTTAGCCCCATTGATTTTGATATTATAAAAAGTTTGCCCCATTAGTTTAGCGGTTTTAAGAACTTTCACCCCATATTAAGACCTTTCGTGCAATTCAGGTGTCGATTTTATCCTGGCGAGCGATAGCGAGCCTGTAATTTAAGAGGAACCGGCCTTCGGCCGGGACATTTTTCTACCGAAAAATGTACAAATTTATCTTGAAAGGGACTCAAGGGGGTGTAATTTTAAGCTTGATGGAGGTCTAGGGAACAAAATAAATACCTCCTTAATACGCTTATAGATAGAACGCACGATCGACAGCATGCTTTGAATGAGGTTATATATATATAGTAAAAATATAGTTTCCGTTTAAACCCAAAACCAAATGGGAAGGTCTGATTACTAATCCCAACTATTTTTCAAGCTAAAGCTCCTATCACAACCTCTACATAAGCTGAAGGTATCATTTAATTTCTCTATTTATGAAATCGAGTTATAGGTCCTAGGTTACTAAAATTAACACATAAAAGACCCACCAACACAAATTAGTCACTGAAGTAATGGCTCCTTCAAGTAACCCATGGGCCTCTTCCATCAGTGTTAATTACCCCGTTTACAATCTCAAAAGATGTCTATATACTCCAACCTCAGCATCTAATACAACACCTATTCTACTACTGGTATCACGTTGCCAATGTCTTCAACAGTTTTAATGTCTTGCAAGTTTTCTGCTTCATGCAAATATGTCTTGCATAAATTGTTCAACATGCTGTACGTATTAAATTTACAAACCCGCTGCCACTTCTAACTCAGATAAGCAAAAGAAAACGAAGCTAAGTATATATTGCAATCAA
Source organism: Paralithodes platypus (assembly GCA_032716605.1). Classification (NCBI taxonomy): domain Eukaryota; kingdom Metazoa; phylum Arthropoda; class Malacostraca; order Decapoda; family Lithodidae; genus Paralithodes; species Paralithodes platypus. Next base: position 15,661,433 of record CM064537.1, on the reverse strand, counting down.
ACGAAAATTTATAAATTTTTTGCATTTGATTCTGAGTAACCGACGATGTAGACAAAAGAAAATGGTGAACGAATTTCCCATCAAATACTGACCACCTTTACACCGTCAGCTGCTCCAGCCTCCACCACAAAGACTAGTTGTATATATATATATATATATATATATATAATCAGGGCTAGAACACTTATTAATCACGGGAAGCATATATTTGTTTTAAAATTGAGCGAGAGAGAGAGATTAGATAGACTAAGAGGTAGATTGAAATATAATAATAGTTCAACAGTACTATATAATTGGATTGATATAGAGCATTATAAATAGAAATACATAGATGGTAATAAAGCTATTACCGAGAACAGTGGGTGATTCCATATGCCCATATCGGTGCTATCAGGATAATAAATATGATTCTGCGTTTGATCCAATCTCCTTGAAACCCTGTGATATCCATGCCAATCAATGTGGGGTGTGCTTGGTTTGTATCACTAGTCTGACCCATTGTAAACACACACACACACACACACACACACACATTGATATTTTCAGTGGCCTAATTGTATCATAAAAACACGTTACTGACATGCTTTGAGCAATCAGTTTTCATGAAATCCTATAGAGACCATGGTGTATACAATAAATAACAGTTCTTAATTCCTCCTCTCAACCATAAGATTGTAGAAGTTGAACTGTTCATGGTGAATTCGAGAATCATTCACGTAAAAACGAAAGTATGCTTGTTAGGAATGTGAACCCTAGATATTTAATCAAATATAGGTTTCACGAATTAATCTTCCATTTATAAATTAAGCATCACATCAAGTCAAGGGGCTATCGTCAGAGCCATCTCCCATTTAATACACTGTTATTATGGATATTCAGATAAAGGAATCCCCCCCCCCCCCTCCCCTCGCCGTCCCTCTGTCCCACCAAACATGTAAAGCAATGGACTAAATATTACAATATCAAACCCTATCTGAGATATATTCATGAATGCCATCCGTAACTGTGATAAAAGCAAAGGTTCATTAATAATTGCAACAATTTCTGAAATCAAATAATCAAAAGCCAGCTTTGCAAACCAGCAGGAACGAGTGCTAACACCGGCTGGTCCAACCATTTACCCATCACCACCAATATCCACCATTAATTATTATTCCTATATTCAAAACAGTGGTAAGACATAATGCAACTGTTGAATATGCCAGGTAGAACTGCTCATTGTTATTCAAGATAAAATAAATAATTTCAAATACAGTACATAAACACCCAAATATGAAATCGAGCAGGAAGATGGATTAATGTTCAGTTAACACCTAAAAATATAAGAGAAGTACGCAGCTTGAAGGCAGGAGGCGGCCAAGAAGTAGAGCAACAGTAACCTAATATGGCCAGTAAAACAAAGGAAGCTGGACCAGGACATACGGGATGGGCAAGGAAGATGCTCGTACCTGCCTGACGTGTGATTGGTGAGAACATGGTGGTGGTGGGGGCTTCAAGACACTCAACCTGTATATACCCCCCCACTTCCTACCAACCAACCAGCCCCCAATCCCCACAACCTCCTTTCCTTCAGTCCCCCGAATGGTCTTTGCATAGTCCCCTTTCTAACTTACCAAAACCTTTTTTAACTCCTTGAGGAATATTGCCGCGTTTTGACAGTTTATTCTGGTCATCACTAGCCGACTTTATATAGCTTAGGAAGGATCAGTGGGAATTAACCCTCTCCGACATTTGACGCGATTTTGAGCCTATTAGGGATACTTTATAGCCTTTGTTACCATCAGGGGTATTTAGAAACCTTTAGTTTAGTTACTTCAACCTCTGCAGTTGTCTTTGAGTTAGCTGTGTTGAGCCTATTGGGGATACTTTAAAGCCTTTGTTACCATCAGGGGTATTTAGAAACCTTTAGTTTAGTTACTTCAACCTCTGCAGTTGTCTTTGAGTTAGCTGTGTTGAGCCTATTAGGGATGCTTTAAAGCCTTTGTTACCATCAGGGGTATTTAGAAACCTTTAGTTTAGTTACTTCAACCTCTGCAGTTGTCTTTGAGTTAGCTGTGGGCAGTAAACTAATTTTGGAGAGGTAATTATGAGAGTGCGAGAACTCTATTTCTTATTGATAATCTGGCAACCTCTGCGTCATATGAGTCTGAAAGGGTTAAAAGGGTAAAGACTATTTCAACTAACCCTCTGACTTAAATATACTTTCTAATCTGAGTATAATCGTCAAATAATAGCCTGACAACAGAAATTACATGCATCATCGTATCCTCTAAAGGTTAAGGAAAAACTAACTATTTGAACAGTATACAGGACCTACACCTTAACTAGAGGCAGGATACCCAAATATCGCTCCAAAAGCCAACATTCCTTTTCCACTATGCCATTCTACTCCCAAGGTATGTTTGTCCCAAATTTATATCCATCCCAGTGTTAATGTCCTATCCTTTATCATCCTTCACTCCTTGGCCGTCGTTCATTCATCGTCTATCCTCCGCCACCCTTTGTCATCTCCTTCCTCTCCGTCATCCAGTTCCACTTTCCTGTCAATGCTCTCATTTCTCCAACATATATAATATTTCCTCTCCCTTTCACATTCCTACATCAGGCTTTCAACTCTCCCCACCATCTTCACCCACCCCCCTCCCTCCACTCCCCCGTACCCCTCTCATGAATACACAACAACAAGTGCTTCACCTCTGTCACAAATAATAGAAGAGACGCATTTTTCCTCTTCTTGTTGTATTTTTCTTTCATAGTTTGACTGCACTTGTAAATCATAAAGAAGTCACTTCATTCAAAGGTGCGCACTCTGGTTTTTCCAGAATAGTCTCGGATTAAATCTGCTCTGTCAGCTTCTACGTTGTATTACAAGAATTTAGTTATCAAATGTAATACATGGTCATTGGAGTTACTGTTATTGGTGCAAACAACTCCACAGATATTAAAACAAAATCCATCGAAATTTGCTGGATAAAGTACTCGCATTGCTCCAATTGTTTAACTCTTAATACGATGATGTATTTCATTGTTTTATTCCTGCTAACCTTAAATGAGGAAACTACACAATTCTGGCAACTATATAATTGCTTACACACTCATTGGACATTATTTGTAATAGTAATGTTCCACTATCAACAAAACAGATGTTTAGTTATTAGCTATAATGCATCTGTTATATATCTCTCTCCCCCCCCCCCCTTCTCTCTCTCTCTCTCTCTCTCTCTCTCTCTTAGATGCAGTATTTTCCCTCTTTTTAAATACATTATTCTAGTGTAATCTATGCATATCTAAGCCAGGATAAACATGACTAACCTCCCTAATTACCGCAATTCTCAGAGTCAGCATATATAATACTGGTTGATACTTAAATTATAACAAATTTGAATAGATCACCAGCACACTTGTCCTATGCTAACATACAGTGGAGCGTAATCCCACAATAACACATCTGACAGCCAGCTCCACAACTCAACCCACACTCTCCATGCAGCGAATATTTTTCAATATAATTTGTTCTAAGTTATCTCGATCAAACCTTAACTTTTTTAATCAAACTTAATATAATCATTAACGTGACTCCCGTAGGCTCTATATTCTACATCACACTGTATCAGCTGACCTCCCAATGAACTGCAATAATGAACTCCAGACGTCGTACTAGAGGGGTATTGATCTAATGTATTGTAATTCTAAACTCTCCCATTCGCAATAATTCTTAAGGGGAGGTATTTAGTTTTTTCCCTAGACCTCGATCAAGCTTAAAATTACACCCCCTTGAGTCCCTTTCAAGATAAATTTGTACATTTTTCGGTAGAAAAATGTCCCGGCCGAAGGCCGGTTCCTCTTAAATTACAGGCTCGCTATCGCTCGCCAGGATAAAATCGACACCTGAATTGCACGAAAGGTCTTAATATGGGGTGAAAGTTCTTAAAATCGCTAAACTAATGGGGCAAACGTTTTATAATATCAAAATCAATGGGGCTAAACATGAGGGAGAAAGGGGTCAAGAAAAAAATCCCTCAAGTGGAGATCTCCCCTTAAGCCATCAACCCCAATATGTGACAAATATGTGCTAATGTAACATATACACAACCAACTGGACTAGTCTGATTTGTCCTTTGACCTTTCGTGCCGTTTAGTTGTCGATTTTGAGACCTTTCACCCCATTACTTTGTCAATTTTAACACCTTTCGTGCCGTTTAGTTGTCGATTTTTTCCTAGCGAGCGATAGCGAGCCTGTAATTTTTCAACCGAAAAATGTACAAATATATCTTGAAAGGGAGTCTAGGGGGGGTGGGTTTTTTTAAAGCTTGATGAAGGTCTAGCGAGGAAACTAAGAAATATATGAATACCGAACAAATAACCACTGTCCCCTTAAGAAGTTGGAGGAGGATATGTTTTTGCCTCCGTGTGTTTGTCTGTCTGTTGTTTGTGTGGCTGTAAACAAGATATCTCAAAAAGTTATAAGCGATTTGTGCCAAGGAAGAAATGAGAGAGAGATGGTTCACTTTTTGGTCAATTTGTTCATGTATTCATTATTTTTTTCTAGTTTCCTCTCTAGACCTCCATCAAGCTTAGAAAAACACCCCATAGACCCTTCAAGATAAATTTGTACATTTTTTGGTGTAAAAATTTGTCGGCCGAATGCCAGTTTATCTTAAAATTACAGGCTCGCTTTCGCTCGCCAGGAAAATATCGACACCTAAGTGGCACGAAAGGTCTTAATATTGACAAAGGCGGCAATAAGTGACATAGATGCCAACACAGGGCACAGTACAGTATCCTCCTTTGCGGATGACACGAAACTGAGTATGATAGTAAAGACACAGGAAGACACGGGCCGGCTGCAAGAGGACATAAATAAGGTGTTCCAGTGGACCAGGGAAAATAACATGCAATTTAATGAAGACAAATTTCAATTAATACGATACGGAGATAAGGATTTCGTTAAAGAGAGCACAAGTTACATAACAGAATCCAATCACATAATAGAACGTAAAGACAATGTGAATGACCTTGGGGTGATAATGTCTGAAAATATGGGATTCAAAGAACATAACCAGGTCAAAGTTGCAGCTGCGAAACGGCTAACAGGTTGGATTCTACGAACATTTAAAACTCGCGGTGAATTGCCTATGATAACACTTCAAATCCCTGGTGCTACCGCGGCTATAATACTGTAACGTATTAACATCCCCATACAAATTAGGTGAAATTAATGACATAGAAAGTGTACAAAGGAACTTCACCTCACATATTAACTCAGTAAAACAGTTACACTATTGGGATCACTCAAACTTTATTCGTTGGAACGTAGAAGGGAACGATACTGAATAATATATACGTGGAAAATCGCAAAGGGTTTTGTACCAAATCTACATACACCAATAGCAATGAAATTCAATGATAGGAGAGGCTGGGTATGCGATATCCCCAAGATGATAAATCGGGGAGCTATGGGCTCTCTGCGAGAGGGCTGGTTATCACATAGAGGAGCACGTCTCTTCAACAAACTCCCGTGGCGAGTGAGAGACATGAGAGGTGTCTCGTTAGACAGCTTCAAGAGAGCTCTCGATGTCGAACTACAAAAAGTGCCAGACGAGCCCATCTTCACAAGGGTGCGTTCCACCTCTTCGAATAGTCTGCTGCACCAATTCTCAAACAACAACGAAGGGCGGTGCGCTCTTCGGTGCCACTAGCACGAGTGGCAAACTCCACATAGGTGAACATAAGTAGGTAGGTGAACATAAGTGAAAAGGTCTTTAAATCAACAAACTAATGGAAGGAACGTCTTAACCCCCCAAAAACGGGGCCGTTTGTAACATCAACTACCTGCCAGGCAGACATATTTACCGAAAAAGAGCTTCATTCCATGCTCTTTTTCATGCATAAACAAGAGCCAGAACGTAATACAATTATGTATCTGTGAAAGGGCGATAATAGAGCTTTCCAATGACACCTGAATCATCCTTGTACGACCACGGCTTATCCTGTAGCGATCGCGCAACTGGAGGTAAAAATTCCCTAAATAAGGTTATTTCCTTGGTTTTTTCCTTGTCTCGCGAAGCTGGGTGTGTGTAGGAAGGAGGCGGTGGTCCCAGTCGCGGCCCATTGGTGGTGCCAAGCGGTCAGGGCTCGCCTATCGTCCTCCCAACGCGCGGACTCTCTCTCAGAGCCCCTAAAATGCCGCCCGTCATATGACTGGTACCAAAGGATAGTCCATTTATCTCTTGCCCGTCATATGACGGGCACTGCGGTTTGAGTGTTAAAATCTCAAAACTAATATGCTAAACATGAGGGAGAAGGAGGTCCATAACAAGCAAGTTCTACCCCCTTAAAGGGGGATGGGTGTATATATTTGCTAATTTATTCATCTCTATATTATTGTTTTAGTTGATAGGATTGTAATTATTATGGATATTATAATTACTAAACTTCGCCTATGATAATAATAATAATAATTTATTATAATAATAATCAATAATGTTCATTTGTTACTTTAATGCTGAAATATCTACTTTATTAATCCTATGTAGCATATAATACTTAATAGAACTTAACTATGTGGTCACATTCGACATTTGGCGACCTAGAAGGTGCCTGAGTTCCGTATATAAGCAGAAGCACTGTTTTCTATTACATGAATCAACGTGTAGGCTAGCAAACAATATAGGCTACTATAGCTGATAGTATATTGAATCCCTTAGCAGTTGATTTCTCGATACCTAATGGAAATATATGAAACTACTATGGCTCTGCATCATAGTAATGCCAAGTTTTCATATTTAACATCATGTCTCGCTACAAAATCTACTTTATAGCGGAGTAACAAAGATAGAAACATGACAATTTACCCTCAGCTGGAACAAAATGGACTATAGTAAGGAATTACTTGACTTTTAGCACTGTTGATTATATATATATATATATATATATATATATATATATATATATATATATATATATATAGATACAGTATGTGTGTGTATAATCATTATATCCTTATAAATAGTTGTTATTTTTGTAACTGATTAAATATATAATTTGCTTAATTTTGCTGTTACAAGGAATTATAATAGTCTACCCACTAAAATTATATTGATTTTCTATGATAAGTGTTTCCGAGAAAACCATATATTTATAGGAGTAACTTTAATATAATTTATTAGCAAGCTAAATTCTCTATTATATTTCTTCGAGAGGCCGGTCTATATGATCTGTGCCCCATGAATATTCTTTCCTCTCACTTAAACAGTAGGCTACCATAGTGCGGTTGGGAATATGAACATGATTAGATTAATATCCAGTATTCGAGAATGGATAATAAGTCGTAGGCGTGTGCATAAACCTTTAACCGTCCTGGTGGTGTAATGGTTAAGGTGGCAAAAATATGTGTGTGATAACCCGGGTTCGAATCCCGGTGGATCATATATACTTTAATTAATTTCATTGGGGGTGTGGTGGTGAGATTAATAAAAATAATATTATTAGTAGGTTTAGGGATATTTCTTCGAGAGGCCGGTCTATATGATCTGTGCCCCATGAATATTCTTTCCTTTCACTTAAACAGTAGGCTACCATAGTGCGGTTGGGAATATGAACATGATTAGATTAATATCCAGTATTCGAGAATGGATAATAAGTCGTAGGCGTGTGCATAAACCTTTAACCGTCCTGGTGGTGTAATGGTTAAGGTGGCAAAAATATGTGTGTGATAACCCGGGTTCGAATCCCGGTGGATCATATATACTTTAATTAATTTCATTGGGGGTGTGGTGGTGAGATTAATAAAAATAATTTTATCGACATTACAAATCATCTATATACACACACACCATTAGTATGGTGCTATAGACAACGTTATATTATTTTTAGAAGTGGTTTTCTTCCCTCACCACTAATATTGGCGTGGGTAAAATAACAAAATATTGGCATATCCTTCCAAAGCTTTTGAAGTGACACACAACCACACACTTCCTGTGCGGACATCAGTGAGAGAACATAGTAAGTTCACTACGACGGGATGCGAGAGCTAAGAAGCGGGCAGCAGAAAGGGCCAAGATTATGGATAGGAAAATGCTGGAAAAGAAACTGTGGAAGAAGAGAGAGCAACGGGCGACCAAAGCAATGGACAGAAAGCTAAACATCGGATGCCGTGCGAGGGTTGGCGGTACGGGTGAGAAACATGGTCAAGAGTTGCGTTTCCGTATAACGCCCAAACCTAAGAAAGTAACCCGCGTTCCTCTGGTGAAATTGTCCAAACTTTCGGCAGTAGATCTCTGCCCATTAGATTTCACCGACCTGCGTAGCCTACAGAGCCTACAGAGCCTGAGCACGTTGCCAGTTAACATAAACAAGCATAATGTAGATTTCCTGCTTGACTCTGGCTCTGGCGCAAATTTAGTTTCAATGAAAACCGCAAAGATCTTAGGACTTGTAGACAAATATCCCTACAGATTGGGAATATGTAAAATTGAATGTTGGACGGGATGGATAACTTGTGATATGTTAACATTCCCCAATGTAGAAGTCTGTCTCAAAAATGGGCAGAAATTTTACATGGAAGTCAAGGTAATTGTGAGTTCGGATTCAGCCATAGCGGGGTTTGATATTATTGGCCGTCCGACTCTCACTCGCTTAAATGCCGTCCAGCACTTCTCCTACACTTCCCCGAGACTTTATTTCAAAAGCCTACACGCGTTTGATAGGCCACTACGCCACCAAAAGTTTACCGCTCATGAGGGCCTTTTGAAAGAACCGATACTGAAAGGAAGAATCGTGGGCAAAGAGAGGCACCTCATTGGTAAAGCAACCTTTGACGTTCTCTTGGACTTAGGGATGGGGCATGGGCTTTGTGTGTTGCCTAGTTGTTCTGAGAGGTTAGAAGTGCCCAACAAACAGGTCCCCGAAACATTTAGCTTTGAAATAGACAAGGGTAAATATATCGACCATTCAATCACTAATTATGATGGTAAAATGTCGTATGACTTGGTGATTGGCCGTAGAATGCTATGTAAATATTCATCCTTTTATGATTACAAATACAACATTCTTTACGTCCAACTTGCGAGTGATACTTACGGTGTTAAACTCCACACGAAGGTGTAGCTTATGATATTTCTTGTTAACCCTTTGAGTACCAGCGATATTTGTTATATTTTATTCTAGCTATATTTAGACGATATTATGCTGCTTAGGAAAGATATTAGGTAGTTAAAATGGTTGGTGGAGATATTTTGAAGCCTTATTATTGCTAGAGGTCCTTCTTAAGCTGAATATAATAGTCTAATAATTGCCAGAATATGATAAAAAGGACGTCCCTGGTACTGAATGGGTTAAGCCCTATTGTCCCGGCGACGTCTTTAATATTTTATTATTGCTATATTCAGTTGATTTTGTGCAGTTTAACCCCTTCTGTACCAGCGACTTCTTTCTATTTATATTCTGGCTATATTTAGACGATTTTGTACAGTTTAAGAAGGATCTGTGGTAGTGAAAATGGTTAAGTGAGACTTTCGAAGCCTGTTAATTGCTGAAGACCCTTTTCAACTGAATGAAATCGTCTAATAGTAGCCAGAATAAAGTGAAAAGGACGACACTGGTACTGAATGAGCTAACTAGCATAGTCGTTGTTTTGTTTTCCTTTTTTTTTAATGTAGGCCTATTTACTTTATTTGCTTTATTTACTTTATTTGCTTTATTTGCTTTATTTGCTTTATTTACTTTATTTGCTTTATTTGCTTTATTTACTTTATTTACTTTATTTGCTTTATTTGCTTTATTTGCTATATTTGCTTTATTTACTTTAATTACTTTATTTGCTTTATTTGCTTTAGTTTACCTTTGATTTACTTTTACCTTTACTATATATTACTATATTTACGTTATTTTAATTTACTTATATATATATTTTACTTTATTTATTCATTTTACTTTATTAGATGTAATTTAGTTTGTCCCCGAGGCTAACCAAAACACCTTCCCAGACTTCCATACCTGCAAATTTAGCTTGAAGGGAATTAGCCTGGATGGACTTTATTTAGTTCATATAGGCAGTTATAGTCTTTCTAGTCTTCAATTGTTATAATCTTTACCCATATACTGTAAGTCCCACAGATCCTTCCTAAATTGCATACAATTGTATAATGATATTATTATTATAATCATTATTATTATTAGTGTTTTTTATTATTTGTATTATCATTTATTATTACCAACTCTGCGAAGCAGAGTGGTATCGCGCAAACAGATACCACCCGTATACTGTGCACCACCAGCCAGCCTGTCTGTCGTCGTCGTCCGTCTGTCTGTCCGGAAATTCCTCCTCGACCGTTCGATGCAGTAATAAAGTTCCGATGACCCATTTATGCGAGCAGTAATGAAGATCCGATGCCGGTAATTGTGAACCATTTATATTAAATATCTCATGTATTTTACTGTAACATTGTGGGTTATTTAGCAGTCTACTATAGAATATTCTTTATAATTAATAAAGTAATGTATGAATACATTCGTAGCCTTTGTATTATGGTTTCTGTCTTTCATATGATACACCCGAATCGGAGATGCAACCCTATGGCAACAGTTCGACCAAACTCCGCCATATTGTTACCACTGGTGTCATTAGTCGCTTGCTTTCACTCTCGACCAAACTCTGCCATATTGTTACCACTGGTTTCATTAGTCGCTGCTTTCACTCTCGACCAAACTCCGCCATATTGTTACCACTGGTGTCATTAGTCGCTGCTTTCACTCTCGACCAAACTCCACCATATTGTTACCAATGGTGTCATTAGCCGCTGCTTTCACTCTCGACCAAACTCCGCCATATTGTTACCACTGGTGTCATTAGTCGCTGCTTTCACTCTCGACCAAACTCCGCCATATTGTTACCACTGGTGTCATTAGTCGCTGCTTTCACTCTCGACCAAACTCCGCCATATTGTTACCACTGGTGTCATTAGTCGCTGCTGTCACTCTCGACCAAACTCCGCCATATTGTTACCACTGGTGTCATTAGTCGCTGCTTTCACTCTCGACCAAACTCCGCCATATTGTTACCACTGGTGTCATTAGTCGCTGCTTTCACTCTCGACCAAACTCCGCCATATTGTTACCACTGGTGTCATTAGTCGCTGCTTTCACTCTATGTCAATAACCATAATAAACAGTCGGTAAGACTGGTACCGGATATGTAATGGAATCCTCGGATCTACATTTTATATAATCAAAATTAAAATATACTCGCGTCCTTTGATATTCATGGCTCTTAAATGGCGTCCAGAGGAAACATGGCCGGTCCCCCATACTTAGGATGTCTAACTCGGAGGATTCGAGGCAACTTGACAACTCTTGGATATCCGAAGCCATGAATAATGTTTTTAGTTGACTATGATAGTAAGATTACCGCAAGCAATTGCTATGGAAGTATCGTGTAGTCTATTATATTCCATTGTCGAATGTAAATGTAAGATAATGGTACTTCTTTGCCATAACATACATGTTTTTAAATAATGAATCTTCGATCAGGAGTCAGGAAGTTTCGACCACACTTATTATCAAGGAAAGAGAGAATGGGTGGAGGGAGGTGTTAGGGGGAGGAGGAATGAGATGGAGGGAAGGATAGGTGCGGGGGGAGAAGGGAGGGTAGAGGTGGGAGAGGAGAAGAGGGGGGGGGGGAGAGAAGGGAGGATAAAGTTGGGAGATGAGAGGAGGGGGGACGGAGAAGGTAGGATAAAGGTGGGAGAGGAGAGGAAGGGGAGGGGGGGGGAAGGGAGGATAAAGGGGGGAGAGGAGGGGGGGAGAAGGGAGGATAAAGGTGGAAGAGGAGAGGAGGGGGAGAAGGGAGGATACCGGTAGGAGACGAGAGGAGGGGGGGAGAAGGGACGATAAAGGTGGGAGAGTAGAGGAGGGGGGGGGGAGAAGGGAGGATAAAGGTGGGACAGGATAGGAGGGGGGGAGAAGGGAGGATAAAGGTGGGAGAGGAGAGGAGGTGTGGGAGAAGGGAAGATAGCGGTAGGAGACGAGAGGAGGGGGGGAGAAGGGAGGATAAAGGTGGGACAGGAGAGGAGGGGGTGATAAGGGAGGTAGGAGGGAGGGGTGTGCGCTATAGGGGGATAGGGGAGGCGGGGGGTGGGAGAAGGGAGGATAGAGGTGGGAGAGGAGAGGAGGGGGAGGGGGGAGAAGGAGGATAGAAGTTGGACAAATTTAGTTAGCTGTTAAAACAAACAAATATATATATTCCTGGCTCGCTACCGCTCGCCAGGAATATATTGACACCTGGATGGGGTTACACGTCTTAAAACAGTAGGCTGAATGAGGCCGAATCAACGTCTAAATAGCACGAAAGGTCTTATTATTGACAACGAAATGGGACAAAAGGTGTTAAAATCGTCAAACAAATGGACCGAACGTCGGAAAATCTGAAAACTGATGGGGCTAAATATGAGGGAGAAAGGGGTCCAGAAACAATTAACCTCCCTTAATAAGTTGAAGGAGGTTATGTGTTTGTCTTCGTGTGTCTGTCTGTTGTTGTGTTCTGTAAACAAGATAGCTTAAAGGGGGAGATTCTCGCTTTTTATGGACCCCCTTCTCCCTAAGGTTTAGACCCATTAGTTTTTGCGATTTTGAGACCTTTCACCCCATTACTTTGTCAATATTAACACCTTTCGTGCCGTTTAGTTGTCGATTTTTTCCTGGCGAGCGATAGCGAGCCTGTAATTTTTCTACCTAAAAATGTACAAATATATCTTGAAAGGGAGTTTAGTTTTTTTTTTTAAGCTTGATGAAGGTCTAGCGAGGAAACTAAGAAATATACGAATACCGAACAAATAACCACTGTCCCCTTAAGAAGTTGGAGGAGGATATGTTTTTTGCCTCCGTGTGTCTGTCTGTCTGCGTACAGAGTATAATTATGTCTCACAGAGGGGATACTTCACAACTTATTTGACATTAAACGATTTAAAACCAATCCCAATCAAGTGATTACCATAACATAACTCCCATACCTATGTCCTTATAATATCCTATACAATTTAAAGGTTGTGTCCCAATACATACCATTAAGGGGAGATCTCCACTTGAGGGATTTTTTTCCTTGATCCCTTTCTCCCTCATGTTTAGCCCCATTGCTTTTGATATTATAAAACGTTTGCCCCATTACTTTAGCGATTTTAAGAACTTTCACCCCATATTAAGATCTTTCGTGCCATTCAGGTGTCAATTTTTATCCTGGCGAGCGATAGCGAGCCTGTAATTTAAGAGGAACCGGCCTTCGGCCGGGACATTTTTCTACCGAAAAATGTACAAATTTATCTTGAAAGGGACTCAAGGGGGTGTAATTTTAAGCTTGATGGAGGTCTAGGGAACAAACTAAATATCTCCCCTTTAATGGAGTCAACTCGTCAGACTTAGTATGGGGAAACTCTCTTGGTCAGCCTTTCCACATTGTCTATCTCGATCAATACTCTTCTACTTCAGTATAAATCAATCCTCGGCTAAGTTAACTCTAGTATAGTTCATCTCAGGTAATCATTTAAAATATTCAAGATAATCTAACGTGAATTAATCCTTGCCCAACTATAAACACGCACAGCACAATCTGGCGCCCTTATACACACCATTCGTGAACTATAAATGTCCTACTAACCCTCTCCGACATATGACGCAATTCTGAGCCTATCAGGGATACTTTAATGCCTTTGTTACCATCAGGGGTATTTAGAAACCTTTAGTTTAGTTACTTCAACCTCTGCAGTTGTCTTTGATGTGTTGAGCCTATTGGGGATACTTTAAAGCCTTTGTTACCATCAGGGGTATTTAGAAACCTTTAGTTTAGTTACTTCAACCTCTGCAGTTGTCTTTGAGTTAGCTGTGTTGAGCCTATTGGGGATACTTTAAAGCCTTTGTTACCATCAGGGGTATTTAGAAACCTTTAGTTTAGTTACTTCAACCTCTGCAGTTGTCTTTGAGTTAGCTGTGTTGAGCCTATTGGGGATACTTTAAAGCCTTTGTTACCATCAGGGGTATTTAGAAACCTTTAGTTTAGTTACTTCAACCTCTGCAGTTGTCTTTGAGTTAGCTGTGTTGAGCCTATTGGGGATACTTTAAAGCCTTTGTTACCATCAGGGGTATTTAGAAACCTTTAGTTTAGTTACTTCAACCTCTGCAGTTGTCTTTGAGTTAGCTGTGTTGAGCCTATTGGGGATACTTTAAAGCCTTTGTTACCATCAGGGGTATTTAGAAACCTTTAGTTTAGTTACTTCAACCTCTGCAGTTGTCTTTGAGTTAGCTGTGGGCAGAAAACTAATTTTGGAGAGGTAATTATAAGAGTGAGAGAACTCTATTTCTTATTGCTAATCTGGCAACCTCTGCGTCATATGTGCGTGAAAGGGTTAAGAAGGGGGAAACTTTCCAGGTGAACTTACCAGGACTGTAACCATTACACCTGATTGCCGAGGAGGGGGAGAATATTGATGGGTAATTGGATGAAGGAAGAGTGAGGGAGTACATGGCTAGTTCAATGTGTTCAATAGTTCAAACATAATACGAAACGGTGTGCCCTTAACAACAAATATATGAATTTGACAGGCATTATTTATATTCAGCTTTAAGGGGAAATGTCCACTTGAGGGATTTTTTTCTTGACTCCTTTCTCTCAAATGTTTAGCCCCATTGGTTTTCTAATTTTAAGACGTTTTCCCCATTATTTTGACGATTTAAAGAACTTTCGACCCATTTCTGTCAATTTTAAAACCTGTCCTGCAATTTAGGTATCGATTTTATCCTGGCGAGCGATAGAGAGCCTGTAATTTATGAGGAACCGGCTTTCAGCCGGGACATTTTTCTACCGAAAAATGTACACATTTATCTTGAAAGGGGCTCAAGGGGGTGTAAAAGGGTTTAGTGGAACAGTCAAATATAAAAAGGTTTACTTTTTGTACCCACATTATATTAACCATTCTTCCACCCTTCCCTTTCCTCTTTCCACCCCCTCACACCTCATTATAACTCTGTATCCCTCCTCCTCCTCCCAGCTCTCCCCCCGGACCATATTACCCATGGACGGCCCCCAGTGTGACGTGGGACCATTGATTGTGAGGGACCCTACTGTTGTTCTCAGAAAGTCTGGTAACGAAGGGATTACAACTGGACTTTATATAGTGTCTTGGGACCTTTCTATTTATTTAATACTGTTATTACATGTTGGGGACTAACAGGCCTTATAACATGTTTGGGGTATCACCTGTGTACATGTTGGTGACTAACAGGCCTTATAACATGTTTGGGGTATCACCTGTGTACATGTTGGTGACTAACAGGCTTTATAACATGTTTGGGGTATCACCTGTGTACATGTTGGTGACTAACAGGCCTTATAACATGTTTGGGGTATCACCTGTGTACATGTTGGTGACTAACAGGCCTTATAACATGTTTGGGGTATCACCTGTGTACATGTTGGTGACTAACAGGCCTTATAACATGTTTGGGGTATCACCTGTGTACATGTTGGTGACTAACAGGCCTTATAACATGTTTGGGGTATCACCTGTGTACATGTTGGTGACTAACAGGCCTTATAACATGTTTGGGGTATCACCTGTGTACATGTTGGTGACTAACAGGCCTTATAACATGTTTGGGGTATCACCTGTGTACATGTTGGTGACTAACAGGCTTTATAACATGTTTGGGGTATCACCTGTGTACATGTTGGTGACTAACAGGCCTTATAACATGTTTGGGGTATCACCTGTGTACATGTTGGTGACTAACAGGCCTTATAACATGTTTGGGGTATCACCTGTGTACATGTTGGTGACTAACAGGCCTTATAACATGTTTGGGGTATCACCTGTGTACATGTTGGTGACTAACAGGCCTTATAACATGTTTGGGGTATCACCTGTGTACATGTTGGTGACTAACAGGCCTTATAACATGTTTGAGGTATCACCAACATGTTTCTACATTATGCCGTTCGGAGAAATGGGAGACGTAACTTGACTTATGGCAGTAATGATATTAATGTTGTATGTTTTCTGGTTAGTATGTGATTATTATTATTATTTTTTTTTTTTTGGGGGGGAGGGTTATTTTCCCCTCTCTTTCATACACACATACATACACATCTAGTAACTACTAACTAAGTAACTAATTGGCGCGTTCACAGCAGCCACAAGTCCCACAATATATATTTGAGTTTTGTCTTTGATGACTTGGTATGAGCTATAGCAAACAATCCAGATATATTGCCAGTGCCCATCAGCGTCACCTGTTAATCTTGGATGACTTCATTGAGTAGATGTAAGCTTTTGAATGAGCTCGACAAGCAGCTGTGCCTAGTTTCAAGTTACTTATCACATGACTCGAATACAAAATCCCACCTGTGAACTCTTTTATTAACTCACTCTCACTCTCTCACCAACGGTGGGAGAATCTGAGTAGCGAGAGGGGTGGGGGGGGGGGGGATAGGAGAAGGAAAGGACTGATGACAGTAATGCTATTATAGTGTTATGTGGTCAGAAATCAATACAATCTGGGGACATTAGGCTTATGCTCTCTCTCTCTCTCTCTCTCTCTCTCTCTCTCTCTCTCTCTCTCTCTCTCTCTCTCTCTCTCTCTCTCTCTCTCTCTCTCATACACACAGTCCCTTTCACACACAAGCGCCCGAGATTGCATACATTCTGACCAGTGTGTGCGTGTCTAATGAACCTACCTGTGTGTATGTGTGCCTGCCTGTACATCTACCTACCAGTTAGTCTACCTGCCTTCCTATTTACCTTCCTGCTCTAACTGCCTGCCTATCTACCGCTCTGCCTATCTATCTACCTGCTCAATCAGGATTTGCTTCAAGGCTGCCTGAACTTTTGACCCTAACTGTGTGATTAAGGGGAGGTCTCCACTTGAGGGAATTTTTTCTTGACCCCTTTCTCCCTCATGGTTAGCCCCATTGCTTTTGAGATTTTAAGACGTATTAGTTAGGTGATTTCAAGAATTTCCGCGCCATTCTGTCAATTTTAAGACCTTTTGTGCAATTTAGGTGTTGATTTTATCCTGGCGAGCGATAGCGAGCCTGTAATTTAAGAGTAACCGGCCTTTGGCCGGGACATGTTTCTACCGAAAAATTTACAAATTTATCTTGAAAGGGGGTCAAGGGGGTGACATTTTAAGATTGCTGGAGGAGTAGGAAACAAACTAAAAACCTCCCCTTAAGCGACCACATGTGTCATGAGTAGAGGTTGATATATATTTGTCTTTTATATACCCCCTATACATTATTTATATACCCCCATACATTATTTATATACCCCCTATACATTATTTATATACCCCCTATACATTATTTATATACCCCTATACATTATTTATATACCCCCATACATTATTTATATACCCCCATACATTATTTATATACCCCCATACATTATTTATATACCCCCATACATTATTTATATACCCCCCATACATTATTTATATACCCCCCATACATTATTTATATACCCGCCATACATTATTTATATACCCCCTATACATTATTTATATACCCCCATACATTATTTATATACCCCTATACATTATTTATATACCCCCATACATTATTTATATACCCCCCATACATTATTTATATACCCCCCATACATTATTTATATACCCCCCATACATTATGTTTAAGCCCATATGTTATGAAATTTCAAGTCATTTGCCCTATTAGTTCAACGATTTTAAGAACTTTTGCAACGTTTATATGCCAATATTTAGACCTCTCGTGCCATTTAGGTATCATTCTACGAAAAATTTCCAAATGTATCTCGAAGGGGGCTCTTGAGGGTGTATATTTCCAGTGCCTGCAAATCCATGGAAGAGTACAGAACAAATACCTGACTCTGGAGCCAGCCAGTCTTGCACATTTTTATAATAACTGAAGATCTACGAAAGTAGAGAAATGCATTTTAACACTTTTACATAAACATTATTTTAATATGTACACAACAGTCCGAGCCTTCTAATAAGATACTCGGACATACTTTTTAAACCCTTATTTTGTGCATGCAATATATTTTAGATGCAATTTAATTTTAGCACTAAATTTTTTAAAACTTTGTGCAGTGAACCTACCCTTTTCTACACACCTTTAGTGTGGAAGCATATTCGCATATATATATATATATATATATATATATATATATATATATATATATAGAGAGAGAGAGAGAGAGAGCCAATGATCGGTAGAGGCATGAGTAATTTTTTTGTTTTCAGTACGCAGATTCGACTAGTTCCAAGAAAAACATTCCGGTTACTTCGTCAACGAGTACTTTCATCCACACATGAGAAGCTTATCGGTTCAGTTAGGATAGGATTAGGTTATGTTAGTGTAGATTTAGCAGTGATTAGGTTAGGTTACGCTTAGGGATGCTTTGGTTAGGTTAGGCTTAGTAAAGGTTAGGCAAGGTTGGGATGTTCAGACAGTTCAGTTAGATTAGATTAGGTTTAGCGAAGGTTATGTTTAAGGGTAGTTAAGTTAGCAAACGTTAGGTTATTGTTAATTAAGTTAGGATAGGGTAGATTTACTTATACAATTGATACATATTGCAATTACGTTGTAAATCTATTGTACTCTCATAGCAGTTCAATTTTAGGTTAATGCGAGTTTCGGCCTATAAGGATGGTCAAGCTGTAAACACAATTACTTAGCAGAACTACATGCTAAGATATGTTTGGAGTGCAGACATTGGTATATTATCTCAGTCTGAATTTGTTCTCATCCATTACTAATTCGCATAATTGTTTATTCCGCAAACAAAATCAATCTCAACTACTTCACCTTTCTAATAGCATTTAAACATTGGTGTATTTCTGTTGTGAGTCTAATCCCTTCTGCTTTAAGGGGAGATTTTTAGTTTGGTCTCTAGATATCCATCAAGCTTAAGATTACACCCCCTTGAGCCCCTTTGAAGATAAATTTGTACATTTTTCGGTAGAAAAATGTCCCGGCTGAAAGCCGGTTCCTCTTAAATAACAGGCTCGCTAACGCTCGCCAGGATAAAATCGACACCTAAACGGCACGAAAGGTCTTAAAATTGACAGAAATGGGTCGAAAGTTCTTAAAATCGTCAAAATAATGGGGCGAACGTCTTAAAATTAGAAAAGCAATGGGGCTAAACATTTGGGAGAAAGGAGTCAAGAAAAAAATCCCTCAAGTGGAGATCTCCCCTTAAGTCTATTTATTTTCTACGCATATGTTATTGTATTTCCCGTCGCAAACTCCTCGAGGCCCCACGGCTGAGTTATAAGAATATATAATTGTCATATCCTTGCCATTCTTGAGGAGCACACAATGGCTAACCGGACTAAAAAGACAAAAACGTGAAGTGAGAGCCCATCAAATGTTTAGGTTTTCATTTTTTTTTTTTTTTTTCAGTGGGGGCAGGCATTGTGATTCTGTTAGTCGGTTCTTTCTTTTCCTTTTTTCACACGTTTTTCTTAAACAAACATTTGTTTGTGCTTGTGTATACACAAGAACTACATTATGTATTTGCATCTAATTGGATACACGTTACAAGTGGTGTACCACAAGGCTCAGTGCTCGGGACAATTATATTTCATATTTATATTTACGATATTAATGAAGGACTACCCTGCACAATCTCCAAATTCGCTGACGACACAAACATTGCAAACAAAGTAAATACATAATTGCACATAATAGAGATTGAGACTGATCAAGCAAAACTATCAAACTGGGCTCAAACATGGCAGAAGAATGTCAATATAGATAAATACAAAGTTCTTCACATCGGTAGTAAAAATGAAAGCGCGAAGTATTCGATTAAAGGAAATCAACCAATGAACGTAAAGAAAGAAACCGATCTTGGAGTAACATTAAGGGGAGATGTCCACTTGAGGGATTATTTTCTTGGCCCCTTTCTCCCTCATGTTTAGCCCCATTGCTTTTGAGATTTTAAGACATTTGCCCCATTATTTTGGCGATTTTAAGAACTTTCGCCCCATTTCTGTCAATTTTAAGACCATTTGTGCCATATAGGTGTCGATTTTATCCTGGCGAGCGATAGCGAGCCTGTAATTTATGAGGAACCGGCCTTCGGCCGGGACATTTTTCTACCGAAAAATTTACAAATTTATCTTGAAAGGGACTCAAGGGGGTGTAATTTTAAGCTTGATGGAGGTCTAGGGAACAAACTAAATACCTCCCCTTAACAAGCGATTTAGAACCTTCCCAACAATGCGTCGAAGATGTTAAAAAAGCAAATCCAATTATTGGTTTCATTGGGAAATCTTTTGAATATATATCCAACAAAAATTATACGTACTTTATATAATTAATTGGTTCGTCCGAATTTGGAATATTGTGTCTAGTTTTGGTTGCCACCCTATAAGAAAGACATTGAAAACTAGAGAGAGTACAACGGAGAGCAACTAAAATTATTCCCGACTGACAAATAAACTATATGAGGAACGAATAAAAGAGTTAAACCTATTAACCTTGACAAACCGCAGAATGAGAGGGGACCTGATCCAAGTTATTAAAATTATCAAAGGCCATGACAACATGGACGCAAGTATGTACTTCACACTAGATTAATCAAATTACACACAAATTAATGGTTACACAATTGTCGGAAAAGCGTTTAATTCAAATGAAGCGAAGCACTTACTTTTCAACAGAGTGGTCAACTTATGGTATGAATTACCTAGAAATGTTGTCGAGTGTCATACGATCTAGACATTTAAATATCGCCTTGATAATTATCATGCCATGAATTCCCGACTGACTGTGTTTGTGCCCGAGTAATGTGACCGTATCAGTATCGTACATAGTACTAACATTTTGTTTTCTGGACCACCGTTGTTCTGGAGCTGAAGCCCTTCAAAATATATATATATATATATATATATATATATATATATATATATATATATATATAAAATGTTATTTTCTATTTTTTATTTTTTTATACAAGCAACCCAATAAGGGTCATTATGTCTGTTGTTGCTTGTCTTCCTTTGTATTCATATGTATTCCTTATTTTGTATAGGTTCAGGAACTAATGTCAAGCGAGGCCGGTCCTAGTGATCTTGACCCCATTCATTGTTCTTCCCTCTCACTAAAACATTACGTTATCCATAATGCAGCTGGATCTAACTACATGACTAGATAAATATTCAGAATTCGAAAATGGATATTCATGGTGATCGTGTACTTAACCTTTAAACTGTATTGGTGGTGTAATGGATTAGATGTTTATGCTATGGGTGTGGTGTCTCGAGTTCGAATCCCTGGAGGATCATTATGCTTTCATTAGTTTATTCTAGTGCATTGGGGTTTAAAATGGAGGATTAATGATAAGAACGGGGTGTTCCTTAATTTACTAACTCTCCATAGGTTTTCCACTTGGACTAATCACCAACACTCCACTTTAAGGGCAGATATTCACTTGAGGGATTATTTTCTTGGCCCCTTTCTCCCTCATGTTTAGCCCCATTGCTTTTGAGATTTTGAGACGTTTGCCCCATAATTTTGGCGATTTTAAGAACTTTCGCCCCATTTCTGTCAATTTTAAGACCATTTGTGCCATATAGGTGTCGATTTTATCCTGGCGAGCGATAGCGAGCCTGTAATTTAAGAGGAACCGGCCTTCGGCCGGGAAATTTTTCTACCGAAAAATGTACAAATTTATCTTGAAAGGGACTCAATGGGGTGTAATTTTAAGCTTGATGGAGGTCTAGGGAACAAACTAAATACCTCCCCTTAACCCACCACAACTTGACCACACTGCCACCAACAGTTTCTCCACCGTCCGACCTCCCAACCCTGGCCTCAATATGTGAGAGTGGTCTGGAAAGTTAACCCAGCCAGTTCTGTCACGTGACCACCGTGACCACCGTCAGTATCCACAACTGCCTTAAGGGGGGTGACCTGCTTTTTGTTATTTCCGTCCTTTTCTCTCTTTCTCTGGCTTGTATCCATTTGGCCCCATTCAGCCAACTGTTTTAACCCTTTCGCTGCGGGTGACGTTCCGGAATGTCCTGGCAAGTTACAGCAATTTCCAGGCTTTAAAAGCCTGTAAAAACCGTAAAAATCGAGTGTCAGTGGGCGGGAGCTTAAGGGGCCCACCTCCGACCCTCAGAGCACCGAGCGGCTCACTGATGTTGAGAGTGTCTCGCGCGGGCCTCTCTCTGTCTCTCTCAACAGTGTAGCCATGCGAGCGAATGTTACATAATAGCGGGTTTCCCGCGTTTCACTGGCACCACTGCGGGTGAACCAGACCACGTACGGGACCCGTTCTGGTGTCATTTTGAAGCTATTCTCGCCTAGTTTTCGGCAGCATACACTTCATTTAATGCAGATGCTTGATTTATCATTCAAGAGTGCCTGAATATGCCCTAAATAGCCCAAAATAGGCCGCAGCCAAAGGGTTAAAACGTTTATCCCCATCCAGGTGTCAATTGTTTACTGGTGAGCGGTAGCGAGCCAGCATATTTTGTATTTTTGTTTGACAGCAGGCTAAATTTGTAAATTTTTCGATAGAAAAATGTCTCCGGCGAAGCCGGATTTCTTCATATAATGCTGGCTCGCTATCGCTCGCCAGGAAGAAATCGACACCTAGATGGGGATAAACGTCTTAAGATAGTTGGCTGAATGGGGCCGAATGGATACAAGCCAGAGAAAGAGAGAAAAGGACAGAAATAACAAAAAGCAGGTCACCCTCCTTAACTTCTTAAAACTGCGGGAGGTGCACTGACGCTGAAGCATCGTCGGGAGGCAAGTTCACTTTATGCAACCCAGTTCTGACCTTCCATTTGCACTGCAGCCCGTGTCCTGCTTGGTTCCATACCCTATCCTAAGTTCTACCTCCAACGATCATGTGTGTCTATGTGTCGCTCACCACCACGTCAGTCTCAACCCCAGTCTTAAGGGGAGGGTTTTAGTTTATTCCCTAGACCTCCATCAAGCTTAAAATTAAACCTCCTTGACCCCCTTTCAAGATAAATTTGTACATTTTTCGGTAGAAAAATGTTCCGGCCGAAGGCCGGTTCCTCTTAAATTACAGGCTCGCTATCGCTCGCCAGGAAAAAATCGACACCTAACTGGCACGAGTCTTAAAATTGACAGAAATGGGGCGAAAGTTCTTAAAATCGCCAAACTAATGGGGCGAACGTCTTAAATGATCAAAAGCAATGGGGCTAACCATGAGGGAGATAGGGGTCAAGAAAAAAATCCCTCAAATGGAAATCTCCCCTTAACCGGCTGCCCCTACCCCCGGGATTATTGCCGTTATGTGGCGAAAAATACATATAATTACAGTAGAAAAAAACATTGATTTAAAGGGGGTGACCTGCTGTTTGTTATTTCTGTCCTTTTCTCTCTTTCTCTGGCTTGTATCCATTCGGCCCCTTTCAGCCAACTATTTTAAGACGTTTATCCCCATCTAGGTGTCGATTTACTCCTGGCGAGCGATAGCGAGACAGCATTATATGAAGAAATCCGGCTTCGCCGGAGACATTTTTCTATCGAAAAATGTACAAATTTAGCCTGCTGTCAAACACAAATAAAAAATATGCTGGCTCGCTGCCGCTCACCAGTAAAAAATTGACACCTGGATGGGGATAAACGTCTTAAACAGTAGGCTGAATGGGGCCAAATGGATACAAGCCAAAGAAAGATAGAAAAGGACAGAACAAAAACAGGTCACCCCCCTTAAAGCAGAATAGGATACACTTACAAAACAAATACACCAATTTTGAAATGCTGTAAGGAAGTTGAAGTAGACATTGTTTATTTTATTATATAGATTTATATAATTTTTTGATTATTATTTTTGTTGGGGGATGGGGGGGGGGGGAGAATGAATAAATATATGCTGGGAATGGATGAGAATATATGCTGGGAATGGATGAGAATATATGCTGGGAATGGATGAGAATATATGCTGGGAATGGATGAGAATATATGCTGGGAATGGATGAGAATATATGCTGGGAATGGATGAGAATATATGCTGGGAATGGATGAGAATATATGCTGGGAATGGATGGAAATATATGCTGGGAATGGATGAGGAATATATGCTGGGAATGGATGAGAATATATGCTGGGAATGGATGAGAATATATGCTGGGAATGGATGAGAATATATGCTGGGAATGGATGAGAATATATGCTGGGAATGGATGAGAATATATGCTGGGAATGGATGAGAATATTGTTGAATTTGAAATAATATACTAATGTGTGAATTTTACAAATATTTGACCACGTATCTTTGCTAAATAATTGTGTCTACAGCTACAGTGTTCGTCACCAGCCACTCCCAGCCATATCTCTATAAGTCAACATCATCTACTGACCCTTTAGTCCCCTATCCCCCATCCATACATATTTCCAACGGTGATGCTGTTAGGAGAGCTGCGGATGTAGGAAACTGACCTCCTCCCTCCCTGCCCTCTCATAAACGGATCTCACAATAGCTTACCTTCCCCCGTGTGGCTCCAGGATGCTGCGGGATCTTGGGGTTACTGCTGCTACTATTACTACTACATATATCTTGGGGTTACTGCTGCTACTATTACTACTACATATATCCATCCTCCAAAACCAACAAGACTATTTGCAAACATCAAACTTTCATCCAAGACCAATTTGATGTATATCACTGTCCGAGAGAGAAGAGTGTATCTAGGGGTATGTAAGGAAGAGGGTATTCTGTGTTCAGTCGTCTTGACCCTTTCATTCAGATGACTCCGGTTTATTTTTAATTCAGACTACCTCGAGATGAATGTGTTCAACATAAGAAGGAGCCTTATAGGGATTGATTATTATATAGCTGATCCCCTTAATTTCCAGAGGTTCTTGATAAGTTCAGTAATATCTTCAGGTTGAAACATTAGGAAAGTATAAACATCATATTCTAATGGGAGGAGCTAAATACCCACTATCTTAGGAATTCACGCATTTATTTATCTTTCATTAATCAATGAAGCCCAATGTGAATACCAAACCAACAACATATATATATATATAATCTTAGTTTCGTTAGCTCCTTTTGTAAAATTGACTGAGTAATTAGACATTGTTACCTGCAAAACAAATACTCCAAGGATGACGTCATAAGTCAACAGGCAAACACTTACGGTAGCAACATCTTAATTTTTGGGGAGGGTTGGGGGTGGGGGGGGGGGGAGGAGAGGAGTTATTTGCATCTTGAACTTAAGCATTACCCTAACTGGACAGAAGGTATATATGTTTGTGGTACTAGCACTGATGTGGTTACCTCTCCCCTTACCTCTATGGTTTGTGGTACTAGCACTGATGTGGTTACCTCTCCCCTTACCTCTATGGTTTGTGGTACTAGCACTGATGTGGTTACCTCTCCCCTTACCTCTATGGTTTGTGGTACTAGCACTGATGTGGTTACCTCTCCCCTTACCTCTATGGTTTGTGGTACTAGCACTGATGTGGTTACCTCTCCCCTTACCTCTATGGTTTGTGGTACTAGCACTGATGTGGTTACCTCTCCCCTTACCTCTATGGTTTGTGGTACTAGCACTGATGTGGTTACCTCTCCCCTTACCTCTATGGTTTGTGGTACTAGCACTGATGTGGTTACCTCTCCCCTTACCTCTATGGTTTGTGGTACTAGCACTGATGTGGTTACCTCTCCCCTTACCTCTATGGTTTGTGGTACTAGCACTGATGTGGTTACCTCTCCCCTTACCTCTATGGTTTGTGGTACTAGCACTGATGTGGTTACCTCTCCCCTTACCTCTATGGTTTGTGGTACTAGCACTGATGTGGTTACCTCTCCCCTTACCTCTATGGTTTCCAGATAACGGACCCCCAAACGTGACTACCACATGAAAGCAAATAATATGCAAATCCCTGTAAATAGTGTCCCCCCTCCCCCCCCCCCCCACCCCCCCCCCAATCCATCAATACGTAAATAAGTGAATAAGGAAACATATATATATAATTACAAATAACGAACGAGTGACAGAACCCCAAATTAAAGTGAAATTATAATTAAAATGTCTGGACACACAGAGCTTGAAACAGTTTTGGATGTTGCATAGTTTACTTGTCAAGGGGAAGAAAGACTGGGATAATCGGGTTATAGAGTTCTACACAATAGGGGTGGAAATATGTTGAAAGATGGGTGCCACTTTCTCTCCATAAGAGAGGAGGTATGCACTGAGAAAGCTTTGAAGAGCATAGATTAATGTAATATAAGTAGAAGCGAGAGAGATATGCAAAAAAGCAGAGATATTATAGAAAATTGGTAAGAGGAGGTTAGTTGATGAGACGAACCGCTTCTACTCTACCCCTTCAGGAAGTGTAGTATGGACGACACCTCCCCACACACGCGAACAATATTCAATGTTACAGTAGTCATGTCAAGAACAAAAAGCTGTGAAGGGGTGAAGAACCTACGGAGATGGTTCAGCACACATAACTTCTGGAAAGCTACTTTAGCAAGAGTGGTAATATGGTCTTCACAAGAAAGGTCAGAGGAAAAGGCAGAACACATTTCAATACTGGGATCAGGGCCCCAATCCTCCATTAAGCAATAATAACAACACATTTGCATACTTGCTAACTAAATAGATCAACTGGGGCAGGTAAGTGGATAGCTACCTGGGCACCCCCCCCCCCACTCCAATCTGGATGTAATTGCAAAATAAACTTATCAACAATTACCTTAAGGGAAGGTTTTTAGTTTGTTTCCTACTCCTCCAGGAATCTTAACATTTCACCCCCTTGACCCCCTTTCAAGATAAATTTGTACATTTTTCGGTTGAAAAATGTCCGGCCAAAGGCCGGTTTCTCTTAAATTACAGGCTCGCTATCGCTCGCCAGGATAAACTCGACACCTAAATGGCACGAAAAGTCTTAAAATTGACAGAATGGGGCGGAAATTCTTAAAATCACCAAACTAATGGGGCAAACTTATTAAAATCTCAAAATCAATGGGGCTAGACATGAGGGAGAAAGGGGTCAAGAAAAAAGTCCCTCAAGTGGAAATCTCCCCTTAAAAGCACATACATAAACATACAACACACTAACAATCCTCCAACACACAGGTACACACAGGTACACCATATACGTACCGGTACACACCGACGCGTGTGTGTATGTTGACGTGTGCGTGTAAGAGACAATGAACGGAGGAAGGAAAAACACAGATAAAACAAAAAGGTCCATGTGTGTGTGTGTGTATGTGTGTGTGCTTGTATGAGGTCTGGGGGGCAAGTTTAATTAAGAGTGAAGGTCGATGTTCGGGCGAGAACTACAAGACCACACAAACCCCGCGGCACACGCCACTACCACCACCGCCATATACTGTACACTAAACTATATTACCAAACTCGGTTATGGGGGCGCTCGGTTATGGCCTTGGCCTTGCTCGGGGCCTTGGGGCTGTTCGGGGAACAACAACAACAACAACCAAACTCCAGAATACGAACGTATCTGCTACTCTAAGAGTGATATTTTTTTCAATTCTTTGATAGCTGAAAAACACTTGTAATGTCAATATATTTCGTATTATTACAGGTAATTAATCCACTCACACACGCACAAATTGATATCCAACTTTATATATGCACCAATATTGCTCAAATCTTCACAACAATAGAATGCATTCGTGTCATCAACTATCAAAAATACCCGTTTTAGTCTAGTTCACCCTTTATAAAATACCCGTTTTAGTCTAGTTCACCCTTTATAAAATACCCGTTTTAGTCTAGTTCCCCCTTTATAAAATACCCGTTTTAGTCTAGTTCCCCCTTTATAAAATACCCGTTTTAGTCTAGTTCCCCCTTTATAAAATACCCGTTTTAGTCTAGTTCACCCTTTATAAAATCGTGACTGTTACTAATGTTCTAAATGTGTACACAGCTACCAGTCATACCGCCTGAAATGTACAATATTCTACACAAGTTAACTGATGCACTCATATATCATTTCCCTCTTCCTATGACTTAAATTGCTTCAAACTCCGTGTGTCCAGGCATTTTGGCTCGAACGTCCCTTGATTTTGGCCCTGTCACTCTTTCAACTATGGGGGAGGCACTCGCTATAGGCAGTTATGCCTTTTGCCTCCCTCAATCACATAGACAAAAAAAATGATACACTTCGATATAGTGAACATTGAAAGGGGGAAACCATCGATGTGGGCACGTGTTTACAAAGTATGAAGTACTGGGTGTCTGTTCTAGCCATCGAGGCTCACTTCAAAGTAAAGGTGATGAAAGTAAATAAGGAATCTGGCATAGGTATATACAAAATTATGTTAGGACTGCTTATTATTTCAGCCTACCATGACACGGCATCCAGTTTGAGGAGAAATCCCATCTGTCTCGACTTGCGAAATGAACCCACGGTAACTTTCAGTTGTGAGCCGAACTCAACGACCATGGTGCCACAGACCACCTTCTAGTACTCAGATCTATGAATAATATTGATCTCATAAAACTATAATTTAATGGTTCCACATTAATAGCCATTAGTGTTATGTGTCTATAAGTGGTATTGCGCACTTTAAGGGGAGATCTCCACTTCAGGGATTTTTTTCTTGACCCCCTTCTCCCTCATGTTTAGCCCCATTGCTTTTGATATTATAAAACGTTTGCCCCATTAGTTTAGCGATTTTTTAAAACTTTCATCACACCCCATATTAAGGAGACCTTTCGGGTGCTATTCAGGTGCCGATTTTAAAATCCTGGCGAGCGATAGCGAGCCTGTAATTTAAG
>CM064537.1:15495239-15632557 GCA_032716605.1 Paralithodes platypus | reverse complement strand
AAACAAAATAATATTATGAATAATAATATGTGTTTGTGTGTCTGTCTGTCAGCGTGTGTGTGTCTGTCTGTCAGCGTGTGTGTGTGTTCTTGTTTGTCTGTCTGTGTGTGTATCTGGCTGTTTGTTGGTCATTATACTGTATGTATGCATCACAAGAATACAGGCAATTATATACAGAGGGGCGAGTGTGTTATCTCTCTCTCTCTCTCTCTCTCTCTCTCTCTCTCTCTCTCTCTCGCTCTCTCTCTCTCTCTCTCTCTCTCTCTCTCTCTCTCTCTCTCTCTCTCTCTCTCTCTCTCTCTCTCTCTCTCTCTCTCTCTCTCTCTCTCTCTCTCTCTATCTCTCTCTCTCTCTCTCTCTCTCTCTCTCTCTCTCTCTCTCTCTCTCTCTCTCTCTCTCTCTCTCTCTCTCTCTCTCAAATCTTCAATCGAACGTACACGTGCATACACACACTATCATTCTTAAGCAAACACACACACACACACACACCCATCTTCAACCTGACACACACACACTCCAACAAAAAATGCGACGACAGAAGAATTTGTACCCATAAAAATAGAAATGTTTACGTAATCGATACCCCCACGCCAAGATTTATGTAGCCTCCACTTTTATTTTTAGGCCCGTATCTCTCCGTGGTGTTGTTGTTGTTTTTTTAGTCTCGTATATCTTGGGTTTTGTTTTCTCAGGCCGCCCCTTCATAGTGGTGGTGGGTCAGTCTTCTTGAGGGCAGACAGGTGGACCACCATATGTATGTACAGTCGCGCTAATTAGTGATGTATCGGCACCAAGTATGTTTTGATCGATAATTGGTATCAGCAATATCTAAAGCTTCATTTCTTCCTATCGAGTGAAACATACCAACATGTGTCTACACTTACCCACCCTATTCAACATCTGACCGACATTCATACAGCACAGAGCAAGCCAAACGTAATGACAGCTGGGACACGACTCATTAGCGCGACCGTACTCTTAGTTTAGTTTATTATTATAATGTTTTAGTTTTAGTATTATATTTAGCAATTTAGCACTCTTTCTAATTTAGCACTCTTTCTAATTTAGCACTCTTTCTAATTTAGCACTCTTTCTTCAAGCGTCTTAGAAGGTTATTAATTTTGAGCTGTGAGTTTTGACTGTTTTGCCATTTTCGAACAAGTTGCTTTTATTTGTCCTCTATTCTAACAAGAAATGCCTCCCCAGATCCCCTTCAAGCTATAACAAAACCCGCCAGACTTACATTTATTTTTTATATTTTTTCAGTAAATATATCCCGACCAAAGGCCGGTTTCTCCTAAATTACAGGCTCGCTTTCGCTCGGCCAACAAAATGTGACATCTAAATGGGGTGAAGCGTCTTATAATCACCAAATTAATGGGGCAAAGTGTTTTACAATCGCTAAAATAATGTGCGGAAGTATGGAACCCCCCTCCCCCACTCTCAACGTAACAAAGAATTAGATAGCGTTAAGGGGGGGGTGACCTGCTTTTTGTTATTTCTGTCCTTTTCTCTTTTTCTCTGGCTTGTATCCATTCGGCCCCATTCAGCCAACTATTTTAAGACGTTTATCCCCATCTAGGTGTCGATTTCTTCCTGGCGAGCGATAGCGAGCCAGCATTATATGAAGAAATGGATACAATCTGGCCAAATGGATACAAGCCAGAGAAAGATAGAAAAGGACAGAACACAAACAGGTCACCCCCCTTACAGCAGAATCACGTGAGTCTTTGCCTTCCCTTTGGTTCTGCTCGTCCCAATATTCTGACGCTCTGCCTAATTCCACCAATTGGCGAGATCTCGTTTCGAGTTACGTGATTAGTGGCTTGAAATGAGGCACATATAATTGTTGATCTCTTATCTTACATTTTCTAAAACACACAATCGAAAACCACAAGGAAAAATCAATAACCCTCTCAGTACCGTGCATCCTTTTTATTTTATTCTAGCTACTGTTTTTGTTTCAGTTTATAAAGGGCCTCCAACAATTAACAGACTTTGAACTATATGTCTTTAAGGGGAGGTTTTTAGTGGGTTTCCTAGACTTCCATCAAGCTTGAAATTACACCCCCTTGACCCCCTTTCAAGATAAATGTGTAAATTTTTCGGTAGAAAAATTTCCCGGCCGAAGCGCCGGTTCCTCTTAAATTACAGGCTCGCTATCGCTCGCCAGGAAAAAATCGACACCTAAATGGGACGACAGGTCTTAAAAGTTATATAAATAGGGTGAAATGTCTTAAAATCACCAAACTAATGGGGCAAACGTATAAAAATCTCAAAACGCAATGGGGCTAAAACATGAGGGAGAAAGGGGGCAAGAAAAAAATCCCTCAAGTGGAAATCTCCCCTTAATCCTTTTTACGACCACAGATCCTTCTTGAAACTGCACCAAAATGGTCGAATTATAGCTAGACGATATTACACGAAACATCGGCCGGTTAGGGAATTGATGGGCCCTGGCAAAATCTGTATAGTGTTTGCCCTGACCCGTACCTAGCCGAATCGAAACCCGAAAAATCGAAAAACAAATGCCGACATAGAATCCGTGTGAGCTCGCCCATTCGCTCCAGACAAACTCACCCACCTCAGATTGATTTAACCACCTCCTACTAATATAACCACCTCGGAATAATTTAGCCAGCTCGGACTGAATTTAACCACCTCGGACTACTTTTAAAAACCTCCTCAGACTGATTTGACCACCTCGGACTAAATATAAACCAATCTCGGGAATAATTTGACCTTCTCAGCCTTAATTTTTTTTTTTTTGTTTTTCCTTTTTTTCAGTCTCTGCCCCATTCAAACTTGCCTCAGGCCTTAATTTGACTATTTGACCTAAATATACAGTGGACGACACACGAGGCTTTCAGCAACTGATGTATCGGGCCCCCAGAGTATCGGAGTCTAAAATAAAAATATCGAGGCAATAATTTCACCGTTTTCTTTTTCATGTTGAACCGTAATTTTGTAGCAGTGAATTAATTATCTTTTACAGTTCTATTAAAAATAAGAATACACAACAAAAATCTAACAGAAGATTATTTATAACTTGTAGCGGATTACAGACTCCGTCACAAGTCGCTGATAAATTTGCTTGTGTGACTTCCAGCCTACTATTCTGTCTTCACTATTCTGGTTCACTTTTTGGGCGATTTTTCCATGTATTCATTATTGTTCTAGTTTCCTCCTTAGACCTCCATCAAATTAAAACAAACATCCATTTTGGAGCACCCATCTCTATTAATGGTAAGTTTTTACGTAGAAAATGTCCCCGCCGAAGGCCGGTTCTTCCAACATTACAGGCTCACTACCGTTCGCCAGGGAAAAAATCGACACCTAAATAGCACGAAAGGTCTAACTATTGACGAAGAACTGGGTCGAAAGCGTCTAAAAATCGACTAACTAATGGGGCAAACATATTAACATCTGAATACTAATGGGGCTAAACCTGAGGGAGAACGTGGTTCCAGAAACCGGCCCATCCCCCCTTAAGGCCGGTGTCACACGAGTGCATTTTCCCGGCAATTTTCGATGAGCAATCTTTGTCTATTACTACTTCGAGGCTCTTTCGCATTGGACTCGGAAGCTAGATCGGCAGTAGATTACGTTTGGGTAGTTTAATTCTCACGGAACTCGAATTTTGAAGCTGCCAGACCACAATTGCCGGTGAATATTGACGGAAAATCGCTCGTGTGACACCGGCCTCATCCATTGCCACAGCTTTCCCAAAATCGCACATCTCAGCGCACCAGTTCAATAGGTGTGGCCACATGTGATGGTTTGTCCAAATTCGACCGACCAACTCCATATTCAACTGGCCATCCCAAATCAATCATTCAACCAACTTATAATATCTACAAAATTCGACCCCTCGGCATAATTTGAATGTTCAGACTAATTGTACTACTCAACGCACTTAAACCGTTCAGCCAAATTCGACCACTCAGTCCAATTCAAACTGCTCCAATGCTCAGTTTCGATCTCGAACCTCAGTGCACCCGTGCTCAATTCGTAGCAATGGTCCAAGTCGACAACTTTAAACAGTTTGGATTAATTTAGATGATACTTGCTCTGGTTTGAGGGCATGGCGTCTAGATAATATGTTCTCCACTAAGTACGATTGTTCCTTTCAGTGTAAATACTAATTATAGTCAAGTTGTTGCCTTCATTGTGCATTGGTCCTATATTAATTCTAGATCCCAAGTGTCTCTTTTGCCTCTGAAGTTTTTTACGGTGTTTTAGGTTGTGCGTCAATTTAATTTATTTTCTTCTGCATCTCTTTGCTTTTGTATGTGGGTTTACTAGCCGCCTGTGGTCTCCTAATAGTCTCCTATAGTCTATTGTCGCTGTAAGTAGGTGAGAAATATTGACCGCTAACCTCGGGAACATCATAAACGACTAGAGTAATCAAGCTAATATATCCACCGTTTGGGAAGGGTCAGTCAGGGAATAGATGTAGAAATGTACAGAGACTTTGCTTTAGCCCTTTGTTGAGATAAAGAGGATAGAGTTCACAAGAGTTCTCGCCTACTTATACGCGAATAGACTATAGCGATTTTGTTTGTGGGTTTTAATAGCTGCCTTTGTCTTAATGGTCTTCTCCTAGTGCTTTTGTGTGTGGTTTTACTAGCAGCCTGTGTCTCCTAATCGTTTCCTAGTGCTTTCGTTTGTGGGTTTACTAGCAGCCTGTGTCTCCTAATCGTTTCCTAGTGCTTTTGTTTGTGGTTTTACTAGCAAGCCTGTGTCTCCTAATCGTCTATAGTGCTGTCGTTTGTGGCGGTTACTAGAAGCATGTGTCTCCTAATCGTTTCCTAGTGGATTTTGTTTTTGGTTTTACTAGCAAGCCTGTGTCTCCTAATCGTTTCCTTAGTGCTTTTGTTTGTGGGTTTTACTAGCAGCCCGTGTCTCCAAGCCGGTATCTGGCGCTTTATGTTTGTGGTTTTACTGTTTCCTGTTCGTCTCCTAGTCTCTCGTATGCCAGCAGATATACGGCTTTGTGTAAACAATGGAGTCTCAAGGACCTGTCGTGGGGGGAGGCAGTGGATGGCTGGAGGTCGATGTGGGGTTTGTGTGGATGGTTGTTGTGGAAGGCAGTGATGTGGGTGGTTGTGTGGAAGGGAGGGATGGCATGGATGTGATAGTGGATGGTTGTGTGGAAGGGGCGTGATAGCTGGGGTGATGTGGGGGGTGGTTGTGTGGAAGGGGGTTATGGCTGGAGTGCTGTGGGGGGGTGAGGTGGAAGGAAGTTAATGGCTGGAGTGAGGTGGGTGCTTGTGTGGACGGGAGTGAGGCCTGTAGTTTTAGTTATGGTGGGGTGGGTGTGTGGCATAGAGTGAGGGCTGGAGTCATGTGTGTGGTTGCGTGGTTTACGGTGATAAGGTTGTATGGAGTGATCGTGTTGTGATTGCGTCTGTGTGTTAAAGAAGTGATGGCTGGTATTATGTGGGATGGTAGTGAGGAAGCAAGTGATGTGAGTGGTTGGTTACATGAACAGTTGAGTGGGTGTGTGGATGATTGTATGGATTGTTTGTATGGATAACTGGAGTGGGTTATCCAGCCCTGGTACACGGGAACTACTACAGTGACATACAGTATATTCGTTTATCACAGTTTTAGTTTCTCGAGTGGGACGTCATAAATATCCATTTACCTAAAGTTTCCATATACTGCTAGGTAAACATAGGCGAGGAGACTGCCCATCTGCCTGGTCCTGCTTAACCACAGCGATTACCACAATGTAGCATTATGAACTATGAATTTCTTAATCTTGAATGAAAAGACGTCCATGTAGATGCCAGTAAACTACTGTATAGTCTGTTTCTATTCTTGACTGACGGTAAATTTAATCCTTTAGCAGCTATGAATTTCTCATTAGTTAGTGAAAATATGCATCGTCCTTATTGCCAAGTTTTCATAATTAACGACCATATCTTTCCCTAGCCAATTGTAGTAATAGCCTAAGTAATTATGATGAAGATATGGCAATTTACCATCCGATGGACAAAAAAAACCTATAGGCGTGCTTAAACTCTTAAAAGGCCACAAAGAGGACAGAAACTCTAAATGGAAGAATGAACATATAATGGGCATAGTCCAAGACACATACACGGGAACCACTGTGTGTGTATTGTAGAACAAAAACAAACGGTCGCACAAAAGTTAGTACATTTATTAAAGTATTATGTTTAAAATCACTTTAGAAAGCTTCATTAATGGTCCATTCATTACAAATCACGTTGAGTGGTACTTGATAAAAGTAGACAGAATGTAGAGGAAAAAACTATATGAGGAAGAGCACTTTATTGACAACGTTCAGCAGATAGATAGCTTCATCAGGTCACTAAAAAAAATGAACAAATTATGGTGTGTTTTTTATCCATTACAAAATACTTTTGTGTTTTATAGAATATTAAAATTATACAGTAGGCCTATACTGGTTGTGTTCATAAAAACTGAAAAGAACAAAAAAATCAAATTGTGCAAACATTATTATTAACCACTCTTTATGTGTATGCAGGTGGTTTCAGATATATGTCCTGTATTGCACCCACGAATATTACAGCGTAGTGCTGTGCCCTTACGCTCTTGGGTACGATGATGTCATTTCTATATTTCCTGTTTGACCTTCATTGGTTTTGGTAAGCTTAAGAAGAGCCTCTGGACATTGAAGGGGCAAAATCAGTCTCCATCATCTCTTTGAACCCTACAGGACTTTCATAAGCGGAGCAAAAGCGCCTACCTATAGCTAGAATAAATTACAAATGGCTTCATCGTACTGAAAGGGTGACACTTTTTGGACTCAACTATGATGCAATGGAGTGAGCGTGTCGTTTTTGACTTCCATTCAATAATAATTTAACTGTATATATGTAGTTAATGGATTTAGCTACATAGTCTTAAAAGCCCTAAATAAAATATTAAACC
Source organism: Paralithodes platypus (assembly GCA_032716605.1). Lineage (NCBI taxonomy): Eukaryota > Metazoa > Arthropoda > Malacostraca > Decapoda > Lithodidae > Paralithodes > Paralithodes platypus. The sequence continues at coordinate 15,625,633 of CM064537.1, read as the reverse complement.
AGAATAGGAAAGGCCTTCGGGAAGCTAAATATCGTTGGTAAAAACAAATGTAACATCTTCGACGGAGAGAGAAATTAATACAGTAAACCATGTAAATCATAACCGATTAAGCTGAATATTAAGTAACGAGATAGTATTCCGAAGGAGTAATTACAAATAGATAAATGGTGATTGTTTGATGCGTCAGAGTAGAAACTTAAGGTGTTTTATATAGAGAGTGAATTAATTCCAAGATAGGACTTGATGATAGGAGAGAACCCTGGTAAAACACCGATTATTGTGTCCGCTCTTAAGGGAAGATGGTCGTCGGTTATTGGACCTCATTCTACTCTGCATGCCAAGTAATGTAAGTTTTTAAGACGTTCGGTCCATTAGTTTGGCAATTTAAAGACCTTTCGTCCCTTTTCTGTAGCAATATTAACACTATTCGTGTCATTTACGTGTCGAGTTTTCCCTGGCGAGAGTTAGCGAGCCTGTAATTTAGGAGGAATTGGCCTTCGGCCGGGACATTTTTACTACCGAAAAATGTGCAAATATATCTTGAAGGGGAATCATGGGGTTGTTATTTTAAGTTTGATGGAGGTCTAGTGAGGGAACTTAAACAAGAATAATACATAAAGGAAAAAACCTTAAAACCAAAAAAAAATTAACCATCCCCCCGGAACTCTTTCAGAAACCATCGAGGGCATCAATTGAGGGTATGAGAAAGGCATATTTAAGAGGAGGGTTTTGGTGTGTTCCCGACTGACTTCCAGCAAGGATTGCAAGTTACACCCCCCTGACCCCCTTTCATGATAAATGTGTACCTTTTTCGGTTAGAAAAATGTCCCGGCCGAAGGCCGATTCCTCGTAAAGTACAGGCTCGCTATCGCTCCGAAGGAACAAAAACTTGACACCTAAATGGGATTAAAGCTCTTAAAAGTGACATAAAGCGGGGTTAAAAGTTCTTAAAATCGAAAACTAATGGATGCGAACATCTTAAAATTTCAAAAGCAATGGGGCTAAAACATGATGGAGAAAGGGGTCAAGGAAAAATCACCCAAGTGGATAGTTCTCCCCTTAAGTAATTGGGTATGTCGGTATAGTCTATTATTTAAAGTCATTGGGTTAGTTGGTATATTTCTATTATTTAAAAGTCATTGGGTATGTTGGTATAGGTTATTATTTAAAGTCATTGGGTATGTTGGTATAGTCTATTATTTAAAGTCATTGGGTATGTTGGTATAGGTCTCGATATTTTACAGATCATTGGGTATGTTGGTATAGTCTATTATTTAAAGGTCATTGGGTATGTGGTTATAGTCTATTATTGAAAGTCATTTGGGTATGTTGGGATAGTATATTATTTAAAGTCATTGGGTATGTTGGTTTAGTCTATTATTTAAAGAATTGGGTATGTTGGTATCAGTCTATTATTTCCAACTGAGAGTAAATTGTACATGTTGCTACCTTTGTAACTGAACTATAAGGTGGATTTTGTAGTAAAATATGATGTTAATTATGAAAATGTGGACAATTAATACGAACCAGACAGCCCTAGTAGTAATATATTTCCATTAAGTCTCGAGAAATCAGCTAATAAGCGATTTCAATTATGATCAGCTGGAAAAAAATAGAGTATAGTGCACTTATCTTACCATCCTTGTAGTACATAGGTTTAATAACAATCATTAATAATTTTAAGGGTGAGGTTTAAGGGGGGGTTGTAGTGTGTTCCCTCTGACTTCCATCAATCTTAACAAATTAACGACCCCCTGTGACCCCCTTTCAAGATAAAGTATTGTACATTTTTCGGTAGTAAAAATGTCCAGCACGAAGGCTTGATTCCTACTTAAAATTACACAGCTGACGCTATCGGCTCGCCAGGAACCAAAAACGTCGACAACATAAATGGCACACAAAAAGTCTTAAATATTTACAGAAAATAGGGTGTGAAACAGTTTTTAAAAAATCGACAAACTAAGCCGGATATGTGAAGAGTCTTAATATCTCCCGCAAAAAAAAGCAAAGGGGACTAAACCATGAGGGGAGAGAGCAGCGGTGTCACAGAAAAAAATCCCTCGAGTTGGAAACCTCCCCTTAAATTTTTTTTTTTTTTTTTTTAATGACCTCCGCCTACGTATTGTGAAAAACCTGTTATCCTCCGGCAAATTGTGGGGTTGAGTGAGTGAAGGGGGGGACAGTGAATGAAGGAGGATACATGTTTTTCATAATACGTGTTGCTAGCCCCCAAACGCGCGAGCAACTGTGGCTTTCAACCATCCGACACATCCCCTTTTATTTATGTGCATCACACATGTTATATACAAATAAAGTTTATGTTTTGTTTTACCCTACTGTGGAAAGACTACGGATACACCACTCCTGCCCGGGCCTCACACAGTGGCATGCCCCAGTCCTGTCGAACTGAGCTCATGACGCTGGTGGCATTGCCCCGGAGGATATCCATCCCTAGTCTTTGCTTGAGCCAGAGGGTTTCCCGGGGTTCTCCTGAAACTTCTCTGATTTTCCGGCCTATTTCATTCACCATCTTAAGGGTGGTAGGGCCGAAGACTCCTGAAGTTTCGAATGCCAGGGGCTCGAACTGATGATTTCTGGCGATGGCTTGATATTTTTCTCGCTTTTTATTTTCTGCTATCCGGGCGGCTTCACCTGCTTCGTCGGCGTTTCTGGCGATGTTGGTTGTGGAGAAAATGTCAACACATGTGGCATCCCACACGAGGCACCGGCCATTCTTGTAAGGGAAAGTGGTCATCCCATCTGGCCGTTTGCCGTCTTCTCTGTGAAGTCAATGTGGTTCGAGGATTGATGCACGGTTAGCACTCTGCAGGGCCCGTTTTATGACATCATTTAGTGCAGAGTGTCTTGGCAGGCGGCCTGCGTTGTAATTACATGACAAGGCATGGTGACCTTGAGCATCCATCCCCCCACCACACTTGCAAGTGTGTGGGTGACAAACTGCCGCACCCACTCTGAGCGCGATGGCAACCCGGAGCGCTTCAGCATCCAAGTGAGTTCCAAGAGGGGGGATGGGGATGGCGTGTAACCACAAGCCACTCTCCGAACGGGCGGCTGGCTGGAGGCGTGCTTTTGCAACCTGGTCTGCATTGGTTAGGAGATTTTCTTGAGTTTTCTTCGCCGAGATGGTATCCTACGCTTTCTGCTTGCTCCTGGAGGTACCCTGAGGCTCCTCCACTACTCCTGTACTTTCCTTCCAGGTGTTAATCGCTAATGTTACGTCCCAATTAAGTGTCATTCCGGGTTGAGAAGAAAGGATGGACACTACAAGGTCGTTGGTCGCGATGAGGGAAGAGATAAAGGCTGGGGAGGCAATATCCGAGGCTCTCCGTATGCCCAAGCCCCCGAGGCAGGGTGGCTTGTGTCCAGGTCCGTTCTTTAAATTCCACGTTGGTGATGCTGGTCACTGCTTCTCGGATTATGCTGTCTAATTCTTGGAGGCCACCATTGTTCGTGTAAGTCATCGATGTGCGCAGGAGGTATTGGAGTTTTGGGATGGAGAAACAGTTCTTGAGAAGGGCCAGAGCTGAGTGGGCATCGATGTGTATCAGGCGACTCACGAGACGTTGAAGCTCCTCCTTTTTAACTTGAAGTGCTGGTGGGATTGCTGCCAGAGTTAGTGGGGAACCTAATAGGGTTTGCTGGTGCTCCTGAAGGATCTTTACATCTGGCAATATGCCTCGAAACAGGGCCTGAGTCTCTTCTCCTTGTTCACGTGTGTGGTTGAGGAGGACAAGTTCACATTTGGTGTCATTTATCACTAGCCCAGCCTGGCCGAGGTCAGTTACGATGTTATTTAGGTCGGTTAGAACGTTCTCTACTGACCCACCCAAGGTTGCATCGTCCAGGTACCATACATTCAGTTCTGACCTTACTTTGTTAGCTGCTGCATCCACCCCTATTGAGAAAAGAGCAGGACCACCTGGATCTCCCTGCTGTAACCCGGTCGCTGATGGGATTACCGTCTCGCCAAAAATCAGGATGGAAGGTTTGGAATAAGCCTGCCAAAGTAGGGGGTACAGCGTGGGGATGTGTTCTTGAGCTGCACGGAGGAAGACATCCCTGCGAATGCTGTTGAATGCGTTCCGCATGTCAATCTTTAGAAGCACTCGTTTTTCTTGGGCTTGGCTGAGATAGGTGCGGGTTGCGTGTACAGCAGCTTCACACCCCCTGGAGAAAACCTAGTTGAACTGGTCTTAAGTGTTGACCTAGGCCATTCGAGAGTGGTTTCAAACCCACCTTTGTGGCAAGGCGGCGGAAGGTGTTCCCTACTGCTATTGGGCGCACACCGCCATCTTTTTTTGCCAGTGCACAGAGTGATGCCCCAAAAAATAGGGGTGTGGCACAGTCGGGTACTTCCCCTCTTAAAACCATGTTGATGAATTTGGTGAGGGTTTCCAAGAGTGCCTCCCCAGCAGCTCCTGACCCCTGACCCAAGAGGCCTTTGAGGTGGGCGGGTCGGATACCATCTGGGCCCGCGGCTGAGCCTGCTGGGAATGAAGTCACTGCGGCAACCACTTGCTCCTTCGTGACAACTAAAGGTTGGCGCATCTGGTCATTTGGGGCAGGGGGGAGGTTTAGGTCCCTAGGTGTAGGTGGGTGCTTTTCTTGTAGGGCTTCAACAACTTCGGTGCCTTGACCAGCAAAACCTTCTGAAGAGGACAACAGTCTGATGGCCCCTTTGATGTCACTATCCGTCAGCTTCGCCGCGACCCTCTTACGTAGCTGTTCAGCCTCTTCCTCTTCCTTGTCCTGTTGCATCTGGGCCCTGTTTGGTTGCTGTTCGGGGGGTTCCACCAGTTTGTTTCCATCCATATACTGTGCTACTTGACGGTTCACTCTGGTGGCTAGTGAAACCTGAAGATGGTCTTGTATGTTGGTTCTGGGTGGTTTTCGGAGGGCCCCATAGGAGAAACCCAGGAGCCGTGCCCATGCGAGGGGTGTCTTGAGCTGTAGGGCCTGCTTTATGATGGTTGTAAGGGCCTCCGCCACTTGGATTCTGGCTCCTTTAGGTACTCGGGCAAGGACCTGGATCCGCGCTTTCCATTTGGTCACAAGTTGGGTCAAGTCGGCGACCGGTGTTGCCGGTGTTGCCCCGGTTGGCTCTGCAGTGGGCCCTGGGCATGCGAGACATTTCCAGTTTGGTTGTTCTCCTGATGTTTTCTTTGTCAGCTTAGCACAAGATAAATGAATAGATCTAAGACAGCCGGAACATTTTCGCGAATTCTTTCTTGCATTGGCTTTCCGCACTTAAAACACTTAGTATCTGCTAGGCCATAGTCTTCCAAGATTATCCGTTCCTCTGCCTCTACCAAGCCGACCTCCTGATCTTCCCGTGGTGCTTCCATCTCTGCCATGTCTCCCTTGTTTCAGAAACCCCGGGAAATCTCTCCTGGCACATATCTAGATTATTGCTGTTGTTATTAATGTATAATTGGCTGGATGCATAAAAAGTCACATATCATAGTCAACCTTTCTGATGGGCAATTGGCCTGCTTCTCCTAAAGCTAAGTGGTTAAATGTATAAATCCTCGGCATTGGGCACCGGTACAACTAAAAGATCTAACTGATTGAGGGGAAGCACGCCAATTATATCCTATGATTACTTACACTGGCGACGCCACCCTGATGTTGAGTATTAATAAATGCTTAGGATATTAATAATGCTGTCAACATCAAGATAGGGAGAGAGCCAGAGAGTGAGCGAGAGCCAGGGTCTGAGCGGGTAACCGAATCTAGGACAGCAGTTATGGAAAAATGCTTAAATTGTACAAAATGTTAAGAGAGAGAGAGAGAGGGAGAGAGAGCAGGGGCGGGGGCGAGGGAGAAAGAAAGCGAGCTGGAGAGCGGGCTGGCCTGGTTGGGTATTGAAAGATGTTAGGGAAAAACAAATAACTAAATTGATAAAGAGCGATCTGAAGTTATAGAAAACCAAAAAAATAATAACAATGAGACGGTTAAGTGCGGTGATTGAAAGTGGATGGAAAGATGTTAAGGAGAGAGAGAGAGAGAGAGAGAGAGAGAGAGAGAGAGAGAGGGAGAGGGAGAGAGAGATGAAAATACTTGTAGCAAGTATTTCCTAAAATGGTTAGAGAGAGGGAAATAAAAATGGACCTTATAGCAAGTACTTCATAATGGTTAGAATTGTTTGAGAAGTTGAAAGACCGAGGGTCAGGTCCTTGGGGTAGATGGAAGATAAGGCCTATGGTGGGGAACCATAAGGGTGAAACTGCCTGCCCTATAAACGGTTACTTCACTCACCTTGTGGTTACTGCTGGAGGTTTATGGTGCCTGGGCAGGGCTGGGCTAGTGCCTGACGGCTCCTTGTCCCCTCACTGATACTGGTAATAACACTCTCAAGATTAAACTAAATATGCTTTGTGTGCGATGTTTAAACAAGAAACCACGTTCTGTTTACTATGTTTTTGACAGAAGGCTAAATTTGTACATTTTCGGTAGAAAAATGTCTCCGGCGAAGCCGGATTTCTTAATATAATGCTGGCTCGCTATCGCTCGCCAGAAAGAAATCGACCCCTAGATGGGGATAAACGTCTTAAAATAGTTGGCTGAATGGGGTCGAATGGATACAAGCCAGAGAAAGAGAGAAAAGGAGAAAAATAAAAAAGCAGGTCACCCTCCTTAAGTCTTGAATGCCACATACAGTATTGTCACCAGGGCAGGTTAATTCTCTCTACGATGAAATGTACCCAGTTTATAGTGGTTCGCTCTGAGAAAATGAAACTGTGTAGTCTTAATCAATTTAGCCATTCAATTGCGAAAATAATTCAATTTGAGACCATAGTGTGAGGCTTGTGGTAGCGTGGGAGAATACTGTTAAGGGGAGGTTTTTAATTTGGTCTCTAGATATCCATAAAGCTTAAGATTACACCCCCTTGAGCCCCTTTCAAGACAAATTTTTACATTTTTCGGTAGAAAAATGTCCCGGCCGAAGGCCGGTTCCTCCTAAATTACAGGCTCGCTATCGCTCGCCAGGATAAAATTGACACCTGAATGGCACGAAAGGTGTTAATATGGGGTGAAAGTTCTTAAAATCGCAAAACTAATAGGGCAAACGTTTTATAATATCAAAAGCAATGGGGCTAAACATGAGGGAGAAAGGGGTCAAGAAAAAAATCCCTCAAGTGGAGATCTCCCCTTAAGGCTCTCAGACACTGGGGCTTCCTTGGGAGGAATTTTCATAACCGGGTTGGGATGGGCGTCATTTTTTCGACATTTAAATATTCGCCTTACCCATTCACAACGGTAATACCAGTCTTGTCTTTGTTCTAACCATCAGTGCACTATTTAATTAAGCTTTGGGAAGGCCTGCTTAAGTCAGAGATCTACTAGGAAAATGTATGTATGTATGTATGTATGTATGTATGCATGTATGCATGTATAATATGTATGTATGTATGTATGTATGTATGTATGTATGTATGTATGTATGTATGTATGTATGTATGTATGTATGTATGTATGTATTCAGGCACATACCCCATAGCTGAGGGTGGCCGACTCGAGACAGCCCGAACAGAAACAACATTTAACGTTCCAATTCTTAGGATCCGAGACCACTTTCTCATTCCCTCGCCCCTTTTTCTGATTCGTCTAGTAGGTGGATTTTACACGGGGAGGAAGATTGCTATCCTAGATTATATTTGGCGAATATTCAAGCTTGTAACAATAACCTGGTTTAGATGCACTGTACAAGATGAGTTGGGTGTCGGGGAGTGTAAATGGAACTGCCTTCTTTTGGCCAGTAAGCCTCTCATGGATTTCCGTTTTCTTAAGTTACAATGATCGTCTATATTTACTAAAAAATAAAATCGCATTGAATGAATTTTAATTATTTCTCTAGTTATAATACGAACATACCTCTCAAGCCTCCTTAAGGGGGGTGACCTGTTTTTGTTCTGTCCTTTTCTATCTTTCTCTGGCTTGTATCCATTTGGCCCCATTCAGCCTACTGTTTTAAGACGTTTATCCTCATCCCGGTGTCAATTTTGTACTGGTGAGCGATAGCGAGCCAGCATATTTTTTTATTTTGTTTGACAGCAGGCTATATTTGTACATTTTTTGATAGAAAAATGTCTCCGGCGAAGCCGGATTTCTTCATATAATGCGGGCTCGCTATCGCTCGCCAGGAAGAAATCGACACCTAGATGGGGATAAACGTCTTAAAATAGTTGGCTGAATGGGGCCGAATGGATACAAGCCAGAGAAAGAGAGAAAAGGACAGAAATAACAAAAAGCAGGTCACCCCCCTTAAGAAAGCATCTCTAGTCACACATATATTTATAGCGGGCTATATCAGTAAGAGGCTATTATTAGTGAGGCTATATCTTGGGGCCAGGTAGTCGTGGTGAAGCTATGTTGTATTTACAGGAAACTAATAGCTAAATGATGAATGTCTAGAATTGAGTAGCATATGGTGCATTCTAAAATTAAGTTCAGGAGTTAAGTAAGAGGAGCAACGAAGAATATAACTGAAGGTACTATTAGGACTCTACTTTGTATAATTCTATTTCCAAATAGAGTTTACGTGTCTTTCTTGTCTTAGAAAGACACTACTTCACGGAACACCCAAGGCTTAAGGGGAGGTTTTTAGTTTGTTTCCTAAACTTCCATCAAGCTTGAAATTACACCCCCTTGAGTCCCTTTCAAGATAAATTTGTACATTTTTCGGTAGAAAAATGTCCCGGCCGAAGGCCCGTTCCTCTTAAATTACAGGCTCGCTATCGCTCGCCAGGATAAAATCGACACCTGAATGGCACGAAAGGTCTTAATATGGGGTGAAAGTTCTTAAAGTCTCTAAACTAATGGGGCGAACGTTTTATAATATCAAAAGCAATGGGGCTAAACATGAGGGAGAAAGGGGTCAAGAAAAAAATCCCTCAAGTGGAGATCTCCCCTTAAATAGTGAAGTAGGCCCATTTACTGAAGAACAACAAAACAAATAAGTAGTGCAGTTGTTGTTGTTGTTGTTGTTGTTGTTGTTGTTGTTGTTGTTGTTGTTGTTGTTGTTGTTGTTGTTGTTGTTGTTGTTTGTTGTTGTTGTTGTTGTTGTTGTTGTTGTTGTTGTTGTTGTTGTTGTTGTTGTTGTTGTTGTTGTTGTTGTTGTTGTTGTTGTTGTTGTTGTTGTGAGGTAATGGTTGTTGTGTTGTTGTTGTTGTTGTTGTTGGTTGTGTTGTTGTTGTTGTTGTTGTTGTTGTTGTTGTTGTTGTTGTTGTTGTTGTTGTTGTTGTTGTTGTTGTTGTTGTTGTTGTTGTTGTTGTTGTTGTTGTTGTTTTGTTGTTGTTGTTGTTTTGTTGTTGTTGTTGTTGTTGTTGTTGTTGTTGTTGTTGTTGTTGTTGTTGTTGTTGTTGTTGTTGTTGTTGTTGTTGTTCCCCAGACTGCCTGGCCGAACAGCCCCAAGACCCCGAGCAAGGCCAAGGCCATAACCGAGCGCCCCCACAGAACCCTCCCTGCCTACCACAATAAAGCCTGGGTGACCGAAGCCACACCATGGCGGGGAGCTGAGGAGGGTGCGGAAACGCCCGGGAAACCAAAGCCCCACCCAGGGCCCTGTGCCCCTCAGCAATTATGAAGAGAAAGTTGAGGGGCAAAGGAAAAATGTGACGTTTTGGCTTCCAATCTTGGTAGATTGGGAGGTCAATCCACGGAAGAGACGCCGTCACACGAGATCTAGAAAATATATAAGTAAAAGGAACAGTCAGAGTAACTATGGGTATGGTACAGATCGCTCAATTCTCACTCTGATAGACCAGCCCATCACCAAGTAGTGCAGTTGATTACAATGGTAAGAGGAGAATAAAGTCGAGGATGTTGAAATATCCATGACAATTAACCACAACTTTACTGCAGGACTATTAAGGGGAGTGGGCAGTTTTTCTGGTCCTGCTTCTTTCTCGTGTTTAACCCCATTAGTTTTCAGATTTTATGACGTTCGGCTCATTAGTTTATCGATTTTGAGACCTTTCGTCCCATTTTGTTGTCAATATTAAGACCTCTCGCGCTATGTGGGTGTCAACCTTTTCCTGGCGAACGATATTGAACCGGTCTTCGGCCGGGATATTTTTATATCGAACAATGTACAGATTAAGCTAGAAGGGAGATCTAATGGATGTTCTTTTAAGCTTGATGGAGGTCTAGGGAGTAAACTAATACAATACTAATTATATATATATACATAAATTATCAAATAAATACGCCCATCTCCCCTTGACCTGACTGTACCAGGGTGTTATGCAGCATTAGGGGCAGATGCTAACAATGGATTCATTCATTTACTTTGGTTCGGCAACATAGTTTGGGAAATATCTGGATTGTGTTGCACTGTACATATACTGGCGACTAAACAGAACACATATTGTTGGAGTGGACATGAGATATTACATTTATATAATTTAGAAGATGACTGATATATATGACCGACAATTATTTGAAGAAAACACTCGATTGATCAAAGCCGAATTCAAATGTACACACTGTTTCAAAGGTTTGGGGAATATCTTGAAGAATAAACTTGTAATTTCATAAGAGAATCTCATTAATCTGACATTCTCTCAGGAACAATAGATAAAGGTAAACAACTGGGAATTGTGCAGTAGAAATAATATACTATCATAATATATACTTGGTTTATCATCAGGTTTGGAGGTCAACTGTTGTATCCGGCTGTACACTGTAAACATTGAACTGTAAACATTGAACATTGAACTGTAAACATTGAACTGTAAACATTGAACATTGAACTGTAAACATTGAACTGTAAACATTGAACATTGAACTGTAAACATTGAACTGTAAACATTGAACTGTAAACATTGAACTGTAAACATTGAACATTGAACTGTAAACATTGAACATTGAACTGTAAACATTGAACTGTAAACATTGAACATTGAACTGTAAACATTGAACTGTAAACATTGAACTGTAAACATTGAACTGTAAACATTGAACATTGAACTGTAAACATTGAACATTGAACTGTAAACATTGAACTGTAAACATTGAACTGTAAATATTGAACATTGAACTGTAAACATTGAACTGTAAACATTGAACGTTTATTTTTTTATAAAAGTTATACACATAATAAGTGTTTCAATTATTGTTTGCGTGTTATAATCTGAATGGATAAACCAACAAACACGGTTTACGCGTAGCTATTTATAACGTCTATGCTTTCAATTTGTATGGTGCAAATATTAGGATTTATCACATGATTTTCCCCTTCAGAGGCGGTGATTCCTCTTTCCCAGCTGATTAACCTCTCCAATACCAGCAACGGGGAATCGCCGTCAGTAGATAATTAACTCCCCAGTCCCAGCGACAGCCAATCGCCGTCAGTAATGTACTTTCCTTGTAACTGCCTGTACAAGCCTGTATCTGGTACCACGACCATTTGAGCACTGCTCTCGAGTGTCATATCAAAGGGATACACATATATTACAATTATATTAAACTAAAATAAAATACAAATCGCAGGAGGGCTGGGTGGGATGCTGGTTTGGGTGTGGGAGGGAGGGGTGGGGGCTGTAAAAAGGAACCTCTCTCCGGGTCATAAAATGTGGACTGGAGCCTCTGGAAAACTTACCTGTAAATGTTATCATGCCAAGTTTTGGTCCGGACCAACCTGTAAAAAATACCACATCGTTACTACCTTGGTCCTGGTGTGTGTGTGTGTGTGTGTGTGTGTGTGTGTGTGTGTGTGTGTGTGTGTGTGTGCGCGCGCGCGCGCGCGTGCGCGCTACGTTGTGCTAAAGAGCTGAGCGTTCCTTTGCTCTTTCTTTATAGAACTTCACTAGAATCTGGTATAATACCAAAGAAATTAAAAAGTGCCAACATCACACCAATCCACAAGGGAGGGTCGAAGACAGATGCAAAAAATTATCGACCACTTGCCTTAACCTCCCACATTATTAAAGTCTTGGAGAGAATAATGGTTAAGAACATGGCTCAATATCTCGAACAAAACAACAAAATTAACCAAGACCAACATGGTTTTCGCACTGGCCGTTCATGCCTCTCCCAACTGCTCGCCCACTATGAAACAATTTTAGAAAAGCTGGAATATAAAAAAAATGTTGATGTGGTCTATCTTGATTTCGCGAAAGACTTTGACAAGGTAGACCACGGCATTTTTGTTACACAAGATAAGACAAATGGGCATTACTGGCAAGCTCGGGATGTGGCTGCACTCGTTTCTTACTGACAGGGAGCAGTGTGTAGCGGCTAGCAATGCAGTGTCTCGGCCGTCGGTGGTCAACAGTGGGGTGCCACAGGGATCGGTTCTTGGACCTCTGCTATTTCTGATCCACATCTCCGACATAAACAGACACGTCTTACACTCGTCTGTAGCTTCTTTTGCCGATGACACCAGGGTACTGAAAGAAGTTTCTTCAGTATCTGATGCCGAAAAATTACAAACTGATCTGGCATCACTTTACTCGTGGGCAGAGCATAATAACATGTCCTTCAACGACAACAAATTTGAGCATATACATTACAGTACAGGGGGAATCAACTACAATGCACACACGTTTGCAGCACCGGACGGTTCACATATAGACACCAAGGAGTATATAAGAGACCTAGGAATTTCCCTCAGTTGTGACGGAAACTTTACCAAACATATACAAAATGTAGTAAAGAAGGCACTAAGCCAGGCTGGCTGGATCCTTCGCACTTTCCGGACACGTGAAAGGCTTCCTATGCTGACGTTATACAAGTCACTCGTGATACCATTGCTAGAGTATTGTTGTCAGCTGTGGAGTCCGTGGCGAGCAGGAGAGAAGCAGTCACTTGAAACAGTACAACGATCTTTCACCGATAGAATATCTGACGTCCGACATTTAGACTACTGGGCAAGGTTACGTGAACTCGACCTTTACTCACTAGAAAGGCGTAGAGAAAGGTACGCTATATTATACATCTATAAAATATTGACCGAAAAATCTGTAAATAACTTGAATATACGGTTTAGCATCCACCAACGACGGGGTCGGCTCTGCCATATTGAAAGGATATACCCCAGAGCAAGTACAAGAATCAAGACGCTCAAAGAAAACTCTTTTGCTATAAGAGGGCCACTCCTTTTCAATGCACTGCCCAGACACCTGCGTGACTCAACGGAACATAACCTTGAACGTTTCAAGAACCAACTAGATAAATTCCTACGGATAATACCCGATCAACCCAAGCTGCCACATTACCACCTCTGCGCTGCCAGCAACAGCATCATAGACCAGATGGCGAAGAGACGAGCAGACGGGTTATACTAGTGGCGGCGCATCAGCGTGGCCACGGGCAGCAACTACTGCCTGAAACTACTCACCACAGGAACCACAGGTGTGTATGTGTGTGTGTGTGTGTGTGTGTGTGTGAGAGAGAGAGAGAGAGAGAGAGAGAGAGAGATTGCAACTAACATGGGTTTCACTATACCTGCTTTAACGGTATTCAAGAAAATTTGAGGAGAATGTTTCAAGGCATTTTCATAACCAGCATTATTCTTTGGCATTGTATTATATCCCTGTTTTCTAGAATTTACAAAATGTATGTATATATTGGAAGAAATGTTGCACAACCATTTATTAAGATACATTAGTGATGCATAATACCATAACACATTTGAAATCAATTTAAATCATACAATTAAAAATAATATCACGAATTGATTGGTTTGGATTTATGTTAAAATAAATGTTGTCACTCTGAGAACACACTATATTAATGAAATATTCCCTTCGAATTATGTGTACATTCAAATATAAGACATTTAAGGGGAGGTTTCTAGTTTGTTTCCTACTCCTCCAGCAATCTTAAAATTTCACCCTCTTGACCCCCTTTCAAGATAAATTTGTACATTTTTCGGTAGAAAAATGTCCCAGCCGAAGGCCGATTACTCTTAAATTACTGGCTCGCTATCGCTCGCCAGGATAAAATCGACACCTAAATGGCACGAAAGGTCTTAAAATTGACAGAATGGGGCGGAAATTCTTAAAAATCACCAAACTAATGGGGCAAACGTCTTAAAATATCAAAAGCAATGGGGCTAAACATGAGGGAGAAAGGGGTCAAGAAAAAAGTCCCTCAAGTGGATATCTCCCCTACATACAATATGTGATCTACGTGAAAGATGTAATTAAGGGAACTATTATTTGAAGGAAGCTTTGTGATATTGATCCTATGAACACTTAATTTGACTTTGGATCATATGGCTATGTTTCTGTACAATATTTTGTTCTCCTTTTTACAATATTGTGTTTTTGGGACTAAGGAAATTTGAAGTTTTGAAATTAATAGACTTATATTTAGTCCATCAGGCGCCTGGCCCGGGGAGACGATTAATATGAAGGGTGCGCCTGGAAGTGTGGTGGGCGGGCTTGTGGCTTTGGCTCTGCTGCATGTCTGCCTGCCGAGATCGGAGCCTCTCCGGGTGGTCGGGGGCCGGTGGAGTGCTGGAGCGACCTTGGTGACCCTGGTCTCTGGGTTTTCTCCTGGGTGACCTGGATGTGTTTGAATTTTGTGTTTTGTCTGTGTTTGTTCGTTGTTTTGTCTTGTGTTTTGTGTTTTCCTGTTCTTGCTCTGTCTTGAGTCGGCCAAGAAAATACAAAAACAAAAAAAAATAATAAAATAGAGGAAAATACAAATACAAAATAGGAAAAGTGGGGATTGGGCCTGAGCATATAGATAGATAGATAGATAGATAGATAGATTGGGCCTGAGCATATAGATAGATAGATAGATATTTATATATGTCTACCTCCTCCTCTTCAAGGCAACCCTCCTCTGCACACACCTACACGGATCAGGTTGCACAGCATCAACATCTCTTTTATTTCCACCTTCCAGTTTCCGCTACTGATCTCCTCCACCATGGGCAGTCCATTGCGGACCCTTTGAGTGAGACAGTATCGAATATATATATATATATATATATATATATATATATATATATATATATATATATATTTATATTATTATTATTATTATTTTTTTCTCTCTCTCTCTCCCTCCCTCCTCTTTTCTCCTCTATTAACCAAACTCCTCTTCCTGCTTCTCTTCCATCCTGACCGTCCATCTGTAGAAGCTCAAGGGGATTTACCTCTCTCCTTTTCCTTCCAACCATCTGCTTTCTGTCTCACTTTCCCCATGGCCGTCACTTTTCTTTTAGCTCTTCAGTTATTACATCTATTTATCATATTATGGTGAACTTGAGAGCGATGAGTAATTGTAATCTTTTAGATAATCTAGGTAATGGAATGGTAAGAATATAGTCTTAAGGACCCATATTGCTAAACAAATATGATATTTTCTTACCGTAATTTTTGGCACTATAATTGTATAGGGGTGACGAGCAGTATTTTACCCTCTCCGACATATGACGCAATTTTGAGCCTATTAGGGATACTTTAAAGCCTTTGTTACCATCAGGGGTATTTATAAACCTTTAGTTTAGTTACTTAAACCTCTGCAGTTGTCTTTGAGTTAGCTGTGGGCAGAAAACTAATTTTGGAGAGGTAATTATAAGAGTGAGAGAACTCTATTCCTTATTGCTAATCTGGCAAACTCTGCGTCATATGTGCGTGGAAGGGTTAAAGGTTTCAAAGTTTCAAAGTTTCATTGAGAAAGTAGGGTAGGGAACATATATATATATTGCTGATCCCGGAAGCCAATTCTACCCAAAAAAAATTGCTAGGAGGTGAGCATGATATGGATTAATGCTACTTCCCGATCAACATTCTTGCACGGGAACTTGTATTCGATATTCTGTCGCAGAGTCTAGTATCCGCAATAATATCCTGTAGCAGAGTCTGGTATCCGCAATAATATTCTGTAGCAGAGTCTGGTATCCGCAATAATTGTAGTTTCTTCTTTTAGCATTAGGGCAAAGTTTTCCTGTTGTATAGGTGTGTGTTCCTTATTTATATGATATATAGATATAACTGTCTTGATGGTGTAATGGTTTGAGTGTTTAAGGGGAGGTTTTTAGTTGATTCCCTAGACTTCCATCAAACTTAAAATTACTCCCCCTAGACCCCTTTCAAGATAAATTTGTAAATTTTTCGGTAGAAAAATGTCCCGGTCGAAGGCCGGTTCCCCTTAAATTACAGGCTCGCTATCGCTCGCCAGGAAAAAACTACACCTAAGTGGCACGAATGGTCTTAAAATTGACAGAAATGGGGCGAGGGTTCTTAAAATCGCCAAAATAATGGGGCGAACGTCTTAACATCTCAAAAGCAATGGGGCTAGACATAAGGGAGAAAGGGGTCAAGAAAAAAGTCCCTCAAGTGGAAATCTCCCCTTAAGATCTGTATGTGGTAATCCAGGTTCGAATCCCGGGCGGATCACATGCTTTCATTAATTTCAACGGGAGGTGTTTGGTGTTGTGAGAGAAATGACTAAGTTAGATTATACTGTTGTTGTTGCTGTTCCTCAGACTGTCTGGCAGAGCAGCCCCAAGGTCCCGAGCAAGGCCAAGGCCATAACCGAGCGCCCCCACAGAACCCTCCCAGATTACCACTAATAATGCCCAGGTGACCGAAGCCACTCAAAGGCGGGGAGCTGAGGAGGGTGCGGAAACGCCCGGGAAACAAAAGCCCCACCCAAGGCCCTGTGCCCCTCAGCAATTATAAAGGGAAAGTTGAGGGGCAAAGGAAAAAATGTGACGCTTTGGCTCCCAATCTGCCAGGGTTGGCAGTAGGGAGGTCAATCCACGGAAAAGACGCCGTCACTACATGAGAGCTAGAAAATATATAAGTAAAAGGAACAGTCAGAGTAAGCTATGGGTATGGCAGAGATCGCTCAGCTCTCATTCTGATAGACAAGCCCATCACCAGAGATCATACTGTAGTTGTAATATACTGTAAATTGTATGACAACTGGTGAACATGCTATTTACTCATTTGATCCGCAGTTTCAGATATAATATGGTTATGCAATTATGTTTTTCATATTTCTGTAGGAAACCGTATCGCTTATATATGACTTGATTCATCCTTTTTCCATGTTCTGTATACAAATTTACTTTATAGATTATCGGTTTTGGCAAAGGTGGTCCTCATGGGGCCAGGTCTGCTTGGGGTAGTTTTGTATGTGCCCACCCTAATAAAGAGGAGTAAGGCGTCCGGCAATAGATATAACTTTTTTGTTTCAAATAAAGCTGAAGGGGAGGTTTTTAGTTAGTTCGCTAGACCTCCATCAAGCTTAACATTACAGCCCCTAGACCCCCTTTCAAGATAAATTTGTAAATTTTTCGGTAGAAAAATGTCTCGGCCGAAGGCCGGTTCCTCTTAAATTACAGGCTCGCTATCGCTCGCCAGGACAAATTCGACACCTAAATGACACGAAAAGTCTTATAATTGACAGAAATGGGGCGAAAGTTCTTAAAATCGCCAAACTAATGGGGCGAACGTCTTATAATATAAAAAGCAATGGGGCTAACCATGAGGGAGAAAGGGGTCAAGAAAAAAATCCCTCAAGTGGATATCTCCCCTTAATAATATTCTGAGACTTTGCTGATACAACGAGTTGACTGTACACTGAAATATTTCTGACTAGCAATTTGGACGTGTAATTCAGGCGCTTTAAACCCATTGATTATTCTTATTCTAAATGAATATCTTGATGAAAGAAGACATTTTGTAAGCATTTCAAAGTAAGTTTATATAAGTATTCATACGAAGGACACCACTACTGTTATTGCCTGTGTACTGTATTACGCATACACACATGTTACAGTTTATGTTGCATGTTTTCTCAGTCTCTGCTTCCATTTATCCACATAATTTGCAACAAAGATCCAAATGTTCTTAATGTACTCCAATATTCTCTATTCTGTCTATCAATCCCATGCTCGTCACCTTCTATAGTTTCCTGTGATACCTTCCTCTCTATCACTTTGTATTCAATTATGTTCTTATTCAATATTAATTTATTTGTTATTCTCACTCTTTTTTTTATCCACTTTTCTTCTTATCCTTATTCTGTTAAGGGGACCGACCTGCTTTTTCTCTCTGGGTTTTATCCATTCGGCCCCATTCGGCCTACTGTTTTAAGACGTTTCTCCCCATTCAAGTATCGATTTTTTACTGGCGAGCGACAGCGAGCCATCATTGTATGGAGTAATCCGGCTTCGCCGGAGACATTTTCCTACCGAAAAATGTACAAATTAAGTCAGCTGTATAAAACATAATCCAAAATATGTTGGCTCGCTATCGCTCGCCAGTTGTAAATCGACACCTGAATGAAGATAAATGTCTTAAAACAGTAGGCTGAATGGGGTCGAATCGCTATTACCCAGAAAGAAAGACAAAAAAACGGGTCGGTCCCCTTAACCTCTGCTTAAACTATTTACTTGTGTCGTCAACCCTCCACTCTTCTTTTATGGTTTAGTCGTCTTTTCTTTTATGGTTTAGTCGTGTTTTCTTTTATGGTTTAGTCGTCTTTTCTTTTATGGTTTAGTCGTCTTTTCTTTTATGTTTAGTCGTCTTTTCTTTTATGGTTTAGTCGTCTTTTCTTTTATGGTTTAGTCGTCTTTTCTTTTATGGTTTAGTCGTCTTTTCTTTTATGGTTTAGTCGTCTTTTCTTTTATGGTTTAGTCGTCTTTTCTTTTATGTTTTAGTCGTCTTTTCTTTTATGTTTAGTCGTCTTTTCTTTTATGGTTTAGTCGTCTTTTCTTTTATGTTTAGTCGTCTTTTCTTTTATGTTTAGTCGTCTTTTCTTTTATGGTTTAGTCGTCTTTTCTTTTATGGTTTAGTCGTCTTTTCTTTTATGTTTAGTCGTCTTTTCTTTTATGTTTAGTCGTCTTTTCTTTTATGGTTTAGTCGTCTTTTCTTTTATGGTTTAGTCGTCTTTTCTTTTATGTTTAGTCGTCTTTTCTTTTATGGTTTAGTCGTCTTTTCTTTTATGTTTAGTCGTCTTTTCTTTTATGTTTAGTCGTCTTTTCTTTTATGTTTAGTCGTCTTTTCTTTTATGGTTTAGTCGTCTTTTCTTTTATTGTTTAGTCGTCTTTTCTTTTATGTTTAGTCGTCTTTTCTTTTATGGTTTAGTCGTCTTTTCTTTTATGGTTTAGTCGTCTTTTCTTTTATGTTTAGTCGTCTTTTCTTTTATGTTTAGTCGTCTTTTCTTTTATGGTTTAGTCGTCTTTTCTTTTATGTTTAGTCGTCTTTTCTTTTATGGTTTAGTCGTCTTTTCTTTTATGGTTTAGTCGTCTTTTCTTTTATGGTTTAGTCGTCTTTTCTTTTATGGTTTAGTCGTCTTTTCTTTTATGGTTTAGTCGTCTTTTCTTTTATGGTTTAGTCGTCTTTTCTTTTTCTATTGCATTTGACCTCGTCGTCCTTTTCATATATTATTATTAAAAAAATTTAATTTTATTTTCTAACTTCCTTTCGTTTCGGGGAGGTTTTTAGTTGATTCCCTAGACTTCCATCAAGCTTAAAATTACTCCCCCTAGACCCCCTTTCAAGATCAATTTGTACATTTTTCGGTAGAAAAATGTCTGGGCTGAAAGCCGGTTCCTCTTATATTACAGGCTCGCTATCGCTTGCCAGGATAAAATCGACACCTACATGGCACGAAAGGTCTTAAAATTGACAGAAATGGGTCGAAAGTTCTTAAAATCGTCATAATAATGGGGCGAACGTCTTAAAATTAGAAAATCAATGGGGCTAAACATGAGGGAGAAAGGAGTCAAGAAAAAAATCTCTCGAGTGGATATCTCCCCTTAAATTCATCCTCACGTGTTTCATTTTGTTTATCATAACACTGCTTTCCCCGAGGTCCTCCAGTATGACGTCTTAATTTAAGTTTAGTTTGGGCATCATGAAATATAATTGGTAAATTTACAAAATATATTAGTATATCCGATGGAAAGCAGAGGCTGGTTGAGACAGCACACCTTTGATTCATAAGAGCCTTCTACGGTTTATTAAAATTGTGTATTGTTGCATTAGATAAATATATGAATCAAATAATGTGCCAACAAGAATAATATCCAGATAAACTTCTCCCATACAACCTTCTTCTCTCCTCTTATGAATTACTTTACAGTTTACTTTTTTCTGTTATACTCTCCTTCGTTCATTATTCTCTCTACTACTGTCATATTAGCTGTATATTGTCATGCATTATATTGTTCTCTATATATTGCTCTTCTTCTCCTTCGTTCATTATTCTCTCTACTACTGACAAATCAACTTTATATTGTCATGCATTAGATGGTTCTCTATATATTGCTCTTATAGTATCCTCTCCATCATCACTATTCTCATTGAAAGTTTTGCCAGCATCCTATATCCTTGTATGCAAATATTTCTGTATTATCTTTTTCAATACCTTATTCATTTATTATTTTGTCTTCGTCCATTCGTTTCTCACTTACCCCACTTTACGTAATATGTTCTTGTTCTTGATAATATTCCTCATTGGTAATCTACAATTTAACCTTCCGCACTATATATTACAGGCCTAGTAGCTTGAAAATACTCTTCCGATTCTGGAACACCTCAATACCACCACTCTACCACCAGCACCACACCACCATACCACTGCTCTCACCAGGATCTCTCTAACACCACAATACCACCAGCACCACACCACCATACCACTGCTCTCACCAGGGTCTCTCTAACACCACAATACCACCACCCTACCACCAGCACCACACCACCATACTGCTGCTCTCACCAGGGTCTCTCTAACACCACAATACCACCACCCTACCACCAGCACCACACCACCATACTGCTGCTCTCACCAGGGTCTCTGTAACACCACAATACCACCACCCTACCACCATACCACTGCTCTCACCAGGGTCTCTGTAACACCACAATACCAACACCCTACCACCAGCACCACACCACCATACTGCTGCTCTCACCAGGGTCTCTGTAACACCACAATACCACCACCCTACCACCATACCACTGCTCTCACCAGGGTCTCTCTGACACCACAATACCACCACCCTACCACCAGCACCACACCACCATACCACTGCTCTCACCAGGGTCTCTCTGACACCACAATACCACCACCCTACCACCAGCATCACACCACCATACCGCTGCTCTCACCAGGGTCTCTGTAACACCACAATACCACCACCCTACCACCAGCACCACACCACCACACCGCTGCTCTCACCAGGGTCTCTGTAACACCACAATACCACCACCCTACCACCAGCACCATACCACCATACCGCTGCTCTCACCAGGCCACCACCCTACCACCAGCACCACACCACCATACCACTGCTCTCACCAGGGTCTCTGTAACACCACAATACCACCACCCTACCACCAGCACCACACCACCATAGCACTGCTCTCACCAGGCCACCACCCTACCACCAGCACCACACCACCACACCGCTGCTCTCACCAGGGTCTCTCTAACACCACAATACCACCACCCTACCACCAGCACCACACCACCATACCACTGCTCTCACCAGGGTCTCTGTAACACCACAATACCACCACCCTACCACCAGCACCACACCATCATACCGCTGCTCTCACCAGGGTCTCTGTAACACCACCCTACCACCAGCACCACACCACCATACCGCTGCTCTCACCAGGGTCTCTGTAACACCACCCTACCACCAGCACCACACCACCATACCGCTGCTCTCACCAGGGTCTCTCTAACACCACCCTACCACCAGCACCACACCACAATACCACCACCCTACTACCAGCACCACACCACCACCCTACCACCAGCACCACACCACAATACCACCACCCTACTACCAGCACCACACCACCATACCGCTGCTCTCACCAGGGTATCTTTAAGGGGGCAGCCAGGTTCCCTGGGGAGAAATCAAGAAGAGCCGATTAGTGTTCCTCATGCTCTCTCTCCCTCTCTCTCTCTTGTATTCATTTGTGTGTAGTTTAATCATATCGTGATTGAACTTAATTTTTTTTCGACAGCTTTCTGTTGTATATATTTTCTCTAACAATTTAAGTTTTTCCCTTGATTTGTTCCGTAGGTCAACGATATGCCAAAATGTTGTATTAAAATGTACTTATTACGAAAGTATGGAGATAGGACACGACTTTAGAATATGACTGTGCAGTATGTACTACAATGCTGATTATCATGATTAGTATTTTCATTGTTATTATTATCATTATTATTATTATTATTATTATTAATATTATTATTTGTATTATTATTATTATTATTATTATTATTATTATATCATTCCATGGGAAATAAAAGAAGTACTGCCGGAGAGCCTCCCAGGCGGCGGCGCTTGTGGTACTTTTTGTTGCCGACTGGGAGGCTCTTCGGCAGTGCTTCTTTTATTTCCTATGGAATGAATTTGGCTTCTGTGGCCGGCAACCCTCGGAGAATGCTGAACGCATTACCGAAATAATCCTATCGAGCATGGAAGCATACATTCCATTTTCTTTCTCTCAGACTAATGCAAAAAAATCTTGGTTTACGCATGCTTGTTCTACTGCTGTCCGCAATAAGGAGGAAGCATTCACACGTTACTGACGCCTTAAAACTCAAGAATCTCATTCTTCCTATGTTTTTGCCCGGAATCAACCTAAATTTGTTCTTCCACTTGCCAAACACTCTTTTATCAATAATAAATGCACTTAACTATCCAACTCTATCTCTTCCCAATCTTTCTGGCATCTAGCCAAAAACCTCTCCAACAATTATCCTTCCTCATCTTTCGCTCCCATTTTCCACTCTGATGGCACAACCATCACTTCTTCCTCTGACAAAGCTGAACTCTTCGCCCAAACTTTTGCTAGAAACTCCACCTTGGATGATTCCGGTGCTATTCCTCCCTCTCCACCCCCCTCTCTCCTACTAATGCCTAATATCCTAATATCTTCTAAAGATGTACTTTCTACCCTCTCTGGGCTTAATATTAAAAAGGCGTATGGTCCGGATGGTGTTCCCCCTTTTGTACTAAAAAATTGTGCTTATCCTACCAACTCCGGTGTTCTTCAGGGTTCTTTCCTATCTCTAATTCTCTTTCTAATTTTCATAAATGATATTCTCAACTGTACCTCCAGTCCTATCAATTCATATGCAGATGACTCTACCTTACACTATTCAAATAGTTTTCTAGAACGCCCCAGCAAGCAATCCCTCAAAAATTAACGTAATGAAGCCATATAACAATTAACTTCTGATTTAATTACCATTTCCTATTGGGGCATAAAAAACCTTGTAGCCTTTAATGCTTCCAAGAAACAATTTCTCCATCTAGCCACCCGTCGTGAACTCCCAGAGGACTATCCCTTATACTTCAACAATACAAAAATCAACCCTTCATCTTCTCTCAGTATCTCTTTCTCTTTTGCTCTGTCTAGGAAGGACCATATTACCAGTCTTGCTAAGGCAGCCTCCCAGAAGCTGAGAGTGCTCAACCACCTCAAGGGGTTCTTATCCCTGCACAGCTTCTTGCTCTGTACAGGGGCACAGTGCGTCCTTGTATTGAGTATTGTTCACATGTGTGGGGTGGATCCTCTCACACAGCACTTCTAGACAAAGTAGAGAGGAAAGCTTTTCGCATCATTTACTCTTGTCCACCCACCGACTCTCTGCAGTCTCTCTCTCTTCGCCGCAACGTTGCACCTCTCTCACTATTTGTGAAACTTGTGACCTCAGGGTTGTTGGCCCGGGAAATGCAGTCCTCGGGAATGTTAGGTAATCTTCTGGGGAATGGCTCAGAGCAAAATTACTGCTGAAATTATCATTAACACTCCACGAGCGGCTAGGTCGGTAACTTCTACTACCTGCCAAGCGGGTGGTTTTACCCTAAAGGAGCTTATTTCCGTGCTCTTTTTCATGCATAAACAAGAGCCAGAGCGTAATACAATTATGTATCCATGAAAGGGCGATAATTGAGCTTTCCAACGACACCAGAACCATCCTTCTACGATCACGGGTTGTCTTGCAACGATCGTGCAACACGAAGGAAAAATCCCTAAAATACGGTAATTTCCTGACATATATCCCTGTCTAGGGAGGCAGTGAGTGTGGATGTGTGTGGAGGTGGGCCCAGTGCTGGCTCGGGAGCCGTGCCGAACGGTCAGAGTCAACCTACGCTCCTCCCACCGCTCGGACTCTCTCTCAGAGCCAATTATGTGCTCAAAATTGCTACCCACTTAAGGCGGTCCCCGCCACATTGTCCTTTATTATCTAGACCGCCTTAAGTCGGGCCCCGCCAATAAGGGGTTAAGGAATAAATGTATCTCTCCTTTGTCTCACATTCGTGTTCTCTCTCTCTCTCTCTCTCTCTCGTTAATGTATTTGCTTCATTATATTAAGATTATATACATTTTTGTAATCGCTCTGCTTGTCTGTTTCTCTGTTCACTGTACACGGCCACAATTATTATTTAAATATAAAAATCAAATTTAGCAAATATATGGACATGACACCTAGAATCATCATGGACATTTTTAATAGTAATACTTAATTACTACGAATGTGTTTGTTCTGTCATGTTATGTCAGACCAGCTTCATGTAATTGCTTCGCACATATTATATTATATTAGGACCTTGATGAAATCTGTCTCCACAGTCTAACTTGAGGAAATTGTCGAACTTTAGCGAGCTGTGGATTTTGGGCAAACAGTTGAAATAGCCCACGTGTTGAAAGTGATGTGAATGATTGAATTTAATCAAATGATTGAATTTATATGATTTGTTTAATCAGTTGGATTGATTGAATTAGTATGATTGGGCATATTAGTCTAAGCAATCAAGTTGTCTGATTGGTCGACTATGAGCCAATTCTCTCCCTCCTTAATCCTCTCCATGAGAGCTTTATTGAATTGTAGTTGAACATTCTCTCTGATCTGAGTCGAGAAGAAAAATAATAAATAATAAATAAAATGGCAGGGCGTAAGTCTGTAGGCATGCTTAAGGGGAGATCTCCACTTGAGGGATTTTTTTCTGGACCCCTTTCTCCCTCAAGTTTAGCCCAATTGCCCTAGAGATTTTAATACGTTCGCCCCATTAGTTTGGCGATTTTAAGAACTTTTGCCCCATTTATGTCAATTTTAAGACCATTCGTGCCATTCAGGTGTCGATTATTTCCTGGCGAGCGATAGCGAGCCTGAAGTTTATGAAGAACCGGCCTTTGGCCGGGCCATTTTTCTACCGAAAAATGTACAAATTTATCTTGAAAGGGGGTCTATGGGGGGAAATTTTAAGCTTGATTAATGACTAAGGAACAGACTAAATACCTCCCCTTAATGCTTGAAACAGTAGTAGAGTAGAATCCTATAGATGTACTTAAATGAAAAACACATGTAATAGAAAATATCATTAAGCAGGACCAATTATAAGAATGATTATAAAGGAATACTCACTGTCCAAGATGAGTACCCCTCCATCACCTATCCATACCCTCCGTTACCATTCCAGAAACCTCCTTACTCATCCGCACCTTCCTGCCGCTTTCTCTACCCCCCTCAATATATCCAGCTCTCTTAACCCTCTCACGTTCTTGACGCAATTTTGAGCCTATTAGGGATACTTTAAAGGCTTTGTTACCATCAGGGGTATTTAGAAAGCTTTAGTTTAGTTACTTCAACCTCTGCAGTTGTCTTTGAGTTAGCTGTGTTGAGCCTATTAGGGATACTTTAAAGCCTTTGTTACCATCAGGGGTATTTAGAAAGCTTTAGTTTAGTTACTTCAACCTCTGCAGTTGTCTTTGAGTTAGCTGTGTTGAGCCTATTGGGGATACTTTAAAGCCTTTGTTACCATCAGGGGTATTTAGAAACCTTTAGTTTAGTTACTTCAACCTCTGCAGTTGTCTTTGAGTTAGCTGTGTTGAGCCTATTGGGGATACTTTAAAGCCTTTGTTACCATCAGGGGTATTTAGAAAGCTTTAGTTTAGTTACTTCAACCTCTGCAGTTGTCTTTGAGTTAGCTGTGTTGAGCCTATTGGGGATACTTTAAAGCCTTTGTTACCATCAGGGGTATTTAGAAAGCTTTAGTTTAGTTACTTCAACCTCTGCAGTTGTCTTTGAGTTAGCTGTGTTGAGCCTATTGGGGATACTTTAAAGCCTTTGTTACCATCAGGGGTATTTAGAAACCTTTAGTTTAGTTACTTCAACCTCTGCAGTTGTCTTTGAGTTAGCTGTGTTGAGCCTATTGGGGATACTTTAAAGCCTTTGTTACCATCAGGGGTATTTAGAAAGCTTTAGTTTAGTTACTTCAAACTCTGCAGTTGTCTTTGAGTTAGCTGTGGGCAGAAAACTAATTTTGGAGAGGTAATTATAAGAGTGAGAGAACTCTATCTATTATTGCTAATCTGGCAACCTCTGCGTCATAAAAACGTGAAAGGGTTAAAGTTTCCCTAATTGACAACTTTACAATCTGAAAAGAGTAATTTACTGCCCCTTCTATATGGCCATCGAATACCCTATCCACCCTGGTCAACGTTGAGGCTCTCCAAACCCACCAACTAAAATGCCCTACCAGTGGTCCTCCCAAACAATGGTTCCATTTGGATTTCCCCTAGGGAATGTGCTTTAGATACTATCATCCTGGAATCCCTCCCATAGGGGTCTCTTTGGGATCCATATTGATAACTTCCCTGGATCTCTTCGCTAGAAACCTTCTCTTAGGGATTCCAGCTTTGTTGTTTTACCTGAGATTACTCCTATTAAGGGGAGGTATTTAGTTTGGTCCCTAGATATCCATCAAGCTTAAGATTATACCCCCTTGAGCCCCTTTCAAGATAAATTTGTACATTTTTCGGTAGAAAAATGTCCCGGCTGAAAGCCGGCTCCTCTTATATTACAGGCTCGCTGTCGCTCGCCAGGATATAATCGACACCTAAATGGCATGAAAGGTCTTAAAATTGACAGAAATTGGTCGAAGGTTCTTAAAATCGTCAAAAAAAAGGGGCGAACGTCTTAAAATTAGAAAAGCAATGGGGCTAAACATAAGGGAGAGAGGAGTCAAGAAAAAAATCCCTCAAGTGGAAATCTACCCTTAAACAATGCTTGTTGTTCTCTTTAATCATTAACAGGCTCTCTCTTCCTCACATCCCCCCCCCCTCATACATAATTGTGACCAGGAGAAAAAGCTGAGGTTGGATTTTTACGATTGCTCTATTTATTTTCACTCAGAGCTGACACACTCAGGCAAGGAAGAAGCACATACTGTACAATCTCTGCTCCAAACTGTATCTCCCTTGACCCAGATAGCCAGATTGGACGTGCTGCAGACAGAAATAGCCCAACACCGGCACTCACAAGGACCTCCTAAAGCGGCTCCCAAACACGACCCAGAATACCGTCTGCCTGATTGAATAAACCGGCCACAAACTGTATTGGTCCTCGTCCCGCGGTTGTCTTGGTCTATAACGCCGCTGACGAGTCCTGTACTCTGATGCGGAGGTGGAACAGACACTGGTGGAAACAGACTTTGGACAACTGTTAGCTATTATTTGCCCATACCAATATAAACATTATAATAGCATGACAATATTTTAATCTCACGTATCTATAAATGTACTGGATATCCATTAATGTAATTATCAATTTAATATTTTCCTGCACTGATAATAAGATATTAAAGACCTAAAAATCATTCATGAGTGCTCTGAATCCAGGTTGTTTGCATTTTCCACCATTAAGGAAGAAAGACATACAAATCATAATTTGTATGTGTTGATGGGAGCGAAAAACGAGCGGAATCCCTCATTTAATCGCTAAACAAAATATGTTTCACCATGTAGTTATAATACATACTACCTAGGCAATATATGGGAGCCGTTATGTCAGGCTCAGCCCACATTATTCAGTTAATTATGAGCATTCTTCTGTTTGTCCAAGTCACCTGGTTTGTAATATCATGGGTATCAAGAGAACGAGCAACCAAACCCACAACACGACTGCCATGATAAAGAAAAGTTGACTGATCTCCCCAATTATAAACTCCCTCTCTCCTTTGTGTGAACCTTGTGTGTATAATGTATACTACCGCTGGTCCTCTTTATAGTTCCTACTCGCAGGCATGTTTTCCTTCATTATAAATTTTGTCTTTCGCTATTTATGTCTGACCTATTGTGTCTAACTCGTATCGGTCTCTGCACTTCGTTTGTTTATCTGTCTCTCGTCAACTATATTTGTTATGGCTGTCTCTGGTCTAGATAGTGTGTGTGTATTACCGCTAACCCTTCGTTTTACGTCTCTATGTAAAGCAAGATTCTCTTTGTTTCTTGCTGCATCTCATTTTGTCTGTGTCTATAAAGTATTGTTTTAGTTTGTCTCACATCTGTTTCACGTCTGCTCTGTGTCTCGTCTATCTTGTCCACTATCTCCATCTTACTCAAATTCTCGTATATACTGCCTGTCAATCCATATGTCTGTCTCTCATTAGCTCAGTCTCTCGTTCTAACTCTACTCAACTGTCTGGATGTCTTGTCTCCGTTCGCCACTCGTTTATTATGTTTGTTTTGTCTCCCTGGTCTGGTCTCTATTGTCTGGGTCGTCTATTATGTTTGTTTTGTCTCTCTGGTCTGGTCTCTATTGTCTGGGTCGTCTATTATGTTTGTTTTGTCTCCCTGGTCTGGTCTGGTCTCTATTGTCTGGGTCGTCTATTATGTTTGTTTTGTCTCCCTGGTCTGGTCTCTATTGTCTGGGTCGTCTATTATGTTTGTTTTGTCTCCCTGGTCTGGTCTCTATTATCTGGGTCGTCTATTATGTTTGTTTTGTCTCCCTGGTCTGGTCTCTATTGTCTGGGCCGTCTATTATGTTTGTTTTGTCTCCCTGGTCTGGTCTCTATTGTCTGGGTCGTCTATTATGTTTGTTTTGTCTCCCTGGTCTGGTCTCTATTGTCTGGGCTGTCTATTATGTTTGTTTTGTCTCCCTGGTCTGGTCTCTATTGTCTGGGCCGTCTATTATGTTTGTTTTGTCTCCCTGGTCTGGTCTCTATTGTCTGGGTCGTCTAATATGTTTGTTTTGTCTCCCTGGTCTGGTCTCTATTGTCTGGGTCGTCTAATATGTTTGTTTTGTCTCCCTGGTCTGGTCTCTATTGTCTGGGTCGTCTATTATGTTTGTTTTGTCTCCCTGGTCTGGTCTCTATTGTCTGGGTCGTCTATTATGTTTGTTTTGTCTCCCTGGTCTGGTCTCTATTGTCTGGGTCGTCTATTATGTTTGTTTTGTCTCTCTGGTCTGGTCTCTATTGTCTGGGTCGTCTATTATGTTTGTTTTATCTCTCTGGTCTGGTCTCTATTGTCTGGGTCGTCTATTATGTTTGTTTTGTCTCCCTGGTCTGGTCTCTATTGTCCGGGTCGTCTGCATATATTGCTGCTTTCCCCGCTTTTTACGGCCACAGGCAGGCATCATTCGCTCTGTTTCCACCGCATATTATCGAACGGGTGCCATGGATTCCCAGTGGAGGATAATGTTATAGGCTACAACAGCTGCCTAATGCTGTTTTCATTTAATGTTGTATTAATATTATTATTATTATTATTTTTTTTTTTTTGGGGGGGGGGGGGCAAGATAGATCAAATTACGGTAATTCATTGATTAGTAAGAATAAAACGAGAGAGAGAGAGAGAGAGAGAGAGAGAGAGAGAGAGAGAGAGAGAGAGAGAGAGAGAGAGAGAGAGAGAGAGAGAGAGAGAGAGAGAGAGAGAGAGAGAGAGAGAGATCCATTTCAGGGAAAGACTACTAATGCAAATAAGTGATACTCATTGTAAAGAGGAAAATATAATAATACCGTTTCCTTAATTTAAACGACTTTACTGAAGAGCTGCTTAAAACTTCTGATGTATGTTGCAGGTAGAAATAATTAACTTTGGAAACGGTTAACACGTATGAAAACGCTAAATCTCTTCAGCTCTCGCTTCCATTCATGGTTGCTTGGTAGAATTATTGGGAGATAGAAACCTCTTGTTATAATTCACGTTGTCGAGGCCATCTACTATTGTACATATTTCATTGAACTTGCCTCGCATTCGATGCCTCTGTAACATAAAAAGACCAAGACGGCCCTCATTGTTCAGTCTTCTAACCGATGGAGTAAGTTTTGCACCCCTAGTTAGTAGTTTGTTTAATAATTACTTCTGTTGTTTTATTAGTGGAGACAAAAAGTATACAGAATATTCCAGAATGTACCATATTAGAACATTATGGAGTGTAAGAAATATATCCATATTCTCGTCATACAACCCACGAATATCGTAAGTATCATCTTTAGTTCACTGAACTGTTTGGAAAACATCAAGTCACTGTTAACCCTCTCACGTTATTGACGCAATTTTGAGCCTATTAGGGATAATTTAAAACCTTTGTTACCATCAGGGGTATTTAGAAACCTTTAGTTTAGTTACTTTCCCCTCTGCAGTTGTCTTTGAGTTAGCTGTGAGCAGAAAACTAATTTTGGAGAGGTAATTATAAGAGTGAGAGAACTCTATTTCTTATTGCTAATCTGGCAACCTCTGCGTCATATGGTCGTGAGAGGGTTAATCATAACTCTCACATAATTGTCCAGTTCCGTCATTTATAGATGTTTTCCCAATAGTGAATAGTCTAATTTGGAAATTGCTTTGTCGATGTGTCTAATTTTTATCTTCCCCAAGTTCATTGCCATATGCAATCTGTTAACCTGGCAAAAGCAATAGGCCTTCAAGAAGTGTCTGCTAGCAGAATGTGATATGCCTTCCAGAAGACAAAAACAAAAATATAAAAATGCCCCAGTACCGGTGAAATAGAACCAATATGTGATTAGGTGGTATGTCGTTTTACCACTAGCTCTTGCCCTTATCTAACATGTGTCTTATAGCTCCCCTCCCACCCCTTTCTACCTTCAATTCATCTCTCCTCAATTATCTTAATTTTCCTGCCTTTATTTCCTATTTTTTTTCTTCCCGACGGTAATATGTCATGTTATCACTCTCCCTCCCTCACTCTACTTCTTCCCACCCTCTACCTTGTGCAGGAGGTAGCCGTTCGTGACTAGTGTATTGCGAGAGCCTTGAAAAGAGAGAGTTTATGTCACCCACTCTGTCACATGGCTTAATCCTCCCCAATCACAAATATACGGCTTTGGACTGGATATTTGCCGTTTACACCTATTTTCTGGTCTTCAATGTTCACATGTTCATCATACAAGTAGAAAATATGCCCATAGAGCAGTAATATTGCTTTATATTGTAAATATAACAAATTCTATCAGAATTTAAGTACTTTCACATACTCGGCCCTTTTATAAACATAGATGGCGTGCTCCTCTGGTTAATATTAATTTAAAGTTATTCACTCCCTTTAGGATTGCTCATATTTGTCTTAGATCAGTATCATTTACAAGCTTTATCATCATCACTGCTCAATAGGTGGCGTTCTGAGAGTGAGGGTCTCAGTCTGGAGGGTGAGACGGTGAAGCACTTGAGCGAAGCAACCGGCCGCTTCAGAGATGGAGCTGCTTCGAGCCATGATGGATGCTTCACATGTCTCACTCCCCAGACTGGAACAAGACCTCACAGGCTTCACCGTGTTGAGCGGTGGAATGTACAGGCTCTCAGCCTATGCCCGAGAGGGAGTAGTTGGAATATAGAAAAGAAAAACAAACTTAGAAGGCTAATATTGATGTCAATGAGGCATATGATTAACATCAGTGTGCAAAGAATGGGTCTCTTTTGAACTTCAGAAGCAATACACGGCCCTTTATAAGAAATAGGTCACAATTGATTAGTGTCCAAGTTTATTCTCAAATAGGACTCACATTAGCCTAAAATGGGCACTTTGTCAAAAACATTTTGCAAGGTTAAGTAAAGGATGCATATGACTCTTCTCTCGTCAGACTCAATTAAAATTTCTTGGAACACAATCCCAATTGGATGGCCTAAACAGTGAAACAAAATCATTTTAGGAGGATATCTTTCTTGAGATGAACAGTGTTGTTTGAAACTATGACGATAATCTAATAACAAATAGTGGATGTTCAGATAGTAAACTATCTACACATCATATTACCAATATGAATAAGTTCTTTTGCTTTAAGATTCGTAGTAAAAACCAATATAAATTATACTATTTACTGTACTCCCTCCAAGACACGAGGCATCCCAACAAATCCAGTTACCCTGCAGACTACCACAGGTATGTTGGCCCCGGAGTTGTTGTTGTGGGGGATCTGGACACCTGATTTGATAAAAGACAATTCCTTCAGACCGCCGGGAGTGCACTCTACCTAAGTCACTGTTATGGTTTCTATGTAATGGATTGCATCATAGATCCACATAAGTTTGCAGTGTAATTTTATTTTGTGTTTAATTGTGTGTTTTGTTTTGTGTAGGAAGGAGACAAAAGGAAAAGCTGCCTGTAACAAGTATCCCCACCACATGCTCCCCACAACACTGTGACTAATATACACCACTACACACAGCTAAGCCACAACATGCTCACCACAACACTGTGACTAATATACACCACTACACACAGCTAAGCCACCACATGCTCACCACAACACTGCTACTAATATACACCACTACACACAGCTAAGCCACCACATGCTCACCACAACACTGCTACTAATTAACACCACTACACACAGCTAAGCCACCACATGCTCACCACAACACTGTGACTAATATACACCACTACACACAGCTAAGCCACCACATGCTCACCACAACACTGCTACTAATATAAACCACTACATACAGCTAAGCCACCACATGCTCACCACAACACTGCTACTAATATACACCACTACACAGCTAAGCCACCACATGCTCACCACAACACTGCTACTAATATAAACCACTACATACAGCTAAGCCACCACATGCTCACCACAACACTGCTACTAATATACACCACTACACACAGCTAAGCCACCACATGCTCACCACAACACTGCTACTAATATACACCACTACACACAGCTAAGCCACCACATGCTCACCACAACACTGCTACTAATATACACCACCAACACACAGCTAAGCCACCACATGCTCACCACAACACTGCTACTAATATACACCACTACACACAGCTAAGCCACCACATGCTCACCACAACACTGCTACTAATTAACACCACTACACACAGCTAAGCCACCACATGCTCACCACAACACTGTGACTAATATACACCACTACACACAGCTAAGCCACCACATGCTCACCACAACACTGCTACTAATATAAACCACTACATACAGCTAAGCCACCACATGCTCACCACAACACTGCTACTAATATACACCACTACACACAGCTAAGCCACCACATGCTCACCACAACACTGCTACTAATATAAACCACTACATACAGCTAAGCCACCACATGCTCACCACAACACTGCTACTAATATACACCACTACACACAGCTAAGCCACCACATGCTCACCACAACACTGCTACTAATATACACCACTACACACAGCTAAGCCACCACATGCTCACCACAACACTGCTACTAATATACACCACTACATACAGCTAAGCCACCACATGCTCACCACAACACTGCTACTAATATACACCACTACACACAGCTAAGCCACCACATGCTCACCACAACACTGCTACTAATATACACCACTACACACAGCTAAGCCACCACATGCTCACCACAACACTGCTACTAATATACACCACCAACACACAGCTAAGCCACCACATGCTCACCACAACACTGCTACTAATATACACCACTACACACAGCTAAGCCACCACATGCTCACCACAACACTGCTACTAATATACACCACTACACACAGCTAAGCCACCACATGCTCACCACAACACTGCTACTAATTAACACCACCAACACACAGCTACTGTGTGCCACTATTGAGGTAACCTATTGGACACAATGTTGTATATCTTATGCATATGTCCACATTTTACTGTACAGTACCACCTGGGAGATACTTTAGGTTACAGGTTAAGACATATCTCACCATATTAGCTACAAGGAAATACTGTATGTGAAAGGAATCAATTATTATTAGAACATTGTGTAAGGGCCAACCTGAGTTCACAAAAGAGATAAATCAGCAGAGAATGGCCAGAATTATTACCAGAGATAATTTGGGGAGTTAACACTACGGTAAGCAGAAACACCGCTTACTCTCCCTATGAAATTATTTTCGGCACTACTTCCAAGGTTCCCCAAGAACACCTGTTACCCTTCAGTATAAAAGACAATAAGTCCTATTTACGAACTGAAAACTACCGCTAAGAAAAAGGGAAAAGACGAGATTAAATTCAAACTCGCATTCACTGCATGCAACCCGAAACTCCGACCTTCAAAAAACAATATTATAAAGGGGAATAAGTTCTGATTAAAAGGCATGATCCAACTCGGGCAATTAACCCTTTCACGCATTTATGACGCAGAGGTTGCCAGATTAGCAATAAGAAATAGAGTTCTCTCACTCTTATAATTACCTCTCCAAAATTAGTTTTCTGCCCACAGCTAACTCAAAGACATCTGCAGAGGTTGAAGTAACTAAACTAAAGGTTTCTAAATACCCCTGATGGTAAACAAAGGCTTTAAATTATCCCCAATAGGCTCAAAATCGCGTCATATGTCGGAGAGGGTTAAGCTCGAAGAAAAATATGAAGGCCCTTTCTAAATTGTCGAAATCAATGGACCATAACAAGTCTGGTACCGAAATGTTAGGGGGGGGGGGGGTTATATAAGTTACTCACATTCGACAAAACGAGATATGAAGGATCCCGTCCTACAAGACCAGACGAATGAAGCGAGGACTAGATGAGTTAAGTGGAAAAGGAGACTCCAGACTGACAAGTGACGGGGAAACTTATCCAGAAGACAGGATATACGAGCCATCCCTGATGGAAGAGAGTTATCAGTGGCCTTCCGTTTTTTTTTTTTTTTTTTTTTTTCTTTTTCAACCCTATAACTCCGGATCTGAGACGACGAGTAGACCGGGGCTAAGGGGAAGGAAGAACCCAGTGGGTCTCACAATCTCTATAGGTCTGGTGATCGAGGAAAGATTAGTTCAGAACAAGGAGCTGATTTAATTTTCCCCGATGACGAGACAGAAACTGATACGAATTTAAACAGAACATGAAGGATGATATTTTATGTTAGTGGGACTTTCAGCACGTGTCCAAATTAGAGCTTTCGTTGCAAACAGTTGGAAGCGACACACTGTGAAATGCACAAGACGGTTAAATCAACATATTCATGAGAGAGAGAGAGAGAGAGGGAGAGTGACAGAGATGCAACGGGTTACAAGGGAAGGTATCTCGGTAAGATACTGCAGATGGATTGAGAGACTTTGAATTGTGCAAACCTGCTTGTAGTGTGCAAGCAATTATCTTCTCTCTTCTTGAATTGCTCATTGACTTGTATGATCTTTAGATTTGACAGCATCTTTTGACTTTCGATCGATAAACAATGAGGGTGGCAAGGAAAACCAAGTATGAAACTACTGTATTTTCCTTCATTTAATTCTTAGTCATTGAGCATGTTGCCAGATACTGTATGTTATTAAGGGGAGGTATTCAGTTTGTTCCCTAGACCTCCATCAAGCTTAAAATCACCCCCCCTTGAGTCCCTTTCAAGATAAATTTGTACATTTTTCGGTAGAAAAATGTCCCGGCCGAAGGCCGGTTCCTCTTAAATTACAGGCTCGCTATCGCTCGCCAGGATAAAATCGACATCTGAATTGGCCGAAAGGTCTTAATATGGGGTGAAAGTTCTTAAAATCGCTAAACTAATGGGGCAAACTTTTTATAATATCAAAAGCAATGGGGTTAAACATGAGGGAGAAAGTGGTCAAGAAAAAAATCCCTCAAGTGGAGATCTCCGCTTAAGTTTCACATGACTAGTAGTAATGTTAAATAAAGAGGTAATAAACCGGTGGTTGCGTTATATATCACGCTACTATATTGTCTACAGGTAGGTAAATACGCATTGCTTAATATTCTCTCTTCGCAGATCTAATAAGTGCAATCGTAAATGCAGATTCTGCGTTCGAGTCATGTGATAAATTGGGCCCTTTAAAAAGTGTAAACGTTTTCACCAATGTCATCCAAGATCAACCGGTAGAAACCAAATGGATTTGCAATGACGCTGATGGGTCCTGGCAATATTTAGGAAAGTTACTAGTTGGGTCATCACAAGCCATCAATCAAACGAATCGAACAAACATTGGCGGGTATGTGGAGAACGCATATATATATTTTTGGCATGAACTGCAACGCTTCAAATTGAGACTGGCAGCACACGACTCCCAAAGGACCCCATACACTATCAAACATTAGTGCCTAAACCTGATTGACGAGACAATAGCAATCCCTTCTGTACCGATGACCTATTTTACATTTTATTCTTGTTGTTTTAAGACGATTTTGAGAAATTTAAGATGGATCTGTGGTAGTTAAAGGCTTAAGTGGAATAGTTCGAAGCTGGAGGCCCTTTTAAAACTAAATAATATCGGCTAATAGTAGCCACAATAGATTTAAATAGACATCGCCGGTACAGAAGGGGTTAAACCGTATTTAATACACGGTTGCAATCAATTGTGCAAGTTTCATCACACCCATACACGACGGTTATGCCTGCACAAACACCTAGTTTGCGCACTCATCATTGATAGAGGAGGCCTTAAGAGCTATAAGCAATTTGTTGTAAACATGGAAAAAAGTCATAGTAAAATTGAAGGCCTTCTTTACTTTAAATACCTAACCACAACGCAATAGAGTAAAATAATAAACAATTACGTTTTTAGGGAGATAGGGGTAGAACTTTGGTAAGAGATGGGCAGAGGGAGGAGGGGTGGAGGTTGGGGGAAACAGGGTGGAGGGAATAACTGAGGAGGGTGGGAGGTGAGCGAAGATTAAGAAGCTGAATGCTGATTAATGGAAACAAATCTATATATCAGCAAGTTTCTTAAAGATTGAGTTGAAGTCGAGTATGTTCGTCTTTTAATGAGTCGGGTTCATTATAACAAGGTTTAAGA
This sequence comes from Paralithodes platypus, assembly GCA_032716605.1. Taxonomy (NCBI): domain Eukaryota; kingdom Metazoa; phylum Arthropoda; class Malacostraca; order Decapoda; family Lithodidae; genus Paralithodes; species Paralithodes platypus. Next base: position 15,588,636 of record CM064537.1, on the reverse strand, counting down.
TTATGACCAGCAGAGCGGTGGAGAAAGAAGGGATGGAGGGTGGGTGGGGGATGCAGGAGGAAGGTATACAGGTGGGGGAGGTCGGAGAGTGATGGGCAGAGATTATATACTAGATGGGAAACCTGCTATCTAATGTACTAATAAAATCGTGCTCCTAAAGGTTGCCAGATGCCACCACAAAATAACGCCATCTGTTGTTGCTATCCACAACTGTATCCTTAGCTGTATATACATATCAAGGACAAATAAAAACAACATACTCAATATACTTTATTTCGTCCTGTTTTTCGATTAATAGGCCTATATATTTCATTCTTCCACTGGACGAAGGCAACGACTACAAATAAAATTGATCCATACATCATCAGAGGGGACAGCTATCCTACCTTTTCCCAAACTAGATTGATTAGGTTCTTCAATTTCCCTGCGGAATATAAACGAAAATCGGTATTCAGAAAAATTACATCACCGACCCTTTCTTTCATGACTTTCTACTATTACTGTCGGAATAAGAGGATAAGCATAGGCCTATCCCAATATAAAATAGCGTAGGCTATGATATGGTTGACTATGGCTTGCTTATTCAAGTTATTTAAAGAATAAATCGTGGTATGATACCGAAACGACTAGGGAACGAGTTGATTTGTGTCCGGAGCCAGTGAAAATAGACTATTTACAACTGATTTACTTGAAATTATCAATCAATATTGCATAATTATGTCACAGTAACAATGCTTTCAGACCATGCCAGTGGAAGAATGGAAGATTACTGATTGACTTAGAAAACAAAAAACACTGATTTGTCTTTCACAAATACAGTAGCTGTTTCGTGTTGTTTTGCAAGCTGATCACTAGTTCGGCTTTTAACATATTCAGGCATTCCTGGTAAAATTAGCAACTATCTCATAATAAATACCACACAATAATTGTATACCATTGAATACGTAACCCTTATTTCTACTCCAACCTTAATATAAATTATTTTGCAATAGCAAGTCAATTATAACAATGGCAAACCCGATTGTCCTTGTCTGCAAAGGACCGAAAATGCATGTGTGTATTTCGTGTACCAGGAGGCAATAAGTGAGTCAGGAACCATACTCTATACATTAAATGCCCTAGAGCTTGCCCCATAGAGTACATATGACCTAGAGACGAAAGAAGACGCCACAAATCTGTAAATAGGGATCCGCGCGTTCGAGAGATGGCAGCACGATCGCAAAGGACAATGGGAGGGGAGGGTCCCCACAAAGACATTATATTGACTATCCTTGTCCTTGGTCCTCATTAATTCGTAATAATCCCTACCTTGTACAAATAACGCTATTAATAATCAATTGAACATTATCCAGAGACTCTGCAGACATGACCTAGTTAAATAGACATAAGTAGAGGCTACTGTAAAGGCCAGTCATCGTGTAATTGTCGTCATTATGAGGAGGTACACAAGCAAAACTGCTCCAACACCCGCCATTGTTGATGTGAGATTCGGGAGTTGCCTACATCAATGGTGGGACAAAATATCCCTAGATGTCATAAGTATAAATGTCCAGTTTTAGTGCTACTTGACAAATTAACATCTACATAACATGTAACATACTAATATATATTCAAAATTACAATTTTATTCTTGTGTTGCTTGAACGTATACAGCTTGCATCATATATGAGTAGCCTATGTTTATAGTGTGTAACTGTGTATGTATACTTAATGTTTTCATCTTGCTTATATATATATATCTAATTTATACTAAATAATTTACAAGTGTTTTTACCAACATTAATTAACTCTTAAATACGTTTACTCTTTAATCTATTGCTCCCTCATTTTGCGGATATTCCCTTAACTTTGGAAACACTGTAGCAAGCTGGCTGGCAGGTGCGCGCGGCGCACAGACTATCTATAATAAGGACAAGCCACTGAGGTGCTTTGGTTGTTGTACAGTACAAAAGTGCTGCCACCAAATCCCTAGGACGCGCGGCAAATTAACCGGGTGACGTCACGCTTTTGTGTCTAGGTTATTATGTAGTCTATGGCTTGCCCTAAGGCCTACTAGACGCTAACGCCATCTGTTGTTGCTATCCGTCAAAAAGTGGTGGGTTCCAAGTACTCGACAACGACAATAACTGTTGGTTGCCAGGGGTTGGTGATGGGGGACACTAAGAGGTTGATGTAAAGTGGGAATAAGGGAGTGGAGTGGAGAATGGAGGACTAAGGAAGGCAGGAGAGCGAGGGATGTCAGTAGGGGAAGAAGGAGGAATGGGATATGCAACCCCTGGCAACAAACAGTTATTGTCGTTATCGAATACTAGGAACCCCACCACTTTTTGACGAAATTCTGACGGATAGCAACAACAGATGGCGTTAGCGTCTAGTTGGCCTTAGGGCAAGCTCTAGGGCGTTTAATGTATAGAGTATGGTTCCTGACCACTTATTGCCTTTTGATACACGACATACACACTTGCATTTTCGGTCCTTTGCAGACAAGGACAATCGGGTGTGCCATTGTTATAATTGACTTTCTATTGCAAAATAATTTATATTAAGGTTGGAGTAGAAATAAGGGTTATGTATTCAATGGTATACAATTGTTGTGTGGTATTTATTATGAGATAGTTTCTAATTTTACCAGGAATGCCTGAATATGTTAAAAGCCGAACTAGTGATCAGCTTCCAAACAACACGAAACAGCTACTGGATTTGTGAATGATAAATCAGTGTACTTTGCATTCTAAGTCAATCAGTAATCTTCCATTCTTCCACTGGCATGGTTTGAAAGCATTGTTTCTGTGACATATGCAATATTGATTGATAATTTCATGTAAATCAGCTGGTAAATAGTGATTTTCACTGGCTCCGGACACAAATCAACTCGTTCCCTAGTCGTTTCGGTATCATACCACGATTGATTCTTTAAATAACTTGAATAAGCAAGCCATAACCAACCATATCATAGCCTACGCTATTTTATATTGGGATTGGCCTATGCTTATCCTCTTATTCCGACAGTAATAGTAAGAAATCATGAAAGAAAGGGTCGGCGATGTCATTTCCCTGAATACCGATTTTCGTTTATATTCCAATCGTGTCATAGGGAAATAATTGAAGAACTTAATCAATCTAGTTTAGGATAAGGTTGGATAGCTGTCCTCTCTGATGATGTATGGATCAATTTTGTTTGTAGTCGTTGCCTTTGTCCAGTGGAAGAATGCAATATATATTAATCGAAAAACAGGATGAAATAAAGTATATTGTTGTTTTTATTTGTCCTTGATATGTATATACAGCTAAGGCCATATGGTTAGCGTGCATTATTGCAATTTATGTAATACTTAAATAGCCATTAATACATCTATTTAATTTATTTTAGTTGGTGACGTGAGCTCAAACAATGGTTTTAATTATATAATATGTTCTATTACAGTATAATATATATATAGTTCGTTCATGTCAGAGAACATTACTTGTGTACATAGATGTTGTAACAGGATAGATTAGAGGCTACATAATGTAGGTCTTGCCATTACGTCAAATTTGTATTTACTATACAGTACTGTGGAGTGCACTAATGAAAGAGAAGTGCAATCCGTAGATTTTTTTCTCTCACTTAGTTATGGATAGCAACAACAGATGGCGTTATTTTGTGGTGGCATTTGGCAACCTTTAGGAGCACGATGTTATTAGTACAATAGATAGCAGGTTTGCCATCTCCTGGTATAGTATATAATCTCTGGGGATATGGATGGAGGAGTGAGGAAGCAGGAGAGGAGGTGGGGGCGAGGGGGGGGAAAAAGGGGGGGGGGGTAGAGGAGTTAGAGCAGGGAAGGGAGGAAGAGGGAGGCATGGACGGTGAGGGGGGTAGCAGAGGGGGGAATAACGATGAGGGCATGAAGAAGACATGGGGTGGGGAAGTATGAGTGGGAGTTTCAGGGGGGGGGGGGGATTTGATCCACGTGTTGCCATCAGTCAACCCTCACCTCGCGAGGTGTGTTGACGTACGGGAGTCCTTGTTTACATTGTGTTGTGTGGCGCCGTTATTCCGTGTCATCCAGCTTCTAGCACGAGTCAACTCTCTGCTGAGGACATTACAGAGGTTGCAGGAATCACGCACTGCCGAGGAAGAGATAGGGGCAGTGATAAATATGAGCGTGCGTCGGCGATGGAAGGTAAGGCGTTTCATTTCTGTGTGACCCGTTTTTTATTTGAGATTTCATGAACCAAGTAAGTACTGCGGGTGTAAACAGTATGTTGTGTAACCAAAAGGGTGTATTATATACATTCTGTTAATGAATTATGCTTGCACCTTTACATTTACGTTGGGGGAACCGTAATGGGCGGTTCTCAGTCAGTATGGTGTGCGGTAGGATGTATTTGTATATTCTTCTTTGGTTTTCCGGTCAATATACAGGAGGCGCTACAATATAGGTAGCAAAATTCTAATGGTAGTTTTGGGTTCCTATCATCATATGCTTCATTTCTATATACTTTTTATCCCCGGGAAAAAAAAATAATCTTGGGGTTTTTTATTTTTTTCTTGGATTTTTTTTTTTTTTTTTATTGACCTAACCAAAAAACCTAACCTAACCTAACTTAAATGTATTTGGGGGCTATTAGGTTAGGTTAGGTTAGGTTTGTTGGTTAGGTTAATGACCAAAACAAAAAATCCCAAGAAAATAAATGAAAAATCCCAAGATTTTTTTTTTTTTTTCCCGGGGATAAAAAGTATATAGAAATGAAGCATAATATTATGATGATAGGAACCCAAAACTACCATTATAATTTTGCTACCTATATTGTAGCGCCTCCTGTATATTGACCGGTTTTTCCTGATGAAGATGGCAGGATATAATTTAACATTAGTTTATCTGAATGGCTATGTGGATGGTGTCTAAGAAAACATGCTGAAGGCAGCATGTTTTTATATTCGGTTATGGAAGGCAAGGCACTTTATAACTACTGGAATACATGGGATCTACATAGTTATGTATCAGTATTGATTAGGAGAGTGTATTGACAAGGGAAATTTTTAAGGGAAGGAGGAGGGAGAGAGGCAGGTGAGGAAGGAATGAAGGGGGGGGGGGGGCTCGAATTGCTGGAGTAGTGTAAGGGATTGGAGGAAGTGGGAGTCAGTGTAAGGATAGGAATTCTAATGCTGAGTGTGTATGCTCACTTCCAACCCCATACAATCTGTTGTCTTGTAAGATATGTATGTAACTTGACATAAATCTGAAGTCCGTATCTTAGGATTGACGTGGAATTATCGTATATTAATTCGCCTTTCAAATATTTTCTTAGCCATTCTTCTCAGTGCTCCTCCTTCCCCTCCACCTGCTTAACAAACCTCTTAGACTTCTTCCACGATATCCTCAACCTCTATGGTGACAGTAAAGCTGTATATATTATATACCTTGATTTTCCAAAGCCCTTTGATAAAGTTCCTCACAAACGTTTACTGCTAAAACTAAAAGCGCATGGAATACAAGACGGTGTGTTGAAATGGATAGAAAATTGGCTCAGCGACAGAAAGCAAAGAGTAGTCATAAACGGTAAGGCATCTAAATTGACCAATGTAAGTAGCGGGGTACCCCAGGGATCGGTACTAGGACCAATTCTCTTTCTAATTTACATCAACGACATAGATGAGGGTCTCACCTGTACAATCTCAAAGTTTGCTGACGATACAAATATTGCAAAAAGCGTACTCTCAAAAGAACAAGTTGACGATATGCAACACAATCTAGATAAGTTGCCATGTTGGGCCCAAATTTAGAAAATGAGTTTCAATGCGGATAAATGTAAAGTACTACATATTGGATACCGAAATGAGAAAGCAAACTATTCGATGAATGGCACTCAGCTTAAGACTGTAGACAGAGAAACCGATCTGGGAGTAACAATATCGAGTAACCTAAAACCGAGTCAACAATGTTCAGAAGTCGTTAAGAAGGCAACAAAATAATTGGCTTTATAGGCAGGTCATTTGAGCATAAATCCAAAGAAGTTATCCTAACTCTACAATTCCTTAGTCCGCCCTCTTCTGGAATACTGCGTTCAATCCTGGTGCCCTTATTACCAAAAAGATATAGACAAGCTAAAACAAGTTCAACGTAGAGTTACCAAAATGATACCTAGCCTAAAGAACAAATCATACGAGGAGCGTCTTAGAGAATTAGATTTATTTCTTTTAACCCAGCGCAGATAAGGAGGCGACTTAATTCAGGTGTTCAAAATCATCAAAGGCATCGACAATATGAACTGTAGTAAGTACTTCACTATCGACCAATCTAATTACACGCCGGGAAACGGTTGCAAATTTTTTGGTAAATCTTTTAACTCACACGAATCTAAGAATTTCTTCTTCAATCGAGTTGTCAACTTGTGGAATGGGCTTCCCCGAGACGTTATTGACTGCAGCACCGTTGATTATTTTAAACTTCGCTTAGACAAATATCTTGCATCAAACCCGCGACTGATTGCGTTTGTAAATTAATAACTTTATTTTATTCCCCCCTCAGATCCATCAAGGATTATTGTGCATATATATTTTACTAAGACTTTATTCTCTTTTTCCCAGATATACGAAAGATTGCTAGTCTTATAACTGTGTTATGTTACTAACCCATCTGTCCCCTACTAACTTCCTAATCCTGCCACGGACATTAGTTCCAATGCAGTAGTTCCCTTTCCCACTCTAAAGCACTTTGGATACTTGATCCTCAGTGTTTTGAAGAACAAGCAGCCTAAAGGGCTCACTAGACCTGTTGTTGCTTGATTTCCTTTGTACCCCATCATAATAGCCTACCTTCTCTGTCCTCACTCTCTCGAGCTTCTCGGTTTCTTCGCACAATACAATAGTTATAATGATAACAAACACTGTTTGTTAGAAAACCTGTTAACTAACAAGGCTACAATTTGTTAAGCCCAAAGTTAGGTATACAGCCATATTCCTAAACCAGACCATTGTGATAACCTTAGTCTGAATGGACATACTACTGTAATTCGAAAAATAAACACTTACCTATACGCTACTACTATGGGTTTCAGAGGCCGTGTGACATCGTTTTTCGGGAATAACTTATTAACAAACAGTTGGATCAGTATGATATTTTGACACAGCTTTGTTCACACCGTCCCCTATTTTTTGTCAATATAGTGCATTACCAAATGTGTAGAAATAAGCCACTTGTCCCTGTGGCATGAGGTTAAAGTCGCACATTAATGACAAAGAAACGAACGAGGCTACCGTGGCTTACCTGTGAGAACCACCAAACCATTATTGCTCCTCCATCAAACACGGTAGTTATCAGCCACCACCCAACCCTATTATCGCCTTTAAATTCAAGTAATCTGTCATTATCAAGTATAAATATACATAAATACATACTGTTTGTATATTTATACTTGATATTAATATTATTATTTGTTCATCTCTCTATTTTCCACTGTTTATCCTACCTGCAAGATCTTTCTAGTTTTCGTCTTTGCCTTCCCCATAAATGGCCCGTATTTCACTTTTATGTCAAAACAATTCAAAGTTTTCTTTTCCTTTGATTCTTCCAATACCTCCTTTTACACCTACAACTACTGTCCGTTTCATGCAATATGCTTTACATCAGGGGTGTCACACTCATGGCCAGCGGGCCAAATGTGGCCCTCGGGATGGTCATAAGCAAGACAACAGTAAGATTTAATTGACCGTGAAATTATAATTGTTTTGAAGGAAAATATAATATTGTTAGGAGGCAGACACTTCTTTTATTACCTATTATTCAAAATGGTAATACGTTACTCTAAGTTACAATTGTTTATAATATTGTTTTCATAAAGGGAATATTTGTATAAATAAATATAACGAATCCGTTTAAAACCGAAGACAAAGCCATTGCTGGTATCTGAACGCATGAGCCGCAAAACGTTTTAACAAAACACAGACACGGAGAAGCGATGTACGACGACACTACTGTACACTGATCAAATCACGCCGCTTCTGTAGCGAAATCGTGAGTTATACTTCGCTTTTTTATATTACTCAGTTAACCAACTATAACTAAATACATACAGAATTAAGGTTTACCTTTGAAATAAAGTCGGGAATAGTCAAAACTGGTAGCCAATACCTTGTGCCAGGCTTTCCTACTGAAGGATACGGCGTTAGGTGTTTAGGCTTATGTCGAGTGGGTAGTTTTATGCAATTATATATTTTTAATTTGTTTTCGAGCATTGCAAATTCGTAAAATGTAAAATTGTAAATAATCAGTTTATCTGCCTTCCAGACTGACTCTCTCTCTCTCTCTCTCTCTCTTTCTCTATGCTTGTTTGATTGTCTATTTACAGAATATTTAGCAATTTAAAGCAATACAGTCAGTTCTTTGTGAAACTGTGACACACCCAGACTACTTTAGAATAATTAGATTTGCCAAGCATTGTGAAGACTTGAAAGTAGATTTTGAGAAGCCCTTCCAAGATCTTCAAGGAAGAGAACACAGCCTATCTTAGGTTGAAGACCCATTTCATGTGAATGCTGGGGAGTTTAGTGATGTTGCTCTGCAGCTGGAAATACTTAACATTCACGCCAACTCTGCTCTCCAAGGATAAATTTCCAATAAAATTCTTGTTGAGTTTTATCCGAGAGTAGGAAGGGAAAAGCTACCACATATTCATCACAATGCATGCTTTTGGGCTGTTCAGTTTGGAAGTACTTCTGTCTGTGAACAGTCATTCTCTCGGATGAAGATGAATATAGCCAAGTAACGAACTAATATTACAAACACACACTTTGATGCCATCCTCCAACTTGGAATACCTCCTTTGCAGCCAAATGTAGACAAACTTGTGGTAGCAAAACGTGTGCAGTGCCGCGGTAAAGGAAGTCAAAGATGCGAATTGCATGATATATGTATGATATTTATTCATCTAAATTTATTTTGCATGTACTTATCTGTCTCAACAAAAAATATTATGGACGTTTCAAAATTCAAGTTAAATTTGTCACAAACCCCAAATGGAATCCTATAATGTACTGTAGCCCCAGATTAATGCATATTGATACGTACACCTTTTATCATTAGTGTCACTGTTTATGAAATAAAACTAATTTTACATACAAACTCTACTAACATATTCCTGGTAAGCCAGGCAAGTATTACTTGAAAGGTTTTGAGTTTGACACTCCTGCCTTACATCGTTCGTTCCTTGATAATCAACTTACCTAACGATTTTCTTGTTTTACTTGGTTTTACTTGTGGTTGGCCCCTTCCTTTACTCTATATTACTAGTCTGTTCCTCTCCTTTCTCACATATGTTACCGTCTTTCTATTTTCTTCGTCCTCACTTTTGAATTCCCAGCCATTCCTTAAATATATATATATATATATATTTTTTTCTTTTTATGGTGTTATATATCATCATTCCCTGAAGTTTCGTTTTGTTTTATAATCCTCCACTGCTACCTTCATTTTCATTGAATTTTCTATTTAATCGGACATATTACTAGCTCACATATTACTGCCCACAACACTTACAGTAGAACAAAGAACGAATCAGACGGGATAAGATATTTTACTCTCCGACGAAATGCCAAAAAAATGATTACATTTAGCAAGAAAAACTTGGAAACACGTATTGCTAGCTTAACGAGTAAAACCACAAACAAATATATCGGTATATTAGAAGTTAAAAGGTAACTAATTACACAACCACTTTCCTCACAAACAACATGCAAAACCACAAAACAATCTACAGCTTCTTCAAAGCCCGCAAACAAGACTCGACTGGCATAACAACATTATTACATAACGATAAATCAACTGAAGTCAAATAAAACCCCTGGACCCTGCACTATTTATCCAAAAGTTTTGAAAGAATTAAGAGGCAAGATAATAAAACCATTAACACTACTTTGTAACAATACAATGCAGAGTGTCATTGCACCCAATGAATGTAAATTAGTTAATGTAACTCCTATCTTTAAAAAAGGCAACTATCGTCCAATCAGCTTAACTTCAATCATATGTAAGTTGCTCGAAACAATCATCAGTTACTTGTAAACCATTTAGCAGAAAATATCAGAATAAAAGAATCACAGCAAAGTTTCCAAATCAAGCGTTCATGCCTGACAAATCTCCTTGACTTCTTTCACAACATCTTCAATATGTATGACGAAAGTAAAGCCGTTGACATTGTCTACCTGGATTTCTAGAAAGCCTTGAACAAAGTTCGCCACAAGGATCTCATGATAAATGGTAAAGTTCATGGCATAGAAGGGTGTGTTCCTAGATGTTTTGAGAATTGACCACTTGCAAGTTTCACTCTATAAGGAAGTTGAAGTTGAAGACATCGACATTTAGCAGAATAACCAGCTATAATACGGTTTTAATACATTTATAAATACATAAAACCAAATTCAACATACTATTTATCTATCAGAAGCCTACATATTTACTGTATTTGTGATTAATATCGATGTTTATAGGTCGAACTTCCTTATAGCCTGAAACTAGCAAGTGGTCAATTGGCTTACCGAGCATAAGCAACGAGTAGTATTGAATGGTAAAACATCTGACTGCAAACATTTCACAAATGGTGTGCCCCAGGGATAAGTGTTCGAACCTGTTCTTTTCTTAATTTATATCAATGTCATCGATGATAGTGAACATAGTAGTATCTCAATTGCAGGATCAACAATACACAATTGATCACTCAAATGACACTAGACACTAATGGTTGTAAGACAATTGGAAATCCTTTTCATTCATATGAGGGAAAGCATACATGTTTTAATCAAGTAGTAAACTTATGGAATGGGATACCTACTAGTGTTATTGAGTGTAGTTCTGTTAAAACTTTCAAAACACGTCTAGATATATAACTCGCTCTTAACCCCGGTTACTGTGTCAACAAACGAACAGCTCACTTTATACAGTAGTATCCTTTCAGGTTTTTACATAGAGTCGGTAGTTTAGTTACAAGCAGCCTCGTAAGGATCAACCCTTTGAGACGCCAACAAAGGTAGTGGAGGTCAACAGAACTTAATGCACCGACACGGTTGGTAGCATTTTCATATTATTTCTGTTATTAATCTACTAATGGGAATTAGAGAGTGAATTGAATTGGCCTTAACACCTTTTGTTCTAAGATGTCCTTCCAAAGGTCAGCAAAATCTTGTAGTGTTAGTAAAAATATAAGTAATTCGCCTTTTATTTGAGGTAGCTTTTAAATTATGTGAATTCAATAATATTGCTTAAGTTGAAACAATTATCTGGTGCTTTAAATACAATACAGTAATTTAATTTTGTGATTTGAAGATAAATACGGTTCAAATAATCTTTTAAATAAATGTGCACACTGCCATGTACTGTATATAACAATAGGATATAATAATGTGCTAAACTATGACCAAATTATATTAAATATATATTCCAGAATAAGCCTACAAAAGTTATACTAAAAATCCTCACTCATTTAATACCCGGTAGTTTTAATGATGGCCCCTGCTCTAATTAGATCACCCTGGCACCCGGAACATTACCAGTAAATATATATCGTATTTCTGTAATATATATTTCCTTTACTCATATGCTAGCCTACATTCTTCTATTATTCATGTATCACATTTCTTTTATACATTTATCCATTTCCAAAAGTGATCAAAACTTCTCTTTCAGACATTTATCTATCTTCAAAAGGCCAAAACTCCTCTTTCATGTAACACATACAAGTGTCTACTTTCTCAGTTACTCTATTGTGAATATCATGAGATGCTGTTTTTGGTATTCGTGTCCAAGACTACTGTCGCGGCCATGAACATTTTCATAATTTTCATGATAGCTTAGGAAACACTTATTATGGATCAGTAACTTGTATTTTTTAGAAAATATTTAATAATGCATACATGAAGATAATCAGACATCGTAGGCACTCCAAGCTTTGGGATTATACTCGAAAATGGTCCATTAGGTTCTCTCCTGCTTCACTTCAGTCGAGATCCACTCCAAGTGAGGCCCGCTATTGAACTATGTGATGAGGTCCTCTATTGCTTCGGGTAATTGAATCTCTGAATCCCTTTCTCCTGTCCTGGAGCTAAGCTAACTCTGCTGCACAATTTAACCTCCGTTGTGTAGAAAAGCAAAATGTTTATCGAAAGTCGGCTTAATGTTATTATGTTGCTGTTGTATGGTATATAAAACACAATCTCTCGACGATACAGATGCAAGATAAACATAATTTATATATGTAAAATAGTGTTGATGATAAGATTCCAAATTTTCGTTGACATTATTTGGGGACAACATTTCAACAAGTTTTTCATTAATATTACATGAAGAAAAAATTGAATAGCAAGATTTGTTAACAAGTTTCTCTTTGCCAAGAATCAAGGACATGTAGCAATATTTGCTGAGAAGACAAGATTCGACCCTTCAGCCTAATTGAATAGCTTGGCCCAATTCAAGCTCTCAGCCTAATTCATGCTCTCAGCCTAATTCAAGCTCTCAGCCTAATTCAAGCTCTCAGCCTAATTCAAGCTCTCAGCCTAATTCAAGCTCTCAGCCTAATTCAAGCTCTCAGCCTAATTCAAGCTCTCAGCCTAATTCAAGCTCTCAGCCTAAGTGAACCTCACAGCTGAAGTCAATCGTTTGGCCCAATTCATCTGCTCTGCGTGACTCAACCTCTCAGCCTAATTCAACCTTTGGTTCGGCCTCAACTTGAATACTGTATACAATTTTGGTGGATGGAATTCGTTAGCCTTGGTCGGCAACCCATCTAGGGGAGACAACCTTATACAAATCCGGGTGGATGGGCCTCGTCAGCCTTGGTCGGCAATCTGTCTAGGGGAGTAAACCTGATACAAATCTGTACTGCTTACCTAAGTGTAAGGCAGGTTAGTGGATGGACTAGTCGAACAGCACTGTAGAAAAATAGTGCTAACAAGATAAATAGAGGACCTCGGAGTCGGACGGGTCCTGGATTGAGTGGTCAATCCTGTAAGTCCTTCAGTAAACTGGCTCGGGTTGTCCCTCATACAGGGAATGGGTCCGCTTGGGGGCCTTCTGTGTATGGCCACCCTCATTAAGGGGAATAAGGCGTCCGGCAATAGATAGATAGATAGATTATCAATAGGATATAGATGAACTGGAGAAATTACAGCGGAGAATAAAACAAATATTCCTAGACTAAGATTAACAAAGCGCAGGCTATGTGGCGGCCTATTTCAACTGTTTACAAATATTAAAAAAATATATAATATGGATGTCAACAAGTACTTCACAATTAATTATGCAAATTAAACAAGAGGAAATGGCTGCAAGATAATATGAAAGCCTTGTCACTAACACGAGGTGAAACATATATAACTGTATATTAATCAATTAGTAAACAAATGGCATGGTACCTAGTAGTGTCATTGAGTGAAGTAGCCTACTGTTCAAACTATACAAAATTGACTAGCCTAATATATCGTTCTTAACTCCCAATTAACTGGGTTTAGAAACGAACAGTACCATTTTATACTGCAGTATTCATTCCTGTGTTCACGTAGGATAGGCAGTTCAGTTACAAGAAGCTTCGTGAGGGTCAATATATATGTGTTTACTTGTTTTCCTTTTTGCTACTATGAAAACAAAGATTACTGATAAGAATTAAGAGCAGGATTCAGTGTATAATCTTGACAGGTAGACTGCTCGGCCCAGTTTACCCTTTTTTCTGTTTTTTTTCTATGTGAATGAGGGAGACAAAAGGCATAACTGCCTGCAGCGAGCGACTCCCCCAGATTTCAAAGAGTGACAGGGCCGAAATCAAGAGACGTTCGAGCTAAAATTCCTGGACACACGGAGTTTGAAGTAATTTAAGTCATGGGAAGAGGGAAAGACTGATTCTGGGAGAGAGTTCCAGAGCTCAGCAGTTGAATAGAGGACATTCTGAGAATAGCGTTTCACTCTTGGTTTGGAGAGTTGGACAAAGTAGGGGTGGGATTGTGTGGCAAGGTGGGTACTACGTACCCTACGTAGAGGAGGTGGTATACCCTGGGAAAGCTCCGAGGAACATTGATTATTGTAGTAGCGATAGAATAGCGAGAGAGATGCAACATTGCGGCGAAGAGAGAGAGAGATTGCAGAGAGTTGGTGAGTGGACGGGAGTTAATGATACGAAAGGCTTTCCTTTCTACTTTATCTAGGAGTGTGGTGTGAGAGGATCCTCCCCACACATGTGAACAATACTCAATACAAGGACGCACTGTGCCCCTGTACATAGCAAGAAGCTGCGCAGGGGTAAAGAACCCCTTGAGGCGGTTGAGCACACCCAGCTTCTGGGAGGCTGCCTTAGCGAGACTGGTAATATGGTCTTTCCAAGTGAGAGCAGAACAAAAAGTTTGGCCTGATTTAATCACCTTAGTAGACACCTAGATATATTTTATACCCGTCTATAACTAATGAAGCAACTTGGTTGAGCCCGAGAACTTTCACTCTTCTACTGTACTTCTCACTTCTCAGCTTGTTCTTCCTCTGTCCAATTACTCTTCTTTCCTACTTTATTCCAGCCATCTGGTCTGGTCTGGTTACGTGTTAGGAACATAACATTTGCTTTGATTAAGGATCCTTATAATTACACTACATAAACATACGAACGAACCGCCCCCATGCACCTCTGTCCCCAGTCAGTCGACGACCCTCCCCCAAACCAGCACCGCCTTCGTTCATATACTTCCTCACTCCATCCTTCCACCTCTCTTTCGGTCTACTTCTCCCTCTCTGTCCCTCCACCTCGCTCTCGTACACCCTCCTAGTCATTCTCTCGCTTTCCATACGTTCCATATGGCCGAACCATCTCAAGTTATTCCTTTCCACACTTTCCAGCACATCTACCTCCACACCACACCTCCTTCTTACTTCCTTGATACAGAGCCAAATTGAAGGTACGTTAAAGTTAATATATCTGGACAAACGGAGCTTTAAAGAGTGTAAGTCATAGGTTGAGGGAGAGAGTTCCAGAGTTTACCCATTGAGCAGATTTTTTTTGTTGTATATTGTGCTTTTGTTCAACAGTATTTTAGCATTGTATTTGAGTATTTGTTGACGTGCATATGCTTATATACAATACAGTATATACTTGTTTGTCATTTGGAGTAAGGGGTCGGGCGCAAGTTGGACTAGATAATAGTCCATCAGGCGCCTGGCCCGGGGAGACGATTAATATGAAGGGTGGGCCTGGAAGTGTGGTGGGAGGGCGTGTGGCTTTGGCTCCGCTGCATGTCTGCCTGCCGAGATCGGAACCTCTCCGGGTGGCCGGGGGCCTGGGGAGTGCTGGAGCGACCTTGGTGACCCTGGTCTCTGGGTCTTCTCCTGGGTGACCTGGATGTGTTTGAGTTGGTGCTTTTTATCTGTGTTTATTTGTTGTTTTATGTTGTTTTTGTGTTTTCCCTGTTCTTGCTCTGTCTTAGAGTCGGCTAACCCCAAAATGGGGATTGGGCCTGAGCATATAGATAGATAGATAGATAGATATACTTGTTTAGTCAATGTATTTGCTTCCGAGTCAGTATTTTTGTTTGCATATAGAGTGTTATAATGTTTGTTATTATTTTATTTTATTGTTGATGGTGTATTTGTATATGTTTATTATTACTATTATATATACTTATAAGACTATTATGTCATTGGGTTGAATACTGCCTACTTGATTAAAAGTACACACAGCCATTAGTCATTCTATTGGCATTAGTATTGTTGCCATTTTGCATTAGTTGTATTGTCATCATTTATATATTTTTCCTTCTCTTGTGAAGGGTGAATGATGTTTATATATTGTCCTTGTACACATACATTATGCTAGGGGCAGGTAACTGGATGTTATAACATATTCAACAATATATTCATGAATTTGTCTTTAAATTCAGGCTACCTTTCTAACAAGTATTTCCAATTGTGGCAGAGATATCCTTCTTGCTTCCAAAGCTCATATTCTCCATCTACTGTATCTACCTGTCACAATTCTCAACACAACGTTCCTTTACTCTATAACAACACACAAATCAACCTTCAATCTCTTTTTAATAGGGTGTCTCTTTTTTTCTGACCTCTCTTGGAATGACCATATTACCAGTCTTGCTAAAACAGCTTCCAAGAGGTTAAGTGCGTTCAACCGCCTCTGTGGTTCCTTTACCCCCGCACAGGTTCTTGCTCTCTATAGGGGTACTGTGCGCCCACATTTCATGTACTGTTCGCATATTCCTCATATTCCTCATTCTTAACCTGAGGACTGCATTAAACCACACTTGAGGGTTTGCTGGAAGACTGCAGTAAGCCACATTTGTGGTCATAGCATTAAACATGGCATCTCTTCATACCACCACCTCCTCTGCTAACCCTCCCTCCCTCCATCTAATCCTCCCCCCCTGGCCATCCTCCCTTCCTCGGTCCCTCCATTGTTTCTCCTTAAATACCTTCCACCTCCTTCAATCCTTCCTCCATCCCTCTACCACCGCCTCTCCCTCACATACAGTGTGTAGTGCGAGAGACAGTTATTCACCCGCGAGAGAGCAGTCAGAGCGGGAGTGCGTCGCTCCTCCTGGTAGACCATCCAGCCGCTCCCTGGTCAACATTTTTTTTTTGCAATTTAATGTTATTTACAACTATTTTGTGGTTCCTCATTGTTCACATACACCTTGTCCTCGAAAAATACACACTTGTGGGGCACTAATGTTGCAATAATACACACTTGTGGGGCACTAATGTTGCTTTATGCGATAAATATGACAGCTTAATAATTAATATTGCTCTCCACAGTCTCCATATATGACGCATAGCGGACTCTGCCTGTCAAGACGCTCGCGTATTTGTTGGGTTGATAGGGTAGGTTCAAAAACACCTTGTCACATCAACTTATCTCCTCCTACTGATTCTCTACAATCTTTTCATGCACACTGCAATGTTGCAACCATTTATTTCTCTCTTCTACTGCTATTACAATATTAAGTGTTCTTCAGAGCTTTCTATTTGCTTACAAAGAGTAGGTGGCACCCACATTTCAACACATTGCCCCCCCCCCCCCCCTATGCTGTCCAACTCTCTAACCCAAGAGGGCACCAATTTTCCCAGTGTTCTTCCACTCCATAAGTAAACACCGGAACATTCTCCCTCAATCTATCTTTCCCTCATCTACAACTTAAACTGTATCAATCTCCGGGTGTCTAGATTATTTTAAGTCTAACGTACATTGAATTTGCCTCTCCATCACACTTCAATTTTGGGGAGACACTCATTGCATGCAGCTTTGCCTTTTGTCCCCTTCTTACACTTGGCAAATATATACACTTTAGTTTTATATTTTTACTCTTCTATTTTTCAGATTGACCAGCTGTAACCAATAACCCTTTCACTGAGCAATATAGATAGCTCAATTATGTCATCTCACTCACACCTCAAGAGAGCTTAAGGGGGGTGACCTACTTTTTGTTATTTCTGTCCTTTTCTCTCTTTCTCTGGATTGTATCCATTCGGCCCCATTCAGCCAACTATTTTAAGACGTTTATCCCCATCCCCCCGTTTATCCCCCGTTTATCCCCATCCCCATCTGGCGAGCGATAGCGAGCCAGCATTATATGAAGAAATCCGGCTTCGCCGGAGACATTTTCTATCGAAAAATGTACAAATTTAGCCTGCTGTCAAACAAAAATAAAAATTATGCTGGCTCGCTACCGCTCACCAGTAAAAATTGACACCTGGATGGGGATAAACGTCTTAAAACAGTAGGCTGAATGGGGCCAAATGGATACAAGCCAGAGAAAGATAAAAAACGACAGAACAAAAACAGGTCACCCTCCTTAAGATGAGGCGACACTTTGGAGTCTCTACAATAAACACCTTGTTCAATATATAGATCTAGTTTTGCAGTATATAATTAACCCTCTCACGTTCTTGACGCAATTTTGAGCCTATTAGGGATACTTTAAATCCTTTGTTACCATCAGGGGTATTTAGAAACCTTTAGTTTAGTTACTTTAACCTCTGCAGTTGTCTTTGAGTTAGCTGTGGGCAGAAAACTAATTTTGAAGAGGTAATTATAAGAGTGAGAGAACTCTATTTCTTATTGCTAATCTGGCAACCTCTGCGTCATATGTGCGTGAAAGGGTTAATGGTTTTATTGGTTCAACATTTATTGGTGTTATATGTATTACATTCTGGTTGGCATTCATTTATATTGGCATATATGCTCACTTGCGCAACTGTATGCACGAACACACACACACACACACACACACACACACACACACACACACTACATAATATAGTATTTTTCCTTTGTCTCTTATCCATACTAAAGACAAAATGCAACATAAATTCTACTAGTCATTATGGGATTCTTTGTACATTATTTATCTATCCTATACATTGGAATAAAGGATGTGGTTATCCAATGTATAATATTATCTCTCGTCACCATGATCTGTGGGAATAAAACATGTATTACGATTTGTATCGTTGCAATCGCCAAATGGTCGGGTAAATCGGGAACGTTCCAATCAGTAGCAAGGTTTACCGGTAAGGAATATATGCATAGCTGGTGCTGTTGGTCATATATGCATAGCTGGTGCTGTTGGTCATACATGCATAGCTGGTGCTGTTGGTCATAACCCAACTTCAATAGCAATGGTAGGATCATTCGATAAATAATATTTGCAATATAGATCAGTCTGTTTAAGTTAATTGACATTTTCCAGTGCCACGGGAGCAGCAGCGATTTACATGTTTGCCCCAATATTTGTATGGACTACTAGCCGCAATATTAGTATGGACTACTAGCTGCAATATTAGTATGGACTACTAGCCGCAATATTAGTATGGACTACTAGCTGCAATATTAGTATGGACTACTAGCCGCAATATTAGTATGGACTACTAGCTGCAATATTAGTATGGACTACTAGCCGCAATATTAGTATGGACTACTAGCCACAATATTAGTATGGACTACTAGCCACAATATTAGTATGGACTATAACCGCAATATTAGTATGGACTACTAGCCACAATATTAGTATGGACTACTAGCCACAATATTAGTATGGACTACTAGCCACAATATTAGTATGGACTACTAGCTGCAATATTAGTATGGACTACTAGCTGCAATATTAGTATGGACTACTAGCTGCAATATTAGTATGGACTACTAGCCACAAAATTAGTATGGACTACTAGCCGCAATATTAGTATGGACTACTAGCCGCAATATTAGTATGGACTACTAGCCGCAATATTAGTATGGACTACTAGCCGCAATATTAGTATGGACTACTAGCCACAATATTAGTATGGACTACTAGCCGCAATATTAGTATGGACTACTAGCCACAATATTAGTATGGACTACTAGCCACAATTAGTATGGACTACTAGCCACAATATTAGTATGAACTACTAGCCGCAATATTAGTATGGACTACTAGCCACAATATTAGTATGGACTACTAGCCACAATATTAGTATGGACTACTAGCCGCAATATTAGTATGGACTACTAGCCACAATATTAGTATGGACTACTAGCTGCAATATTAGTATGGACTACTAGCTGCAATATTAGTATGGACTACTAGCTGCAATATTAGTATGGACTACTAGCCACAATATTAGTATGGACTACTAGCCGCAATATTAGTATGGACTACTAGCCGCAATATTAGTATGGACTACTAGCCGCAATATTAGTATGGACTACTAGCCACAATATTAGTATGGACTACTAGCTGCAATATTAGTATGGACTACTAGCCGCAATATTAGTATGGACTACTAGCCACAATATTAGTATGGACTACTAGCCACAATATTAGTATGGACTACTAGCCGCAATATTAGTATGGACTACTAGCCGCAATATTAGTATGGACTACTAGCCACAATATTAGTATGGACTACTAGCCACAATATTAGTATGGACTACTAGCGCAATATTAGTATGGACTACTAGCCACAATATTAGTATGGACTACTAGCTGCAATATTAGTATGGACTACTAGCCAATATTAGTATGGACTACTAGCCGCAATATTAGTATGGACTACTAGCCACAATATTAGTATGGACTACTAGCCGCAATATTAGTATGGACTACTAGCCACAATATTAGTATGGACTACTAGCCACAATATTAGTATGGACTACTAGCCACAATATTAGTATGGACTACTAGCCGCAATATTAGTATGGAATATAACCGCAATATTAGTATGGACTACTAGCCACAATATTAGTATGGACTACTAGCCGCAATATTAGTATGGACTACTAGCCTCAATATTAGTATGGACTACTAGCCTCAATATTAGTATGGACTACTAGCCACAATATTAGTATGGACTACTAGCCTCAATATTAGTATGGACTACTAGCCGCAATATTAGTATGGACTACTAGCCACAATATTAGTATGGACTACTAGCCACAATTAGTATGGACTACTAGCCACAATATTAGTATGGACTACTAGCCGCAATATTAGTATGGACTACTAGCCACAATATTAGTATGGACTACTAGCCACAATATTAGTATGGACTACTAGCCACAATATTAGTATGGACTACTAGCCGCAATATTAGTATGGAATATAACCGCAATATTAGTATGGACTACTAGCCACAATATTAGTATGGACTACTAGCCGCAATATTAGTATGGACTACTAGCCTCAATATTAGTATGGACTACTAGCCTCAATATTAGTATGGACTACTAGCCACAATATTAGTATGGACTACTAGCCTCAATATTAGTATGGACTACTAGCCGCAATATTAGTATGGACTACTAGCCGCAATATTAGTATGGACTACTAGCTGCAATATTAGTATGGACTACTAACCACAATATTAGTATGGACTACTAGCCACAATATTAGTATGGACTACTAGCCACAATATTAGTATGGACTACTAGCCACAATATTAGTATGGACTACTAACTGCAATATTAGTATGGACTACTAGCCGCAATATTAGTATGGACTACTAGCTGCAATATTAGTATGGACTACTAGCCGCAATATTAGTATGGACTACTAGCCACAATATTAGTATGGACTACTAGCTGCAATATTAGTATGGACTACTAGCTGCAATATTAGTATGGACTACTAGCCGCAATATTAGTATGGACTACTAGCCGCAATATTAGTATGGACTACTAGCCACAATATTAGTATGGACTACTAGCCGCAATATTAGTATGGACTACTAGCCGCAATATTAGTATGGACTACTAGCCACAATATTAGTATGGACTACTAGCCACAATATTAGTATGGACTACTAACCACAATATTAGTATGGACTACTAGCCACAATATTAGTATGGACTACTAGCCGCAAAATTAGTATGGACTACTAGCCACAATATTAGTATGGACTACTAGCCACAATATTAGTATGGACTACTAGCCACAATATTAGTATGGACTACTAGCCACAATATTAGTATGGACTACTAGCCACAATATTAGTATGGACTACTAGCCGCAATATTAGTATGGACTACTAGCCGCAATATTAGTATGGACTACTAGCCACAATATTAGTATGGACTACTAGCCGCAATATTAGTATGGACTACTAGCCGCAATATTAGTATGGACTACTAGCCGCAATATTAGTATGGACTACTAGCCACAATATTAGTATGGACTACTAGCCACAATATTAGTATGGACTACTAGCCACAATATAGTATGGACTACTAGCCACAATATTAGTATGGACTACTAGCCACAATGTTAGTATGGACTACTAGCCACAATATTAGTATGGACTACTAGCCGCAATATTAGTATGGACTACTAGCCACAATATTAGTATGGACTACTAGCCACAATATTAGTATGGACTACTAGCCGCAATATTAGTATGGACTACTAGCCGCAATATTAGTATGGACTACTAGCCACAATATTAGTATGGACTACTAGCCGCAATATTAGTATGGACTACTAGCCACAATATTAGTATGGACTACTAGCCACAATATTAGTATGGACTACTAGCCGCAATATTAGTATGGACTACTAGCCACAATATTAGTATGGACTACTAGCCTCAATATTAGTATGGACTACTAGCCACAATATTAGTATGGACTACTAGCCACAATATTAGTATGGACTACTAGCCGCAATATTAGTATGGACTACTAGCCTCAATATTAGTATGGACTACTAGCCACAATATTAGTATGGACTACTAGCCTCAATATTAGTATGGACTACTAGCCTCAATATTAGTATGGACTACTAGCCACAATATTAGTATGGACTACTAGCCACAATATTAGTATGGACTACTAGCCACAATATTAGTATGGACTACTAGCCACAATATTAGTATGGACTACTAGCCACAATATTAGTATGGACTACTAGCCACAATATTAGTATGGACTACTAGCCACAATATTAGTATGGACTACTAGCCACAATATTAGTATGGACTACTAGCCACAATATTAGTATGGACTACTAGCCTCAATATAATATAGAACCATATTCAAACCGTGTTCAGTATGCTTTAATCTACCTCTGTACCTATATCTGTCAATATTCAAATTATACGAATGAAGTTGTGCAAGATTGTTTTGTTTACAATCTTCCCCTGTCTATTTCCATTGACCATATTTGCAGCTCTTTTTGGGAGCTGGGATACATTGGAGGTGTGGCGGAGTGGTCTTGCCACTGGCCTGGTAATCCAAAGGTCCCTGGTTCAAATCCCAATGTATCAATGGGAGGATATTATTGGGATGGAATTTGTGCTGTACCTAGTATCAGTGCATTACCACAAAGCACACCGAAGCGCCAAAAAAATACCCTCATTGTTCCCTGATTAAATAGCACTGTATGAATATTCCCATATTAAAAATATGCTATAGGGGTGCAATGCCTGGTGAGTTATCTGCTCAACAGGTGGCGATGTGTGTGTGTGTGTAAGAGTGAGAGTCCGAGTTTAGGGGGTGAGACAGTGAAGCACGGGAACGAGGTGGCTTCAGAGATAGGGTCGTTTTGGGCCATGAGTGAGCACCGTGCCTCATGTGAAGGCAAGATGGCAGGTGCTCGTTGTACTCTACGTGCTAGGCTGGAGCAAGACTTCACGGGCTTCACTGCTCATTGTACAGCGGTGAATGTTCAGGCTCTCAGCCTATGCCTGAGAGGGAGTAAGATGGAATATAGAAAAAAAAAAAAAAAAAAAACCCCACCTCCATTTTTTTGTTCGGAGATTTATACATCTTGGAACAAAACTAGACCAAAACCATGTCTCTGAAATCTGTGGATTCTAAGACTTAAGTGTTAGAAATTCATATACAACGGAAAATCCCGAAAACATATTTTGGCCCAAGTGCCCATTCTGTAGCAGGTGATATTTCCGAATTGTGTGCATCTTATTGACCTTGGAGCTAGCTTGCATGTATAATGGATAAGATCTGTCCATCAAGAGCATTCGTGAGCGCTAGACGAAAATTACGCAATTTGATTGTAATCCAAGCTCTGAGCGATCGTTTTTATAAATATATTGGAGTTATCCTCTCAAATTCAAATTCAAAAATCGTTTATTAAGGGGAGGTATTTAGTTTGTTCCCTACGTTTTCATCAAGCTTAAAATTACACCCCCTAAACCCCCTTTCAAGATAAATTTGTACATTTTTCGGTAGAAAAATGTCCCGGCCGGAGGCCGGTTGCTCTTAAATTACAGGCTCGCTATCGCTCGCCAGGAAAAAATCGACACCTTAATGGAACGAAAGGTCTTAAAATTGACATAAATGGGGCAAAATGTCTTAAAATGTCAAAAACTACTAGGGCGAACGTCTTAAAATCTCAAAAGCCATGGGGCTAAACATGAGGGAGAAACGGGTCCAGAAAAAAATCCCTCAAGTGGAAATCTCCCCTTAAGAAGAATGAATACATAAAACAGGATGTATTTGCATAAGCTTGAGCCATCCTCTTCGCTTGGAGTTATTCTATGACTCGATATTCACTACATACACACACAATGTTGGTGGTCAGAGCTATTCTAATTCATGACAATGCACGGAAGATAATTGACACGCTTGGAAGATGTATCACTAACAAACATAATCATTTCATCAAACCGAAATACTGTGATTCACGATTCCCAGGTGTAGGGAGTGTTTAGACGTAGAATGTTTGGTGACAACCACACAAGTTATGAGTCACAGCTGGAGTGAACACACCCACACACCCACATACACATACACCCACCCACACACACACCCACACACAAACATACACACACTAACACTTCCACAATATCACCATGGCATAGCAAAAACATAGTTGAATTATTGAATGCATTGTTCTATAACAACACCTCCCCATACCTCTACTTCTTTTACAGTGTATACCAAACCGTTAGGGGAGGTCTCCACTTGAGGATTTTTTTCTTGACTCCTATCTCCCTCATGTTTAGCCCCATTGCTTTTGATATTATAAAACGTTTGCCCCATTAGTTTAGCGATTTTAAGAACTTTCACCCCATATTAAGACCTTTCGTGCAATTCAGGTGTCGATTTTATCCTGGCGAGCGATAGCGAGCCTGTAATTTAAGAGGAACCGGCCTTCGGCCGGGAAATTTTTCTACCGAAAAATTTACAAATTTATATTGAAAGGGACTCAACGGGGTGTAATTTTAAGCTTGATGGAGGTCTAGGGAACAAACTAGAAACCTCCCCTTAATACGAAGTGCAGGTTTGGAGGCATATCGGAAAGGCTAGACTTTTGGGGGGAACAGTAATCTAATGTATTTTGTATATATCATTCCTACTTCGATCTTTGCTATGAATTCCCCAGTATAAATTATTCTCCTCCTCCCTTTTTACAACTATTTTTCAGGATACGTTTAGTACCATATATAACTATTAGTTTAGATCTAAGGCCGGGCTGCCTAGTTAGTAGTGGCCATAAAGTTTGTGTCTATGTGTAACTCTGTGTAAATCTGGTGACCCACAAGGAGGTCAGGACAAATTCAGCTCTCACATCTAGTGTCCATGTTCTCCCCACAGCTACAAGGAATAAACACATACATTATTACCATCAGGAGAGAGAGAGAGAGAGAGAGAGAGAGAGAGAGAGAGAGAGAGAGAGAGAGAGAGAGAGAGAGAGAGACGTTTAGTCGTATATGATATTACTCTCTTAACTTTGCATTTGTTGTTGTTCCTCTTTCATTATTGCCTTCACGACACTTTGCCCTGCTGTCTCCTCAATTGCATTACACCTTTGTGTTCTATCTATTCCGTCTTGTATTTAAATATATGTTATATCTACGGGCAAGACAAAGGTTGTAAACATGACACTAGATGCCACGGGGTAGTTTGGGCAGGCAGCTTAGGGAACGACTACTACTACACTAGATGCCACGGGGTTGTTCGGCCAGGCAGCTTAGGGAACGACTACTACTACACTAGATGCCACGGGGCTGTTCGGCCAGGCAGCTTAGGGAACGACTACTACTACACTAGATGCCACGGGGTTGTTCGGCCAGGCAGCTTAGGGAACGACTACTACTACACTAGATGCCACGGGGTTGTTCGGCCAGGCAGCTTAGGGAACGACTACTAATACACTAGATGCCACGGGGTTGTTCGGCCAGGCAGCTTAGGGAACGACTACTACTACACTAGATGCCACGGGGTAGTTCGGGCAGGCAGCTTAGGGAACGACTACTACTACACTAGATGCCACGGGGTTGTTCGGCCAGGCAGCTTAGGGAACGACTACTAATACACTAGATGCCACGGGGTTGTTCGGCCAGGCAGCTTAGGGAACGACTACTACACTAGATGCCACGGGGTAGTTCGGGCAGGCAGCTTAGGGAACGACTACTACTACACTAGATGCCACGGGGTTGTTCGGCCAGGCAGCTTAGGGAACGACTACTACTACACTAGATGCCACGGGGTAGTTCGGGCAGGCAGCTTAGGGAACGACTACTACTACACTAGATGCCACGGGGTTGTTCGGCCAGGCAGCTTAGGGAACGACTACTAATACACTAGATGCCACGGGGTTGTTCGGCCAGGCAGCTTAGGAAACGACTACTACTACACTAGATGCCACGGGGTTGTTCGGCCAGGCAGCTTAGGAAACGACTACTACTACACTAGATGCCACGGGGTTGTTCGGCCAGGCAGCTTAGGGAACGACTACTACTACACTAGATGCCACGGGGTTGTTCGGCCAGGCAGCTTAGGGAAAGACTACTACTACACTAGATGCCATTTGCATGTGGTTCGTCGCTACTTCGTTCCCAAACTAAAGAGGCCTTCCTGTCTTGTGATCTCTGTTTCAGACACTCATGTGGCACATCGTGATCTAGCACTAGATAATATAGCTCTCCTCCATGCTAGCAGAAAAAAAAATGGATAATGTGCTTTTCAAAGGGTGGCTAGGAACAAACAACAAACGCTGCTGAATGCCCTACCATATCCCCGGTTGTTTCTGACAGTGTGCTGTTATTCCAGAAATATTAGACCTTCATATCATGATGAGGGTCACAGTAACATATCTTCTTTTCAAAGAAAACAATATTCACCGTAATAAAGACTCGCATCGTAACAATGTCACAAAAATAACCTTAGTTAAAAAATATCTTAATTTATCCTTTATACATACCATTCTTCAGATAATACAAACATTGTTTTTAATGCGCAATCACAGAGTTAAATTGTATAAATAACCATATTTACATTAAGATCTTCTATCATTAACATTCTAATCAAATTTCCTGTCATAGCAATGGTCACAATAGTTAATACTCAGGCCAAAGTAGTTCTCAAACAAATTATCCATCATTCCTCTCCCACTGGTCATATACCTTTTATCACCCTGTCCGTTGGTATAACTAGCCGCCCCTCGTTCTGGGTGTTGATAAATACCAACCACACAGTGTGTCAAATAACAACCTGCCCTGTATAAGACTGTCAAGTAAAACAGTTCGCTAATTAATGACGCACTTTTTAGTAAAGGTAGTTATCATTTATTGTTAAATATAGCTGTACCTTGATTATCGATCTGAAAGAACATAAAGTAATGTGTGGGCACCAAAAAGAGTCAAGTGGGGAGTGGAGTCAGCAGCTAATGTTAACAAAGTTGATCGTTTGTATATGGGTCCACTATGAATGTACAGTATTAAACCATATTAGTTGCAACCCCTCCTGGGGTCAGGGAATAGAATATGCCCCACGTGCCTCCTGCGAGTCGTAAAAGCCGACTAAAGAGGTTGGGTCGGGGGGCTTGCAACCCACCATCCGTGAAAAATACATGCTGCAACGATAAAAGAACGAACAGCCTCGGATCTGGATGGACCTAATGTTGACGAACTCCAATCTACCATGGACAATCTAAAGATTGCGACTTGGAATGTAAGAGGCTTAAATGATGAAAAAAAAAAGAGAGAGGCCCTGGAAGTGTTAGTGAATGCCAGGCTGGATGTATGCGGAATGACTGAGACCAAATGGAAGGGTACATGTGCGAGAGAGTGGGAGTGTGGAATGGGTGTGTGTGCTGAAGTGAGTGAGGGAGCGAAAGAAGGTGCGTGTTTGTTTGTAAGTAACAAATGGAAGGAGTGTGTAAGAGACTATGGGTTTGAAGGTGCAAGGATTGTGTGGGTGAGAATGAAAGTAGGAATAAAAACGTGGATGGTTGTGTGTGTGTATGGTCTGACAGAGGATAACACTGTAAGAGAGGAAGAGGAGTTCTGGGTGAATGTTTAGGCAGTGCTGGATAAGTTTGGCAAGAGCGAAAACATATTTCTGATTGGGAATATGAATGGGAAGGTGGGTGCTGAGAAAGTAGATGGAGTGGTGGGAGGGTTGGGTGTACCGTCAGAGGTGAATGGGAATGGTAGTGCACTTGTGGACGTATGTGTGGGGAGGAGCAAAAGAAGTGGGTGTGGAGAGCTGGAGGGAAGCGAGAGGAAGGTGAAGTGGCAAAGAGGGTGGAGAGGTTGCAGGAGGAGGAGATCAGGGAAGAGTTCAAGAGAGCAGTAGGGAGACGACTAGGTACTGTAGGTTTGACCTGGATGGTATGGAGCAAGTGGAGGAGGTGAGCAAAGTGTTTAAGGAAGAGATATTTGCAGCATGTGAGGAGGTGTTTGGAGTAAGGAGAAAAGGGAGGGGAGTGAAAGGTACAGTGCGGTGGACTGAAGAGGTAGAAATAGCTGTTGAAGACAAGAAAAAAGTGTATAGAGAGTGGTTGGGTAGTAGAGGGAATGAAGATTTTGAGAGACAGAAAAGAGCGAGGTACTTGGAGAACAAGAGAGTGGTGAAGAGAGTAGTGAAGGAAAGTAAAAGAAGAGCAGATGAGGAATTTGGAAGGAATCTAAGTGTAAAATGGAGGGAGTGTAAGAAACTGTTCTGGAAAGAGGTCAAGAAAGTTAGGGAGGGTAGCAAGGGAAATAGTAAGGGTGTGAAAGATAAGAATGGGCGAGTGATAACCAAGAAAAAAAAAGAGAATCAAATGATAGAGGGAGTACTGAAACGAATTGCTGAATGTAAGGAATAAAGCGCCAGCAAACATAGTTTGCTGGGTTATGGGAGGGAGAAGAAGAGAAGTAGTGGAGGAGGAGGTGGGGATCAGGAGGTCAGAAGTGTGGGAAGCAATGAATAGAGTGAAGTTGGGGAAAGTATCAGGAATAGATGGAGTGTGTGGAGAAATGCTGAGGTATGGTGGTGAGATAGTGATCGAATGGGTATGGAAAATGTGCAAACTAGCATGGGAGAAAGGGAGTGCACCTGATAACTGGAAGACAGGCATAATAGTCCCCCTGAATAAGGGTAAAGGGGAAAGAGGAGTGTGTGGTAACCACCGGGGTATATGCCTTCTAAGCGTAGCAGGGAAGGTGCACAGTAGGATAGTGATTGAGAGAGTGAGAGCGAGAACGGAGAAATGGATAGGTGACGAGCAAGGCGGGTTTAGGAAGGGAAGAGGATGTGTAGATCAGATTTTTGCCTTGAAATGTGTTGTCGAGATATATCTGGAGAAGGGACATAAGTTGTATTCTGCATTTGTGGACTTGCAGAGTTGATAGAGAAGGTTTGTGGAAAATACTAAAAATATATTGAGTAGACGCCAAGTTGCTGAAAGCAGTGAAGATCATGTATGAGGGTGCAGAGGCGTCAGTACATGTGGAGAATGAGCAGAGCAAATTATTTGATCTGAATGTTGGGTTGCAGTAAGGGTGTGTGATGTTGCGATGGTTGTTCAATATAAATATATATATATATATGGATGGAGTCATGAAAGAAATACAAGGAAGAGCAGTGGGTGTTGGTGTACCTCTGATAAGGAAGGGAAACAAGTGGAAGTTGCCTGTACTGCTGTTTGCTGATGATACATTTCTAATGAGCAATAGTGAATGGAAGTTGCAGGGGCTGGTAAATATGTTTGGAACAGTGTGTGAAAAACGGAAACTGAGGGTAAATTAGGGGAAGAGCAAGGTTATGGTCTTTGAAAGGGGAGCAGCCACAGAGTGTGAGGTGAAGTTGAATGGTCAGGCTATGGAAACTGTTTTCTCATTCAAGTATCTAGGCAGTGTGTTTAGTAAAGATGGGAGTATAGATGCAGTGCGGGAGACGGTGCAACAGGGGAAGAGGGTTGTAGGAGCGCTGAAAGCAGTAACAAGAAATAGGGTGGTCAGCATGTAAGCATTGTAAGTAAAGAAAAGTCTTGCATGACAGTGTGGTAATCCCGAAATTGACTTACGGGAGCGAAGCACGGACGTTGGTGAAGAGACTGAAACCAAGAGCGAGAGGGGTGGAAATGAGTTACTTGAGAAGTGTGTGCGGAGTTACTTTGAGGGATAGTCAGACGAATGAGGAAGTACGAGAGAGGTGTGGTGTGGATGTAGATGTGCCGGAAAGTGTGAAAAGGAACACCTTGAGATGGTTCGGCCATGTGGAACGTATGGGAAGCGAGATAATGACTTATAGAGTGTATGAGAGTGAGGTGGAAGGACAGAGAGTGAGAGGTAAACCGAATGAGAGGTAAAAGATGGAGTGAAGAAGTATATGAGTGAAGGCGGTGCTGGATGGGAGGAGGGGCTTCGACTGACTGGGGACAGAGGTGCATGGGGCCGTTCCGTTCGTGGCCACTCCTTCGGGGATCACGGCGTCCAGCAATAGATAGATATAGTTCCAACCCCGAATCGGTAATATATATTAAACCCAAGACAGATATAACAATGCTTTATCATATCCTCAGATAAATACAAATCAAGTGGTTGTATCAACTTGTATGTATATTATGGCTCATGACTGTACTTATTCAATTACGATTAAATTCACTATTCTTTCTCCAGACATTTTGCGAACAGACAAATGCAAGCCTACTAGATGCGTGCAAACTAGTAAACGGAGGTCCGTTAACAAGTACTGTAGTCCTACACCAACTCTTACTGTTTAAATATCCAGCACATTTCACTTCTTGAATTAATAACAGTAATAGAACTAGACGAGTCTAGACGAGTAAATATCATCCAATCAAGTAATTGTTCATCCAACTTTAATATCTCATCAAATACTTGTTATTGTTTCCTATTTCGTCGAGTGTGTATATTTTTCCCCTGCCAAATTTAATGTAGCGTATGATTAATTAATAGGACTTGACCTACTTCAGTTTGTGTAATAATGATTTTAGTCCAGTAAACACACACACATACACACACTCACTATCTCTCTCTCTCTCACTCACCCTCGCTCACTCACTCTCACTCTCTCTCTCTCTCTCTCATTCTACCAGAAGCGTCCAACCTAGCGAACTAAGTTGAGATTATGTGATGTCGCTGTCTGCTTATCTGTGTTTGTTTAACTATATGTCTGTCTATCTGTCTGTTTGTAAACAAGATTAATAACAAACTAGCGAACGATCTTACATGAAACTTCGTCATTCCCTCCCTTTATTCGCTACCAGAATAGAGACGACTAACCTTTGGACAAAGTTCACTTATTCCGTTGCTTCCTACTCCACCAGAAATAAAATCTAAAAAAATAGCATGATCAGTGTGTATCCAATCATCAATATACTCGCTATGAGACATTTTGGATACCTATGGACATCACATAAATACTAGAGCGATTATTCTATGACCTCAATGGGTGGCTTAGGTGCTTCGCCCCTAAAATTGAACATAGCTTGATGGAATTTAAAGAGATTCAGATACCAATGAATCATACTAGCCATGAACCAAAACAGATGCAGACGAAATCAACCGCGAACTACACCAAAACGGAGTGGTCAAAAATTATAATGAACCAAAATTACTAGCAACCAAAATGGTTACTCGGCCAAAACATATTGGATTATTTTGACTGTTTGGTCCTGTTCATATAGGACACGTTCAGCCGTGAGCCCAAGCAGCCCTGGACCACAACAGCTGCAGATAAAGACGACCACAGACCAAAACATTACCATACCTTAGCACATTATCAGCCAAGGACGAAAACTTCTGTCAACCAAAACGGTTTCTCTGATAATACCAAACACATTATTTCAACCTCTTACCAGTTCCCATATTGACCACAAATCCAATAAGCTATGGACCAAAAAAAGACGTGTCCAAAACGGCCACGGACCAAATTGGTCAGTTTTTCGCATGAATGACAGTAATAATGTACTGTTGTGAACACGGTTGTTTGTTTTCACCAAACGTTGATATGGTAGACCAGAGCCATGGTCACATCAGCATTGTAGTGGCAAATGAATCGAATCCACATTACCTCTGGCAAATACTATAATAATCCACAATTTTCGATGGTATTATAATTGTATTTTGGATTTCAGAGCTCCTATATTGGTACAGTCCTATGTAGTGAAGAATAAACATAACACTAAATCAAATTAATAATTTAACTTGTAGCGGATTCAAAACTTTGATACAAGTCGCATATATATTTGCTTATATGAAGCCTCGTGGAAGGTTTCATTATATATATAATATTTTGTTTTGTTCATATAAGGTGATTACCTGAAAAGTAAATAAGAATATCTCATTGAAATATAGTCATTTGTGTTCATTTGTTGACGTTAAACTGTCATATTCATCGGTAAATGTCTAATAATGGTGTGAGGTTATTGCTGTAGTAATAATGGTGTGAGGTTATTGCTGTAGTAATTAAAAAGGGTTCGTCTGTTGTAATGAATTTAGTTCGATGGCATCGTTTATTTTTAATTAGGCTAAAAATGGTGTTTAATAGTATATCGAGTAATCTATTACTAATATCATATAAATGTTGTTTTTTATCGATGCAAATATATCATTCGGAAGTATTCACATATGCAAGGAACCTTATGATCTTACGATTTCACTTAAGCATAGGGTTTAATGAAACAAATCGTGAAACATTCTATACATGCCCGTTTTCTGTTTTATTGTTGTTATATTAGGTCCATATTATTTCTAAGCGGCATCATGACAACTCCTGTGGGGAACATACAAGTATTTATAAATGTTGTATTGTATAATATTATTGTTATCATTACATTGTTCTCTATTCATATGGTTTATAATACTGCATATGGATGATGATAGATGTACGGAATATATAATCCCAATATGTTCCAATCTACTGAAAGTAAAACGTGAGACAGGATTATATTGCAAATGGAGAAAGTGTCACTAGAACTCGAATATTTTATACCAATATTTCCTATGTATTCAATGAAAACAGTGCAACGTCATAGGGTGCTATTTTGTGTGATGACCGCGTATTCCTGCCGCAATGTACCACCTGTGACGGGATTCTCTCGATCAACCACATCCTTTTGTCCTGTGGTAGATTTGTGGAGAGCGTAGCCCTCCCCTGATGTGCTGCAGGGCGAATAACATCCCCATCACTTTGGACTCGATCTTGGGTGATGGGGATGTTAGTGTGATTGACAAATTGATAGCTTAAGGTGCCCTCACACAGTCAGGAGTGTGAGCAAGAATCACTAGGAGTAAGGGAAAACTCGGACTCGCAGGCCTATTCGCGGTGAAAGTCGATGACTCCTAGTGATTCTAGCGACTCCTAGCGACTCCTGTTAGACTCCCAGTGACTCCCGACCAGTCGTGGGCGATTGGCCCTGTCCAACAAAATGTTCATCGTGTTTAAAGTTTTCGCCGCGAATCGGACCACTCCCAGTGAGTCCTGGTGACTCGCAGTGACTCGCGGTGATTCGCATCTGATTCACGGACAGTTTTCAGTTTCAGTTTCACTGGGAGTCACTGGGATATAGATACGTAATACATGCGAGTCACTGAGGGTCACTGGGAATCGACGGGAGTCACCAGGAGCCACTGGGAGTCAGGCTATAAAAAGGGAGGGTCAAAGAAAACCTATTTTCATTGGAATGTTTTAGTCAGGGTCAAAATGAGCCACAAGGAACCTAATGGCCAATACCAAGTTGGAAGTGCCCAGGGGTAGTATTAAACTCAAGGACGTTTCTACTGGGGATAGACATTGTAATAAATGGTGCAACCTTGAAATTGGGTTAACTTCACGAGTGGCGTGCTCCAGGAATTTGTACTCAGACCTGTTTACATCAGCGTAATTACTGAGGATCTCTTGCGAATAATTTCAAAATTTGCAGATGATATAAAATGGCAAACACTTTTATGTTTCCCTTGCATGTTCAATAGATTCAAAATGACTTTAACAAATGGTCAAATTGGCCCGTGTCTTGATAGCGTAATACATAAATTTCGATGTGAGTATCCTAGGTTCGTGTCCTTGGAGTGCCAAATGTATTTGTTGATTTCATTTATTGAGTTTAGAAGTTGTTGTTGTTGTTTTTCCCCCTGCCTGGCCGTACAGCCCCAAGGCCCCAAGCAAGGCCATAACCGAGCGCCCCCACAGAACCCCCCCCGCCGACCACAATAAAGCCTGGGTGACCGAAGCCACTCCATGGCGGGGAGCTGAGGAGGGTGCGGAAACGCCCGGGAAACCAAAGCCCCACCCAGGGCCCTGTGCCCCTCAGCAATTATGAAGAGAAAGTTGAGGGGCAAAGGAAAGATGTGACGCTTTGGCTTCCAATCTTGGTAGATTGGGAGGTCAATCCACGCAAGAGACGCCGTCACTTGAGATTTAGAAAATATATAAGTAAAAGGAACAGTCAGAGTAAGCTATGGGTATGGCAGAGATCGCTCAGTTCTCACTCTGATAGACCAGCCCATCACCACATGACTAGAACCCAATCCTCTCAGCATCAGCTAGGAAAGGCCCTAGAAAGCCGCCTTTGGCGGGGGGATAGCTCCCCTATTTCAACCCTTTTCGGGGTTGGGCACCCGCCCCGGTGAAAAAATATGAAATAAGCTTCAGCATCAGTATTGATACATGTAAAATATAGTAAGCTACAGGAATCATAAAGCAATGTACACAATGATTGGTTGTCAACTTTAAAAAAAAAAAAAAAAAAAAAAAAAAAAAAAAAATAATAATAATAATAATAATAATAAAAAAAAAAAAAAAAATTTCGAGTGACAATTTCGATCAACTTAAAACCCAGCCACCAATGTACAAAAATAGTAAAACAAAAAAACCCCCAGTGGTTTCATTAGATCATTCTAACCTAAATCCGAAGATGCCAATGTCACTTTATACAATGCATTGATTCACTCTCACTTAAGATACTACGTGCAAGTTTGGTTTCCACATACACAAAAGGATATATATAAGCTGGAGAGAATACAGTGAATTTGGTGTTCAATGAGTAACAATATATCTGTTGCTGCTTGTCTTCCTTTATACACATTTCCACCTTTGAGTAGGGTAAATTATACGGTCTGAGCTCACACTTTAGAATTATTTCTCTACACACACTCTCTCTCTCTCTCTCTCTCTCTCTCTCTCTCTCAGCTTTTGACATGTTACTATATTAATGTTCGGGTTGTATTACATAAATGATTGCCTTTTTTTGGCTGAATAATATTGTGTATTTATTGCCTGACCTGTTTTCTGATAACAAGCAAAGGAATTGTGTACATCCTCAAACACTGGATAGTGCTAAAATATATACATATAAAATAACATTCAATATTTGCATAATACTCCTACCTTCATATTGAGATCGTATTTTCAGTTAGAGTAATGTTTTCATGATTGCATGCACGAGTTAGCATATAATACGGACATTGTGTTCGATTCATATGATAAATGGCTTACAATTGTGGATTGTTTGTTCGATTCATGTGATAAGTTATTTAAAATGTGGCACCGATGCTTATTTAGTTAATTTAAAAGTTTAGATTTGTATAACAATGCCATCCAAGATCAATAGGTAGTATCAGATAGGATTACATATTACACAGATGGGTTCTGGAAAGATAATTGTATGTCAGCAATGGCCCATATCTAGCCAATAATAAAACGAATTAGACAAGCAAATGCAGACAAACGGTCCTTGTGCAGGCATCCGTTAATATGGTTTATAACCCTCCCTAAGCTGAACAAAATAATTTAGCAATAACATTAAGGGGAGGTATTTAGTTTGTTCCCTAGACCTCCATCAAGCTTAAAATTACACCCCCTTGAGTCCCTTTCAAGATAAATTTGTACATTTTTCGGTAGAAAAATGTCCTGGCCGAAGGCCGGTTCCTCTTAAATTACAGGCTCGCTATCGCTCGCCAGGATAAAATCGACACCTGAATTGCACGAAAGGTCTTAATATGGGGTGAAAGTTCTTTAAATCGCTAAACTAATGGGGCAAACGTTTTATAATATCAAAAGCAATGGGGATAAACATGAGGGAGAAAGGGGTCAAGAAAAAAAATCCTCAAGTGGAGATCTCCCCTTAAGGGGGGGTGACCTGTTTTTTGTTATTTCTGTCCTTTTCTCTCTTTCTCTGGCTTGTATCCATTCGGCCCCATTCAGTCAACTATTTAAGACGTTTATTCCTATCTAGGTGTCGATTTCTTCCTGGCGAGCGATAGCGAGCCAGCATTATATGAAGAAATCCGGCTTCGCCGGAGACATTTTTCTATCGAAAAATTTACAAATTTAGCCTGCTGTCTAACAAAAATAAAAAATATGCTGGCTCGCTACCGCTCACCAGTAAGAAAATGACACCTGGATGGGGATAAACGACTTAAAACAGTAGGCTGAATGGGGCCAAATGGATACAAGCCAGAGAAAGATAGAAAAGGACAGAACAAAAACAGGTCACCCCCATTAACTCGGTAAATAAATCGATGCATGATTCGTTCAATCAGACATAGTTATATTTAGCATTTAACATTATTGGTGTAACTCTTACTTTACAGAACTGGTTGATTACGTTTCATTTGATCTGTACATCAAATGGTGTGCATGATCACTACTGCCAGAGTTGTTATATGCAAATCATTAATTGTTCAACTCCAATAACACAAATCATAAAATGCCACCCTCGTTCCGGATCGGCAATAACTGTTTCACAATTGTAATTACTCTTGTAATCCGACACTGCATTACAGGCACATCATTTACAGCGAGGTTCATCAAACGTGGAATGTATTGTTGGTGATAGTGGTGATGATATTGGTGGTGGTGATGACACATGCAATGGTGGTGGTTGAGGTGATAGTATGGTAGGTGTGGTGATAGTGATGGTGATAGTGGTGGTGATGGTGATAGTATATGGTGTTAGTGGTGGTGATGGTGATAGAGGTGGTGACCGTTATTGTGACATTGGTGGTGATAATGTTGGTGATATTGTTTCTCTGTCAGACTTGCCTGTTATCACTTACGCAAAACAAGAAACAACATTATCTTCATAAAGCATATCATTTCATCATTATCAAAGGTATTTCCATTCCTACCCGTACACCTTGTACTGTATGTATCGAATGAGCTATTCGCTGTAGTACTAAACATGTGTTATAGTTAAGGGAGATTTCCACTTGAGGGATTTTTTTCTTGACCCCTTTCTCCCTCATGGTTAGCCCCATTGCTTTTGTGATTTTAAGACGTTTGCCCCATTATTTTGACGATTTGAAGAACTTTCAACCCATTTCTGTCAATTTTAAGACCTTTCGTGCCATTTAGGTGTCGATTTTATCCTGGCGAGCGATAGCGAGCCTGTAATTTAAGAGGAACCGGCTTTCAGCCGGGAAATTTTTCTACCGAAAAATGTACAAATTAATCTTGAAAAGGGGTCAATGGGGCGTATTTTAAAGCTTGATGGAAGTCTAGGGAATAAACTGAATACCTCCCCTTAAGTATTATGTTCTCTCCATTAACCAACTTTACTCCTAAACTCGATTCATGAAATTAACAAACACATGTGGCAGTCCGGGGATTCGAACCCAGGACGCTCACACCAAAAATCAACACACTTATGCATTGCACCACGAAGACTTCAGAGGCTACCAACCCTAGGGGATTAGTAAGCCAGCACACTGTAAGTCAAGCATAATGTCAGGACTGGAGACTCTCTGCGAAAACTCCAGTCCCTTGAAAACATGTGGAATAGATGTCGCAGCCTTATTAGTAGACTGGTAAATATAGTTTCGAATCCCATGTTCATGGTAAAACAAAACAATCGTGTTTAGTTCCATTTGTCTAGTTCGACTCAATTCTAAATATAGTTTGATATGGAGTTCATGCAAAGTATTTTATTTGACAATTATATATTACATGTTAGATTAAAGGCGAAAGATTTATGCGTTTTGAAGGGAAACCAGGGTTCTAGTCATGTGGTGATGGGCTGGTCTATCAGAGTGAGAACTGAGCGATCTCTGCCATACCCATAGCTTAATCTGACTGTTCCTTTTACTTATATATTTTCTAAATCTCAAGTGACGGTGTCTCTTCCGTGGATTGACCTCCCAATCTACCAAGATTGGAAGCCAAAGTGTCACATTTTTCCTTTGCCCCTCAACTTTCTCTTCATAATTGCTGAGAGGCACAGGGCCCTGGGTGGGGCTTTGGTTTCCCGGGCGTTTCCGCACCCTCCTCAGCTCCCCGCCATGGAGTGGCTTCGGTCACCCAGGCTTTATTGTGGTAGGCAGGGAGGGTTCTGTTGGTGCGCTCGGTTATGGCCTTGGTCTTGCTTGGTCTTGGTCTTGGGGCTGTTCGGCCAGGCAGCCTGGGGAACAGCAACAACAACAACATGTAGATTATTGTAGATACAGTTTCTAAATACCAACATTGCTTGTATAATGTACTTTCAAAATACTGAGATTTTACTGTCTAAAGCTCGACTGTTTCTGGTAAAGACATGAAGTGGGTTTGATATTTCCAAGTTCTATAATATCATCTCCAGTAGCCTATACCATAACACAATAATAAAGGAATCATCATGTTGAGGTGTTCCTGTTTAATATACAAAATACTCCCGCCTATTCAACTGATTTCCGGGAACGATGAATACATTTCTAAAAAAAAAAAAAAAAAAAAAAAAATATATATATATATATAATTATATACAGTATGGGGGCGGTTCGTTCGTGGCCACCCCTTCGGGGATCACGGCGTCAGGCAACAGATAGATAGATAGATAGATATACAGTATATAATTATATACATATATATATATTACAGTAATTACGTAAACAAGGCCGACAAATTATTTATTACTTGAGGAGAGTTTCTGACCACATATAATCGTGGCGCCATTTTCGAGTTTCACATAATATGATAATCGTTATTATAATGTGTTTCATAAATTGTGTAATCATCTTTTCTTTATGTCTGTCTTATAATTTTGTGTATTGTCTGTTTGAAAACAGGATTATTTAATTATTGATGCACAAGTTTAGATGAAGGTTCGGCATTACCTTCATTTGGTATTCTCCTCCTACTTTTGTCTTCTTCCTACTCTTTCTTATATTCACTGAGTTGACATTGATGAATTGACCTTTGCCTTTATTGAAAACTACAATATCTCTATGTGGACAATGTTGTCACGTAAAAAAACATAGCCTCAATAATTGTGATAGCTATTATCATTTTAGCATCTACTAATGTGCTAGGCTTTGAGCATAATTAGACGTAAGTGTTTGTTCTCCCCTGATCGCACCGACCCAACACCAGGCACCTCGGTGGTCAACCCATACCAGAACCTGGTGATAGATGAGAGTTTGGGTGCTTCAGACAGTACATTCGCACGCCTCTGAACGTCTGTCGTCATGGCCATGAAGGAGAAATACCTGTGTCAGGATCCTATTCTGTATCTCGACAACTGGTACATGAATCCCATCCTCGCGTATAATTCATCTTTACCCATGATACCAGGATTTAGGGGATCGTAGATTTCTACGCACAAGAAATTGCATTCAAATTTGTATATTTTGGTGCTAAACCCAGGCCACAGGGATGGTGTTGTGTGTGCTGCCATTGAGTAGATGATAACCCCAGGTTATCTACAGCAGACAATGAGTCTAAAGGCCTATGTTGAAATACAACAAGCTCAGTCTCCGGATCAATAGCCAGGTGTCAAAATCGCTCGACTCCAGTGAAATTATACCTTGCTATGTCTAGCAATGCTGGATGTATAGGACCGTGTTAGCACTGTGCAGGGGTTGCTGCATCTTTTGGATGTGCTTTTATTAATAATACAGATGGTCATTTATGCATATCCATAGATGTAGATAGAGCAATACATTAACTAAGAATAGTAGTGTTATTCGCGTTATGTGATTTATTGAAGGAGTAAAGTCTAATGCTGAACTACGCCTTCTAAATATAAACCAAAAGTATTACCTTCTGAACACTGACTTTCGACTGTATTGCTAATGTTATTGTGTTGTTATTGATAACGGTAGCAATAGCAACATTTGAATCACAGTGCTCACAGCAGAAGGGATCTGACTAGGTCCTAGTGACCTTTTGGTATTAGTATGTTCATTTTAAGTTTGGCAGCATGACTATTACTGTAATTAAACCAGTTTCTAACTCCCCATAAATGTCCCCACTGGATAATGGCCAGATTAAGGCATTAATTGCTTAATTATCCATGGATTACCGTAGGCTGGGGCCAATGATCCCTTGTATTATGATTTACCTTCAGACAGCGGTGTTTCTATGGTAATATACAGGATCTCATTTGGCGGCGGCACCAACACAAATAAAATAATACTAATAATAACTCTCAAACTTTCTTCTACTCAACAGCTGAGCTCTGGAACTCTCTCCCAGAATCAGTCTTTCCCTCTTCCTATGACTTAAATTGCTTCAAACTCCGTGTGTCCAGGCATTTTGGCTCGAACGTCCCTTGATTTTGGCCCTGTCACTCTTTCAACTATGGGGGAGGCACTCGCTATAGGCAGTAATGCCTTTTGCCTCCCTCAATCACATAAAAAAAAAAAAAAAAAAAAAAAAAACAACTAATGCCTGATGAGCCGTTCGTGTGTGTGTGTGTATGTATGTACAATGGTATACACAGATCAAAACATTTACATTCATAAACACTAGGTAGCCTATACATGAACGGTATTGATATACTGATCGACAACAAATTAAATATTTCTTTATAAATGTATCCACAAACGAGGCATTAATTAATTCTACTCTCTCTCTCTCTCTCTCTCTCTCTCTCTCTCTCTCTCTCTCTCTCTCTCTCTCTCTCTCTCTCTCTCTCTCTCTCTCTCTCCAAAGAGCTATTACTACGGGCAGAGAGTAACATTGTCAGCCTTAATGGACTGTGCCCTGCTTAGTGTACAAGGGGAAGCGAGTGAGGGGAGAGGGTATGAATGAAAGAGACAATATGTGAACCTGTGTGTGTGTATGTGTATGTGTGTGCAAGAGAGTGAGCTACAAGGAATAGTTAGTATCTCAAAGACTCTCCGTCGGTCACACGAGTTACTGTAAGCATTAATTAAACACATATGTGGTGGACGAACATTTCTACGTAACTGTACACAAAATCAAGCGTCCTTCCGGTGCCATATTTAGATAACTCGAAATTTGGTCACGGGCATAACATCGTGTACTATGACTGAAGCTTGTGTGTCGTAAACTTGTCCTCCCTCCCCAAATTCTTCTTCGCATTAATCTATTTTAAACAGATTTACACAACTGTTTGTCTTACATTTGAAAAATAGTTAAAACAAAACAAATTCATTAATGACATTTGACATGGTTAATTATATATATGTTTATGCGCAAGCTATACAAATGCATACGTCTATGAATATACTGCATATACTGTCTGTCTACAGTACTTATACGTCAGTATCCATATACATGTATATAAAGTACACACTTACTCGTACATACATACATTAGGCCATATATTTAGAGGATGCCCT
This sequence comes from Paralithodes platypus, assembly GCA_032716605.1. Taxonomy (NCBI): domain Eukaryota; kingdom Metazoa; phylum Arthropoda; class Malacostraca; order Decapoda; family Lithodidae; genus Paralithodes; species Paralithodes platypus. The sequence goes on along the minus strand of CM064537.1, from coordinate 15,547,384 downwards.
GCGAGTTGTTTTAGAGGATGCCCTGCGAGTTGTTTTAGAGGATGCCCTGCGAGTTGTTTTAGAGGATGCCCTGCGAGTTGTATTAGAGGATGCCCTGCGAGTTGTTTTAGAGGATGCCCTGCGAGTTGTTTTAGAGGATGCCCTGCGAGTTGTTTTAGAGGATGCCCTGCGAGTTGTTTTAGAGGATGCCCTGCGAGTTGTTTTAGAGGATGCCCTGCGAGTTGTTTTAGAGGATGCCCTGCGAGTTGTTTTAGAGGATGCCCTGCGAGTTGTTTTAGAGGATGCCCTGCGAGTTGTTTTAGAGGATGCCCTGCGAGTTGTTTTAGAGGATGCCCTGCGAGTTGTTTTAGATACTTCTAAAATTGAAAGATTATACCATTATGAGTAGAACAAAAAGTTTATGAACATATGGTTTTGTTTAGCCTCTTAAACCCGACGTTTTTGCGAGTTTACGTAAGTTTAACCAGGATGTTCTCCTATGGAAAGGAATAGTAGGACAACTAAGTCGTGCATGGTGAAGTATGCTATCAATGCTTCAAATCAACTCTTCAAAATCCTTAGTATCCTTATCAATCTCCCTTAGCGAGAAGTCCAAAGAGACCATCTTCGAATCAGACGCGGTAATTCCGCACGTTACATTGGCCAACTATTATACACTATTATTGGCTAATGGACTGAAGTATATATTGCTATGAGTGACAGATCATTCAAAAGTTACTTTCCGAAATTTCTGGCGTTTATTGCTTTCGGGAAAAGTGCTCGTGTGAAGCTTTCTCTACTATTGGTTTTGCTGGTAATTATCTATTATATCAAGCTGATAAGGTATTTTTACAAACTAGTCTGACATTTGTTTAAGCTGACGAGAAAGTTTCATGCTTCTTTTCTTAATTATTCGACTATTTCAACATTTTAAAGACCAATACTATATGGTGTTTTTGTGAAAACTTAGCAATAATACGAACCAGAGACATTTGATTTAACATTGAAAATTGATAACAAGTTACACTAAACAAATGTATTCCATAGAGAGGTCGTGCTTGATATATATATTGTATGGAAAATATGAGATAGTGTTAAGTCATGGAAGTAATTAGCTGCTTTGGTACCACAGGGATAGATGCGAAGAGGTGGCACAATTGATGTAAGTGCAACTTAAGGTACACTAACAAAACAGTGTAATGGGTGTAACATCTCGCTGTTTGCATACGAGGGGATTATCAATTGAAATATTAGGATATTTCATCAGTCTAAATTCTGTATTTTTTAAATGCATTAAACTGCGTTAGTACACCCTCTTAGTAGCTACTCTGCAATGTTGATTAATGTTATTATCGTATTAACGTTGTCGTTGATCTCGTTTGTTTTGATTACATATAACTGTTAGCAGCTTTACTTAGCCAAAACCACCAAGACAGTAGAAGAGGCTTGGTAACTCCCGTTCACCACCCCCACACGTAAAGTAATGTTACCCAGTGTTGTATGGTACTATGGTACATTTGTCCACGTAAGTTATCTGCTACATAGAAATATATAGTGCATGGTTGAATTACGAGTGTAGTTTCTAATGCAGTGGTTACGTTATCTGACTAGTCAACTGATAATTAAAAGAAACCACACACGCAATGCATTCATACTAATTCTACTGTTATTCCTAAGACCACGACGAGGAACAGAACTAAATTGGGAATCTGTACCACGGGATAAATAATATATAACCTTCACATTACACTGGGTTAAGGGGAGATTTCCACTTGAGGGATTTTTTTCTGGACCCCTGTCTCCCTCATGTTTAGCCCCATTGCTTTTGAGATTTTAAGACTTTCGCCCTAGTAGTTTTGACATTTTAAGACATTTTGCCCCATTTCTGTAAATGTTAAGACCTTTCATGCCATTAAGGTGTCGATTTTTTTCCTGGCGAGCGATAGCGAGCCTGTAATTTAAGAGCAACCGGCCTCCGGCCGGGAAATTTTTCTACCGAAAAATGTACAAATTTATCTTGAAAGGGGGTCTACGGGGTGTAATTTTAAGCTTGATAAAAACGTAGGGAACAAACTAAATACCTCCCCTTAAGTGTTGGTCTGGAGGTCATAGGGAGAATATGACCAGCTATTTATGATCAAAGAGTGGTAACGTCGCGCCATTACTGCCATACTGAAATCATGGTATTAGCTTCGTCGGTATTTGGGAAAGCATTGCTACTATTATATTCTGGCCATAATTAGCCGAGTTTATACAATTTAGGGAAGGATTTCTAGAATCGAAATTGTGTAAACACAATCGCCATTAACTGTCTAGCTCACAAATGTTCCTAAATTGAAGAAGATAGTTTATTAAGAACCAGAATAACCTGTTAAGGGGAGGTATTTAGTTTGTTCCCTAGACCTCCATCAAGCTTAAAATTACACCCCCTTGAGTCCCTTTCAAGATAAATTTGTACATTTTTCGGTAGAAAAATGTCCCGGCCGAAGGCCGGTTCCTCTTAAATTACAGGCTCGCTATCGCTCGCCAGGATAAAATTGACACCTAAATGGCACGAATGGTCTTAAAATTAACAGAAATGGGGCGAGGGTTCTTAAAATCGCCAAACTAATGGGGCGAACGTCTTATAATCTCAAAAGCAATGGGGCGGCTCAACATGAGGGAGAAAGGGGCCCAGAAAATAATCCCTCAAGTGGATATCTCCCCTTAATTAAAGCGAGTCATAATCCCCCTGGGGTCAGGTTGAATGAGTAAAACAGTGAGTGCATCAGACTCTGTTTAGCGGATTATTAAGGGGAGGTATTTAGTTTGTTCCCTACGTTTTCATCAAGCTTAAAATTACACCCCCTTGACCCCCTTTCAAGATAAATTTGTAAATTTTTCGGTAGAAAAATGTCCCGGCCGGAGGCCGGTTGCTCTTAAATTACAGGCTCGCTATCGCTCGCCAGGAAAAAATCGACACCTTAATGGCACGAAAGGTCTTAAAATTGACAGAAATGGGACAAAATGTCTTAAAATGTCAAAACTACAAGGGCGAACGTCTTAAAATCTCAAAAGCAATGGGGCTCAACATGAGGGAGACAGGGGTCCAGAAAAAAATCCCTCGAGTGGAAATCTCCCCTTAACCTGCGTCACAGCCTTAGTTCAACGAGTGCTAGGATGTATAATATATATATATATATATATATATATATATATGACAGTGTCTGTTTGTTTTATACCGGGCCACAGTTTATTGTAAACATCATTGAATTAAGGGGAGGTTTTTAGTTGATTCCCTAGACTTCCATCAAGCTTAAAATTACTCCCCCTTGACCCCCTTTCAAGATAAATTTGTACATTTTTCGGTAGAAAAATGTACCGGCCGAAGGCCGGTTCCCCTTAAATTACAGGCTCGCTATCGCTCGCCAGGAAAAAATCGACACCTAAATGGCACGAATGGACTTAAAATTGACAGAAATGGGGCGAGGGTTCTTAAAATCGCCAAAACTAATGGGCCAAGCGTCTTTAAATCTCACAAGCAATGGGGCTAAACATGAGGGAGAAAGCGGTTCAGAAAAAAATCCTCCAGGTGGAAATCTCCCCTTAAGAGGCTCAATATATTTTGTATGCTATTATATATATACGAATTTATCAATTATTATGTTCCTTCCAACAACCAACCATACTCCTAAAATCGATTAATGAAATTTACAAACACATGTGGCAGTCCGTGGATTCGAACCCAGGATGCTCACACCGAAAATCAACACCTTATGCATCGCACCACGAAGACAGTTTTATTAGGAAGGACCTTAAGGGGAGGTTTTGTCTGGACCCCCTTCTCCCTCATGTTAGCGGATGTTATCAATGTTGAGGTTTTAAGGCGTTTTTTCCATTAGTTTTTGCGTGTTTAAGACTTATTCTGCCATTTAGGTGTCGATTTTTTCCTGGCAAGCGATAGCGAGCCTGTAATTCAGAAGAAATCGGCCTTCGGCCAAGCCATTTTTCTACTGAATAATGTACAAATTTATGTCAAAGGGGGGTCTTGGGGGTATTTATTAGGATTGATGTAGGACTTGGGAGGAAACTAAAGATATTAATAGATAAATACATAAATTAACAAATAAATACAAATCTGCCCTCCAGGTATCAATACGGTAAAGCTATTCTATTGACCCTCTCAGTCCCACAGATAACTCCGAACATAATTATAAGCTTTTAAGTGTATATCTTAACTTGGTGTGTGTGTGTGTGTGTGTATGTGTATGTGTGTGTATGTATGTATGTGTGTGGGGAATGGGGGGGGGGGGGTTTGGGCACCCTTCTTGCTCATGCTTAGCTCTATTAGTTTTGAGATATGAAGACGGTTGCCCCATTATTATGAAGATTTTACGACCTTTCGCCGCATATTATTTACATTTTTTAGACCCTTCGTGCCCTTTCCCTGGCAAGCGATAGCAAGCCTGCAAGTTAGGGGGACAGATGTACAGAGTCATCTCGAAGGGAGGTCTCTGGGCATATTATTTTAACCCTTTCCCTGCGGGATATGTCCCAGAATGCCATGGCAATTTACAGGCTTATATAGCCTCTTAAATCCTGTAAAATTGAGTGCGAGGGAGCGGGAGCGAGACAGGCCACACGTCCTTCTTCCAGCCAGGCGGCCGCGGCACTAAAGGCTCTGAGTCAGAGTCTCGCGAGATGTACTGCGCTGCCAAAGGCAAATGTAGCGAGACATTAGCGAGAATTGCTCATTTTAGCGAATGTCTATGGTAGCGCTGCGGGTGAACCCCGCGAGCTACGAAGCATGTTTTTGTGTCATTTTGAAGCTATTTTAATTTAATTTCATTCAAACACTTGTCTAATCAATCAGGAGTGCCTGAATGAACCCTAATATGGCAGAAATAGGCGAAAATATGCCCGCAGAGAAAGGGTTAAGCTTGATGGAGGTCTAGGGAATAAACTCAAAACCTCCCATTAATGATATCCTGAAAAATATAAGAGACAAGGTAATGGAAGGGTTAGAATTCTGCCTCTGAATATACAAGGAAATAATTAGGTAACATAACACAGGTGTGGCCTGTGACGTATTGAGTAGTATGTTGGGTTCACAACCAAGAGGACCCGGGTAAGTATATCCTGCAAGCCTTCTCCCTCGGGTTCAGTCATTACCTAATATCTTAGTTTGATCTCTAGACCTTCATAAAGCTTTAAAAGATACCCCCAATATCCCCTTCAGGATATTGGTGTACATTATTCATTTTTCGGTTAAAAAATTCTTGGTCGAAGGTCGGTTCCTCCTTAATTACAGGTTCACTATCGCTCACTAGGAAACAATCGACACTCTAAATGGCACGCAAGGTCTTAGCATGACAGAAATAAGGTGAAAGGCCTTAAAATCGCCAAATTAATGGGGCGAACATCTTAAAATCTCAAAGCTAATGTGGCTAAACATGAGGGAGAAGTGAGTCCAGAAAAAACATCAAATGAAAATTAAATATTAAATATATGATGTATTATGTTTATATGTGAAGTTAGTTCTCATCAACAAGATTGCATTTTACTTCATTACTAGGCATAGTCAGTAAAGCATCTGCTGCTGATCAAAGGGTCGGCTGATCGAATATGCATTGTCAAAATGTTATTGGTAGATGTCAAGCCCGGGCAACTTGACCTAGCAATTCGTGACGAACTCCTAATGTTCATGGCAATTTTTTAGGAATTTAGGTGTCTGGAAAACAAATAAAAAATAAATATAAATAAACTAATAACTTTAGCTAATAAAATATGCTTTTTGGTTTTGCTAAACGCCCTAATTCCTGTGAAGAGATGGCCATGAACATTAGGCGCTTGTCACGAATTGCTTGGTTAAGTTGCCTGGGCTTGACATCTATCAATAACATTTTGACAGAGCGGGTTTGACGTCCCGACCCTTGATCATCAGCTGACGCTTTAATGACTATGTTACGGCTCCATCAAATATGTGTATACATAAGGCAATATCATCAAGACTGAGGGTTTGTGAATAAAATACGGTATTAATATATTTATTGTACTCGCTAGGATAACGAAACACAAAATTGCAAGGTATCGTCTGCATTCTATTATATCTTCGGGAAGATATGTGTAAGTAAATTGATCTGTCTTGACTCGTGACCTGTTAGCAGTCAGTGAGACCAAACTAAAACTAACAATTTATGATGGGCATCAGCTGTGCCTGCGATCTCGTATTTCAGAAGATAGGGGTCGATCTGCCCGAACTGGTTACCGTATCACCAAACCTTAATTTTCGGCCATTGGACGATCAATATTATTGACGCAATATAATGACTCAATATTATTGTACAATATCCCTCCCCTCTACATGGCTCAATATTATTGTACAATAGTGAGAATGGTCATTGGAAGGCACGATGACTGACACGGACATTGCGTGTATCCCAATTGCACTAAACATAAATGTAGCCTATTTGTGATAAATAAATTAGTCAAACAACGTTACCCACCTGGTTCTGAATGAGTCTGTGATATGTAGGCTATAGCCTTTTATACACAAGTAAATAATGCAATTGGCCTATTTCCTATTTTCCTTTTGTAAATACGCTATATTGTAATGGAATATTTACTTCACATTTGGACTACGCTATAGGCCTACCGGTACTATATTAAACAATGCAATGTTTTACATATACGATCTTTGCTATATTAACCCATTAGCGATAATTGATAATTTTAGCGAATGTCTATGGTAGTGCTGCGTGTGAACCCTGTGAGCAACGAAGCTCATTTTGGTGTCATTTTGAAGCTATTTTCTTCTAGTTTTTGGCTGAATACATTTCATTTCATTCAAACACTTGCCTAATCAATCAGGAGTGCCTGAATGAGCCCTAATATGGCGGACATAGGCGGAAATATGCCCGCAGCGTAGGTGTTAAAGACATTTGTCAAGCATCATTATAGTCAACCACAGGATATGCCTATTGTGAATGAGGGCCTACAACTAGTAATGTACTAACGCAATAGGTCAAACGTCTTAAATTAAATAGTAAAGACGAGATAATTACTGTTCTATAGGTCGTATATCACTTAACCCTCTCCGACATATGACGCGATTTTGAGCCTATTGGTGATACTTTAAAGCCTTTGTTACCATCAGGGGTATTTAGAAACCTTTAGTTTAGTTACTTCAACCTCTGCAGTTGTCTTTGAGTTAGCTGTGTTGAGCCTATTGGTGATACTTTAAAGCCTTTGTTACCATCAGGGGTATTTAGAAACCTTTAGTTTAGTTACTTCAACCTCTGCAGTTGTCTTTGAGTTAGCTGTGTTGAGCCTATTGGTGATACTTTAAAGCCTTTGTTACCATCAGGGGTATTTAGAAACCTTTAGTTTAGTTACTTCAACCTCTGCAGTTGTCTTTGAGTTAGCTGTGTTGAGCCTATTGGTGATACTTTAAAGCCTTTGTTACCATCAGGGGTATTTAGAAACCTTTAGTTTAGTTACTTCAACCTCTGCAGTTGTCTTTGAGTTAGCTGTGGGCAGAAAACTAATTTTGGAGAGGTAATTATAAGAGTGAGAGAACTCTATTTCTTTATTGCTAATCTGGCAACCTCTGAGTCATAAATGTGTAAAAGGGTTATCAATCAAGCTATCAGGTTGAATTTTGGCTTAAATTGTACCCTGTTGATTTTACTATCAAGCTATATATTGATAATATTGTAAGTTTAATGCCATTTTGAAATATTTAACTTTAAGCTGTCATTGATTATATATCTCTCAAAATATGACTAGGCTTCACATATATTTTTTGCTTTCTGGCAATTATTATACTCTTAAAGAATAGGAAGGATATATGGAAATCAGATGGTTGATGTAAATATATTCTATGCTCTTAAGTCCCACAGAGCCTTCCTAAGCAGAATAAATTATTCTAATGGTAACCAAAATAATAAACATCGCGTCAGCCTAAAAGTGTTTATATTTCAAAATATCGTTCCCTTTGTTATCAATTAAATGTATTATCTTGATAGACAAGGTATCCAGGTACAATTTAAGCCTTAATTAAACCTAACAAGTCATTGATAGTGACATATGGCATGTTGACTGATCCACGGAAGGCAGGAATCGCACTGACGAATATTGCACAATATTATCGTCACACTAGTCAATGTATTCGCACCGCACAATCAAATATCAAACTCGTTTTGTCTCTTCAATACATTGCGTTATTCTCCAATACTTCCCCTACACTGTCAGTATTATTGCGCAATACGGAATATTGCGTAATAACAGTGATCGTGTAGGGTCGGCTGTATTACGAATCATTGTTTTCATATCGACCACCGTTTTTCACCCACAATGTTCTCAGACATTGGCAGTAGTTCGTTGGAGTATAACCTCACAATCATTGAGTGTCTCTATACTCACTTGGAGAAACCCACGATCGGTACCCAAGAGTACTCTAGCCAATTATTGTGTTTCTAGGGAGAAGGTTAGTAGTTAGTTTACTTGATTTATTAACCCTTTCACGCATTTATGACACAGAGGTTGCCAGATTAGCAATAAGAAATAGAGTTCTCTCACTCTTGTAATTACCTCTCCAAAATTAGTTTTCTGCCCACAGCTAACTCAAAGACAACTGCAGAGGTTGAAGTAACTAAACTAAAGGTTTCTAAATACCCCTGATGGTAACAAAGGCTTTAAAGTATCCCCAATAGGCTCAACACAGCTAACTCAAAGACAACTGCAGAGGTTGAAGTAACTAAACTAAAGGTTTCTAAATACCCCTGATGGTATCAAAGGCTTTAAAGTATCCCCAATAGGCTCAAAATCGCGTCATATGTCGGAGAGGGTTAATATTATCTGTATTAGAATTTTAACATTGTATTTGTTTTCCATTTGTATTCAGTACCACCCCCTCTCGCACTTTATAATATTCGAAGTCAAGTTAGTTCAACATTCAGTTATAATACGTATTTATTCTATAGTATTTAAGTACAATGTTAATGATAATCTACATTCCTTAATAATACACTCTTATCATGTCACTTTGATCTGTTTGGAAAATGTCGTTCACCGTTTGATAATTCAATGTCTATATATGTGATTGATACAATTATAGTCAACATTATACTATGTTTTGCTTCATGTCTCCAGCATCAAATTTGAGTAACGATCTCTTTCCCTTATATTATACTCTGTTGATATTCATAATATTTAGGTTTACTTTTGTTTCCCCTTAAGGGGAGGTATTTAGTTTGTTCCCTAGACCTCCATCAACCTTAAAATTACACCCCGTCGAGTCCCTTTCAAGATAAATTTGTACATTTTTCGATAGAAAAATGTCCCGGCCGAAGGCCGATTCCTCTTAGAATACAGGCTCGCTATCGCTCGCCAGGATAAAATAGACACCTGAATTGCACGAAAGGTCTTAATATGGGGTGAAAGTTCTTAAAATCGCTAAACTAATGGGGCAAACGTCTTAAAATCTCAAAAGCAAGGGGGCTAGACATGAGGGAGAAAGGGGTCAAGAAAAAAGTCCCTCAAGTGGAAATCTCCCCTTAAGACTTAAGTAATACTGTTATCTGATTTTGTTCGAATAATTTCATTTACTTTCACATAATCGAATGTCTAGAAAAGTGTGTGAATTCGTGTTTCATGTTTCAACTACATACTTCTTCGTTTGTACTTATTACCGTACCGTTGTACTTATTACCGTTGGTACTTATTACCGTAACTAGCACGATATTTTTCTTAACATCCTATATCCCAAGACAAACACTTTTTTTTTTTTTTTTTTTTTTTTTTACTAAAAAAAAAAATACTTATATATGAGCGCTTTAACATCATTGGATAATGGGGAAAAGAACATTATCCGGTGATTGTTAATAATGTCAACGACTGTATAACGATACAAACTACCGAAAACCAATGCAAAAACAAAACATGGGCACATTAGTGGTAGTTTTGCTAATATTCTCCGAATATTTAAATTTTAATTTACCTCTTTCTTCGATATTTTCTCTTAACCATATAATTCCTAATTAATCCTAACGATCTTAACAAATCATTTAATGATATTTTGTATAGATATTTTGTGTGTGTTCCCATTAGGGTCTGATGATGAAACGAAATGGTTTTGAGACGTTAGCTAACATATAGAAGTCAAGATGTGACTACCTATGCAGGTGTTACTATTCCTTATTCGCCTGCGCTTTCCAAGCTTCAAATCAATTGCCGATATATTTCCTCTTCTATTCAGATCTTTTCCGCAAATTCATCATCATGATAATTTAGAACACCATCTAAAGTTTCTTTATCCCTGTGTTTTGTTTGCTCATCCCATTCGGCTCCTCCCCCCACACAGCTTTTGTTTGTTCATCCCATTCGGCTCCTCCCCCACACATCTTTTGTTTGTTCATCCCATTCGGCTCCTCCCCCCACACAGCTTTTGTTTGTTCATCCCATTCGGCTCCTCCCCCCACACATCTTTTGTTTGTTCATCCCATTCGGCTCCTCCCCACACATCTTTTGTTTGTTCATCTCATTCGGCTCCTCCCCCCACACATCTTTTGTTTGTTCATCCCATTCGGCTCCTCCCCCCACACAGCTTTTGTTTGTTCATCCCATTCGGCTCCTCCCCCCACACATCTTTTGTTTGTTCATCCCATTCGGCTCCTCCCCCCACACATCTTTTGTTTGTTCATCTCATTCGGCTCCTCCCCCCACACATCTTTTGTTTGTTCATCCCATTCGGCTCCTCCCCCCACACATCTTTTGTTTGTTCATCCCATTCGGCTCCTCCCCCCACACAGCTTTTTCCACCTCCACGTTTCCTATCCTTCCTCTTGTTGAAAACTAATTTAAACTTTTACTGCCTCCTAGTGTTCTGGGGCAGTGAACTTGAAATTTGGCCTGGATCTTTATAGTCATGAGGTGATGGAGGGCGAGTGAGGCAAGAGCTGGCCACACCACTCCAATCACTGATCAACTTTAGTATGTGCACATTATTAACTCACCTCCACACAAATAAGTATAGCTATGTATCCAAACATATTTCAGGTTTATGACGATCTTAACTAACTTGATTTATCAGATGTGTTCAGTTTTATTCACCAATAGAACTACTTGACTTACATTAATTCACAAAAAATATAATTCTAGCAGGACTCTTGCAGTCCGGGTCCTTGTGGAACACCAGCTTGAGCTTACCATCGAAAGAGTCTGCTGGTGGAGAACGAGATAGGAAAAGAACATTCACAGGTTGAACAAACAGACTGAAGGGAAATGGGTGCCTGAACAACATTAACGTGTAAGGACAACGAGAATGGGAGAGGCGGTTTTAACATAACTTGGCAAGCGACGGCAAAATGGAAAATAAGAGAGAGGAAGAATTACGAGAACCAGCTAGTACGAGAGAGTGGGAGGAGGGCGATAAAGCGGAGCATGATCATAATAATACTAATAATAATAATAATAATAATAATAATAACAATAATAATACTACTACTTACAGTACTACCACTGGTAAACTTTTAAGTTTCATGACAACGTTGCTGGTCTAGAAGGTCGTGTTGCATATACAAAACATTGTGTTGCAATGATGGTCTCTACAGTAACTTTGTTTGTTTATCACTATCACTATCACATATCAAAATATGCTATAGGGGTGCAATGCCTGGTGAGTTATCTGCTCAACAGGTGGCGTTGTGTGTGTGTAAGTGTGAGAGTCCGAGTGTAGGGGGTGAGACAGTGAAGCACGGGAACGAGATGGCTTCAGAGATGGGGTCGTTTCGGGCCATGAGTGAGCACCGTGCCTCATGTGAAGGCAAGATGGCAGGTGCTCGTTGTACTCTACGTGCTTCACATGTCTCACTCCCTAGACTGGAACAAGACCTCACGGGCTTCACTGTTCATTGTAAAGCGGTGAATGTTAAGGCTCTCAGCCTATGCCCGAGAGGAAGTAAGTTGGAATATAGAAAAAAAAAAAAAAAAAAAAAAAAAAAAAAAAAACTATAAATATCAAACCTACGTTATATACTTCCTTGTGTCTTTTTTTCTGTATCTTTGATGTATATTCCAAAATGGCGGCCGATTTTCACGGCCATTATGTATTAATGAACCAATCATGTTCTGCTCCACCACCGACATTACGTTTACGATAATGATATTGATCAGTTACATAGTTTTAGATATATAATAACAGTATATTAAATACTGTACATATACTGTATATATATATATATATATACCGGTATAATATATACATCACAATTTTTGGGGCATCGATAGGGAAATCGTCATGAACAATCAAACTGGAAACGAAATACCGGCCTTTGAAAAAGAGCAAACCCATCCGCAAAATTCCACAATTTGTATGTGTTTTCAATAGCCGTAAGATGCCTTATATGGAGCAGCACGTCATGTCAAACGATGATAGCAGTTTTGGAGGACTTTCATAAACCATGAGGTGGTTGACCCCAGAAAAATATAAATATTAGGACAATCCTCTCGTGAATACGGGAGAGAAGATAGTAATACGGGAGAGAAGATAGTAATACGGGAGAGAAGATAGTAATACGGGAGAGAAGATAGTAATACGGGAGAGAAGATAGTAATACGGGAGAGAAGATAGTAATACGGGAGAGAAGATAGTAATACGGGAGAGAAGAAGATAGTAATACGGGAGAGAAGATAGTAATACGGGAGAGAAGATAGTAATACGGGAGAGAAGATAGTAATACGGGAGAGAAGATAGTAATACGGGAGAGAAGATAGTAATACGGGAGAGAAGATAGTAATACGGGAGAGAAGATAGTAATACGGGAGAGAAGATAGTAATACGGGAGAGAAGATAGTAATGCGGGAGAGAAGATAGTAATGCGGGAGAGAAGATAGTAATGCGGGAGAGAAGATAGTAATGCGGGAGAGAAGATAGTAATGCGGGAGAGAAGATAGTAATGCGGGAGAGAAGATAGTAATACGGGAGAGAAGATAGTAATACGGGAGAGAAGATAGTAATACGGGAGAGAAGATAGTAATACGGGAGAGAAGATAGTAATACGGGAGAGAAGATAGTAATACGGGAGTGAAGATAGTAATACGGGAGAGAAGATAGTAATGCGGGAGAGAAGATAGTAATACGGGAGAGAAGATAGTAATACGGGAGAGAAGATAGTAATACGGGAGAGAAGATAGTAATACGGGAGAGAAGATAGTAATACGGGAGAGAAGATAGTAATACGGGAGAGATTTTTGGTGATACGGGAGAGAAGATAGTAATACGGGAGAGAAAATAGTAATACGGGAGAGAAGATAGTAATACGGGAGAGAAGATAGTAATACGGGAGAGAAGATAGTAATACGGGAGAGAAGATAGTAATACGGGAGAGAAGATAGTAATACGGGAGAGAAGATAGTAATACGGGAGAGAAGATGGTACTACGGGAGAGAAGATAGTAATACGGGAGAGAAGATAGTAATATGGGAGAGAAGATAGTAATACGGGAGAGAAGATAGTAATACGGGAGAGATTTTGGTAATACGGGAGAGAAGATAGTAATACGGGAGAGAAGATAGTAATACGGGAGAGAAGATAGTAATACGGGAGAGAAGATAGTAATACGGGAGAGAAGATAGTAATACGGGAGAGAAGATAGTAATACGGGAGAGAAGATAGTAATACGGGAGAGAAGATAGTTATACGGGAGAGAAGATAGTAATACGGGAGAGAAGATAGTAATACGGGAGAGAAGATAATTATACGATTTTGAAAAAAGTGCAAGACATGGTGGCCAGTCCAGTAGAAAGACCATTCCACCACACCTTGCAACTTGTCAGTCTATATATCAAGCTACCTATATTTTTTATATCTATCTATTAGTCTATCTGTGTAGCAATGTAGAGAGAGAGAGGGAGAGAGGGAGAGAGAGAGAGAGAGAGCCAGAAGTGTCTTGGTGGTGGGGCAGTGGGCGGCAGTAATCTGCTTGAAGTTCCCAAAAGGAGAGAGACTCCTACATACCGAGAGAGACCAGACCTTCTTCAACTCTCTCAGGAAGAAGACGCTTTTCCTAAGTTACCTAATATCGCCTATTGCTCGCTAAAATACAAAAACACTAAGAAGCACTGTACAGTCCCCCACAAAAGTTATGTTCTAATTCCATAATGTTAAGGGGAGATCTCCACTTGAGGGATTTTTTTCTTGACCCCTTTCTCCCTCATGTTTAGCCCCATTGCTTTTGACATTATAAAACGTTTGCCCCATTAGTTTAGCGATTTTAAGAACTTTCACCCCATATTAAGACCTTTCGTGCAATTCAGGTGTCGATTTTATCCTGGCGAGCGATAGCGAGCCTGTAATTTAAGAGGAACCGGCCTTCGGCCGGGAAATTTTTCTACCGAAAAATGTACAAATTTATCTTGAAAGGGACTCAAGGGTGTGTAATTTTAAGCTTGATGGAGGTCTAGGGAACAAACTAAATACCTCCCCTTAACGCTACCTATCTGACGAATGATTTCACCGCAACTCAGAGGGAATACATACAGAATCAGTCTTTCCCTCTTCCTATGACTTAAATTGCTTCAAACTCCGTGTGTCCAGGCATTTTGGATAGAACGTCCCTTGATTTTGGCCCTGTCACTCTTTCAACTATGGGGGAGGCACTCGCTATAGGCAGTTATGCCTTCTGCCTCCCTCAATCACATAGAAAAGAAAAACATATATATAAATTGTTTTTCCTGGAACACTATTTTCTTTCAGGTTGCTTGATTTTCTTTATGACCTGCATATTTGCTGGCAGACAAAAATTATGTAAGGCATTTATTTTACATCACATGTTTCAAATAATTGTGTGCATCAGGTTGTTTCAATATGTAACCCTCTCCCAACATGTTAGTGATAATAAACCAGTAATAAACTAGCTCATAGATAACGAATACAAACTAATATTTATATAATCTAGCCAAAACACTCTGCCATCCTGAAAGTCTTGTTGATCAAAGTTTAGCCAAAGCCGACGAAACCTTCTATCTATCTATTGCCTGACGCCGTGATCCCCGAAGGGGTGGCCACGAACGAACCGCCCCCATGCACCTCTGTCCCGTCAGTCGACGCCCCTCCCCCCCCCCCCCCCAACCAGCACCGCCTTCGTTCATGTACTTCCTCACTCCATCCTTCCACCTCTCGTTCGGTCTCCCTCTCCCTCTCTGTCCCTCCACCTCGCTCTCGTACACCCTCTTAGTCATTCTCTCGCTTTCCATACGTTCCATATGGCCGAACCATCTCAAGTTGTTCCTTTTCACACTTTCCAGCACATCTACCTCCACACCACACCTCCTTCTTACTTCCTCATTAGTCTGTCTATCCCTCCATGTAACGCCGCACACATTCCTTAAGTAATTCATTTCCACTGCTCTCACTCTTGGTCCGAGTCTCTCAACCAACGTCCATGCTTCGCTTCCGTAAGTCAGTGTCGGGATTACCACACTGTCATGCAAGGACTTCTTCACTTCCATACTGACCACCCTATTTCTTGTTACTGCTTTTAGCGTTCCTACAACCCTCTTCCCCTGTTGTACCCTCTCCCGCACTTCTTCATCCATAGTCCCATAATAAAGCTCCCTTTTCAACGAAAAATATCATAGTTTTGCCATATCACATCACGATGCATTAAGGGGAGGTATTTAGTTTGTTCCCTAGACCTCCATCAACCTTAAAATTACACCCCCTTGAGTCCATTTCAAGATAAATTTGTACATTTTTCGGTAGAAAAATGTCCCGGCCGAAGGCCGGTTCCTCTTAAATTACAGGCTCGCTATCGCTCGCCAGGATAAAATCGACACCTAAATGGTACGATAGGTCTTTATATGGGGTGAAAGTTCTTAAAATCGCTAAACTAATGGGGCAAACATTTTATAATATCAAAAGCAATGGGGCTAAACATGAGGGAGAAAGGGGTCAAGACAAAAATCCCTCAAGTGGAGATCTCCCCTTAACCCCACTCGCAACACCTCTCAAGAATTTGAATATAAATGTCGTTTTAATTATGAAAACTCCGTCAAGTCTACTTTGATTAAAAACAGGCCTAAAAATTACGCAGGTGGTGTATTTTTCATTCCGTGTAATGAATGTAATGACATACATAGGAAAAAATGGAAAACGCTCAGAGGTGAGAGTTAAGGGGAGATTTCCACCTGGAGGATTTTTTTTCTGAACCTCTTTCTCCCTCATGTTTAGCCCCATTGCTTGTGATATTTAAAGACGCTTGCCCCATTAGTTTGGCGATTTTAAGAACCCTCGCCCCATTTCTGTCAATTTTAAGACCATTCGTGCCATTTAGGTGTCGATTTTTTTCCTGGCGAGCGATAGCGAGACTGTAATTTAAGGGGAACCGGCCTTCGGCCGAGACATTTTTCTACCGAAAAATGTACACATTTATCTTGAAAGGGGGTCAAGGGGGAGTAATTTTAAGCTTGATGGAAGTCTAGGGAATCAACTAAAAACCTCCCCTTAAACAACACCAAGAATCAGTAATGTCAGCTCAAGAATCTAATGGTATATTTAAAGATAAACAAGACAAAACCATCATATAAACTGGGATGAGGCTAAGATGATCTACTGGTCAAGCTGCTATTATGAAAGACTATTTGCCGAGTCCGCCTTGATCAGAGTATAATATTAACGCTATTAATCTAAATGATGGCCTTTATAACATAGCTAACATCCTGCTAAATCTCCTCCATGAAAATGGTAAAATAAAAATGGCTAGAATTATATATCCAGACCGCCAGATTATAGAGTGAAACAGCTTGTAGTTTGACCTCTGACCCTTTTGGTGAGGTCAATCTTCATGGTATTAGTGAGTTAGGTATCTATTTACTACTGTACACATGAGGTATGCTCACTATGTATTTACTTTTTGTGTAATTCTTATTAGTGTATATATGTATGTCTATGTATATATATATATATGTGTGTATGTGTATGTAGGTGTGTGTATGTATGTGTATGTATATATACTGTATAATTCTTATTATTGTATATATGTATGTCTATGTATATATATATATATATGTGTGTATGTGTATGTAGGTGTGTGTATGTATGTGTATGTGTATATACTGTATAGTTGTGAGGGGGATCTGCCGGGTGTGGGCCATTCGGCTCTTTGCAGACTTCTTTTTCATTATGTTGACCTGACCATTTTGGTGAGGTGAGTCCTCATAGTATTAGCGAGTTGGGCCTATAATTCGGCCTTATAATTAGGGTTGGGTGTGAGAAGGATCTGCCTTTTGTGGACCAATCGGTTTTCTGCAGACTCCCATTACCTTATGTTCTTAGTAAAGGCTGATGAATTAAACACCAGAACATAGGTGGCTTTCCAATGTTTTTTTCAGGGTGGGTTGTAAGTTTGCTCCCTAGGCCTCTATCAGGCTTAACAAACACATACCCCCTTTCGAGATAAATGTGTGCATATTTAAGTGAACAATGTTCTTACCGAGGGCCAGTTCATCCTAGATTACAAGCTTACTATCGTACGCCAGGATAAAATGTACACCTAAATGACACGAAAGATCTTATTATTGACACATAATTGGGGCGAAAGGTATTACAATAGGCAAACTAATGGAGCGAACGTCTTAAAATCTCAATCCTAATGGTGCTAAAAATGAGGGAGAAGGGGGCTCACAAACAACAAAGCCTACCCCTTAAAGATGATGACAGGAACACCGTGCGACATACTGTGTATTTAAGGGGAGGTTTTTAGTTTGGTCTCTAGATATCCATCAAGCTTAATGTTGCACCCCCTTGAGCCCCTATCAAGATAAATTTGTACATTTTTCGGTAGAAAAATGTCCCGGCTGAAAGCCGGTTCCTCTTAAATTACAGGCTCGCTATCGCTCGCCAGGATAAAATCGACACCTAAATGGCACGAAAGGTCTTAAAATTGACAGAAATGTGTCGAAAGTTCTTAAAATCTTCAAAATAATTGGGCGAACGTCTTAAAATTCGAATAGCAATGGGGCTAAACATGAGGGAGAAAAGAGTCAAGAAAAAAATCCCTCAAGTGGAAATCTCCCCTTAACGAAAAAATCACTGTTTCACCGCTCTTCGTAATTTGACCATCTGGCTCCATTTGAATTTGAATAATTAGGCTTTTTCCAACAACCCATCAAACACAAGAGAAGAAGAGCCGGCTGATTTCGGCAGTTTTAATATTTCCCATTTAACAAAACACAAGCATGTATGTGTCCGATAATTATTACATGACATGGTATTAATACTCACAAATTAGAGATATCATCTATCTATCTATCTATTGCCGGACGCCTTACTCCCCTTACGAGGGTGGCCATACACAGAATGTCCCCAAGCAGACCTATTCCCTGTGAGAGGGAAAACCCAAGCCAGTTTATTGAAGGACTTACAGGATTGACCACTCAAATTAGGATCCGTCCGACTCCGAGGCCCTCTGTGTATCTTGTTAGCACTATTTTTCTACAGTGGTGTTCGGCTAATCCATCCACTAACCTGCCTTACCCTTAGGTAAGCAGTACGGATTTTTATCAGGTTTACTCCCCTAGACAGGTTGCCAACCAAGGCTGACGAGTCCCATCCACCCGGATTTGTATAAGGTTGTCTCCCCTAGATGAGTTGCCGACCAAGGCTAACGAGTCCCATCCACCCGTATTATCATAAGCTGATTTTTTTTCATGTGATCGAAATCTCGTTGGTAAGGAGCAGTTTCGAAACGAATGTTAATGTAATTATTGGTTTATTATACTAAGAATGGTATGGAGAAGTTCAACACTAACTTAGAGGCTGCTTTGTTAAAAGTAAAATCCTGAGCAGTCCATAGCTCTTGTAGGCGATGGCACTTTCGTGTGTAAACAACATGTATGCTTCTTACCTCTATTTAAATGTAAGCAAAAGTAATTATTTAAATTTGATCACATATGCAGATGTGAAGATCGTCATAGAATGAGCTACTAAAGATAAATTTAGTCTCACATTCCCAATGTGATTTGCCTGCTGCTTGAATTGCCTAACAAACGGTGATATAATTGCCTCTAGATTTTTTTTTTTTTTTTTTTTTTTAACTACTCTAGACCGTATACTCTCCAAGATGTCTTTGTCTGCACCTTTTTACTTAGTAGCGCACAGGGATCCAGATTGCGTTGGGTGTAATTGAAATAAGGTTAATTACCTAGTGCATGAGTTTGTATGAGTGCATGTTTCTAAGCAGATCGGTCCTGTAATTAGTATCTCAGCTATGCACTCAATGTTTAAGAAAGTAGTTGTATTTATGACCATTGACTCAGGCGTAAAACAAAAGGAATAACACAATACAAATTATGCAAACACAACATGAAAAAATGGTGTCTACTGTACAAAAAAATAGTGTGTACTGTACAAAAAAATAGTGTCTACTGTACAAAAAAATAGTGTCTACTGTACAAAAAAATGGTGTCTACTGTACAACAAAATAGTGTCTACTGTACAAAAAAATAGTGTCTACTGTACAACAAAATAGTGTCTACTGTACACAAAAATGGTGTCTACTGTACAACAAAATAGTGTCTACTGTACAAACAAATAGTGTCTACTGTACACAAAATAGTGTCTACTGTACACAAAATAGTGTCTACTGTACAAAAAAATAGTGTCTACTGTACAACAAAATAGTGTCTACTGTACAAAAAAATGGTGTCTACTGTACAAAAAAATAGTGTCTACTGTACAAAAAAATAGTGTCTACTGTACAAAAAAATAGTGTCTACTGTACAAAAAAATGGTGTCTACTGTACAACAAAATAGTGTCTACTGTACAAAAAAATAGTGTCTACTGTACAAAAAAATAGTGTCTACTGTACAAAAAAATAGTGTCTACTGTACAAACAAATAGTGTCTACTGTACAAAAAATAGTGTCTACTGTACAAAAAAATAGTGTCTACTGTACAAAAAATAGTGTCTACTGTACAAAAAAATAGTGTCTACTGTACAAGAAATTCGGGGAGTTGTCCATCGAACGCCAGTAAAATGCTAAACTCCCATTTTCCCGCATAGCAAAATCGCCAATATCCCGGGTTAAGGGGAGATTTCCACTTGAGAGATTTCTTTCTGGATCCCTTTCTCCCTCATGTTTAGCCCCATTGCTTTTGAGATTTTAAGACGTTTGCCCCATTAGTTTGGCGATTTTAAGAACCCTCGCCCCATTTCTGTCAATTTTAAGACTATTCGCGCTATTTAGGTGTCGATTTTTTCCTGGCGAGCGATAGCGAGCCTGTAATTTAAGGGGAACCGGCCTTCGACCGGGAAATTTTTCTACCGAAAAATGTACAAATTTATCTTGAAAGGGGGTCTAGGGGGAGTAATTTTAAGCTTGATGGAGGTCTAGGGTATCAACTAGAAACCTCCCCTTAAGTAGCATTCCCTGAACACCACTTATAGCTGCAGTACCACAATGAAAGTAAGAGAGAGTGTGAGTGTGTGTGTGAGTGAGAGGGTGTGTGTGTGTGTGTGTGAGAGAGAGAAAGGTAAAATGAGATTGAGAGTTCGAGTTCGAGAGTTGGTTGGAAGGGGTATATATATATATATATATATATATATATATATATATATATATATATACAGTATATGCAAACGGGCAGAGCAATACACATGCACACTGGCGGATCAAAGACTGACGTATAAGCCTACCTTTGCACACACACACAGAGAGAGAGAGAGAGAGAGAGAGAGAGAGAGAGAGAGAGAGAGAGTGAGAGTGAGTTAGGGAAGCAACAGTAGGAGCCTAAAAACAGCTATTTAATTACCAAGCTCTGCAGGTGAAGGAACCATAATACATAATTAAAACGGTATATATATATATATATATATATATATATATATATATATATATATATACAGTATATATATATATATATAAATATGTACAGTATATATATATATATATATGTACATATATATATATATATATATACATATATATATATATATATATATATATACGAACACATCATTCTGGGATATCAAACAAAATGCAATAAAGGATAAAGCAACGCTGCGAAACCAAAGGACAAAACAATAATAATACATATATGAAATGTTTAGGGTTTGAAAGGATTACGCGGTAAAAATGTGGAGCCGAGGCTTGTTGGCAAGTAATCCTCGTGTTCCTGTATTTATATATATTCGCAGTGAGAGATAAGGGATATTATATTGTTGGACGAGTGAACAATTGGACAGGGAGATAGTTCGTCTCAATGGGCTCCATCACAACAGTTTTAGTTGTTTTCTTTGTATGAAGGAGACTAAAGGTAATGCTGCCTGTAACAAGTGTCACCCCATGGTTGAAATGGTGACAGAGGTCCGAATTCAAGGTACGTTAGAGTCATAATGTATGGATACACAGATATTGAAGCATTTTACATCATAGGATGAGGTGAAGACAGCATGAGGATGAGAGTACCAGAGCTTACTTGTTGAGTAGAATGGGCACTAATGCCATGTCGTCCTCTGACAAAGATGAACTCTTTGCTCATACATTCATTAAGGGGAGATTTCCACTTGAGAGATTTTTGACTGAACTCCTTTCTCATTCAGGTTTAGCCCCATTGATTTTGAGATTTTAAGACGTTCGCCCCATTAGTTTGGCGATTTAGGAACTTTCGCCCCATTTCTGCCAATTTTAAGATCTTTCGTGTCATTTAGGGGTAATTTTTTTCCTGGCGAGCGATAGGGAGCCTGTAATTTAAGAGGAACCGGCCTTTGGCCGGGACATTTTTCTACCGAAAAATGTAAAAAATTAGCTTGAAAGAGGGTCTAGAGGGTGTAATTTTAAGCTTGATGGAGATCTAGGGAACAAACTAGAAACATCCGCTTAAAACTCCCCCTTAGTTGATTCCGGTACTCTTCCTCCCTCTCCATCCCACTCTCTCTTACTTATGCCCAAAATCATGCTAAGGATATACCTTCTTTCCTCTCTGGTTTATTACTTAGTAATAATAAGAAGGCGTATGGACCGGATGGTGTTCCTCCTCTTGTACTCACAAACTGTTCTTCCGTACTAGCTATAGCTTTTTGCAGACCTAATTAATCCTCTCCGACATATGACGCAATTTTGAGCCTACTAGGGATACTTTAAACCATCAGGGGTATTTAGAAACCTTTAGTTTAGTTACTTCAACCTCTGCAGTTGTCTTTGAGTTAGCTGTGGGCAGAAAACTAATTTTGGAGAGGTAATTATAAGAGTGAGAGAACTCTATTTCTTATTGCTAATCTGGCAACCTCTGCGTCATATGAGTATGAAGGGGTTAATCAAAATTCACCAACGCATTCTACGTGCAGCCTGCATCTAAATCATCAGGATGATTCCATTATTAAATCTGCTACAAATTAGAAGATCAAATTATTACCCGTTTGATCAAAGAAAAATTATTACCCGTTTGATCAAAGAAAAATATATCGATACAGCTTTCGAACGTTAGCGTAGAAACACTTCCATGGTGTGGGAGTTGCCGGAGATAGTTGTTAAATCTTAAACAATATGAAACTTTTCTTAAGGGGGGATATCCACTTGAGGGATTGCTTTCTGAATCCCGTTCTCCCTCATGTTTAGCCCCATTGCTTTTGAGATTTTAATACTTTCGCCCCATTATTTTGGCGATCTTAAGAACTTTCGCCCAATTTCTGTCAATTTTAAGATCTTTCGTGCCAATTAGGTGTCGCTTTTGCCCTGGCGAGCGATAGCGAGCCTGTAATTTAAGAGGATCCGGCCTTTGGCCGGGACATTTATCTACCGAAAAATTTACAAATTTATCTTGAAAGGGGGTCTAGGGGGTGTAATCGTAAGCTTGATGGAAATATAGGGAACAAACTAAAAACCTCCCCTTAAATCTAGTAATAGCCAGAAGAATAGCACGAAATAAAACACAAACACAATAGGGTTATAGCAAATGAGGTAACTTCGCAGATGGATGGTTGTGTATGGGCAGCATTGAAATGTTAATGATCCAGCTTCTTTAAATACATGTATATTATCACATAACTTCTACCACCAGACAATAGAAGACTATTTGTACACTTTCGTACCTTGAATATTACTGCTGCGTTCAAGCTTTGCCCCTTCCAATGCATCGACAGTTGGTAATGATGCGAGTGGCGATCCGATGTAGGGCTGACCCTTCCCTGCAAAAACTGTTTAGGGATACCGTGGACACGTCGTCGTTTAGACATGTTACTTTTCCGGATGTTTCAAGTCAACTATCAACTTATGGAATACCTTACCCTTCACCACCCCCACCCCTTGACTTTACTCCGTGGTGCCTCTGGCGCCCTGATGTTTGTTTCCTACTCGCCGACCTCCCTTCCTCAATGCCGCTTTACGCTGCGGCCCTCAATCACCTATTTGGCCATACTCCTGCTACTTATATTTATACGGATGGGTCCAAGGATGCCTCCTCTGTGGGCTATGCCGTTGTTTCTGAGTGTGGAACTCGTCAGTGTACTCTCCATCCACACTCTTCCATCTTTACGGCGGAAATTCTTGCAATAAAGAGTGCTCTAAGCTTGGCAAACACACTACCTGTTAATGTCCCCAGTATTGTCGTCTGCAGTGACTCTCAAAGCGCACTCCTAGAACTTAATAATTTTGCACCCAAGGAAGATCTGACTCGTAGCATTATCCGGGATACCCATGATCTCCTTAAGTCGGGACGTCGCATTACATTCTGCTGGATCCCCGCTCATGTGGGGATTCCTGGGAATGAGAGAGCAGATTATTTGCCGAAATGGGCGTGTCAAGGCTCGCCGTCACCTTGCCTCGAGCGCCCCACAGATATTTTCCCCATTCTCCGAGAACGGGTATGGGCGGCTTGGCAGAGGGTGTAGTCGGCTATTGACACTAGTAATCATCTTCGCTCTCTTCAGATTATGGTTGGTCATTGGCCATCCTCACTTGACTCTTGTCGCAGGAATCAAGTCGTCTTAACACGCTTGCGCATCGGGCACACGTATACGCATGGCCATCTTATGACTTCACACCTGGACCCTCCACCATATTGCTGACGTTGCCAAACCCGCAACGTCACATGTTCGTCACATTCTCTGTGAGTGCCCATTGTATGAGCGGGAGCGCCAACTTCATTTCCATACCGATTCTATCCACGCTATCTTAGCTATTTCACCTCCGTTTACCTTCTCTCCTATCCGCCGGTATCTGACAGCGATTAATTTATTTCATGAAATCTGATTGACGTCTTTCATATACAGTATCACCTTTCTTTACGTACCAATTCTATCCACGATCTCCTAGCAATTTCGTCACAGTTTACCTTTTTCCCTATTCACCAGTTCTTCAAAGCGTTTGATCTAATTCCGTAATATTTCCCTTCACCAGCCTTATGAGGGCTCCGGCCCAGTAGGCTGACAAATTACATCTTTCTCTCTCTCTCTCTCCCATGCTTTGAAATAAACTAGATCAAAGTATAAGATTTCTGTCACCTATTATATTCTACTTTCAGTCAACTTCTTTTGTACAATGCAATACAAATTTGCCAAGTAAACAGTTGTAACCTTATAATTGCCGGAAAAGATCCCTGGGGCTTTATTATAAGAACACCGTCATGAAGGTTAGGAGTGTAGGATGCAAGGGTTGGGGAGGTATAAGATACAGAAGGTGAGATAAAAGATAGTAGCAGTCGTGTATGGTGTTATGGTTAATATTGTGTGTTTGTGTGTGTGTGTGTTACGGCCAGTATTCTTTGAGGAACCCTATCAATATATATATATGGTAAGTACTATAGTTTTGCCGTCTTGTAGCAAGTCAACATTATACAATAGTTATTGTAATTGCAATCTGTCTGTCTGTTACAGACAGAAATACAATGAGAACTACCATTACATTATCGGTGTACTTCAATTACATTTAAAAACCTTATAGTCAGTTTTAATTCAGCTGACGGTAACTGAATCCCATAACAAAGGAGTACAAAGGAGTACAAAGGAAATCAAGCAACAACAGATCTAGTGACCCTTCTAGGCTGCTTGTCCTCCAAAACACTGAGGATCAAGTGTCCAAACAGTGGTTTAGAGTGGGTAAGGGAACATTGGAAAGGGAACTACTGCCCTGCCGCTAACGTGGCAGGACTAGGAAGTTAGTAGGGGACATATGGGTTAGTAACTGAGGGGAGGATAAAATAAAGTTATTCATTTACAAACGCAGTCAGTCCCGGGTTTGATGCGAGATATTTGTCTAGGCGGAATTTAAATGAATCAACGGTGCTGCAGTCTATAACGTCTCGGGGAAGCCCATTCCACAAGTTGACAACTCGATTGAAGAAGAAATTCTTAGATTCGTGTGAGTTAAAAGATTTACCAATAATTTTGCAACCGTTTCCCAGCGTGTAATTAGATTGGTCGATAGTGAAGTACTTACTACAGTTCATATTGTGATGCCTTTGATGATTTTGAACACTTGAATTAAGTCCCCTCTTAATCTGCGCTGGGTTAAAGGAAATAGATTTAATTCTCTAAGACGCTCTTCGTATGGTTTGTTCTTTAGGCTAGGTATCATTTTGGTAACTCTACGTTGAACTCGTTCTAGCTTGTTTATGTCTTTTTGGTAATAAAGGGCACCAGCATTGAACGCAGTATTCCAGAAGAGGGCGGACTAAGGAATTGTAAAGGGTTAGGATTACGTCTTTGGATTTATGCTCAAATGATCTGCCTATAAAGCCAATTATTTTGTTTGCCTTCTTAACAACTTCTGAACATTGTTGACTCGGTTTTAGGTTACTCGATATTGTTACTCCCAGATCGGTTTCTCTGTTTACATTCTTAAGCCGAGTGCCATTCATCGAATAGTTTGCTTTCTCATTTAGGTATAACAGCTGATGTTTCGATACTCAATGACCAAATATGAAACTACTCTGTCTATAGTGTATCATATTGACTGGTTAGGAATACGGCACACTATAATAATTACCACGGATAATGATGGGGCTTGTCTAGGAATCCTGGCCATAGAGTCACGCTCGATCAAAACACATTAATCGGATTCATTGTCAAACTAATCACCGGTCACTTCAACCGCTCTTTAAACTTACCCGGACATACTTCGACAACCTAACATAAACTTACTATCCCATCCTAATTAAACCTAAGTTAATTTACTCAACACAATGACACTTTTTCAGTATATTCAGGCTAAAGTTAGACGATTTCTATCAGCTTTGTAATTATGTCTTGAAATGATAATAGTAAAAACGTTCACAATAAACCTATTATGATCCCATAGGTCAACAACACAATCGCCTAGCGCTAGGCAGATTCGCAAATACAAAATTGGAGTCTTCTTACTGCAGGGCATATCTTGACCGCATTTTTCTTATCATATTATTATCACATTGTCCTTTCATATTGTTCTGGCTAACAGCAGACACAGTGCTGTGGATTAAAATACCTATTTTACTTAAAAGGTAAATTCATGAAAACAAAAAAAACTGCTTTATATGTAATGCTGAAGAATGTATTTAAACTTTACTCATAATTTAACATCATCGTACTGAAAAGGGTTAACCCCTTCACAACACTATAACGCAATATACAGCATTATCTGGGTAGCATAAGACGAGTTTATTCACTACACACACCCACTTGCTGCACGGAAAATCTTAAGGCATCCTACATTATTCGGCTTAAGGGGAGGTATTTAGTTTGTTCCCTAGGCCTCCATCAAGCTTAATATTACACCCCCTTGAGTCCCTTTCAAGATAAATTTGTACATTTTTCGGTAGAAAAATGTCCCGGCCGAAGGCCGGTTCCTCTTAAATTACAGGCTCGCTATCGCTCGCCAGGATAAAATCGACACCTGAATGGCACGAAAGGTCTTAATATGGGGTGAAAGTTCTTAAAATTGCTAAACTAATGGGGCAAACGTTTTATAATATCAAAAGCAATGGGACTAAACATGAGGGAGAAAGGGGTCAAGAAAAAAATCCCTCAAGTGGAGATCTCCCCTTAATTATCACGTCTAAGAGCACCGGATTTTGTTTTAACGTATGCAGAAGACAAATTAACTTAACATTACACGTTCAAGGTCCTGTTATTAAATTCAGTAGCTTCTGGTATTGTTCCACTATATTATTTGAATCTTTGTGTAATTTTACAAACAGCTGACTTAACCATTTCAGTACTATGACGTCATCCTCACTATATCTGCGGTGGAAATATGAACATGATTAGATTAATATCAAATATTCGAGAATGGATAATAAGTCGTAGACGTGTGCATAAACCTTTAACCGTCTTGGTGGTGTAATGGTTAAGGTGTCTAAAGATCTGTGTGTGATAACCCGGGTTCGAATCCTGGTGGATCACATATATGCTTTCATTAATTTCATTGGAGGTGTTTGGTGTTGTGGTGAAATTAATACAAAATAGATTACACTATACCCTGTTCCAAAAAAACAGGCCAAATTCTTGAACATTAAGGGGAGGTATTTAGTTTGTTCCCTACTTTTTCATCAAGCTTAAAATTACACCCCCTAGACCCCTTTTCAAGATAAATTTATTCCCGGCCGGAGGCCGGTTGCTCTTAAATTACAGGCTCGCTATCGCTCGCCAGGAAAAAATCGACACCTTAACGGCACGAAAGGTCTTAAAATTGACAGAAATGGGGCAAAATGTCTTAAAATATCCAAACTACTAGGGCGAAGGTCTTAAAATCTCAAAAGCAATGGGGCTAAACATGAGGGAGAAAGGGGTCCAGACAAAAATCCCTCCAGTGGAAATCTCCCCTTAACCTCTATAACTCACAAACCACTAGAGTCATCGAGCTGATTATACCTACCATTTGGGAAGGGTCAGCCAGGGAATAGGTGTAGACATTTACCGCCCATTTATTCAAGCACATTTAGTGTTTCAGAGGTTAAGGGTTTATGATTTATAGCCTATCTATTTGGGACCGGGGTACAGATGATTATATGCAACCTAGAAAGGAACATAATCCATCATAGGAATAGAATATAAAAACACCATATGAAGAAGATCCTTGATTATAACAACTTTTGGCTTTACAGTGTCTTCAGGTCGAATAGTTTGCCCTGAACAAACTGTAAAGCCAAAGGACCATCCTCATAGGGTGTTTTTCTAGCCTTAAGATTAGTTACTCAGTAGTTTCTTTATGAAACTTTTAAAGTATACTGACGTTATTTGTTAACTGTAAGATGTATCTGACTATAATCAAATGTTCTGGAAATGTTAAAAAAAAAAAAAAAAAAAAAATTATATAATAATTATTTTATCCAAAATGTTATATATTGACTAGCTTAGAAATGCTGTTCATTGGCATACAGTCTAATAATATGACCATATCAATCTATCTATATATCTATCTCTTACCGGACACCGTGTTCCCCGAACGAAGGTGTGGCCACGAACGAAACGCCCCCATGCACCTCTGTCCCCTGTGAGTCGATGCCCCTCCTCCCATCCAGCACCGCCTTCACTCATATACTTCTTCACTCCATCCTTCCACCTCTCTTTCGGTTTACCTCTCCCTCACTGTCCTTCCACCTTCCTCTCGTACACCCACTTAGTCATTCTCTCGCTTCCCATACGTTCCATATAGCCGAACCATCTCAAGATGAACCTTTTCACACTTTCCAGCACATCTACATCCACGCCACACCTCTCTCTTACTTCCTCATTCGTCTGTCTATCGCTCCATGTAACTCTGCACGCACTTCTCAAGTAACTCAGTTCCATCCTTCTCATTCTTGGTCTGAGTCTCTCCAGCAACGTCCATGCTTCGCTTCTGTAGGTCAATATCGGGATTACCACACTGTCATGCGAGTACTTCTTTATTTCCATGCTGACCACCCTATTTCTTGTTACTGTGTTCAGCATTTCTACAACCCTCTTCCCTTGTTGCACCCTCTCCTGCACTTCTTCATTCATACTCCCATCTTTACTCAGCACACTGCCCAGATACTTAAATGAGCGGACATTCTCCATAGCCTGACCATTCAATCTCACCTCACACTCTGTGGCTGCACCCCTTTCAAAGACCATAACCTTGCTCTTCCCGGCATTTACCTTCTGATTCCATTTTTCAAACACTGTTCCAAACAAATTTACCAGCCCCTGCAACTCCCATTCACAATCACTCATCAGAACTGAATAATCGGCAAACAGCAGTACAGGTAGCTTCCACTCGTTTCCCTTCCTTATTAGCGGTACACCACCATCCACTGCTCTTCCATGTATTTCTTTCATGACTCCATCAATATATACATAAAACAACCACGGGGACATCACACACCCCTGTTTCAACCCAACATTCAGATCAAAGAACTCGCTCTGCTCATTCTCCACACGTACTGACGCCTTTGCACCCTCATACATGCTCTTCACTGCTTTCAGCAACTTGCCATCTACTCCATATATTCTCAGTACTTTCCACATACCTTCTCTATCCACTCTGTTATAGGCCTTCACCAAGTCCATATCAATATCGTTCATAATAATATTTTATTGTTTTCTGGAAGGCTTATTTTACTTATGTATGTATTGATGTAATTGTTTGTATTTTATGTATTTAAATATATGTATCAAGAGCAGTGGATGTTGGTGTATCGCTGAAAAGGGAGGGAATTGAGTGGAAGCTACCTATACTGCTGTTTGCGGATGATACACTTCTGATGAGTGATAATGAATGGGAGTTGCAGGGTCTGGTAAATGAGTTTGGAACAGTGTGCGAAAAACGGAATTTGAAGGTAAATGCGGGGAAGAGCAAGGTTATGGTCTTCGAAAGGGGTGAAGTCACAGAGTGTGAGGTGAAGCTGAACGGTCAGGCTATGGAGATCGTCAACTCTTTTAAGTATCTGGGCAGTGTGTTGAGTAAAGATGGGACTATGGATGAAGAAGTGCGGGAGAGGGTACAACAGGGGAAGAGGGTTGTAGGAACGCTAAAAGCAATAACAAGAAATAGGGTGGTCAGTATGGAAGTGAAGAAGTCCTTGCATGACAGTGTGGTAATCCCGACATTGACTTACGGAAGCGAAGCATGGACGTTGGTGGAGAGACTCAGACCAAGAGTGAGAGCAGTGGAAATTAATTACTTAAGGAGTGCGTGCGGAGTTACATGGAGGGATAGACAGACTAATGAGGAAGTAAGAAGGAGGTGTGGTGTGGAGGTAGATGTGCTGGAAAGTGTGAAAAGGAACAACTTGAGATGGTTCGGCCATATGGAACGTATGGAAAGCGAGAGAATGACTAAGAGGGTGTACGAGAGCGAGGTGGAGGGACAGAGAGGGAGAGGTAGACCGAATGAGAGGTGGAAGGATGGAGTGAGGAAGTACATGAACGAAGGCGGTGCTGGTTGGGGGGAGGGGCGTCGACTGACTGGGGACAGAGGTGCATGGGGGCGGTTCGTTCGTGGCCACCCCTTCGGGGATCACGGCGTCAGGCAATAGATAGATAGAATTATATGTTATGTGTCATTATTATCTATGTTTGTATTGGTGGAGGAAATTGGGGGAGGGGGGGGGGTTGTAGAGTCATAAATATTGTTCTTAACATAAACAACCATTTGTCAGTCATTACAAGTTCAATGTGATTTTCAGGTTGTTAATTAAAACAACTGTTGAATTAGTTTTTTTTATTCATGGGAAATAACATTCTCTGAACTAACCTTGACTATATATGACCATATATATTATATATTAACATATACTAGTATACACATACGCTGAAGATACAAGTATTGTGGTTGGTGATCAAATGTTTTATGAAAGCATACACGGAAGCTACTGTTGTAAAATATGCTTTCAATTGCAAAATCGTAGCCCAGCACGAGGCTCGATATTTACACAGTCTACTGATCAAATAATCATAAAACAAATTATTTTACCTTTTTTCATATTTTGTAATCGTGCAAAATTGGATAGATTGGCGATGTAATTCAAATCAGATTATACATTTTGTCATCCCAAGTTTATGTTTGGTCCTGCCAATCATAAGTCTGATGGTCACAACCCTTCCAATGATACAACAATGGGCATGGTTTCCGGTAATGTCGAGAAGAAATGCACTACACATACATAATAATTAGAATATATTATAGTGTTTGACCATTTGATTTCTAGATGTCCTTCCTAAGATGAATGTAATTTACCCTCATTCATTTATCCTCAATGTTGAGGAGTAAAGAAAAAAATCCCTCAAGTGGAAATCTCAGCCTCCCCTTGTCCTTCACTATTATGGTAATTGTGCCCTATTCAGAGGCTGGTAAGACCAGTGGCCGATATGAACGGAAGGCGTCTCCTTCCGTAACCATATTTAGCCCAAGTGTGAATTATGCCGAACATTCAATTCAAAGGTGGTGATGTGAGGTATTTAAAGAATGTATATTAGATTCGAGCGAAATGTATGTTTTTGATTCGTTAATATTGTTTTATTGTTTATGGGTCTGGTAACTGTATTGAATATTAGTTCAACCTAAATTCACCTAATTAAAGATTGATCTTCGATACCACTGCAAAAGATTGTTGATATGTTGAAGGTAGAACGCTGACCATTGAAAGTTGCCGATAGAAGCTCTTTTGTGTAAGAACCTCTTGCACAATATCGTGGATGGTAAAATACAAGAAATGCCCCATTTCGTTGTTGGAAAAACTCCTGCCATATATCCAACATCAAGGGATCTATAATTAATTAATGTCCTTGTAAATACAGTATACTAATTGATAACACAATTAATCACATGCTGACTAAATATTACATTCCCTAATCAGTCCTTATGATTATAATTACAAACTGAATATCATAATATATTCATGATTTGAAAGACAGTAGGCCTATTTCAGTAAATTAGTGTGTAATTTCTTGACATATTTAATGCACATGTCCGAGAAATTAAACCATAAACAATATTAACGAATCAAAAACATACATTTCGCTCGAATCTAATATACATTCTTTAAATACCTCACATCACCACCTTTGAATTGAATGTTCTGCATAATTCACACTTGGGCTAAATATGGTTACGGAAGGAGACGCCTTCCGTTCATATCGGCCACTGGTCTTACCAGCCTCTGAATAGGGCACAATTACCATAATAGCGAAGGACAAGGGGAGGCTGAGATTTCCACTTGAGGGATTTTTTTCTTTACTCCTTTCTCTCTCATGTTTAGCCCCATTGCTATTGAGATTTTAAGATGTTCGCCCAATTAGTTTGGCGATTTTAAGAACTTTCACCCCATTTATGTCACTTTTAAGACCTTTCGTGCCATTTAGGTGTCGATTTTTTCCTGGCGAGCGATAGCGAGCCTGTAATTTAAGAAGAACCGGCCTTTGGCCGGAAATTTTTTCTATCGAAAAATGTACAAATTTATCTTGAAAGGGGGTCAAGGGGGTGTAATTTCAAGATTGATGGAAATGTAGGAAACACACTTAAAAACTTCCCCTTAATGGAATCTCCCGCACACCACTCACGCATCAAGAGGTATCCCGCTCCACCCCTAGGGCACCTCATCAATCACCGTTGATTCATTTAAACTCCGCCTAGACAAATATCTCGCATCAAACCCGCGACTGACTGCGTTTGTAAATGAATAACTTTATTTTATCCCCCCCTCAGTTACTAACCCATCTGTCCCCTACTAACTTCCTAATCCTGCCACGGACATTAGTTCCAGGGCAGTAATTCCCTTTCCAATGTTCCCTTACCCACTCTAAACCACTGTTTGGACACTTGATCCTCAGTGTTTTGGAGGACAAGCAACCTAGAAGGGTCACTAGATCTGTTGTTGCTTGATTTCCTTTGTACTCCTTTGTACAATTAGAGTCCACATTTTGAGACTTCGATATAATTCACTCACCACTTCACCCATACGGCCTATTGAATTACTACTGTTGATCTATCACCTGTTCTTGTTTATCTCAAGTAATAATCTACCACTTATTCCTGTTTAACTCAAGAGATAATTTGTGTTCTGTTGCTGCCGATTACTAATGTCGATTCTACACCTACTACTATTAACCCCCAACCGACATATGACGCGATTTTGAGCCTATTGGGGATACTTTAAATCCTTTGTTACTATCAGGGGTATTTAGAAACCTTTAGTTTAGTTATTTCAACCTCTGCAGTTGTCTTTGACGTAGCTGTGGGCACAAAACTAATTTTGGAGAGGTAATTATAAAAGTGAGAGAACTCTATTTATTATTGCTAATCTGGCAACCTCTGCATCATAAATGCGTGAAAGGGTTAATAAATACTAGGCTGATTGACTTGTGTATTAATTCTGACTTCCCATAAGGTCATTATATATACCTGGGCGGTGGCAAGCGATAATCGCTACTGTTATTACAAGTATATAGATTACTGAGTGGCTACCGGGATACCAAGCTACATATTAAGCTACATGGTGATGTCAACGAGAGCTACTAACTTACATTGTAACCCAAAAGTATTCAGAATAGCATGCTAGCAACAGTACAAATTGCTCGATTATCTCTGTGAAAAGAATCCCCGTGAACAGTAAGGCTTAAGGATTAATGATTTAGTGACTGTCCTGCAATGGGGGTGTCACGGAGGGGGAGTGCTGAGATATGTCTACACTCACTCCACACAAAAACTCACACAAATTATCCTCTCCGGTTTCCTAGAATGAAAGTCGTTATTCATAAACATTCTATCTATCTATATGCTCAGGCCCAATCTATCTATATATCTGTCTATCTATCTATCTATCTATCTATCTTATCTATATGCTCAGGCCCAATCCCCATGTTTTCTGTTTTTATTTTTATTTTCTATGTTATTCTATTTTATTATTTTTTTTTGGGGGGGTGGCCGACTCATGACAGAGCAAGAACAGGGAAAACACAAAACAACATAAAACAACGAACAAACACAGATAAAAACAAAGTTTCACACACATCTAAGTCACCCAGGAGAAGACCCAGAGACCAGGGTCACCAACGTCGCTCCAGCACTCCCCCGGCCCCCGACCACCCGGAGAGGTTCCGATCTCAGCAGGCAGACATGCAGCGGAGCCGAAGCCACAAGCCCGCCCACCACACTTCCAGGCGCACCCTTCATATTAATCGTCTCCCCGGGCCAGGCGCCTGATGGACTATTATCTAGTCCAATTTGCGCCCAACCCCTTCCCCCAAATGACCACGTGTTCACTCAACTATTCACAAGCATTCTCCATTAATTCCTGTTTAATACCGCTTCCTTTGCCTGATCTATAGTCATTCCTCTATCATCCAAAGCTTGTCTTACACAGTTTCTCCATCTCAATGGGGGTCTTCCTGTCCTTCTATCTCCCCTTGTATCTGACTCACATATTCTCTTTGTCAACATTACATTTGAAATATTATTCTTGAGCTGAAGCCAATTATAATGAATAGTGTCATTTACATATGAGGTAATACTGACATGGCTCCACTCACACAGTAAATACCTTACTTAAATCTCATCTACCGAATGATATATATATATATATAATGTACTGTATATATACAGGCTGTCCCAGGAAGAAAAGGTATAACTTTGGGATATGATAGAACACAATATTCTAAGCCTAAAATGTTCTATGACAAAAAGTCCAAATCTCGACCGGTATTGAGATATTGCATTTTGAAAATGGTATTTTCTTCAGTATTTCCCCATAAGGCTGGCCTAGCTGTCCTAGTGCCTACTACACCTCCATCTTTCTGCAATTATTTGACCATGTTATTTTAAAGATACTATAATTCTGTAAGTTGCAAAATGATTATAGACATATTAGCTCACTTTGGAGTAGTTGGCAACTATTTGACATGGAAGAGTCTATTACAATGATGCGGGGGAGGACACTACATAAAACCTTCAATATCTGTTTAACAGTTCAAGTTCGGACTTTTTGTTATAGAATATTTTATGCTTAGAATACCTTGTTCTATGATTTCCCAGAGTTATGACCTTTCCTCCTGGGACACCCTGTACATATACCGTATATATATATATATATATATATATATCGCCAAACTAATGGGGTGACCATCTTAGTATCTTCTGACTATTGGGGCTACACATTAGGGAAAAGGGAGTCTAGAATATTAGAAAATAGCAAATACCTCCACTTAATTACTGATCAACCTTTGGGCAGTCACTAATTGTTTTAATTATTTGTATGATTTTATTGTACTATTTTATTCATTTGTACTGTATCCCAAGACAAAAAATGTGTCTACCTTTTATTGCCCCGCGCCACACACACACACACTCTCTCTCTCTCTCTCTCTCTCTCTCTCTCTCTCTCTCTCTCTCTCTCTCTCTCTCTCTCTCTCTCTCTCTCTCTCTCTCTCTCTCTCTCTCCACCTTTGGTTTAGCAATGAGATAACCCTGTACAAGGTTCTTCCATTACCCTCACCTTCTCCATCACCTCTTACAATTAACTCTCCTTTATCCCTCACTAAAGTTTCTTTCACAACACTTACCCTATCAACACCACCACTCTAATGTACAGTCAACAACAAACGTTCCCTCGCAAGCCTTTACTCGAATGCCACCGCCATCATCATCTTCCAAATGTAGTCAGAAACTAATAGTCTTTCCCCAACACATAATAATTATATCCTTTTACTCCCGCCACCATGTTACCTTTACGACGATACCAATCATGTAAACGAAAGTTGAAGCAACATATCTTAAGGGGAGGTCTTTAGTTTGGTCCCTAGATATCCATCAAGCTTAAGATTACACCCCCTTGAGCCCCTTTCAATATAAATTTATACATTTTTCGGTAGAAAAATGTCCCGGCTGAAAGCCGGTTCCTCTTAAATTACAGGCTCGCTATCGCTCGCCAGGATAAAATCGACACCTAAATGGCACGATAGGTCTTAAAATTGACAGAAATTGGTTGAAAGTTCTTAAAATCGTCAAAATAATGGGGCAAAGGTCTTACCATTAGAAAAACAATGAGGCTAAACATGAGGGAGAAAGGAGTCAAGAAAAAAAATCCCTCAAGTGGAATTCTCCCCTTAACAGTCCTAAGGTTATCCTTTACTCTTGTTAATTGTTTTCACTCGTGAGATTGTTAAATTTGTCAGATCTGCAATTAAGCATGGTTTATCATCAAGGCTGATTTATTTACTAAGCCTGAGCAGTCAAGGGCCAACTTTCCATCTACTTTGGTTCTGAGCGAGGTTTAAATCAAGCCTATTGAAATTTTGAACAACCGTAACTCTTTTGCTCACGATTTTAATCATTAGTGTAGGTGGTCAATCTTTCCATAACTTTGGTTTTGGTTCCACTCGGAGCAAAGGTGCGAAGGAATGGTGTTATTTGACTGTATATTCAGGCTATGGTTCGCCATCTTGGTTTTCGATTATTATTATCACTTTTCTACAAAAGAATCTACGGTTAAAAACATCAACATCATGAATCTCCTCCCGTACATAAAGCAATAATAGGCTGATAAGAGAGAGACCTAGCATATTATATTAGTGCTCATATTATATTAGTTTTAGAAGCATGTAAGGCAAACGACAATAATATAACTCTACACATCTCGTACTTACTCTTTCTTCACAACACCTGCACATCATGCTGTTCAAAAGCCAAGTCAACAGTAAAATGAATAAAACTGAACTTCATTGTGTGAACGAGCATGTAAAGGTGTTTCAGTACTGATACTGCCACGACAGGAACAGGGAACTCTGTAAATAAATCCATTGACACTGTGAGGTTTTGTTGTGATGAATATTATCATTGTTGACAAATTCGTAGCTAAAATCAGAAATCTTGATCGAACAAATACTATTACTTAATTGTGATGGGCTGGTCTATCAGAATGAGAGTTGAGCGTTCTCTGCCATACCCATAGCTTACTCTGACTGTTCCTTTTACTTATATATTTTCTAGATCTCAAGTGACGGCGTCTTTTCCGTGGATTGACCTCCCTACTGCCAACCCTGGCAGATTGGGAGCCAAAGCGTCACATTTTTCCTTTGCCCCTCAACTTTCCCTTTATAATTGCTGAGGGGCACAGGGCCTTGGGTGGGGCTTTTGTTTCCCGGGCGTTTCCGCACCCTCCTCAGCTCCCCGCCTTTGAGTGGCTTCGGTCACCTGGGCATTATTAGTGGTAAGCTGGGAGGGTTCTGTGGGGGCGCTCGGTTATGGCCTTGGCCTTGCTCGGGACCTTGGGGCTGCTCGGCCAGACAGCCTGAGGAACAGCAACAACAACAACAACAACAACTTAATTGTGTTCAACTTTGATTCTGACATGACCTCCCTGATAATACCTAGATGTTCTAAATAGCATCTAGAATCAAATATAATAGATGACTAACTTCTAAATGGAAAGGATCCACCTAGTGCTAGACAGGGTACACTGGCCAAGAATTGCATTTCCTGTTCAAGATCGAATTTGCAAGTAAGCCAAGACAAGACGCAATACATAGTCTGTAGCGGATTCAGATATATCTAGGAATGTGGTTTATGGCTGTTTCTTGCCAATAAATAAATCCTAGACTGTGATTTTTTTTAGACAATGATGAAACGTCACCCACATTTGAAGTACGTTTTAGTCAATGTATATGTTTACATGATGTATTTAGTCGTATAAAGTCGTAGTTATGCCAAATTAAAAATGCCAAACATGCTTCAATGCATAGATAATATTGAAACTTTGACATTCTCCACTACCTTATAATCGGACTATATTATTGTAGCTTAATATAATCGTGTACTATAAACCACGTAATGAAGGATGTAATACAACTAAATATAAACACAATATGATGAGGAGCACTTTATTGATCATGTTTCGCAGATAGCTTCTGCAGGTTACTAGGAAAGTGCGAAACGTTGTCAATAACGTGTTCCTCCTCACAGGGTGTTTATATTCATTCTGTCAACTTTTCAAAGATATTGAAAAGCTATTTGGTACTTTAGATCTTTGTTGTTTGTCTGTAACTTGCCCTACAGTGCATACTAAATGATGTATTCTGGCTGTCTGTCTTTCGATCCAGGTAGCATCAAACAGTAAAGTAGGTAGCTTAGATCTGTGTTCCAAGTGAATTATTTAAATGATGTTCTCTCTCTCTCTCTCTCTCTCTCTCTCTCTCTCTCTCTCTCTCTCTCTCTCTCTCTCTCTCTCTCTCTCTCTCTCACCAAGACAAGGCAGGGAGCCAGGTAGCATCAGACAGTAAAGTAGGTAGCGGAGTTCTGTGTGCCAGGTGAATTATTTTAATGGGTTGGAAGGAACGAGAAGTTACATAGTGTACAAAGTTCGCTTACAATATTCAAAGTGAATAGATGGATGAATAGGTAGATAGATACTGTATATCACGATGTATTCCATACTTACATACATACATATACTGTACACGATAAACTTTAATAACATCTCCAAGTACATACATCATATGACTTACTAACACCCCAAAAACGTTTCTAAAATAACTTGAGTTGTATATTTGATGGGATTATATTGCATTATAGGATGATATTGCATCCAAAACTGCACCAACATTACCCAAACTGTAACTTTATCTGTTATTGCAATACAAAAATATCACCTACATACATAAATAGACAGATATGAAGGCAGATAGAGAGAGAGAGAGAGAGAGAGAGAGAGAGAGAGAGATAGAGAGATAGAGAGAGAGAGAAAAGGTAGTAATACATCAAGAGCCCTGAGACTGTTCTCATTTGCATTCACATTGTCAGCGTCAAGAGAATATTGATTATCATCTTCATGCAGCATCTACTGAGAACAATGAAAACAACGTATATTTAATTTAATTTTGCTGAATAAGTATATAATAGTATGGAACTTAAGAAATATCTATGGCACCTCCATCACTAGCCTATTGTACAGACTATGGGTTTATTGTACTGTAGGTATTGGTAAAAAAAATTAATAAAATAAATATATATATATATATATATATATACAGTATATATATATATATATTATATTATATATATATATATATATATATATATATATATATATATATATATATATATATATAGATATGTCGTGGTGTAGTTGATTAAAGCGTCGGCTATCGTCCTGACGGTCGGCGGTTCGAACCCCACTGAGAGATTAGAAACAGATATGTATATATATTTTAGTCTCTCTCAACACGCCGCAATGCTGCATCTCTCACTCTTCTATTGCTACTACAATAATCAGTGTTCTTCAGAGATTTCTGTGTATACCTCCTCCCTTATGAACAGAGGGGGCACTGGCCTTTCTACACACTCCTAAGCCTATTCTGTCTAACTCTCTAACCCAGGATTGAACCGATTTTCCTAGTTGTTCTTCTACTCGACCAGTAAACTTGGGAACTCTCCTTCAATCTGTCTGTGCCTTTAACTGCTTTCAAATTCCTTGTGTCCAGATATGTTGACTCTAACGTACCTTAAATTTGACTCTCTATCACGCTTTGAAAATTTGAGGGAGACATTTGTTACAGGCAGATTTGACTCTTGTCTATTTCAAACACATAGACAAAATGTATTTTTTTGTGTATGGAATTTTCCAGACAATTACTTATTAATCAAATAACGTTAGTTTGCAGTTGTACCAGAATTTCTTAATGATGCGGAACATCCCCAACAAAACCATTTTGTTTTGTTTTAGTATTATTGTGTTCATAAATGTATATAGTAAACTGTACTTGTCTATTTGTGTACGGATGTTAATTCATGTTTGCTTAATACAATGAAGCCTGATGATGCCTGAAGTCTGGCGAAACGTTGCAAGCGTTCGATAACTGGGAAATGTTTGGAAGAAATTCTAAGAGACAATATGGTGGATTACCTAGAATCAAACAAGTTGATTAGGAATAACTAACATGATTTGATATCGAATAAATCATGCCTAACACATTGATCGAATTATATAATTATAATTGTTGTGCCGGGTATTGATAGCTTATTTCCCGTGATACAGTCCGTAAAACAATCCAGTTCTGGTTTGATGGACTTATATATACTTGACAGGGACGTATCGAGTAGGTTCTAGATACAGTACAAAATATGGTATTCAAAGGTTCAATATAATACTCAATAACAACACCAGGAAGAACATATACGAAGTTTTTATTTAATAAGCATAAGATTATGGTAATTGTCAGGATCATAAGGGAGTATCCCACAATAGTAACAAATATATATTGTCCTTACTTCAGAACAATGTTACTGATACCTGAATAACTCAATAGTGAGAGTCTAGCATTAAATCAGATCATGTGGAAAACATACATAGAGACATAATGTACAAGAATCAATTTTAACCTTCAATGCAATAATAAATAAGAGGCGAATATCTTCAGTTTTCAAAGAGACTTCAATACCCTAGATAATGATCCTAGGGTGACTATGATAAGAGTTGAGGTTATAAAGATACTGTCACAAGAGACAAGGTGAGTCATGCGTGGGGCTCAGCTGACCCTTTTAAAACTGACCCCGCGTGAGCTTGCCCTCTGGTCAGGTCACTGGGAAGGTCACCAAGTGAACTGAGATGGTAAATAATACTTTTTCTAGTTAATGCAACTATGAACCTAGCTGCAGTGCGATGTTAATTTACTTTACAGGAAAAGGCTAAGATTATTAAATATAATAATTGAGAAGTATCAAAATCTCTCTCAAGGATGTTATATCTTATTACGGAATTATATTACTTGAACATATGCTACGATAACGAACCGAACTTAGGAATTCATGTTTATATATTTTTCTTAGATAAAGCAAAGTAATAACGTGAATTTAACAAGAGTGAAAAGGTAGTTCTAATAGACTTACTGCTTGGTATTAATTAGATCAAGATATAATCTTCAATATTCGTACTTAAGATGACACACGAAGATAAGCAAAATACTAACTGAGTTCCAAAAGACTCAGACTTGAATGAATACTTATAGTTTTAATCTCAAACAGTGAGAACTGCTTGACTAACAGATATCGATCGGTAGATCGTACTTAGTAATTAAATTGGCGCTAATGACGAAGTTTAGCTCATTGACATTTAACACAATATCAGATTCGCTTCTGAACTAGTTAACAGGGCGGGGTAAATAAAATGTACAGGCACAATTAGTACATAGGCGTAGGCGACGAAGTCCTACTCATTGATACTTAAAACAGGCAGTACCCGGTTTGGGCCTGAACGGGTTAACAGGGCGAGGTGAATAAAATACACAGATACAATTAGTGTAGGGTGGATGGAAATGACACGAAACACGGAGGAAAGAATTCCTAAACACGGTATTCGAAATAATACCACATCAAGATTTACAAGAACATAAAGCACGTCTATAAGATATATTTCATATGCGATTACTGAATAGAGATTTTTAGGAATTACACTGAGCACTCGTTGGAAAATTGGGCGTAGGTTCTAGGTAAATAGCGATTATATAAATGGATTGATCACGGAATATATTGGGACTTCAACTCACAAGTAATAAATCAACATACAAGTAGTCAGTAAATCTGCGAGCGTGGGGGGCCATGAATATCTGTAAATGACACTGATATGCAGCGTATACGTAAGTTATATATTCAATCTTAAGTCTTGAACAAGGGTCAAGGAATTAAAACAAGATTAACACTGGAGTACACAGGTTCAGAAGGATGAAACTTATTACGCAAGTACGGGATCTTGGGCACAGATCACAAGTAAATCAGGGCACAACACGGTTCACATATTTACATAATCAATACCTCACAACAATAACCAACAGAGAAAGACACAGAAACACTTAAGTATTTGGGAGGGCAGGAGGGCGAGAGTGCTGGTCTGGCCGGCGTAGAGGGTAGTAGCCAATCTTGCACAGCTGGTTACCTCCTCGAGCAGGGGTCCTCGATCTAGGCCTGATTATGTAATTCGAACAGGGGTCCTAGGTCCAGGCCTGTTTACGTAATTCGAGCAGGGGTCCTAGGTCCAGGTCTACGTCCATAGCTCGAGCAGGGGTCCTCGGTTCAGGGCGCCAGGCAACAGACAGGTGGCCCTTCAGCAATCCGGAAGGGGGGCCAACGTCCAGGGGGCACTCTCGAGGGGGGGGGGGGGACCGTAGCAATACTGACCTTAACTAGGCCGTCCCAATGAGGTAATGCCTAGTCAGTAAGTGAGGTGGTGAGGGAGGGGAGGGCACCGTAGCAACTCTGACCTTAACTAGACCGTCCCAGTGAGGTAATGCCTAGTCAGTAAGTGAGGTGGTGTGTCTTTTCCTCAGGTTTTTCTGAGGTCCTATGCAAATATTTTCTTACTTCAGGTGTCAATGAACTCTAGGGAAAAGGGGTATAGAGGAAAGAGGAAAAATGGTTGTTGTGAGGTACATATACATTCTAGCCTTGAAACTCAGGTATTATCATATGGGCCTGGTTCCAAGGTAAAATTACAATATTACATTGGGCAGCTGGAAGGTTCAGGGCTGCTATGAAAAATAGAAAACACTTAAAGCTAAAATTGGAGCAGCTGTCTTGCAGGTCTTCCAATTATACTCAGACATACACATAGGGGATTGTAGTTATATCCTCGGGGGCCTGGAGTAGTCTGGCGTCATCAGGGCCATTTGTTCCTGCAATATCCGGGGTGCTGGTGAGTAGATTGCATAAGAGAGTGCTCATCATATTCCAAATCCGGCGGAACAATGCAGGGAGCATCACTTCTGTTGGAGGCTACGAAAAAGGAGGTTTCTAATTGGTGGTCCCAGGGCGGTTGTGGTTGGCTGAGGATGGTGGCTTGTGACTGGCTGAGAGAGTCCTTCGTTTTCTTAGATGGCTGGGGGTGTGAAAGAGAACTGTGGAATGGGCGGCTGGGCATGGTCGGCTGGGCATGGTCAACTCAGGTAGATTCCGGCAGACTCGTAGGGGGGACTCAGGTAAACGTCCTCGTCGTCTGTCCTGGGGTTTTGAGGTTGCCTGAGTGGTTATGCTGGCCACTCTGTGTATCGTTGGTTGGGGGCCCGTCATCTCAATAATTATTTACAGTAATGGACCCGACTAAATAACTAGACATAATCACTTGAGAAAAGATGACAATTAGGTCAAGTAATAGATTGTTTAAACAAAATATTAGGTTTTGAAAGAAATTAATGCAAACACACTGTTTACAATTAACTCCCTCAGGCTGGAATAGTTAACTTACTGACGAGGAGGCGGACCGCCCGGTATTTTCCCCACAACTGTCAAAATCACACTGAGGGACCGTTGGGAGTCGGAGAAATTTGGGGTTGCCATCAATCGACAGATTCTGATCTAACTTACCTAACTTACTGAGCTCAAAATGACGCACAAGCGTCATATAACTTATTATAGAGATATTAAGATAGATTCATATGACGCGATCGCGTCATATGAGTATTTGGGCGGAACCGCCATATGACGCGATCGCGTCATATGAGTCAGAGGGGGTTAAAAATAGTTTATCAACTCGAGGAAAACAATAAATAATTAATAAATAAAAAGGTGGATATCGATGTCACAAAGCATTTCTTCACCTACAGTGTGCTCAACAAGTTAAATAGGTTACCAGGGATAGTGGTACAATAAAATACAATAGTTGTATTCAACTTTATGTTA
This sequence comes from Paralithodes platypus, assembly GCA_032716605.1. Classification (NCBI taxonomy): domain Eukaryota; kingdom Metazoa; phylum Arthropoda; class Malacostraca; order Decapoda; family Lithodidae; genus Paralithodes; species Paralithodes platypus. Next base: position 15,503,830 of record CM064537.1, on the reverse strand, counting down.
GACATTCATTTCAAGGAGGTTGCAGTCAAACAAATAAATAAATATATACAATAAATAGTTATGTATCAGTAATACCAATTACTTCTCAACTTCGTTCTTTACTATGGGCGGTGGGTGGGGAGAGAACCTTCTGCGTTAGTGTTCTTATCTTGAACTTAGTAAACACTTCTAGAATTCTGGACAGCCTAGCAGGGACTGCAACGTCTGTGTAGACTGGATATATGATTATGTAACTCAATGTAAATTTTGCTCTCTCTCTCTCTCTATCTATCTATCTATCTATCTATCTATCTATCTATCTATCTATCTATCCATATATATCTATCTCTATCAATCAATCAGGCTACTCTCTCTCTCTCTCTATATATATATATATATATTTATATCTAATTATATCTATCCAATAAATCTATACATAATCTATATAATTCCTACCGCAGTACTTTAACTCGGCTGAAGTGTGCTGACTTCCGCTTGATATATTTATACCACTTGGTATTCCAAACGAATTGGTGAGTCTCACCTTTTCAGGAATTTGGCGGGCGAATATTAAATATATTTCAAAGCAACAGGTGAAAATATCAATATAATGAAGAATAACAGAAATGCTTATGTTCATATATTTGTTCGCTTGTAATCAAGGTGGGTGTCCGTCATGAAGCAGAACCTCATAAATATCGTAGGTACTTTAGCTACTAACCAGCTTTGTTTATGCACAGTATTATTTTCTTTGGTTGAATTTTACTCCATAACTGCGATGGCGTTTTATGAATATTCTTAAGGAAAACATTAGACGATTAGGTAACACTCGGCTTAGGAAGGACCCCTAGGAAACAAAGGGGTAAACACTGTCTCAATGAACCTTCCAAATTGTTTGTTCTTGAAATAGCTGTATGTATGAGAGCGATGCAGAACGCCAACTGTTGGCATATTGGGTGTTTTGTTGATGCATTGGGATGATCTGGTAGTTTGGATTGGAAGTTGTGCCTGGATATGTGTGTGTGTGTGTGGTTATTTTTTGTTTTTGTTTTTATTTACGTATTTATTTATTTTCTTTTGTTGGCATTACTAAAATTACATCTTCGCAGAGCTGTCTAGATAGTTGGAATGTTTACTGAAAGAAGAACTCTCTTGGGTGTATGGATAGTTTTTGTTTGTCATTCAAGAGGATTTTCTTCATTCATTCCAGCAACTCCTTAGCATATGCCTATGTAGCCTCCCCTGGGTACTGCCCTGGTCGATTGGTGACTACATTATTCCCAATCAGACACGGAATTGCGGAGAAATATACAATTTGAATTTAATTCAACAATTTCAGAAAAGTACAATTATAAAAAAAAAATTATGTTATAAGTATGTGTGTGTGTCAGTATGTCAGTTATAATGACCGGTGTGAAACCTAATGTATTTCACAATAATTTGTATTAATTATAATAATAATGGTAACAAAAATGTGTTATTTATATTAATGAATGTTTAGCGAATGTGTTTTGTTTTGTTTTGGTATATTAAAGAAAAACGAAGATGATAGCAAGATTACAAAACTGATGACAGAAACAACACAATAATATGAAGTTGAAAGCTTAATGTGGGTTCATGCAATGATCAACTCCATTCCAACCTTGGAAAATATAATACCTTGATATTATTAAGGTGTTCTTATTTTGTGGAGAGAGAGAGAGAGAGAGAGAGAGAGTGAGAGTGAGTGTATATATATATATATATATATATATATATATATATATATATATATATATATACATATGCTAAAACAATGTATATAAATATACTGTATATATACAGTATATATATTGTAATCCTTCTTTGTTTTGCTGTAACTCCTCTTTCTCTTGCTACAACTCTTATTTTTCTAACTGTTTACCTTCTTAATATTTTTTGTCTATAACTGTTGTCTTTTTTGTTGTAGTTCTTCCTCTTGCTGTAACTAATGTTTTGTGCTGTACCTCTTTTTTTTTTTTTTATAAATAATGTTCCTTATGATATATATATATATATATATATATATACAGTATATATATATATATATATATATATATATATATATATATATATATTATATACTACTGTAACTTATATTTTTATTATTGTAATTTTCCGTCTCTTGTTGTAATTATTCTCTCTCCTATGGTACGACTATATAAGCTTTCTCTATTTTTTGTTTCCCTTGCTGAACATTTGTATTTATCTTTTTTATATTTCATTTTCTCTTTTGTCTATTTATAGAATATATTTTGGATTCTACTGTTTATTACTCAACGAAAAACAGAGAAAGGGGCGAAGGAATGCGAAAGTGGTCCCGGACCCTAACAATGGAACTTTACAGGTTTCTGTTCAGGCTCTGTCTCGAGTCGGCCACCCCCAGCAATGAGTTATGTGCCTGAGTATATACATACATACTTCATATTTATTACTCCCTTCCATCATATTTTCTCTATATTTTCTTAATGTCTGTTTTAATGTGTTTTCGAATTCCTCAATTCATGTTATCCTTATATGTATTTGTCTGATTTTCCATACTTGTTTGCTTTATTATTTCCATACCTCTTCCAATATTACATGTTCTCTTTTCTTATCCTTCCAACCTTCTTTCTCGTAGTCTATGCCGTCTGTATTGATATGAGTTCCCTATTTGTATCTTCATTCATTTCTTCTCGCTTCTTCTGTAGACGTATATTTTATCAATGTTCTCTATCTATTCCTCTTCTCCCTCCCAGTTCCATCTTCTTACTCCCTCGATCATGCACAGTGCAAATAGCCACAATAATTGCTTATTTACATGCAGATTATACAGACAATTGGAATTCATAACCACGGCAATATTTCCGACATCAGAAACACGTCACCTTAGTTTTAATTGCCGAATACATACTGATTTGTCGTGCATAAATATTGGCAGGTGGTTTATATTATTGGTAATAATTTATTTTGTCTGCACTTGTGGTTGGGCCAAAATCATATTGTGGGAACATATTATTGGTGTAATGTACATACTGTATGTAATTCATGGTGCAATGTTTTGAAATGTAAGTACTAGGTTGAATTGATTTAGTAATTATTATAATGGATGTGATTGATGGTGTGATGTACGTTGACGCAGGTTTGTTTTTGCCTCCGTTTGCCTGTTTGACTGTTTAAAAAAAAATATATGATTAATTTCATCAAGCTCCAGATCCGAATTGACAAACATATAAGTACAGCTATACCACACAATCCTAGACCAGTGGGAGTAGCTAAATCTGGACCAAACTCAGTTGTACAGTCAACCACAGTCAATTATCTTCCTGGCTGAACCTTGTGAAGGAAACAGTAAGGTTACTTAAATTATAGATCCTAATATATCGCTGGTTTGTATGTTATTGCTTACTCCCGTACTCAAGGACTTTGTGGTGTGACTGTACCAGTGAACTACTTGGGATTAATAGTTCTACTGTGACTAGTTCTGGAGAGTGACCTGCATCTTGAGTATTATATATCATTGTTCAACACTCCCCAATATCTCTATATATGTTGATATGTATATGAAGGGGACACAAGGTAAAGTTGCCTTTAAAAAGTTTCTCCCCCCGAGTTGAAAAAGTGAGAGAGTCGATTTAAACACATTTTGTCTTGTGTATTGTAAACAAGAGTGTTGTGCTTGTTTAGTGTAGTCAAATGGGTATGAAGAGATGTTTGCGAGAGCTAACTGGATTACTCTCAGTGTAGGTGAGACACAAACTCAAACAGTGAGGGAAGCCAGGCAAATGAAACATGAGTTTCAGCAACTTTTCATCACAAGCCTATGAGGCTTCCTCTGGGAATTGCCCTGCTCGATGGGTGTCTACAATCTCCATAATTTTTTCTCTCTCTCTCTCTCTTAATATATATATATATATATATATATATATATATATATATATTAAGCACGGTTATAGTGCTGTTCATAACTATGGAGTTGACCACAAATCAAATAATTACCAAGTTTTGACCATGTGACACAATTGCAAAGCTGTGCCACCATTTCAAGCGTTGCTCGGGAAATAAGTTAATATTCTCCCAAAATGTAATAGGATCTCCCTGTGACCCCATTATATTAGTTATACTGATGACTGCTAAAGGTGATGCTGGCAGCGAAGGTGGGGCTTGTAATATAAAAATACCTCTCTTCAATATGTGCGTTGAAAATATATGGACACACCGGAACGTACACGCGTACACGAACACACTTGAATGCACAAACATACTTATACACAACACATGCACACTCCTCCAACCCCCCTCCCTCTCTCACACACATGGATGCAAACACGTGCACACGAACCAAAACATCTATCTATCTATTGCCTGACGCCGTGATCCCCGAAGGGGTGGCCACGAACGAACCGCCCCCATGCACCTCTGTCCCCAGTCAGTTGACGCCCCTCCCCCCAACCAGCACCGCCTTCGTTCATGTACTTCTTCACTCCATCCTTCCACGGCTCATTCGGTCTACCTCTCCCTCTCTGTCCCTCCACCTCGCTCTCGTACACCCTCTTAGTCATTCTCTCGCTTTCCATACGTTCCATTTGGCCGAACCATCTCAAGTTGTTCCTTTTCACACTTTCCAGCACATCTACATCCACACCACACCTCCTTCTTACTTCCTCATTAGTCTGTCTATCCCTCCATGTAACTCCCACGCTCTCCTTAAGTAATTAATTTCCACTGCTCTCACTCTTGGTCTGAGTCTCTCAACCAACGTCCATGCTTCGCTTCCGTAAGTCAGTGTCGGGATTACCACACTGTCATGCAAGGACTTCTTCACTTCCATACTGACCACCCTATTTCTTGTTACTGCTTTTAGCGTTCCTACAACCCTCTTCCCCTGTTGTACTCTCTCCCGCACTTCTTCATCCATAGCCCCATCTTTACTCAACACACTGCCCAGATACTTAAAAGAGTTGACTATCTCCATAGCCTGACAGTTCAGCTTCACCTCACACAAAACATAAACTCATTTATAAAGTAATTTAATCACTCACTGATTCACTAATTTTCCTCGCTGTATATCTCTCTCTCGCTCTCTCTTGCTGAAAACGTTCTTTCAGACAATATTCGCATGTTTTGTTTCACTATTTTGGTATCATTCTTGTATCCCTCATCTAAACTCGCTCTTTGTCATGTTCAACGCTAGAAGAATTACAGCCATCATTGTCGTCCCTGAATCAACTAGGAGAGTCTACCTTCAAATGGTATTTTGCCATACAACGAAGAGTCGACCCTCAAATGGCAACTTCCCACCTGCCCGAGTCAGATTCACACCAGCACTAAATCATCCCTGGACCTCACCTGCCAGAGTCAAGAAAACAAGGACACAACGACCTTTTGACCTTTTTAATACCCCAAGTGAGGGAGACCCTCTTGCCCTCACTCCTAAACCTTAGCATGAGGAGCAATAAAAAGAGAAAAACACAAATTAATTCAGCGGTATCTCTCTCAGCTGGGAACCGAGACCTGTCCATCAGTCTCTAGCAGCCTGTCTATCAGTGAAACCCAACTTTACATGTCCATCAGTCAAGGTTGTGGCCTGTCGAACAGCCACAAACACGTCCCTTGAATTTGGCTCTCTGTCACTCTTTTGGCTTTGGCGGAGACTCGTTACAGGCAGTCTGTCTTTTGTCTCCTCCATACATATAGACAAAGAATCATATATAGTGAGCTATATATATTTTGATTGACATATACATCGATATATATACAAATGGTAGCGTCCATACAAAACTTAATTCTCAATCAACATTATTACATAAATAGTTTTGCTGCGTTTTGCAATATCATGTCAACAAATATATATCATAATTTTAGGATGTATTTTCCTTTGCAGTTGTAATATTTTGAATCTACGATTTTCTCTCCAACTAAATAACTGTCCTTCCCTACTCCCTTTGAATGTTCTTGTTTTCACACTTAATGAACTCTCATTCCAGTTGTCGCTATAATTTTAAATTATTTCTGCATAGTTTTCCTTTACTCTCCTTTTGTTCCTCTTTCCGTTGATCGTGTTTCTTGTGGACTAATCTAACCAACTTATTCTCTATAATATCAATTACCTGTCCTTTCTTCCTTTCTTGATATAACCCCTAGAAGATACGATGGCCCATTTCTTGTCTGTTTTCTGGCTATTATTACATTTTGTTAATCAGATTAGGAAGGTATATGGAAGTCAGTAGGTTAATTGAGATAGATTGTGCCCTTATAAATCCCCCAGAGCCTTCCTAAGCTGTATAACATCTTGCAAAGACAGCCAGAATAAATTGTCAAAATGCGTCATAATCTACAAATGGTTAATAATTATAGTTACTTATTTTACATGGCGCCATAATACCAGTCTATAATATTTTACATGGCGCCATAATACCAGTCTATAATATTTTACATGGCGCCATAATACCAGTCTATAATATTTTACATGGCACCATAATACCAGTCTATAATATTTTACATGGTGCCATAATACCAGTCTATAATATTTTACATGGCGCCATAATACCAGTCTATAATATTTTACATGGCGCCATAATACCAGTCTATAATATTTTACATGGCGCCATAATACCAGTCTATAAATTTTACCATGGCGCATAATACCAGTCTATAATATTTTACATGGCGCCAAATACCATTCTATAATATTTTACTACAGCTCCATAATACCAGTCTAAATATTTTACATGGCGCCATAATACCAGTCTATAATATTTTACATGGCGCCATAATACCAGTCTATAATATTTTACATGGCGCCATAATACCAGTCTATAATATTTTACATGGCGCCATAATACCATCTATAATATTTTACATGGCGCCATAATAACCAGTCTATATATTTTACATGGCGGCATAATACCAGTCTATAATATTTTACATGGCGCCATAATACCAGTCTATAATATTTTACATGGCGCCATAATACCAGTCTATAATATATATTACGCTTTTCACTACGGTACATAATTATTATTGTTATTGTGTCTCGCCCTCTGGAACCATTATCACCTTTACTCGAGTCTGCCTTACTTATGGTTCTTACGTGTCATCCAAGTTCTCTCTCTCTCTCTCTCTCGTTTTTCTTCTATATATAATCCTATTGTGTGTTATATGTGAGCCTAATCTAGTTCTCCATTTCGTATAATATCTCCTCAGACCCACTTATCTTTTATTGATGCTCCCGCCATTGGTTTCCTCATCTCTCTTGTATTTTTCTCTAACCTCATTTTAGGTTTCTTAGTTTGCTCCCTAGCCATCTATCAGCTTAAATATATATATACTGTACCCACATGTCCGCCCTTCGAGATAAATGTGTATATTATTCGGTTCCTCCTAAATTACAGCCTGGCTATCGCTCGCCAGGACAATATCTACACTTGAATGTCACGATAGGTCTTAATATTGAAAACAAATATGGAACGAAAGGTCCTAAATCACCAAACTAACGGGGCGAACGTCTTAATATATCAAAACTAATGGGGCTATGCATGAGGATGAAAGGAGTTCAGGTTAAAAACAAACTTCCCCTTCATCTCTTTTCCTTAGTTGACTTATTTTGTCTCTTCTCACCATAATTGATGATTGTATGTTTTGTTCTTCTCTTTATATCTGTTACTGTATCCATGTAGACCTGTACGTATCTTACATTAATGTTTGCGTCCACTCCTTCCATCACTTCGACAGCTTTATATATAATTTATTATTAATAACTTCTTCATCCTCCTATTGTTTATATATTTTATTGTTTTAAAAAAAAAATAAGCTTTTAATTGTTTTATTAATTTTATTGTTATGATATCATTTTTATTGTTTATTATATTTGATATTTCATATATTTATATTCGTGTTATATATTTTATTGTTTATATATTTTATTGTTTATATATTTTATTGTTTATATATTTTATTGTTTATATATTTTATTGTTTATATATTTTATTGTTTATATATTTTATTGTTTATATATTTGTGTTCGAATTAATACTCTTTCCCCATATTGTACAGTATTATATCTCCCCTGTGTCCTTCTCATTCTTGTTAGATTTTCTATAACTATAGTTACGCCCACCTTACTTTTAACCTGTTTTCATTATATCGGTACGCTCTCCTCCTGCTTATAGTATTACCTATATGTATATGCTAACTGAACTGGTTATCTTCTCTCGTTCTTCAGTATTTGTGTTTGCTTTTTCGGATACATGTTCATACAATGTTCATATTATTCGTCCTCATCATCGTGTTCATGTTCCTCCTCCTTCCCCCTTCCTCGTGTTCACCACCATCCCTATCTATCTATCTATCTATCTATCTATATGCTCAGGCCCAATCCCCACTTTTCCTATTTTTTATTTTATTTTCCTCTATTTTCTTTTATTTATTTTTTTTCTTTTCTTGGGGTGGCCGACTCAAGACAGAGCAAGAACAGGAAAACACAAAACACAAGACAAAACAGTGAACAAGCACAGACAAAACACAAAATTCACACACACCTTCCCACCGGCAGTAATTTATGGGGTTATGGTAATGTATCAGTAAAGTCATAATAATAATATATACAGGTCGGC